>CM059275.1:2582273-3304773 GCA_030347295.1 Setipinna tenuifilis | reverse complement strand
GGTATACATAACCAACTTCTATAACAATTAACCTCAGTCTTAGTCAAAAGTGAACCACCATCAATGCTCTACCACAAATACCTTCAGTAAACATCCACATCACCCCATTCATGTCAGCAAGACAACTCCCTGCACATCAAAGAAGTTGGAGGTGGACCTGCAAAATAAGCTTGTGGAATTGTTGAATTTCCGCTGCCAATTGGATGCTTGCATGTTTCTTTAAAACTGTTCTGCCTACCTCTGCTCTCTGCTACCTAGAGTGCACTGATTTTGATGTCTCCTCCTCCACCCCTCCAGCCACCATTACCAGTTGTTCCCCGTCTCGTCCATATGGGGCAGGCTGTCACCCCTGCCATTTTCGATGGCAGGATCTGCGAACCTAACATTAGAACATTTACTATAAAGATGTGGGCCTGCGCCAAAGACAATTGCTTTAATATTGTTTCTTGTTAGCAATTCTGTGATATGCATTGTCTTGTATTACTTCATGCAATCAGTAAATACATTTAAGTATTGCCTTATTGAATCTTTCTGGTAGAATTGTCTGTGGATAAAACGTAAGGACAACATCTGGGCTGCAAAATGAGTCAGGAGGGTCAGAAGTTAGGGGGAGTGCACCTGGGATGCCAGGTTGCACTGTTGAGCCCTTTGGAGATGTTATGGGCACATCAACAAAACATCAAAGAAAGAGGGTGCTCACCTGAACACCCCAATAACACGACTACCCTCCTGAGAGTAAACTGCATTCCCAGGTCAACCTTAAGTGTTCCAATTTGCACAAGGGCAGTGTCATGGTAGAATGTTCATATATTCATATTTAAATAACATTCTACTTATGCCCTAATTAGTTTGGGACATTATGTATATCGTGTAAGTGCAGTGTGAGACAGTATTCATCCATGTGTAACAATGTACAGTATGTTGTTACTCGAAGTCAGTCAATGCACTATTCACAGTTCACAAGCATTTGCATCCATTAACAATATTGTCTTCATCCATGCAGTGTAGATTTATGCAGTCAATAGACATGCAACTACATATAATTTAACTTATCAACAATCTCACATATGAGCAAACTGTATATTATAATACTACATGTTGATTAGATTTACAAACTAGAAATTTGAACTAAAACAACTTTCTGCAAGTATAATTGTATTGTTTTCATTTTACATCTTTGGAAGCTCTCAACAACTTCTTCCACATGGCTTATTTGTAGCTGAGCATTGGGGTCATAAAAACCAGTTCTGATGCACCCAACACCGCCAGTCATTCACCCACCCCTTAAAAAAGCAATAATGATTCAGTGCTCAGTGGAATCATCAAATTCATGCCACATAGACAGTCGCATCACTCGTGGGCACTGTCGGTTTTATGTGCCCCTGTATATCTTCAAGTTATTTGGGCTTGTGTTTTGCTTTTGTGTCAGTTATATGATCACTTTTATGTTTAACTTTCCAAGGCCCATCTGCTAGTGCTATAAAGAGAATGTATGATGTGCTCTGCTGCACTGCAGATTTTTGATATGGCTTTTGAGGGGGGCTAATTTGGATTATGGTGGATTTGCAAGAATCATGTGTGTGTTTGCCCACAGATCAGGGGAATTCGATTTGATTCGATAGGTCTGCACCAGCCCCTGAGCACAAGTAACACTCCAAGGAACCCAGAAGTAAAAAAATGTGTTTGTGTCAGCTCCCAGCAAGACATAAGTCTTCTTTTTTACATTTTCATCATTATTTGTTTGGCTTTGCTTCAGGATTTAAACCATTTCTATGTTTGCTGTCTGCATAAGGACAAGTATTTATGTTCACATCAGAAGAGACTATATGATCTGATCTTTAAGGGTGCTTAGCCCCCAGGGCTAACAGTGGCTCTTGGCTTGAACAACGGAGCAGCCATGTTATGTCCAATGTTTTTTTTTTCTTAAATCGGCTAATATTTTTAAACAAAAGCTGGCCTAACAAGGATTCCCGACTATCTATTGTCTACCCCTCCATGACCACTGACACGCATTACTTAGTGATTTCACTAAGTAGGACAAGTATCTATCTACAAATGCAAGGAACGTCTGTCTGTGTCACTCTATGTGTGTCCACGCACAACTCTCGAACCATTCATTCCACTGAGCTCAAATTTGTTAGATGTCTTGCTAATGGTTCGAGTAAGTACAGCGCCAGGTTTCATGTTGTTAGGACAACAAATGGCAAATATATTGGTAAAACAAGCTTCAACTGTTATTTGTCTGTGTGTCACTCATGCATTGTGGACACACCCCCTCTCACACAACATGACTGCATCAATGGGCTCTGAACTAGTCTATAAATGCAGGGAATGTCTATCTGTGTGTGTGTGTGTGTCTGTGTGTCACTCTGTCTCTCCCATGCACAACTCACAAACCATTCGTTTCATTGACCTAAAATTTGGTAGGTGTCTTGCTACTGGCATGAGTGAGTTTTATGTTGTTAGGACAAAAAAATCCAAATATATCAAATGTAACAAGCTTCAATTGCCCTTTGTCTGTGTGTAACTCTGGGGACCATGGCCACTCCCCCTCTCACACAACACCACAAGCCTAACCACATAACCACATTACAAGCCTTTTGTGACAGAAGCACATCATGTCTAAAAACATGTAATGTTCATCTCAGTTTGCTAAGGGTTGAAAGGGAAGGAGAGGGCTTAATCATAGTGGTTAAAGCTATCCTACTGTGAGATGGTGACATTTCTGGTAACACTTTAGTTGACAGGTGACTTCATAACACATTCATAGCAGCTGTCACATAAAACAAACTGCACATAAAGCATTCATGACTGTTTCATGAGACATGACTCAACATTCATGCCAAACCTTTCATGAATGTGGAAGACAGAACAATGACAACTTGTCAAAATTAAAGTCCAACAACCGCAAAGCAGCATTGCCGCTTTTGTTCCAAAACTCTTACCACGTCACATCTGAGTCAATGGGGTAGTCCAGTGCCAAAAAGAAAGCTTATATGTCTCCAAGTTACTTAACTTAAAATCTACAGCATAAGTGTGGGGCCATGAAGCCTTAGAGCGGGTGCAAGAGGGAAGACTTGCAGAGAATTATACAATGAGTCTCCCTCAAAATATTTAGGATATTGTTATGTGGTCGGGGGTGCGTTTCCCCAAACCGTTGTTGCTAACTTCCTTAGCAACTTCGTTGGTTTGAACGATGTAAGGAATTATAGTTGCCCTGCCTGAGTCAAATGTTGAAACAGCCACTTTGAGATGGTGGTCGGCCTACTGATAATCCCATTATGGTAACAAGAATGGTCCACAATCACGCAACACCAGAGTTGACAGTCAACTATGTGAAAGCACCAAACAATTGTAGTATGGCTTGTGGAAATAGGCCATTGAGAACCATCACAGGAAATGTGTCAAAGTAATTATCCTACAGGGAGACACACAGTCTCCCCAGACCTAGTTACCTGATCAACTTAGTTAATTTACATCAAGGACATAGGAGGAGTCTTAACTGTATAAGTAGCTAGAGTTTAAGTTGCTTGTGGTACAGACTTGCACTGCTGAATCCAAAGTATGGTTTCCACGCTTTGCCACTGCTTGTTACTGACATAAAGTATGATTGCTGCATCAACAAAGAGACCGCGAACCCTTTTTCTTACAACGATGGACTAAAGACACTGCTGTTTCTCAACAGCATCGTTCAAACGACACAACTAACGATGTTTACAACAACGTTAGTCCGAGGGATCGTTTGATGACGCAGGTGTTTCCCAACAGCAAAGTCTGGACAATCCATCAGAAGTTCCATCGTTAAGTTGTGTTGTTCGAACGATTAGCTTGAACCTGTCGTTAGACCATTGTTTATGTCGGTTTATGTACACATGACGTCTTGCTCGTCACCTTTGGCCTTCTTGTGTCGGATTAGGCACCATTCGATGCTTTACCGCCACCCACTGCCTGAATGATTTTACTTTTAATTCACTTCACTCTGGCACTTACCAGATCATGTAAAAGTTTTTGCGAAATGTGGTTGGATTATTAAAGTTATTTGCTGATCTTACAGATCGTTTTTAATACTGTGATGTTGAGTATGATCAAGGATCACGGATCCACAATCAAAGTCACTTCATTATCTCACAGATCATTCCACGTGTTTCAAATTAATTACCGTATAGCAGGATTCGAACCCGTATCTCTCAGAAAAAGTGAGAAGGTTTGCATAGTGGGTTGACAACCTAACTACTCAACCATTGCACCACATAAACATTTAGTAGCCTTAGTTATATTTATATGTCGATCTATGTAGGGTAGCATAAATGAAACATACAATAATATCATTACAAACGTATTCAGTCACTGCTTTTTAATGAGTAAGGGACATGATTGTGTTGGGGAACATTTTCCTAAGTTGCTGAAGTTATCATACATACCGGCTTAACTGAAATAAGGCTACGTTTTTGTTGCTTACTGCTGTGGTGTCGTTTCTGTCGTTTATCCGCAACGAATGCATCCGAATACTCTCCGAGCACTTCCGACACATCTGGATACTTTGCAGTTTCAACGACGGAAGTCCAAACTAACATAGTTCAGACGTCCGTTGTACGTAGGTAGTTGGAGAGTTTCGGGAAACAGTCGGAATCGGACTGTTGTGTCGTTTGAACCTACATCGGACAACGGTGGTTAAATGCTAACATCCGTCGTTGTTTGGGAAACGCACCCCTGGGACATGTGGAATACATACAGTTGCTACTTGCAAATAGCATACAACATACTCATACACAGTTAACAAAATGGCAGTGCCAATGTGATAGAAACAGCTATAACTAAGAAAATAAGGATTTTCTTTATATTATTATTTATAGTATGTTATCAACAGTGATATTATAAAAGTAATCGCAAGAGACATGCAATTTACGTTATTAACCCCATTTCTGACCAAACACCACATATGAACAAATATGAAGAAATTAACAAAAAGCAAGCAAGGCCATTATTATTATGTTTGTTGTATGGTACTATGTAATGTGACATGCTCTGCCAAGGCCCACCATACAGTATGTAAAGTCTTGGTTCTATTAAGAAATGCCAAGACCTTGATGCAGTGAAGATGAGTGGCTCTCATTTTAAGAGGCAGATAGATCTTCAAATAATGAAGAGAGGTGAGGAAAAATAAAATACTGACCCAACAAATAATTCCTCCCCGGTCTTCAAGTAATCCCTGGCTCTGAAGCACCCACAAGGATACACACTCAGAAAATGTTAATTAATTCCTTTGACGTTTACCACAATAAGGTCACTTGTGGATGTCTCCCACTGGCTGTTTGACAAAGCTGTCAAATATAATTGGAAGAGGTACTAATTGTGCACCAGCAGATTTAACCCTGTCTTCATTAACCTGATCTTTGTTCTCAGAGATCATCACAAAGGGTCTTGAAGGGTTTTGTCACGGCCAGATACACATCTTGTTATTTTTCTTGGGTGACCACATAATCATGCCAGTGTTCTTCAAAGCCACCACAACAAACCAGTAATAGAAGGTATTACAAGAAAGTCTATTTTTATTTGAAACCCTTTCGCTATCATTATATTATTTAATGAGACAGTGTTATTTATTTATGGTAATGTTCACTTTTAAAGTATGCAAGTACATCTTAAGAAAACATCTTCAGAAAAACACTTCTGCTTCTTTATTCAACACACGACAACAAAACACACACACACATACACACCACTCTTCACATGGCATGGCTAATCTTAATTTTCTCTGCTGGCACACGAAAATTCAGTGGCTCATTCTGAACAAAAGGCAACAACACTCGTTGTCCTTCCTGCATTGTTTTTATCTCAGTCTCCCCAGGGTCCTATTGCCCTCCCTGCGGAGAGAGCATGCAGACAGGTCTCACGTCTCAACTTACAAGCATGTCATGCAGGTCCCCACCACCCAGCGTATGGAGACGTGCCGAGGGACATTTAAAGCCAAACGGAGACGGGAAGAGGGGAGACGTGTCTCACTGATGCGGACGAATGTGCTGCCACTGCTGGTAAAGTCACTCCATCACATCAGGTTCCCGAAAAAAGTCATGGATTGAGTAGTGGGAACGTTTTACTAGGAGGCATAAAGTTTCACATTATTTCATTCACATCGAGAGGCCTCAAGGTCCTTTGATGGTCAGACCTCAGCCGTCAGATGGTGGTGGAACTGACCATAGCTATCATCCGGCACGAATAATACTAATATCGGTAAGAGACAGCAATCAATATGGCAGTATCATGTTGGATATGATATGACTCCCCCTCCCTCCCTTCATCCAGTAAACTGTAAAACATTTAAGTCTTTTTAACGGTTTTTGTAATATTAATGTCAGCTATTATGCTAAAAGTTGTCTGTTCAGATTCAAATTTCAATCAGTTATGCAGTGAAAAATGTTTGAATCAAATGAGAATTCAGAAATTGTCTGGGGCCATCCAGGGGCTGGTGCTTCAGTCTGGGCGGAGGCTCCAAGAGTACTGTTCCAAACCAGTAGAGAGACTTTAGGTCCACCAACATTCTGTCACGCACGCACACACACACACACACACACACACACACACACACACACACACACACACACAGATATAGACACAAACACACAGATACACGCACACACAGCGATACACAAACACACTTACACACACACACACACAGATATAGTAGACACAAACACATAGATACACACACACATACAGGTACACAAACCCACTTACACACACACACACACACACACACACACACACAGGCATGCACCGCTCTTCACCCAACAGCCCCCACGCTTCAACCCTCAGCTGGCTCCTGATGGAAATCTAACCAAGCATCACGGGCTATTTGAAGCCCCAGTGTAAACAAACAAAAGAGCTCTTCAAAGAAGTGCACTGGGGGAACCTTGTGAAGGAGGGAGGACGGCAGGAAAAAACTGGAGCAGAGTAGATGTGAAAGGCCCATTCAGATGTGCAGATCTCCACTGTGTCCCAGTTCAAAGCCTCTCTGGGACCTCCCCTGTATTTCAGCATAACCTACTGAAAATGTAGGTGAGGTTTTTTATTGTAGCGTTAAAAAAACTGTACTTAGACCTGTCCACAGGAGCACCACTTGTGGTCTGGATTACTCTTAAAGCTGAAATACAATGACACAGCAATGTGTGCAGTGTTATGTGAAGAAATATAGCTAAAAAGAGACATGTTTACAGTAAAAACAGTATGTTCTTAACCCCTTTAGAGACACCCATTATTAGTTTATTGTTACCAGAATGGCAATGACCAAGTTGTAATGTGTAATGTCGTAGTAATGTAATGCTGTAGTTATGTTGTTTCTATTCACAGCAAGTCGTTCCTTCGGCGATATGGTGACCACTAAGTGGCTACAGTTGTGACTGTATGTGTGTGTGTGTGTTCTTGAAGGTGTGTATATATGCATGCAAATGAGTGTGCACCTGTGTGTAAACAATAAAGACAAAAGCAGTGTTCTCTTTATCTCTTTGCACTTGTTTGTGTGTGTGTATGTGTGTGCGCGCGCACGTGCGTGTGTCAAAGAGATAACAAAGAGCTGTAGGGAGAAAGACATAACAGAGGAGAAAGCTACTGAGCAAGAACAAAGTAGATCAATCTGAAGATAAAATGGCTCAAATCCTCAGGGGACACAATATTGTCTTACTGCACCTATAAGAACCTTTGTGAGTTCATGCCCATCAAATGCAGATAAAACACATTATAAGACTTAGAACAGTAGTGCCTTATTATTATTATTTATTGTGCTCTCTCTTATCTCTCATTGTTCATATTACATTACATTGCATTACACTTAGCAGACGCTTTTATCCAAAGCAACTTACAAAAGCAGTCTCTTTTGAAAAGATCTACACAGATAAATTATCATTATTATTTTTATTGGTAGTAGTATTGCAGTAATTATGTTTTCACTTGTAATGAAAATAAATCTACTGGTTACTATGAAACCAGTTAACATATTTTTAAGCTTTCATCAGTGGGTGATTAGAGGGGTTTTTTTAAGCTTTGTGAGGTTTTTGCATTCTTTTCACTAAGTAGTTCACTAGACATTCAGACCAGATTCCATAATGAGTCCTATGGGCACTGTGAACAAAAAAAACATTGAACAATTTAGGCCTCTTGGTCAGCTATGATAAGGACAGCAATATCAGTTGTTGCTCCGACCGACGCCAGGGTCTGGCCTGTAGCGCTCCTGCCAACGATCTAGACATGGCTCTGTGAGACCCAGGAGAGCCACACTCAGACAAACGCTGACCTGATTCCTGGTAGCCCGACACCAGGCACAGACTGCCTAGAGCTCCCCTTCTGTACACACCTGCAGCCAGCCCCAACAGCAGGGGGCTGTCAACTTACATGAGCCGGGGTTAGAGTGTGTGTGTGTGTGGGGTGGGGGGTTCTGAGTAACAGTTTTGGTTTCCCTGGGCCTAAATAAAATGTCAAAGGCCAGTCACTGACACTTGCATATATTTCATGTGTTTGTTGTTTTTTGTGTGTAGGCATGTGGTTGCTGTTGTTCTTTAAGCAGTTCATTAATTCCCTTTACAATCCTGATATTTTGTTCAGTTTCTTTATCAGGGCACAGCACACTGAACTCTGCCAGGTGCGCATCATAACATCATGTGAATGCTGTCTTTTCCATTGAGTACACAGTGCATACTTTCAATATATACTAAAGGGAATCAGACAGAGGCATGGATAATATTAAGGAAATATGAGTGTAATAAGGGAATGAAAATCTCTATCAATCATGCAAGTCTAATCACCAAGTGTTCACAAAACACAGAATTTTTCCAGTACAAATATTGAACCGATAACACTGGACTAAATGAAACAATCAAAATATAATGATCTCTTTTGATTAGCAAAACAGCACAGCACAGAAAAAAAAAACATTTTAAGAGGATTGTGTGGCTTTTCTCATCAGGTTTGATTGATGGTAACTTAACTTCAAGCCTCCACAAGTGTTGCACAGGCATTCAAGGTTACTGAGCAAGCCACTAGTCCGTACACATAAAACACAAATACCATTTTGTTCTTAATCTTCACTGAATCTCTGTGTTTTTGCCATTTCCTTGAACCATGCAGGTACCATTTTCAGATCCTAGATAACCTAAAGAGGACCATCAGCATGCTTACAAAAAAGCCCAAAGCTTTGTCATCCTTCTCCAAGAACAGCAGCAATCAATAATGTCATCCTATCCTGAGTAATGGATTCAAGATGAACACAAATTAATAACATATTGGACTGTTCTTTGATGAAACTATTATACTACTATACATTTTAGAATCATCCATTTTCGCATTGATTCTTCCCATAATCCTTGCAAAGTTATCAGAGTCCCAGAGTCCCCCCTGCTACATGTAACCTTGGCTCTTCACCTTGTTCTTTCATTGCACATTTTAAATCTGAAAGACACACTTTTCTCCCTGTACTACAGTTGCTTTGTAACAGTTTTAGTTTTTCCTCTTCTTTTCTTTCCTATGTAAAGTTAAACAATAAAGTAAAAATTAATATTATATTTCCTGAAATATATGGCACTTTTGTACTACAGAAGTGGTACTTCCATACATAAAGTTAATGCAAAAAACGAATGCTAAATATTAGCGAGCACAATGCACAGCCAGATAAACTCTAGTGACTAAACTTGAAGAGCTGCTTTAGGACTAAGTGGTTTGACAAGATGGAATACAGGGCCTTGTGTCTCTGAACTCGGGCCATGAGTGCATTGCCATGAGGAGGTCTAGTATGTCTGAAACTTTCATCATTTCTTTTCTCTGTGCAACATTCAAGTATCAGTGCACCTTTGAAATGAAATCATTCGATTAAAGTGATCACAGAACCTAAGACTGCGCAGGATGCTGTGACTACTACACACTGACCTGTCTGATGGGTCTCTTTCATCAGCAATGACCCAGATCATGCAATCCACAGCTGTCTCTGCAGATATAGCTTTGGCCAGTTCCTGACTGTGTGTTAACTTTGTCAGTATACACAGGGTAAATGTTCATTCAGAAACCTATGAGCCCATAGCAATATACATAGGGTGGGTGTTAAAACCACTGAAGCTAGTATTTGAGTGATAAATCACTGTTGATTTATCGAGTCGAGTCTGAGTATTACTTACAGGTATATACAGGTATAGTATTACTTACAACAGTGTTACCACAGTAAACATAGACTATTTGCTAAAATCATTTAAGTTCATTTTTTTCTAATTAATGTACACACATCACCCCATATTGACAAAAAACATATCACATGGTCCTAAGCATTCAGAACCTTTGGTCAGTATTTAGTAGAAGCACCCTTTTGAGCTAGTACAGCTATGAGTCCTTTTGGGAATGATGCAAGTTTTTCACACCTGGATTTGGGGATCCTTCCTTCCTTCTTACAGATCCTCTCCAGTTCTGTTAGGTTGGATGGTGAACGTTGGTGGACAGCCATTTTCAGGTCTCTCCAGAGGTGCTCAATTGGGTTTAAGTCAGGGCTCTGGCTGAGCCATACAAGAACAGTCATGGTGTTGTTGTGAAGCCACTCCGTTATTTTAGCTGTGTGCTTAGGGTCATTGTCCTGTTGGAAGGAGAACCTTCGGCCCAGTCTGAGATCCTGACCACTCTGGAGAAGGTTTTCGTCCAGGATATCCCTGTACTTGGCCGCATTTATCTTTACTTTGACTGCAACCAGTCAACCTGTCCCTGCAGCTGAAAACCACCCACAGCATGATGCTGCCACCACCATGCTTAACTGTTGGGACTGTATTGGACAGGTGATGAGCAGTGCCTGGTTTTCTCCACACATACTGCTTAAGCCAAAGAATTAAGGCCAAAAAGTTTTATTTTGGTCTCATCAGACCACAAAATCTTATTATCTTATTTCTCACCATCTTGGAGTCCTTCGGGTGTTTTTTTTTTTGCAAACTCCATGCAGGTTTTCATGTCTTGCACTGAGGAGCAGCTTAAGTCGGGCCACTCTGCAATAAAGCCCTGACTAGTGGAGGGCTTGACTTTCTACAACTTTCTCCCATCTGCCGACTGTATCTCTGGAGCTCAGCCATAGTGATCTTTGGGTTCTTCTTTACCTCTCTCACCAAGGCTCTTCTCCCCTGATTGGTCAGTTTGGCCGGACAGTCGGCTCTAGGAAGGGTTCTGATTATTTTCCATTGAAGGATTATAAAGGCCACTGTGCTCTTAGGAACCTTAAGTGCAGCAGATTTTTTTGTAACCTTGGCCAGATCTGTGCCTTGCCACCATTCTGTCTCTGAGCTCCTCAGGCAGTTCCTTTGACCTCGTGATTCTCATTTGCTCTGACATGCACTGTGAGCTGTAAGGTCTTATAGAGATAGGTATGTGGCTTTCCTAATGAAGTATCCCAATTAGTATAATCAAACACAGTTGGACGCCAATGACAGTGTAGAACTATCTGAAGGATGATCAGAAGAAATTGACAGCACCTGAGTTAAATATATGCGTGTCACAGCAAAGGGTCTGAATACTTATGACCATGTGATATTTCAGTTTTTCTTTTTTAATAAATCTGCAAAAATGTCAATTCTGTATTTTCTGTCAATATGGGGTTCTATGTGTACATTAATGAGAAAAAAATGAACTTGATGATTTTAGCAAATGGCTGTAATATAACAGAGTGAAAATGTAAGGGGTCTGAATAATTTCCCTACCCGCTGTATTGCTCCTAAGGGCCGTTTTTTTCCTCTTTCTTAGTTTTCCTCTCTCTTTCCACTGAGTAGGTGGGGTGGTGGCCAAGCTGCCTGTCTACACTATTTCTACCTTTGCACAGAAACGTGGACCAATGAAAATCTAGCATTTCAAAAAGGCAATGACGCGGTAGTTTAGCGACCGGAAATCTACCTCAGTCACTATCAACATGGCAAACGTGGGGCAACGGCAAGATTTCAATGCAGCTGTAGGTACTGATTTGCAAGAATTTAAAGGGAAGTTCTCTCTCATTTTTGCAATGCTACTGGCTGGCTTCGGTAAAAGTTTGATTTATCAGTTAGCCCCGCTGGTAGCCAAGTCAATAAGGCTTTGCAAGAACCCTATTGTTGTGGTCATTTCACATACATCAGAGGACAGAGGGGTGTGATTGGTTGAAGCTTCGTCCACCCTCTAAAAAATGGGTTTACAACACAGCTTGGCCAGACCAATGCAAGTCGCGATAGCCAGTCTACCTTTCCACCATGTCAATAAAAAGTAATCTTGTCGAACATCAAAAATGAAGTTTTGTTTGAAATAATTAAAATACTGGTAGAATTGTGTGTCCTGTGAAAAAAATTAAATTTCTAAAAATCCCTTCTCAAGCACGTAGTGTCTTTTAGGCGTTGCCAATACATGAAAGTTGACAACTTTAACTATGTTCTTTATGGAACCACAGGAACTATGACTTGTTTTAAATGTGTAAATGTGTAAATAATACCGACAACAGGGAAGGACAAGCTGCTGAGTCGGGCACACCTAGTGCGAGTGAGATGGCACACAGTTCGGCCAGTGCTGGAGAGGCGACTGCAGGAGCACCTCATAAACCAGCTGAGGAAGAAGTTACTCCTAGACCTCCTATTCAGTGATTACTGATGTCTTCGCTTCCACTGATGAAAATGCAATGGAGGCTGAAGAGTGCAGTTTCAAAATGCCAAAAAACACTACAAGAAGAAGTAATCAGGCAAATACAACTGCCAAAAAGCAGGTTGTCACCCCTGATTTAGCTAATGACGACAGTGAGAGTGAATTCTCCGACTACAGATTGTAGCCTACACAGGTTGCAGGTTGCCCCTCGCACATACTCTGTAGATGGCATTAGGCCTAAAGTTTTTTGGGGGAAAAAAGAACCGTAGGAATATTCCCAATGATGACTTTTTTTCTGATGTTGAACAGTTCTGTGAAAAAACAATGTCTTTCTTGGGTGAAGGCTGTTTTACTGATCAAGAGGGCTATCCTCTTAAGAAAATGTTAACCAGACTAGAGAAAGACACAAGAGGGCCATGTTATTTGAAGCAATTAAACACAAGTTAGATGTTGCATTCCTTTACGAAAAATATTTTAATGTAAAAAAAAAACACTGCTGACTGGGCTAGAGTTTGACAGCCTTTCTTTGATGAGTCACAATCTACCTAATAGTTGTCGGTTGCCATTTTATTTTCTCCCTCTTTTACCCCAAGATCTTACCAAGTCAAAGAAGTTGTAAAAGTTAAAGCTCTTTTTCTTTGTTTTTATTTGTATTTATGCTCCGACTGCTGCTATTGAAAGAATGCAGTCTTTATTCAGTGTTTTACAAAGTTGTGATCCTAATGAGTTTTTGCTTTTGCCCTGTGGAGCCCCACATGCCCTCCAGTAGAAGGCTCATGGAATTGATGATTGCCACAGATCTGGTTGATATTTGGAAGAATTTTAATGGCTGTCAAAAACAATAAACTTGGGTACACAATATGTTGTGTTTAGCAAGGCTGGGTAGGTTTTATGGCTTTAAGCACCAACTCAGCAGCTACTCAATAATTCCAGTGGGTTTTTTTGGATCACAGTTTATTTGTTTGCTATTTGTCTTTTAGATCTGTCAAGCCCAAAATTGCTTATTGGCATTTTAATGTTAATTTATTGTCCAATTCCAATATTAACAATGTGTTCACACAATTCTGGAATTGTTTTAGAACTACAATGCCTTCATTCCAGTTCTTGCAACAATGGTGGGATTTTGAAAAGGTGCAGATAAAGCAGTTATGTCAAGAGTATACTTTCAATGTTACTGGAGACACAACTCGAGCTATTAAAAATCTAGAAAAAGGAATCATTGATGTGCAGGTGTTGGCTGAAAACACATGCATCCCAAATTTAGCTGAGAATCTGAAAACCAAAAAGAATTTATTTGCTAAATTATTAGACATATCAGCACAGGGAGCTCTGGTCAGGTCACACTTTTAAAGCGCAGAGCTCATGGATGCACCATCAATTTTTTTTTTTAATTTAGAAAAAAAGAATGGTCAGATAAGATTCATTCACGCTTTACGCATTCGTAACAGAGCAGTTCGCTTTTAAAAGGAACTTCCACGTATCCATGTTGGTGATACTGCCTTCCTTGATGCCTTGCCCCAGGTGTCCACAGAGTTCAATGCCAAACTTGGCAAGGCTTTAACAATGGAGGAACTGGAAAGTGCCCTCCAAGATATGGAGTATGGAAAAGCACCAGGGGTGAATGGTCTACTTGTTGACTTCCATAAGTCCTTTTGACCCAAGATGGGTAAAAGCCTTCTAGCTATACTTTGTGAAAGTCTAGACAAGGGGAGGTTGCCTCTGAGTTGCCGTAGAGCTCTGCTTACCCTTCTGCCAAACAAAGGTGACCTCAATAAAATCTTGGAAGCTGGTCTTAAAGTGAGTCAGCAGAGTTTTGGAGCAGGTGATCCACCCTGACCAGACCTACTGTATACCTGGTAGGCTAATTTACCATATTTCTCTTAATAGAGATATTTTTGATATTAGTTATACTTTTAATCTGGAATTTCGTCTGATTTCTGTAGACCATGAAAAAGCTTTCGATATGGTCGAGCACAGCTATTTGTGGAGTGTTCTCTCAACTTTTGGTTTTAATTAATGTTTTATTGATATGATAAGAGCTCTGTACAGTGACATTAAAAGTACAGTATTCTCAAAGTTAATGGTGACGTTTGTACTCCATTTAAAATGTATAGAGGTCTGAGAAAGGGCTGTGCCTTGTCAGGAATGCTTTATGCCCTAGGAATAGAACCACTCTTGATTAAGCTAAGCCAAGAACTGAAAGGGTTAACCATTCCACTCGATGAAAAGAATTTTCAGGTTTCAGCATATGCAGATGAGATTGCAGTGCTTGTCCAAGATCAAGGAGATATTCAGACAATGCTAAAATTATTTAATATGATTTCAAATGATTTCAAATATTTCCTCAAAAGTAAACTGGTCAAAAAGTGCGGCTTTATTGTTTGGGAAGTGGTCAGAAGAAAAGCCAAGTCTGCCTGTTTATCGTGGACCCCTAGTTTTAAACATCTTGGAGTTTTTCTGGGCGATGAAACCTGGTTACAGAAAAACGTTGAAGGTGCAGGTGAAAAAGATAGTGCATAGATCCCCCCGCTCAGTTACTGTACAAAATCCAATCTATCCTTGTGAACTTTTTCTGGGACAATCTACACTGGGTGCCACAAAGTATCTTGCACTTGCCCAAGGAGGAAGGTGGCCATGACCTCATTCATCTTTAAAGCAGGACTGCTGCTTTCCGGCTTCAGTTTGTGCAACGCCTCCTCTCAGCCCCCCTGTGCTAATCACACAACACTATTATTATATATAATATATTATTCATTTTGGACTTAGCCAGGGGGTGCCGAGCAGTTTCACGGGGGTGCCTTGGCACCCCTAAAAATGGTCTAGATTCGCCCCTGGTCCTTAGTCATGTTATGTTCAACATTCTAGCAGCTAGCGTTGTAAATCCTATCAGCCTGGGTTGTCGTGGCTACGGTGAGAGCAACACAAGACAAAACGCTGTCAAGCTTGTTTAACCGATATCTTTGGCATTTTTTGCCCGAACAACACGAAAGTTGGCACTGCACACACTGGTAACATTATGATGACGCCCTTCAAATTTGAGATCAAGCAAATGTGTGGTTCGAGAGTTATTCGTGGAACAGACGTTCCTTGCATTAAAAAATAATATAATAGATCGATAGAAGTTGACTACAGTGCCACCCACCTAGCGTAGCAGAAAGGACCAGGTCTCTGACCATTATCCGATTAGACGAACTCCATGTGCACTTGGATTTTGGGACAGACCACCCATTGTGTAGCAACACCCAAACCAATCCCAATCCAACCCAATCCTACCATGTGCACGCAGTGAATGGCTCCCAACTTGATGGGTTGTTCTGGGATCCTCCTAGAATGTGACAAGGTGTAGGCTATTTTTTGGATCTCCCCTCCAATGGTAAAACTTTAACATATGTGTAAAATCCTTTAACCCAAAATCTCTGGACAAGAGACTAGATACGCCTTGGCACAATGTTTTAAATTTAAAAGACAATGCTTAAACCAGAATGAAGTCACCTTTAACCAAAAATGTGGGGATTTACAGTGGATAATTCTTCATGATGTGGTTGCAGTTAATGTTTTGCTTTTGCATGCTTTTACGAAACAAGTGTCAACTGCTAAATTTCCTGCTGTGGCAAGCCAAAATGGCAATATATATCAGCAGAAGAAACTGAATTTAAAAATACACTAGTAAATATAGTGTTTTGCTTTTCTCTGTTCTAGTGAGATTGCACATTTTAGTTGATTTCCGTTTCTGTAAGTTAATGAAAAATCTGGACACCTTTGAACAAATGTGGTGTCATAATGGCGCTTTATGTTCAGTGAAAGATGATGAACTGCTTTTTACACATTTTTATCATCTGGGTAAGATGTGATTTTATTTATTTATTTGCAGTTGTGGTTGTCAACAAATAGCACAATTGTGCTCTTGTATCCATTTAAAAAAAACTGTAAAAAAGGTGTTTTGAAATTCAAATTCTCTCTCTCTCTCTCTCTCTCTCTCTCTCTCTCTCTTTCTCTTCATTTTCTCATATTGCCCCTCCACAGTTGCAGTATGATGTATAAGCAATTTCCTCAGGTTTTCACAGTTAATTAAGCAAGGCATAACTAACTGTGAGTCCTCTGTAGCTGTGGTGGCAGTAATTGGTTATGAATGGGTCCTAGAACATTAACGCCTTCAGGTAATTGGATTTTTTAAGTACTGTCAGTTATAGGGCTTATTTTTGCGTTTTCAGGGAAAAGGAAACATCAAGCAAACAAGGGTCACAGTGAAAAAAAATGATGGCATGTGGAGATTTTCTCCAAAGCGTGCTGTCTCGCCTGTGAGATTTATTGTAAGGTTGCACAGGTGAATAGGTAAGCGGCCTTTTGGCTTGCCTCGTAAATCCTTTATCATGGTTAGGGATTAGACTCTTCCAGGGAATGTAGACAGCCTGAGCTCAGGGCCCATCTCTCTCTCTCTGCTTGTGCAATGGATCTGCTCAGACACACACAGCTGCAGGGTCTTCCATGCAGTTTTAACAGAGTGGATCAGAAATAACTGACCCCACTCTGTGAGTGGGAAAAGAGTTTCAAAAAGTACAAGAAGTACAACTTTTCTTCTCTTCTGTACTTGTTTACCTCTTGTTTGTCAGTAACTTGCACTGTATTCCTTGTGAGTGTTGTAAACTAATTCTGTTTATTTGTTTTCACCATACATTCATTATTACTGTTAAAACATGACACAGCTTCCATTGTTGTTTACAACACCCAAGTGATTATCTTCACACTTTTTTACAAGCCACTTTTTATTTACTTTACCTCAGGTAAAAGAAAGAAAGCATAAGACTGCATAACTTAGTGGCCACATAACTGCATGCAGGCTGTCTATATTCTAGACCACCTAGCAGCAGAAATCAGCTGCTTACGTGTCCTATGAAATCCCTCACTTGGTAATCATGTTGAATGATGGGCCGCCAGCACTGAAGAGACAGCTCCTGGTTGTGGAGAGCATGCAAGGCATTAAAGTGCTCCATCTTCATCTGCCGAGGACACAGCGACACAAAAGACAGCCTGAAATATTTCCCTGGGCATCTCGCTGGCGGGGAGGATAGGGTGGCGTGGGCGCCCATTGGCAATGTATTCGTGCCACCTCCGTCATCATGTTGTGGATAAGGACAGGGTGAGAGATTGACAAGATGAAGCGCCATTAACTTGGATAATGAAATTTCTTTCTTGTGTTATTATAGTGCCCCCCTCTCCAGAGGGCTAAGGAAAGAGGAACAAGGTTATTATTTGAGCAAAAGTGTGTTTTGGCAAATATTCAGGAACAAGACATTAATTTCCCTGAATGATTTGTGGTTGCGGAAAAAAATCTTTTTCTTGATGTTTCCCTTCATTTTGTGTATAGGTGCTAGGACATTTGTTCAAGTTCATTTGCACAAACACCTGCATTTCGGATATTACTGTCAGCTCATCAGCGCAATTTAAAATTCATTTAAAAGGCTTTCACCACCCTCACGCTCACAGAAAATCAAGGACTGTCCAAATTGAATGTTTCCACGAAACAGCTCCACATTTGCTTTTATCTGCTTTTTTGCTTTTATTTTGGATGTGCTTAGTCTTGAAATGGGATGAAAGCACATTTATAAAGGGTTATGAAGTATTCATAAAGCCTTGTACTAATAGGCATCAGTCCACATAGCTATCTATACACAATCAAGGTAATGATTGCACATATAACATATAATGTTATGCTGTTATTGTAACACCTTACAGGGCAACACTTTTTGATAGTCTACCCACAGAGACATTACAGATCTTTTGTGGAAATGTTGTTTTAATTTGTTTGCTGTGTTCTGACCAATCATCTTAATTAAACCCAACTCCTAACCGTAGCCTTAACAGCACATAGAGTTCAAAAAGCAGGTTTATTAATAATCTCAGCATTTCAAGGTAGTCTATATACAGCCACCCAAATAAAGTCCAAAATATCCCAGAGCATTAAAAACCTTGTTTATTTCCGTAATGTCATCATTGCAAATATTAAAGGGGTATATAACCGGCACTGTTACTTATTATATGATTTAAGCTTTAATAGATTTACATTTGCCAGAAAATATCTAAAATCTTACATATAGTTATCGCAGTCAAATAAAAGAACAAACTGCGGACAACATCCATGTTATTGGGTCTATCCTTAGTGAACACATACTAACAACTGTACCCAGGCCTTACATATTACACTGCACAACAGCATCGACCAAAGACACTGTCTTTGGTACCAAACTATGTTCTTTTGGCTAAATGTTCAAACAGTGAAGGCATATCATCTCAGAACCATTCACATGTAATACTAACAATCTAATTTTCATCTAATACTACTAATACTAATAAATATACAATATTTTGCATTTGTATGTGCCATATACCCATGCTGCATCAACACTTGTGTAAACACTATATACATATGTGATACTGAGGTAATCCCCAGAGAGAACGTCGGAAGGAAATCTGTTGGTTGGTTAGGGAACACACATGAAAACAATGCACACACACTGCTAATCGTGATCCCCTGGAACAAAGAACAGCACACACTCACTGCCTGGGAAGCAATTGGGGGTTAGATGCCTCGCTCAAGAACACCTCAGCTGAGAAGGAGGGGAAAGGAAGGTGCTGTTTATTCACACTCATTCCAATATTTGTATAAACTAAACGGATTTTCTCTGCTACTCCCCTCCTCCCTGCCGTCCCGATTCCATCTCTATCCAAATGTCTGTACATGGTTGCCCCTTGAAGATAGGCCCACCCTTATAGGTGGAGGTGTAGGGTGTCAAAGCTCTGCTGAATTGCTCTTCCTCCTAAGAAGGACTTTTTAGTGCCCATCAGTTTTAAGCTTTTAGTATTGGGGTGTGGAGTGTTATCAGGCTTGATGGCAATTAACGATTTTAGGGCCATATGAATTAAAATTAAATACTGATATGAATTAAACCAAACTGATTTTAATTCAGTTCAAATGAAATGAGCAAAAAATAAACTGAGCACTGCACCAAAGACCGTAAACAGTCATCATACTTTTATGACAAGCTTCCTTCTTTGGATTTGTGCATCAATGCAAACCACTCAAAGTCCTCACATCTTGAGTGTGGATTTAAAGAGAGTGATGCTTCAGAAAATTGGAACCCTCGAAACACCACATAATGACCACTTTCCATTTGCATGAAAAAAGTGTCCTGGGAAAATTGTGCTCTTCCCACCGTTTTGATCCTTACTTTCACTTCTTTGAGGCCTGTGAATGGGCACATCATATTGAATCAGAGATGTTTTTGTTTGCTGAACATTTCAGGACAAGGAAATGTCTGTTGTAGCTGTTGGTGAAACAGGGCTATGTTTGGGCCAAGCTGAGCAGTGCAGCATGGTGTGCTACTAAATATCACTCAAGGCCCTTCAAAGAGAACCGTGATGGCTGAGATAACGCAACAGGCTGGACAGATAACTTCCACTGCCAAGATCGTAGCTTTTAGTGCAGAGGTACGAAAAATTACCCATGTCTATCACCAACCTGTACTGGGGGGGAGAAAGGAGACAGCAAGCATTCATACAGCTTCAGCCATTATATTTGCCTTTTAAGATCACTGAAATAGCTGTGCATTGGAGGAATTATGCATCTTATGCTCTTTGTTGACCTTAATGAATCTGTGAGAGGTTAGTGTAAAAATACATTTTGCCAGGCAAAATCGACCAATCAATGAAAATATGTGCAAATATTCCTCTTATAAATTTCATGGCATAACCTTTCTTGATCTTGGCAGCATAGTAATTAAGTGATTACCAATTGTACTATTTTAGCTTTTAAACACAAGCTTACTCTGGCTTGATGCCCAATAAACACATAATATGTTTGAGGCTCTTCTTAGTGGCTGTTTTCATAACATTGCCTAAACATTGCCAGACCTGGAAATTTGCAGGTTAGTCAAAACCAAGTTAACAAATTCAAGTTAACCATATCAGGGTGGCTGCCAACTCCCAATATACAAAAAGTACACAGGAGAAATAAATAATAATATGTACTGTATTGCAGAAACTCATTCAAATACTTGCTGTATGGTATAATGTGAGGGATCGTAGTAATTCAGTATTGTATAGTATTAATATTGCATCTTCCCCTCTGTGGCAATTCCCACTCCTACTAGTGATACACACATGGCCAGTATCCCACCTTTAAATTGGCTGGTGGAACTTACATTTCCCCATTTAATTTTCAGTCCAGATTCAAGTGTGCCTTCGGAGGTAAGCCAGTAAGCCAGGTTTTGACAGCATATTGCATTCCACAGCTGGATTTGATGCGTGTAGTGCAATTTAACAGCAGCAGTCACGTCCCAATAGTGGGATCTTGGTAACACAACGCAACACAAACTGGCATGGGAGTGACCCTCTTAAGCATTTTCTTGAACCGTTTCCCTAGACACCCCTTTAGTTCAAGAGGGATTTCTCACCAATCCATTGTGTTTAATGTAAACGGGACCATGTACAGTCAGGTAGACAATGCAGAAGCCTTCATCTCTAGATGTGAAGAAAAGTGTTAACATTTCATTTCATAAACATCAAAACCATTTGGGGGCATTTGGGCATTTTACACTTTGGTCCCCTGCTGTTGTAGTAACACCAAACTGAATTGTTGTACAATAGCATTACTTTATTACTTGACATATGTTACATTACATACGGTGTAATGTTTTAAACTGTACATATATATTACATGCAGCAAGTAAACTATGCATGTGCATGTTCATAACTATTATGATCATATAAAGGTGAATAAACACCTTTTTTTTAAAAAAAAAAAAAGCGTAATATTTACACTCCACTACAGACCTGGTTTTGGTAAAAATCCTTGAGAAGGTATGAACACTGATGATTTTGCATGCAACTGATAAACATCAAATATCTCACAATACTTGCTTTATAAGGTAAAGCTGAAATGTTATAGTTCCGGCTAGTACACTGTTTCTATTAACAACTAACCTGTTGATGAATGGGAAGACACTTATCAGCAGGGATTTTCTGATCATTAAGAAATACAGGTGTTACCTCAGACGGTCCCCAATCCCTTCAAAACTATAGCACACAGATTCAAATTACAATTACTTCCACTCCATCAAATCAGAACTCCCCTCTGTAAACTATGATTGGATGGAGGAGTATCGTGTTCACATGAGCGGATATGATGTTATTGCAAATCCAATAGTGCGATAAAGCAGATAATGCAGTAAATGTGCTATTAATTCACCCCCTTTGACAGTGGGGACAGCTCATATTAAATAGTTGTTGATTAAGGGAGTTATATTAATATTAAAAAAGATTCTCCTTAGTGCTACTGTGGGAGAGAAGCGGGGGGAAGGAGATTGAACATCTCACGGGCACCATCCATCAAATGTAATATGGGAGTATTGCGTTCCCGTCTAATGCATGGGTATCGTATTCACCCTGGGTATGTTTTATATCTGCTTTTTTCTCATCCACACTTCCAATAAAATCCCTCTTTCCTCTGATTTAGCTGGGGGATTGTCCAAGGGAGGAGGGCGGCACGTAAAGCCAGTCAGGATGCCTCCCTGCCACACCCCTGTATTACCTTCTCGTTTGTCTTGCAATGCTGAGCCATACCATTTGTCTTTGCACCTTCTGTCTCTCCTGGTTGTTCACCCTCTTCCTCTTTTCTTCCCATCTGCTTTGTGTCTGTCTGCTTCTCCATTTCTTTCTCTCTTTCTCACCTCTGTCTCTCTTTCTCTGTCTCTTTCTTTCTGTTTTTCTCACCTCTCTCTCATTCTCCAACCACCTGAAAATTACATTCCATTGTCAGCTGCTTAGTTAAGTGCTGCTTTCAATAGGCATGTCCAATTACCAAATGGAATTTCTTTCTTTCTCTTTCTTTCCCTCTCTTTCCAGCATACCCTTAACTAATTCTGACCTATTCTGAACTTCATATGCAATTACATCATAATGACCTGCGCAGTATTACGGGTAGACTAACCATTCTCTGCGTTTCACATGCTTTTGCATGTGTACTAATAGGTATACAGGCTTTAAGAAGTGCATTTCTTTTCTGAATGCCTTATCCAAACCTGAATGCTCTTCATCTTATTGTCAAGCCCGTCATCTAGTCGCCAGGCAGAGGAAGGGGACCCCCATGTCATGCCAGCCCCCATCATTACTGCTTATTGCTAGCTCTGCTCCATAAAAGAGCTGAAATAACTGAACTAAATTGGTCTTAATTTAATTGAACAGTTAAGTGAGGGTCAGTAGAGGAAAATAAAACAATCAAATTCATCTGAGATTTGTTTTCGTGGGTCATCATTAAAGAAAACAACTCAAAGTTACTGATAAGTTTTAATGCTTGTTTTAAAGCCCCAATGTTGCCGTTCACAAACTTGTCCTTTATCATGAATATTTACCACCACCATCAATTCCAAGTATTCATACTGGCTTTAAATTTTACATTTGTGTATGCATGAACTGGGATCGCTCCATATCCAAACACCATATGGTAAACTCACAACAGCTAATGGGTATCGTATCATCGCTTCTCAACCCCACCAAGTTTGAAGAAGGACATATGGAAGACCACACGTATGCAAAATCCACATTTCAGGAGCAGGAGTCTTCTCCTTCGCACAGGAAAAGAAAAAGAATATTGAAAAAATCAAGAGGCCAGCGTCATTAGAAAAAAAGAGTGAATATAAAAGTTGCCTTTAAATATGAAAGGACCTGATGAAGGCAAAGGGGATTTAAAGAGATGCAGAATTTGCTTGCTTCCTACTGGATTGGTAGGTTAATATAACAAATGTCACTCTGAATTAAAAATGTTTATTTCATTGCACGATCGTCTGCCCTACAAAGGGAAGTGCAGGAATTACGTGAACATTGAAAGTGAGAAAATTGCCTTTAAAGTTGTCATACTGCCCAGTCAAACATGGTGTAGCTATAATAATGGTGATGCTTTTATGTACTGTCTTAATAAGAAGAAGCAAGACAAAGGAAGAGATAAAAACTCAATTTCCAGTCTAAACTCAGTTCTGAAAAAATATGTAGTTAGTCTAGGCGATGGTGGTAAACGATCAAGCTAGTTTAACAAACTGGCTCTACAATGATTGCGATATGAGTAGATTTAATTGTTCCTGCTAGCACCAGAAGTGCTATGTATATATATATATATATATACACACACAGTATGTCACATAAGTGAGTACACCTCTAACATTTTTGTACTTTTTTATTATATCTTTCCATGGGAGAAGTCTAAAGATATAATACTTTTCTACAACGTAAAGTAGGCAGTGTACAGCTTATATAACAGTGCAAATTTGCTGTTCCCTCAAAATAACAACACACCTCAACACACAACCATTAATGTCTAAACCACCTGCAACAAAAGTGAGTACACCCCTAAGTGAAAATGTCCAAATTGTGCCCAAAGTGTCAATATTATTTTCCTAACTCTCTTGGGCATGGAGTTCACTAGAGCATCACAAGTTGTCACTGGAATCCTCTTCCACTCCTACATTACAACATCACAGAGCTGACCTTGAGCTTGAGACCTTGAGCTCCTCCACCTTCCATTTGAGGATGCCCCACAGATGCTGAATTGGGTTCAGGTCTGGGGACATGCTAGGCCAGTCCATCACCTTTACCCTCACTCAAGGCGTGGTCATCTTAGAGGTGTGCTTGGGGTCGTTAACATGTTGAAATACCGCCGTGCGGCCCAGTTTCAAAGGGGGGGCATCATGCTCTGCTTCAGTATGTCACAGTACATATTGGCATTCATGGTTCCCTTAATGAAGTGTAGGTCCCCAGTGCCGGCAGCACTCATACAGCCCCAAACCATGACACTTCCTCCACCATGCTTGACTGTTAGCAGGACACAGTTGTCTTTGTAATCCTCACCTGGTTGCCGCCACACACACCTGACACCATCTGAACCATATACATTTATTTTGGTCTCATCAGACCACAGGACATGGTTCCAGTAATCCATGCCCTTAGTCTGGTTGTCTTCAGGATTTTTTTTGCAGGCTGCACTCCTACGCTTATTTTGAAGACACAGCCTCTGGATATAATGCTGAGCACATGCACTCAACTTCTTTGGTCGACCATGGCTAGGCTTGTTCTTAGTAGAGCCTGTCCTCTTGAAGCGCTGTATGGTCTTGACCACTGTGCTGCAGCTCAGTTTCAGGGTGTTGGCAATCTTCTTATAACCTAGGCCATCTTCATGTAAAGCAACAATTTTCTTTTTTAAATCCTCAGAGAGTTCTTTTCCATGAGGTGCCATGTTGAACTTCCAATAACCAGTATGAGAGAGTGTGAGAGTGATAACACCAAATTTAACACAACTTCTACCCATTTACACCTGAGACCTTGTAACACTAATGGATCACATGACACCAGGGAGGAAAAATGGCTAATTGGGCACAATTTGGACATTTTCACATAGGGGTGTACTCACTTTTGTTAACAGTGGTTTAGACATTAATGGTTGTGTGTTGAGTTATTTTGAGGGAACAGCAAATTTGCACTGTTATATAAGTTGTACACTGTCTACTTTACGTTGTAGAAAAGTATTATATCTTTAGACTTCTCCCATGGAAAGATATAATAAAAAAAGTACAAACATGTTAGGGGTGTACTCACTTATGTGACATACTGTATATATATACACAACTACATCTACAATAGTTATTGTCCAACAGTAACAGTGCCAAGACACCGTCAGTAGGGTATAACTCCTCTTTCACCTCACTCCAGTGAGTGGAAGCAGGGGCAATATTCACACTACTCCAGGCTCTAGTCATCACTCTCCCACTTTCTTTTCTTTGTATCTTCTAAATGCACACTTAGCACACCTCGTCCTTTCAAGGGGGAGAGATGTGACGTATGCCATAAGGCAGTCAAATTTTGTAGTTTTTATGGTGACATGTTTCCTACCCGAGTCCCAAAGTTGCATAGAGGCAGTGTAGACGATACAGGCACAATCAAGTGATGACAAGGGTGTAATTGAACCTATTTTGAGTTTTTGTACCATCAGTATGATTTTGAAAATGTAATTTAAAGGCTGAAAAACTACATGGTGTTGCTTTAACTGGAAGAGGAGTATTGTTTTCTCCTATTTTTGATGTCTTCTAGTCCTATTCCTATATGACGAATTGGGTGTAACAGTCTATAGATGACTAACAAAAAAACACTATTAGGCTACATTCATTGGAAAAGTTATGGATGCTAGTTTCTATTATTAAAATGATGCATGCATGATGTATCAGAGTTTTACATTGGGATTGGTTTGAATGCAGTTCGTGGGTGGGGGTGGGGGGGCAGAGGGTGTGCTCGCCCAGGCCACCAAACAGGCTAGGACCATCCCTGTTGGTTATCAATAGAATTTTGTAATATCACAATTTTCTATTCATACACAGGAGGCATCCTTTAAATGTATTAAAATTATAAGGCATCTTTGAGTCAACTTCGAGTATCATTTGAGTATCTCATTATGTCAGGGTTTTGGTAATGAAAATATGGTCATCCTAAGCTAGAGACACTTGGTTATGGAGGGGGCCTTTTTGGGGCAAATTGACTTATCTTTTTAACACTCTTTTTTTTTTCTAATTTAATACAGTGCTGTTTTTACATACCATACACGTTTGACTCCTGCCATTATTGAAAAGTGCAGCATTCTCCCCACTGGTAGATGGTATTGTTAAGAAGGTGCTAGCTCCCTGTACCTGTTACATGTATCATAATCAGGGAGAATTCTGCAGTGGGTTCAGATACTGTACTCTCCAATCTGCAGGAGGAGGAAGTACCAGCTATCTGGTCCCTGGTAATGATGCCATTTTTGATGGGAGCCCATTGATGACAGAGACAGAGAACAGATAAAACACCCATGGCATTGTTAAGAGCACACAATTCTTTAATTCTCAACAAGGTCCTAACAACCCATTTGTTTGTTTGCTCTACAAATACTTGAGATGTTTTCCAGGCCGAAAAGGAGATGCAGTGCAGGCCTGGGAGACAGTGCCCAAGACCAGTTCTTGATGGAACTGCAAGATGGCCACATGCACTAATAACTGAAAGCACAGCTACAGCAAAACCCAGATATGACATTTAAAGCTGTAAAAAAGGAAGTCCTGGCATTGGAATAGTACCAGTTTGAACAAGGTGAACAGCACTGCCGCATGACCGTCGAAGCTCAGAAGCCTTGGCTGGCATTTCTGTGACTGACTGGAAACAAGATTTACAAACAAAGATTATGAGGGATGTTAAAGAGGAAGCAACTGCCATGTCCAATGCAATTTTGGCCCCTTGCGAACACTCCCAGTCAGAAAGAACATGGGAGGGGCGTTGGGCCCCAAACCAACCTGGCAGACTACTAAAGTTTGAGTGGGACAACCAAGGTCACTCCATCTGCATGTGTGATGAAGTGTCTATGGGTAATGAATGTGATCACTGCTTGCTGGGAGGAACACTTACGCCACAAGAACACAAGATCCAGCTTAACATCAAGAGGAGAGAGGATGGGAGAAGGTCTTTGCAGATTGCCAGCAGATCCACGCTGTGGCTGCTCAGAAAGAAAGGTTGGATACTGCTCGGGTGGCCTGCCAATTTACCATCACTATTCCTGCATAGGGAGTCAAGGTAGCCCGGGCCTTTACTGCTTGACAGAGGTGATTTCAAGGGTGATTGCGATAGATGTTGTCCAGGTGATGAGGACCCCAGTCCAAGAGAGGTACAGATCCATGCTGGCCACTGTCTACAAAGACATCTGGACACTGTTGTAAGGTATTCTGGAAAGTGGGGTAATTTGTGAAAGTAGTAACCCCTGGGTGGCACCGGTAATACTAGGGTAGAAAAAGAGTAGAGCCTGGGTTTCTGTGTGGATGATCACAAACTAAATAGTGTGACCAGAAAGGATGCCTTTCAATTGCCTAGGATGATAGATTCTCTAACCAGTCTGACCCAGGCAGCCTGGTACTCTACATTAGACCTGGTGAGTGGGTGTTGGCAGGTTTGGACTGATGAGAAGGACCATGAGAAAACCAGCTTTACTACCCTGTTTGGACTATTTAAGTGGTTGATGCAGTGGTGTCTGGGTCATGCACTACACCTGCACTTCCTGGTGGTGTCTGATCATGCACTACACCTGCACTTCCTTGTTTACCCATCACCTCGTTATCACGTTCACCTGCACCGCACCCCTATTTAAACCCCTATGTTCATTTCCTCTTTGTCAGTTCATCTGCTAACTGCGGTGTTTATCTCTACGGCTAAGTTTCGACTTCTGATTGGTTCGTGTTTCGTGTCATGTTCCTGTTTTCTTGTTTTTCGTGCCTGTGCCTTGTCCTCAGTCTTCTGTGTGAGCCCTACTTCCCAGTGTTTCCTCCCTTGTCTCCTCGGACCGATCCCTGGCTCCAGACCCGGACCGACTCCTGACCACGCACGGCTCTCCAATCCCTAGCTCCCGACCAGGACCGATTCCCGACCACGCTCGACTCTCCAGTCCCTGGCTCCAGACCCGACTCGGCTCCTGACCACGCACGATTCCCCAGTCCCTGGCTCCAGACCCGGACCGACTCTCGACCATGACCTAAGTCCCCGTTCCAGGGCATTGGACTCAATCCCTGTTTCCCCCTTAATAAAGATCTGTTCTTGGGCACATTACGCTATTGGGTCCGTTCCTGTCTCCCAGTTCCTAGTCCCATGACAACGTTTTAAGAAGAAGGTTAAGTTCTTGGGCCAATGTGTCAGCAAAATGCCAGTAGAGCACACCAATGCTGACATCCTCTCCAGACTACCCACACCAGACGGTGCCCTTCCAATTTGTCCTTCCCCCATGCTGGAGGAAGAACTGACGGTGGATGTAGTGGAAGCACAGGCAAGTAATGACACCCTCCTGCCTGTTGGGGATGGAACCCCGAACATTGGTAAGGGCTACAGGCAGAACATAATAACCTGGCCATGACCTGAGCCTATCTGTAGAAGGGGGCGCTGCCTCTGATTTGTGCAATAACTACTGGGCCAATGGAGCTAACTAGGTTTGAGAGAAGGAGTTATCTGCTGGACTGTACAATACCCCCGACACACGAGGTGAACCAGCAAATCATTGTCCCTCAAACCATTGTTGGAGGCATACCATGGCCAGTCGGGCCAACAGGGCCAGGACTGGATGTTGTCTCTATTGGCCCAGAAAAGGAGGCCTCAAGCTTTGTTGTACACTCAGCAAGGCTAAGCAAGACAGCAGGGCCCCCCTAGTTGCCCTACAACTTAAGGCCCCCCTCCATATGCTTGTGTTATGATATGTTGCTCATCTCATTGGAGTCGCTGGAGTAAGGTGAAAGAGGAGGGACGGTGTCTTGGCACTGTTACTGTTGGACAAGAATAAATTCTTTGCCTTAATAAATAACTATTGTAGATTACAATTCTATCAGGGTTTTTTGTTGTTTCTGATATTTCAAAACAGTGTTCATAAATGCTGTAAGGATAGCCCACTTGCCAATTTCTTAAAACAACCATAAAAGAACCACGGGCCAACATTAACGTTTTTGTAACATTCCCTATTAGCTTTGGTTACCTCACCACACATGGTTAAAGACATGGTTGAATGCAGACATACGTTCATGAATGTTGAACGTGAATGGAATTCTGCCTGCATTAACAAATGCAAGAGATACAGATTTCATGACAGCTGCTAAAGACAATATGGTTTCTCGACTGTAGGGATGTATAATACAAATGAAATGAAAAACAATGAAAATCAGGACATTATCACTTTAAAAAAACAACGAGAATTGCCAGGACAGGACGTTAAAACAGGACATGTCCTGGAAAAACTGAACATTTGGTCACCCTACTCTAGCAGTCCATCAAGCAGTGGTCCATGTCAAGCGCAGTGACTCCTATCAATGGCTGGCTCCTTCAGCTTGGGCTGTAGGCGAGGGTGGGCCGGGCAAGTGACAATGTCTGTCGATCGTGGTGTTACAAGCCACAGCCAAGTGGGCTGCGGAGGCAGACAGAGGAGATGTAGTGTTGAGGCATAGGTGCAGTAGTCTGCTCAATACCAGGCAGTGGGAGTGACAAACAGTCCAATGTTACCGTTCCTGGCGGGCAGGCACCCAAAATGCCGGTACAGGGTGAGTAGTAGTGGTCTCTAAGCAAATGAGCAGTGCCTAATGCAGGGAAAGGGAAGTAGACATGGGGAGCTATAGCAGGATTCACAAGCCCAGGAGCAGTCATAGCGTACACAGCAAATTGAGTATTAGCTCTGCAAGGGGTGGATGATTTTCCCCTACGACATCCAATGGCACCTGAACACAAAAGCAGACCTGCCCAAAGGGCTTGCTTGATGACTGAATGCGAGTCCTTGGTCTTGATTCATGCTCAGCTCCACACACCGGTATTGCCTCATCTGTAATCCGGCTGTTCTCTTGCAGACTCCAGTTCACTGTTGTTTGCCACATCCTTCCCCCCTAGACTGAAAGCTGCATGCTAAAGAAACCCCATCCACACCTGACGTGCCAATTACCAAAAACAATATTTCCCACCACACACCTGTGTGCAATAGATAAACAATGCATGCTTATGGGGGCTGCCATCTTGGCATCGTAATGGAACCCCATGTACATACACCAAACCTGATATTTCCTACTACACACCTGTGTGCAATTAGTAAAAAGCAAACAGATTGCTTGTAGTGTTCCACCCTAAAACTCGTCCCCGTGTAAACTCTGGATACAGTTTTAGTTCCTTCCCCACACTTCTCAACTACCAGGCTACCCCGCAACACTACCATACAGACTGTTTTAAGATAACTATAAAAAGAATTTACCGAAACACCCTGAAAGAACTTAAATGATAGTTATATACAGTCAGAAATATTGCATAGCTTTAACATGAAATAGTGTTGGTATAGTTCCTTGTGGCTCATTGGGGTTTTACAAATGTCAGTGGATTTAATTCCCACCTTATAGGCTCAAGCATGCCCCATTGGTCGATCAACAACTCATTACTGGACATAAAACACTAACTCAGGCACTCGTAAGAAAGAGCAGTTGTATATTTTAAAACATATTTACACCCTCATGTACCATAATCCATCTGCTCTCAGAAACACAGAGCTGTAGGCACAGACCATAAGGTTTGTTTGGAAGTGAGTTGTACCATGTGAGGAGATCTAAGGCATTGCCCTTGTATTTCAGGATATTTTTTGGGATTTTTTTTGGGTTGAAGGAGGACACCAGCCCCTGGGAGATTGCTGCCCTTTCTATTACAGTTTCATCACCAGAGAGTTCAAGGCTAAGAGACTCCGCTCAACTCAACTTGCTGCCTCTGGGAGCAATGTAACGAACTCACTGTCTGACTGCTAAGAAAGAGTTGTTTGTAATTTGTAATTCAATGTTTGGGCTGCAAAATGTACCAATGAGCAAGCAGATAATTATGCGCTGCTCAACAAGTCAGACATAGGTGGGAGTTAACTGACCTTTTAGCAGCAGCAGCACACCAACAACACACTTATTTTTCTATAAGCCCATTAATGTAGATGGCACTATTTATATTATTTCTTTCCAATTTAAAATAAAATACATACACCTGACTGTGCTTATACAGTCAAACCAACACACTAAAAAGCCAGTTGTTTATCCATAAGGGTGAAGTATCAGTACTATTTATTTTATTTTATTCCATCAACATGCAAAACCACACAAATAATTTTCTTTCTGGTGGTTGGACTAAATGCACCAGGATCGTGGATTTACCAGGCATGGAGGTCACATAAAAATGATATTTGGAATGCATTTTAAATGTATTACCCTTTCATTTACTTACCTATCTCACACCCCCTACCTGCCACACATGAACTGCTTAGGTAACAGTTGGAAGAGACTTGAAGTATCAGTTTAACTATGTAAGCACATATTATGTCACAGTAGGACCAGTACAGTCATTCGAAACGTAAATGATGTGAAAGTTTGACATGTTGTGTCCTTTAATACAACAACATAACATAAAGTCAAAGAGACATATCCTCACTGCATATTACATTTTACGGCATCTGCAAATTAATAAAGGTAACATTGTGTACAGAGCATTGTGTACGAGACATGAAATTGAAATGTGCAAAAACATTTATGAATATCAACCGTATAATGAATTACATTTGAGAAAGCATGCAATTATATGTATGGATACGTTGGTGTTGGTGTTGCTGATTTTGAAGAGAAATTACATTAAAATAAGAACATTTCAGATGACATTTCCCCAATAGCACAAAACAGATATATTGGAAATTATTTTTTTCACAGGGAACATCTGCAGTAAGATGCTGAGCAGAGAATATGCTGTGCTTGCTTGTTGTGTCTTCCTTGTTGTTGACTTGTGTTTGTGTGATGCAGTCAGTAAGGCCTGTGGTGCTCCCATGCTATAGGTTTTGTTAAAATGAAGAGCTTCCCTGACTGACTAGGACAACAGAAACAGCCACAAGCACTTACTTTTATTTATATTTTTAAAATAGATAACCTAAATGACAACTTGTAAGGGTTAGGGTTGCTGTATTTTGAAAAGTGCTTCGTTCTTCATACATAATTTATCTAGATGCCATTCTCCTCAAATGAACATTTCCATTGCTGTCGCAATAATGCCATTTTGACTTTTCATTCTGGAAGAGCAGACAATAAGAGCGAACCCTTCATGACATGCCAGCAGCACACTGACTAACTGCATGTGGAGAGAAAGGTGTTGGGGGTGGGGGTATATTGTGCACCTTTCAACTTGCATTGACCTCTTTCTCCTAGTGGTGACAAGTGCACTTCCTTCCTTCAAGCCAAAGTCTGCATGCAAGCAACTACTGTGTGATCCTGCAGGGTGTAAGGTATGTTGCTGCTGCTGCTGGGATCATATTTGTATTATCTGCATGCAAATTAATTCTTTGTGATTTTGTACGTGGCAGTATCGACCATGCAAATGCTTTGCAGCAAAGAAGGCTCTGGATTTTAGTGGTAGGCCTTCGAAGGAATTCAAAGTACTTTTGAGCATAAAGCAACTGCCTGACTGAAACATGCCTCAGAACATCCTAACCAAAGCATGGTACAGCTCACCTACTTACCTACTTTCTTTCTTTTTTTCTTTCTTTCTTTCTTTCTTTCTTTCTTTCTTTCTTTCTTTCTCTTTTTTTCTTTGTTTTCATGGTGTCTTTGATTTCCTCTCTCTCTTTCAACTTTCAGCCCCCAGCATTTCATTGGGCTTTGTTGCAGGTGAAATTGCAGGCCTTGGCGACTGATAAACACTGCCCCCCGTTTAATTCCTAACATCTTACCAGTCACAACCATTGCAGTACAGAAGCTGGAAGTCTCTCTAATCTATTTATTTGTTGTTGTGTAGCTGCTCTCAGTCTTCTCCCCCTGCTGCTATCTGAAGTTGGAGGTGAGCACGGCTCTGGGTCTTGGATGACTGTTTATGCTTGTTCTCGTTGCCTCTCACCATGCTGTCGTTGTTGTTCGAACACAGTCTGCTTAATCATTCATGTCAATCGAGGCACGGCAGCTATTATGTTAGCGCAACGCATCGCCGCTTGATCACGGGTAGCTGTCAGGCGGTGAGCAGTTTGCTTCGACGGGGCCTTTGACTGGTCGCTCTCCACCCCTCGCTCTGCCCTGCACCAACCTAATTGCTTTGACACAACGTCACTTTGCTGTGTCTTGTAACGACTTTGAAGCCAGATTGGGCAGGGAGGCTTTTTTATTCTGATGGGAGAGAAGAAATCTCTGTGAATGACTTGCTGGGTTAGCTTGGGCGGGGAATAGGTGGGTAGGATGGAAACTGAAGCATGTATTTCGGTGTGCATGGCCATATATTAAGCAGCAGTTTCTCAAGTAGAATTTTGAAGTATCCTTCAAAATATGTTGTAAAATATATGACAGTGTCATAAAACTCACTAACAGAGTTTTGTTTTGACATTTGCATACACAGGAATGTTTGTCTGAAGTAGTCTAGACTTTGCCAGTACATAAATATACAAAAGAGACTAGCAGTCTGTGGCTGTGGTAGAAGAAAACATTTCATATCATATTTTATCTGTGTTAAAAACAACTGAGAAATAAGATTCATTATTACTTTCATCGTTATTTTAATTCATATTTCTGTGTCGCCACTATGGTTGAATGCATTGTGCGTCATTTCTGTGAAAATGTATGTCCTAGATCTCTTGCTTGATGCTGTTTTCTGTAAGCTAGAACAGGTCTAGTGGTTGAACGGCTGGCTTTTCCGGTGTCCCTCGTGAATATCCATGACGTGTCAATAAGGCACTTCTGATTGGGCGAATTCGCTGTCTTTCGCTCACCTAGCTTCTGTCCACTGTTCTTCCTCTTCGATGTGGGCGTGCCACACATGGCTCTGGGCGGGGCTTACGACCTAGTGACGTAGATAGGTTTAGCCTGCTCTGATCCGCTCGTTTTGGTTAGCTTGACCCTTCAATGACCAGTAAAACCATGAGGGTCGAATTTCACGTCTTGGAGTGCTGCGTGCATATACTGCTTGTTGTGACCCACCACATTGTAAATAGAGCTACTCAAAGTGGTTTTTAGCGGAAGGACCCCTTTAAGTAAAACATCTTTTCTTATCTTTGGCAATGAGTGGTATGAAGTTGACTGATGTCTTGCAGCCACACAGTTTCACCCGGCAAGCGACCTCCGGAAGTTCTCTCATATGGCGATTTCTGGGACAGAAATTAAACAAATAATTAAATAGGATGAAGAGCTGTCATTCATACATCAATGGAAATTATTTATCTATTTATTTTATTTTTATCCTTATTATTTTGTAATATTTATTTATGTATTTTTTTTTTATTTGTTACATATGTATATATTTATATCTATTTATTTATATCTATTTCTAAAGTAAAAAATAAACCATTCCACATCTCCACATATAGGAACTTCTGCCTTTTCTCGCCACAGCACAGACAGTTGTCTATTATGATGTTGTCTTTTGTGCCCATGCTTGGGATGTCCTTAATTCACTTGTGTGGAAGGAAAATTAATGTGCTCCCAGCTGATTAGGTGAGTGTTGCTCAACTCCCTGCACGGCCAACTTCAAGAAAGCCCAGGCGAACGGGCGGATGCAGCCTCCACAGTCCTTGAAATGGAAGGATCAAAGCCCGTTTTCCTCTATTATGCCTTGCCATTCACAGCCAGCCTATTCACTGCACTTTCAAAGATGGATTCCTTGGAGAGTTCTGGGCCACATGTATTTGTATTCTGTCAGAGGAGGCAAAGGGACAAAAAAGTTCCTCCCCTCCCTCAAAAAATTGATATTTTGTGGGGAAAGTCTGTGTTTGTGTGACTTTGATTGAGATTCTTTCAAAATTGCAGCCAGTCCCGAATGACAGTCTGTAAGACATGTCATCTATGCCATGCAATTACTTTGAAGCACAGTATAGATGGCTGTTACGTGAGGTAGATGGTGGCTGTATTTATTATGTGTTTATGGCAACGGGCCTATCCACCAATACATTTCCATTGACATATGAACGTCAGCTCTTCTTTAATTATTTGTTTTATCTCTGTCCCAGAAATGGCCGTGTGAAAGAAGAATAAAAAAACACATTTGAGGCAGTAATGAGCATCTTTAAGACAGCAATTTTTCATAGATGTCATGGTGGATGTGTCTCAGAATAGTAAGCATGACTAAGGATGAGCAGTTTAGAGACTGTGTTTATTGCAAACACCAGTAGCATATGGACATTTTCTTTAAAGGCACATAAGTGACCCCCCAACCAATGTTGAGTATTTTAAACGTTGTGAGTGGTAATGGGAATTTCTTGAAATTTAAACATCCTTGTTATGGTGACAGCTAAATGGTTCTGGAAAGACATGTCTTCCAGAGCTATTCTCTTGCAGATGATCTTAGACATCAATCCAACTTATCACAGTCAGATTTCATCCAAGCAATGGTGTAATTGAGATTTCAGCACCACTGTCATTACTGTCAGACATTTGTATCTGTAGCCCCCTTTACCTCTAATCTAAAGTTAAGGCAAAGGCTTGTGCTCTTTTCCAGCAGGATTTAATGTCTCCGCTGCAAAAATCACATTGATAAGTTACTGAACAATCAACAATAAAGACTTATTTACAGACCAAATCGGACAGCTATTTTACGAAGTTTAAAGACAAGTTATTTATTAGAAAGTATTTAAAAGTGCAAAGTTGAATTTAAGGCAATAAATATGTAATCAACACAGTATAAATGTGTAAACAATGAATACATAGACCAATAAATATTTGTTTGGAAGAGTAATTGTCTGTTTAACTAGATGAACCAATACTGTTAGATATAACTTGTAAGCGATTGAGATGTGCTTGTTAGAAACAGCTCATGTTCACTAGGATATAGTCTTAATTCTCAGGCAGAGCAATAATGCAGTCAACGTTAAAACTGCACCGTTTTAACGTATGAACTTACATACAAATTACACAGATAAACGAACATGGGCCCATGTTCACACACACACACACACACACACACACACATACACACACACACACACACACACACACACACAGTACCCCAGTGATTGAAGATTGAGAGTTCCCTAATGTTGCAGGTCAGTGTCGCTGCTTGGGCTCGGTGAGGCCATAAACAATTAGGCGTTTTACTCCTCAGGGCCAAAAAAAAAAAAACAGTTTTAAACGCTCCTCAGAGCAGGGTCTACGAATAAACTGTTACCATTTAACTCATGTCTCAAACTTAAAACTGTAACTGACTAACTTACAGCAGATGTCTCCCCTTCTCATGCCATTGCTTGTGCCACTTAACCTAAAACCCCGGGAGACTCTGCTGTGATTGGCTATACTTACATACTGTAAATTAAATGCCTATTACTAACTACTTAATACTCAAAGGTTTTTACATTACATATGTAGTAGTCTATATTTATCTATATTTAAGTGTTAAACTATTTAATGACTATTTAACTATTCAATCACTTATTTAATTATGTATCTATTTATTATGTATTTAACTATTTATTACACATTATGTGGCATTACTTAATACTTTAAAGGGGTCCTTCCGCTAAAAACCACTTTGAGTAGCTCTATTTACAATGTGGTGGGTCACAACAAGCAGTTTATGCACGCAGCACTCCAAGACGTGAAATTCGACCCTCATGGTTTTACTGGTCATTGAAGGGTCAAGCTAACCAAAACGAGCGGATCAGAGCAGGCTAAACCTATCTACGTCACTAGGTCGTAAGCCCCGCCCATAGCCATGTATGGCTTCTGTTGGCATTTGCTCGCAGTGTCCGCATGTGCACCTAGGAAATGTAGATACGCACATCTTTATTGAAAACATTTAGGTGTTTGGATTGAAATGACGGACGGACTTCAAATGATGGTAAGTGAACGTTATTTGAAAAATAGGCACAACCCTTATGAAAATCTACCATGATTTATTTTACTGTGAATCGGAATTGGTTGTTCGCCTTCATCTTCATCCTCGTCTGATTCAGGGTCGTAGATGTATGGTTGTATCTCTGAAGACATTTTATTGAATCCAAACTTTACAGACTTTCTATCAACATATTGCTGCGGAACACTCAGCTGGGCATTTCCTTTCCTTTCCCGTTTCCCCCCCTCTTGTTTAATCCAATCAGAGGTGCCTTATTGACACGTCATGGATATTCATGAGGGACACCGGAAAAGCCAGTCGTTCAACCACTAGGCCTTTTCTAGCTTACATAAAACAGCGTCAAGCAAGAGATCTAGGACATAATTTTTCACAGAAATGACGCACAATGCATTCAACCATAGTGGCGACACAGAAAGATGAATAAAAATAACACTGAAAGTTCACCTTTAACCCATGCAATGCAGCCTGGGTTACATATGTAACTAGTGGATGTTCCACATTTTTTTCTCAGGTAGTTTTCTCAGTAGATATATTTAATGGGAATGGCAGATAGTCCTTGAGGATTAATAAAGGTATTTAATAACAATAGCAAGTCCTTGTGTTTTTATTAAATTTGTTGGACAAGATCAAAAGCAGCTTTTTTACCCACTGGTGAATATAACATCAACCTATTGACATAATGTGTATAGACATTCAGTGAGTTGTTCTTTCAATCGCAAACACTTTGGAATCTACACAATATAAACAAATACTCTCCCATCATTAATTACATTTTTTCCATAACCCCTGCTGAGTCAGCCATCAGCCACTGGCCTTGAGTCTGTTTGTTCGCCATTAGCCAGATGATCTCAATGATCTTGCTGAGGTAAACAGCCCGATCCTTGACTGATGTCATTTTCCAAAAATAAGAGGGGGCAAACGGATGACATTGGTTCTCCTGCTGATTTGTGTATCTCATTAGTAACAGTGTTTGTCCCCCTATTATTTTGAAGCTGTCATCATCAGTGGAGCTGAATCTGTTATTTTGAGTGGCTTAGTAAATTAGGTTAGCATAATTGAACTTTGTATGTTGCTCTGTCACTCAGGGAGCAAAACACACAAACAAAAAGAAAGAAAGAAAGAAAGAAAGAAAGAAAAGGGGAGGGATGGACAGAGATGGTGGGGTCTGCAGTAAAGAGAGAAAGAGCGCAAGAAACTAGATAAAAAGAGGGAGAGAGAGAGACAGTGAGGTTTGCAGTGCATTCTAATGTCACTGACATTGTCCTCGCTCTCTCTCTTCATTATCATATCTGCAGCACCTCAGCAAATGCTGCAGCTTTGTCCATCTCTCTTACCATTCCGTGCATGTCCTGTGCCAGCAAATCCCTTCATTAATCCCTGCCAACAAACCCTGTGGTGCCCTACCACCACACCACTCTCGCCCCCTCCCTTTGTACATCGACCCATATCCCTTTCCTGAACTCACAGCTCAGCCGAGGGTAACAGGCCGGTGTGGAGGCCCATCCCAGTTCATAATCTCCTCTTCCTTTTCCATCTTGTTCAATCATTTATCTGTGCACAGGTGAAGTCCTATTTATTCTCCACCTCAATGAATTGTGAACTATGGTGAGAAAAAGGGGAGAATGAGGTGGTGGATAGGTTAGAGGGGGAAACACAGATGGAGAGGGGGACTGAAAAAGGGATTTTCTATCTCTATGACGAAGTAGTGCCATTTAAGTAGAGGAGAAGAACATTTAAATCCTGCACAGATTATTTCTCTGGATTCTCTCTGTCTGTCTCTGTCTCCTTCTCTCCACCTGTCTGTATGTGTGTGTGTGTGTGCATGGGTGCACGTTTGTGTGTGTGTGTGTGTGTGTGTGTGTGTGTGTGTGTGTGTGTGTGTGTGTGTGTGTGTGTGTGTGTGTATTTGTGTGGAAACACTCCTGTCAACCCATTTCGTGACTCGGATTAACTCTGTACTGAGCATTAAAAGCAACATGCCCAATTAAAGAAGTGAGAGCATATAAATTGTGAAGATATGTTTTGATCATCAGCATTAGTATTTTATGCAGTCATTATTTAACCCGCTCCCAATCAGGCTCAAAACCTCTCGCTACACTTGTTAGATGGCAGATAGAAAAGGTGGGCAAACAGACTACCTGATACTTCCATCATTAATCATGCCAAATGCTGCCTCCACATTTCTGCTATGTACTTTCAAGTGTGCCCCATCTTGTAAATGTGGAGATGGTGTGCCCTGTCCTGGAAGCAATTTCTTGGTAGCTTCTTGAGCGATCACAGAGTCAAACCCATTTCATCATATTTTACGGAATCTAATTAAGAATTCATGAGGGCTGAAGTACACAGAAATCACTTGCGGAAAATTATAACTGTTGCTGTTTTTTTTTCTTGTCCCCACCCAAATGCTAGTGTCAAGTGTGCTACTGCATTCATCATAGCCAACATAGATTGTTTAGCATTCAAACAAGAGAGACAGAGGCATCCGCACATCCAGCAATCAGCTGAACTGATGTGCGCGCCATCCAGAGATGCATTGTTTGTGGTTACGTACAAGTGAGCAACACGCAAAGCAAGTCCTGCCCAAATCATGCATCTATTAATCATGATAACATTAAGCACTACCATCAGCCTAGTTTTAGGCAGTGTAGAGCTGCTTAAATGCTTCCTGAGCGTGACACATTGTTTCTTTGGCAACATGAACAACTTCCTGCTCTTTAACACTTCCTCTGAATGTAGTATTTTACTTCACGTAAAAGAGGTAACAAAAGATGCACTGACCTCACATGGACAAAAGGCTTGTAGCTGGTGTATGGGTCTAAGAAAGTGTAACATAGTTTATTCGAGGCCAGAGTGTGACAACTTAAATGGCCTCATTGAAATCATTATAGCATAGATATTAAGACTGCATGGTGAGTTTGATATGCCTGGTTTACTGTAACTTGGACATCTGCTAGCCCAGCACATAAACTATATAGAGAAGTATGATTGAAATTTAACTCTATGTGGTTATATGGTTTGTCTTCTAAAGTGCACATTGGTATGTGCTAGTAACTTTCCGCTGAGGTCTGAAATGGGGAAACTGCCATCTGAGCGACTGTAAAGACACAGTCATTATGGTCTGTGTTAGCGGTTTGCTTGTTGTTGTTGTTTTTGTTTGTGAAAAACAAGGCAGTTTACTTAGGTCGACTGGTTTACTCCCAAGCTGTTCACAGCACTCTCCCCTTCTCCCCACCCCACCCCTGCCCTCTCTATTTCTCTCTCTCTCTCTCTCTCTCTCTCTCTCTCTCTCCTCCTTCTCTGTTTCCTATGAACACTGACCTCAGAGCCAAGTTGGCTCTATGTCCACCCACAACCACCCTCCACGGGTCTTTCGCCAGTTTCACACATCTAAACAAATCATTATTTCTCATCACACAGCTCTCTTAACACCTGGGTTTGTGCTCTGGTGTGGACAGACAAGTCAGCATGATAATTAATGAAGGCCGAAGCACACAGGGGTTGGCATTCTGAGGCTGAAGTGAAGTTCACAATGGCAGGCATCCTTAGTACTGCAGGGCTCAGCATGCTAAGCTAACACTGAGGGAGAGACTTGTGTGGTGGGGAAAAAAAGACTATCAGCCAGACCTCGGCGAGGGCAAAGCACTGCAGCTTCAGCCCTTTCGCCCTGCTGTTTTGCCATACGCCCGAGACCACACAGAGGTGAGGAACGTAATCAGCAACGGATGATGTTCAACATTATTCACACACAACCCCACACGTGGAGGTTTCTCACCCCCCCCTCACCTTGGTGGAAGATTGAAGGGAATTGTGTTGAGTTGTTTTCATGCCCCTAATGATAATTACTGACTGTGAGAGGATATGTTCAGTTTTTTCCCTGATTGATAAAATGATAATTTTCCTGAGATGATACATGCTGGACTGAAATGTTTTTTTCCTTTGATTTGTTTAAGGGATACATCCAAACCAACTCCATAACGACATGGTACACAATTTTCAAGTGCATCTTTATGTGTGCAGCTGCACATGCAGGAAAACCAGCAAATGTTTTTACTACCAAAAACACTGGATTTATATAATAGGATTCACATATAAAATGTTTTGGTCCCAAATTATGAGTCCCCCCATTCATTCATTCATTCATTCAATCAATTTTTACCTCTGCCAAGGAGGTTATGTTTTCGACGTCGTTGGTTTGTTTGTCTGTTTGTTTGTTTGTCTGTTTGTTTGTGAACAGCATAACTCGAAAAGTTATGGATGGATTTTGATGAAATTTTCAGGATAGGTCAGAAGTGGGCTAACTTAGAACTGATTTGTTTTTGGTGGTGATCAGGATAACCATCTGGTTCCAGGAATTTTTAATTCAGTGAAGTTACCAGTGTAGCATGGAATCTACAGAGACTTTTTTTTTGAAAGGCGGAAATATAGGTTGGTACAGAAATGAGGCTCCTGTTGCGGGTCAAGGAGTTGTTGAGTTTTTGGTTAGATTGTTCAGTGAAAGACATGAGAGTTGGTGAGAGTGGTGAGCAGCCCAGTAGTTCATGTTGCCAGTGGAAATTAGATAAAGTACTTTCCTGCACCGAAGAGCCAACCAAGTTCGTGTGAGCATGAGTGAACGAACCCACCTGGACCGAGGAGCCAACCAAGTTCGTGTGAGCATGAGTGAACGAACCCACTAGTTAACTATTACGCCAGTAATAAAATGATTTAACATGATTAATGTCTTTTAATGTCTTAAGGTGAGAATAACAATAAGGTGGAGACGTAAGCTGCCTTGGTGGAGGTCTGCGCTCTCTGAGTGCTTTTCTAGTTTTATTTTACTTTTTTAAACACACACACACACACACACACACTGTACTCGCACACTCGCAGCCTGGTTTTTAAAAGAAGAATTTTGTTTCATTTCTGTCAGATATCTTTTCTGAGATTGTTCACCAGAATAGTTCCAGTTAAGGCTATTCCATATTAGTTGAAAATGTTCTGCAGTCTTCAATGATAGGAAGGACTGTAATTCCAATGTGATATCAGACAACTGCCCCAGAGTTACAATTCTTAGGGAAGAATGTGGTTGTGTTAAGACAGGAGAGGGGTATAAAAAAGTGATACTTAGGGTTAGGACATACAGGAATTTTCACAATTTTTAGGACACGTCTATCCATATTTGAAGAGCCATATTTTAGAAACTAAGGAAGATATGAAGCTGAAATTCATGGTTGATTCTAATAAGACACGGAAGAACACAAACCCAGAAAAAATTGAGGGCCATGGTGTCGGACCCATTTCAACTGATGTGGGATTGCCCGTTAGTCAGACAACACACAGTGCTCATCACCTTAACTTTGTTTGAATACTGTTTTTTGTGAATACTGAATTTCTGTTATCTGATTCTATACACTATGTTTACTTACATAACAAAGTTAAGTAACAAATTCATGCAGTGAATTTTGTAATTTTCTGTTTTCAGTAACACCTTGTTATTTTAATGCTCAGCCTTTCATCTCCTTACTCTCTCTCTTTAAATATCTCTATCTTCCTTTATCTCCCTCTCTCTCTCTTTGTCACACACACACACACACACACACAGTGTGAAATTATGTTTCAGCTATATTTTAGATTTATATTTTTGTAGTTCAACCAAGCAAGTTTATTTGCTACAATTGTTATTGGATTTCTGTGATATGACAAAAAGTTGCAATTAATAAAAGGTGACCTGTGTATATTTCACCCTGTGCGGAGCACAACAATAATACAATGTTGAAAATGACAATGTACAGTATGTATCTATGAAATGACAATGACAATGGCGAACTGGCTACTGTTGCAACATATATCGTTGATAAATTATAATAGACACCGGGTAGCAGAGGTTAATGCATGTTCAAAGTGACAATACACCTCACAGTGCTTTAATTTCACCACCCTTGTGTTATGTTCATGTGTGAATATATATTTTCTGAATCGTTAATTCTCACTACAACTGGCTGGTTGCTGGTAGAACATTTTTAGTCTACCAGACGCTGAAACATTAAACTTGAAACTTTACAGGATAAACAGCTGTCAATAACGCTGAATGGACAGTTGCTGTGAAAGTCCCATCTGTCCCATTGGCAAGCAGTTTGCTGTACCTTACCTTTGTAGGATCACTGTGGTCGGTGACCCGTACAATGTGTAACATTACTAAAGATATGTGCAACCTATTCATATCTGTGTACTTTCTGAAGTATAGTCAGAAAGAACTTGGTAAATTCATTCATTCACTTATTGTTATCCATCTGTTCAGGGAGACTGACTGACACAAAACTGGTTTACCATTATGAGCTGAAAGACAAAGTATGCAAAAATAAACTCACATTTATGTTATACCAGTAAATATCAACAAAAGCTACAAAGATAAAAGAATAAGAAAGAAAAATAATGAAGTACAATAATTATAATACATAAAGCAATTAAAAGTAAAAATACAGAGTGAAAACAGTAATAAGAAGCAAGGATTTTATCTTCACTTACAACAAGAACAACAACCATCTGATCCAATCAAAAAACTACTCAGGTGTGCAAGTTTTGACATTCAATAGCTTTTGCGATTCAATAGCCTGGGTGCATGCATGCAGTATGGGTGTCTAAGTTGCAATGGGACATCCTATTTAAATAAAAGTAAATAAATAAATGAAAACAAGTAGAAGTGTGTAAATATTTGGTTGGGCTGAACTGCATTTCACAGCTGCGGCTGTTTTCCAAGCTGTTGCCACACACTCTTTAATAGTCGGCAAAACACACTGTGGGAAGCAGCATTAGTCATTGGCATGGTGGTACAAGAACATTCTCCATTTGCCTCCGCGTCATAAAATTTCTCCACATTTCACAGGATTTCATCATGGCTCCACACAGGAGTCATTACAGAGGTCATTCTATTACATTTATTTGCCGCCCTGCCAAGGCGTCTGACCTTCAGGGCTTATACATTTTTGTCCAGGCAGGGCTGACACCTTATGTGTCTTAGGTACGATATAATTAGCAACAGATGCTAAAAACGGAGAAAATGATAGCGATCATCCTACAAGGTCAGAAAAAAGGCATAAGTCATGTTAAAACTGATCTTTCACGCATCCCTACTTTTAGCGCTCCAATTCAATATTGACAGCTGAGGGTGCTTCTTTGACATTGTTGGGGGACCAAAGATGTCAGAAAATGGAGAACATCAAGTATGAACTTTTGCGTCCTGGTAAGGGCCCAGAAGTAGTGATTAAGGCAGGTCTGAATCTGAATTGCTTTATGAGCCTGCACTGCATGTTTCCTAAGCAGTGTGTGTGTGTGACAGGGTCTCAGGGCTTTATTACTACAGGGCAGGCTACCCTCTCCTTCTGGTGATTTCGTTTTGCATGAAGAATATTTAGAGCTCTGAGAGGCCATGAGAGGGTCATCCACTTTCCTCTCGTGTTCTTGGCTGGCTCTCTTAGGTTACTTTATGGACAAACCATCTAGCATTCTCACTTGAGTCAAGTTATAGGCCCTATGCTATATTAAACACTGTTCATGATGGTACTATTTGTTTCTGGAATTCAAGAGCTCATCTAATCACCACAGGAATGAAGGAACTCTTGTCAAAGCCAAGAAGATTCTGTTGCAATATCCTGCATCCTGTGGAATTCTTGGCTATACAGATAGCAGAGTAATTCATTGGTTAACCAGACATAACCAAAACTCTAGGTTGTGTGCATAGGCCTACTATACAATGCAGTGTTTGCTTCAGGCAATAAAATGTCAAATGGTTTCCTGAATACATTTGTAGAGATTTCCCTTGTAGCCTCTGTATTCAAGCTCCATGAACCAAGGACTTCCTGTTATCCCATTGGAATATGTCTCCTTATCAGATGTGATGATGCTTGATGATAGCACTCCACATGTGTAGACCAAGACTTTTGTAAAGAAAAAAATCTCAAGGCAATTCAGCCTCAAAAAGATGCTATCCTGGCTCAGGGCAAAGACTGTACTTGGTGTCTAATGGAAGGATGACTCGGGGGTTGTAGGAAGTCATTTTACTGGCATTTTTCTCTGCTAGAAAATTGAGCACATTTATTTTGGAAAGAGAGAAAGAAATGGAGAAAAAGAGAGGGGGGTGGGGAAAGGAGGCTAAGCCATGCTAGCTTCTATTTGTCTCTGTGTGTGTCTGTCTCTCTCTGGTGCATGAGCATGAAGATGTAAAGGTAAGCAGTCATGGTATCCTTTATCTTGCTGTGCATTCAGTGCACTGCAGGATTTGTTGCATGCATGGCCTACACAAACACCTCCTTGTACAGATAAAGATAGTTGATGGTTGATGGCTTTGCTTTGATGTAAAGCTTTATTACAGTGCATGAAAAGTTAATGCAGCTCAAAGCGCTCAACATAGAAACTTCATTCAAACTTTGTTGCGTAGATCTTCCACTGGGCAATCCGGGAATGTATTTTTTTGTTTTTGTAACATTATGGTATACTTTTTGAGATATTAATTAGAAACTAGCCTACCCAAAATTTCCTCATTGACATAACAATAGGGTTGTTTAGCAGAATTCAAGAATCCTGTGCCAGGTGGTCAGACCAGCTTCAGCAAAGTAACTGTCACAGGCTTTAAGCATACAATCTGGCTTTCTAGAACTATATATCCTGTTCACGTCTTTCCTCTGCCCTCAACTGTTTCAAAATAAAAGAACTTACTACAGTAATTCACTATTAAATATTTTAACTATTTTATCTATTCAACTATATACCCACTCAGCCATTCAAACTGTCAGTTGTCATCAACTATGTCTCCAACTAACTGTTTGTAAATTAAAATCCTCACTACAAGAATTCACTATTAAATAATTAAACTATTTTAAGTATTGAACTGCTCATCTACAGTCGGAGGAAAAAGTTTGTACACCCTTTGAAATGTCTTACATTAGGCGCGTTCGGGTTACAATCCCGTCTGTTTGTGTTTGTCTGCGTCTGTCTACATACGTCAGCAAGAACTCCGCCTCACAGCATGGGCGGGCGTCGGTCAAGTCGGACACAAGTCTTCAGCTTGCACCACCTGATCTTCGTAGTAGATGATGGAGAGTTCATGTGTTGTGTGTGGGGGACAAGGAGGGGGACAAGTCAAGTCGAGTCTTTTTTTTAATAGCACATTTAAACAAAGCAACAAAGATGTCCCAAAGTGCTGCACAACACAAGGATGAAAAATAACACGGCAAAACCATAACCCAAAGACCATTAATAGGTATAGCCTACTGACACAAACCAATAAAATAAAAACGAGATCAACAAATACATAAATAAATAAAAGATTGAGCTTGACAGCATCAGATACATGCCCCACAACAAGCTAAAAAGAGAGAGAAAAGATATGTCTTCAAACTGGACTAAAATAACGTACATATAAGATGAGAAGTTCAGTGCCAGAGCGCTACACAACACACGTGTCCAGACGTCAATGAACTTTAAACCAAGCAGGGCAAAGTTGTGTCACCACGGAGGCGTTAGTTAGACGGTTGTAGACATGTGGAAGCATCTACAAGCGCTTGCACAATTTGTCTACATGCGTTTACATGCGTTTTACTCACATGGATTTTTAGGTCATATGACCTTGTCACGTTTCAGTGACATCGCCACGCCTTTCTGGCAAGTCTGACACAAAGTCTACCCATCATGCAACATTTTCATCCCACAATGCATCACTGACTGCAAACGCATGTAAGCGCATGTAAACGTTTACATCAAGTCGAATGTGCCTACTGTAAAAGAAATGGACAGAGGGATGGCGTCATTTTCAATGTGACCGGATGAAGTCAGATTTGTTATTTTTCACTATTGTAAAAATATGATTTAAACACTCAACCACTAATATAGTTAAGTAGTACTGTGCACATCGATTTTCAGCATACATGCAGCTGCTCACCAGAAATATAATTTTAAAAACACGCCATGGATTTTCCCTGTTGTTTACACATGGTGTAGCCTCCTCCAACAACTTAGCCATATAAATGTGTTCATGTAATCTTAAAAACCTTAATAGAAAATGTATTTACCTTTGAAACATCTCAAAAACATCCTTTAACTGCATGATTATGTCCGTAAAGTTGTTTTTTTTTTTTGCTTGCTCATGCCATTGAGAAAAAACGTTCACTTTCTCCTAGGGCAAACATTGGTGAAGTGGGACACTTTTGGAAATTCTATCTTCTTTGTTCATTTAGTAACAACCCTACCATAATTTCTATCAATATGATATGTTTTTTAAAACCTTAGGTTGTCCTTTACATGATAAAATTATTGAAATTAAGTTTCCATTGCCACAGACAGAAATAAACCCTTTCAAAGCAGAACTGATTAACACCCACGTCCGTGGGAGCTATATTGGTAGAGTGGGACACACTGTATTGTCAAAGTGGGACACTTTAATTTCCAGTGGACAGCATATTGTCCATGGGAATAAACATGGACAACATGGACATAAATATTATTAATTATTTATTTCATAGATATTGAGACAACAGACAATGTTTAGTTGTGTTATCATTTGAAAAACTTTAAACTTTAAAGATACTCTTAGGAATCTGTTAAAAGTATTAAAGAACAATGTAAAAGAAAAGACTTTGTTTTTTTAATTAATCACCTCTGAATTTGGCATTTAACCCTATGGGCCCTAGGCTATTTTGGAAATATATAGGTTAAGCCTATATTTCTCCCAGAAAACAGTCCCTACAAGTAAAACTTGAAACATCCAAGATTCCATAAGATTCTGCACATGTGAGGTGAAACCATCCATCACAGTTGTCACATTTCATCCACTCCTCTGTCTTTTTGGGATCCTCTGCTGTCCCATACTGGAATTTGCAAAGACGGCAGACATCCTTCCCCTCCTTACTCGAGCATGGCATGGCAGCGTCATTCTTCTTTGTCTTTTTTTTGTTCTTTGATTTTCGCTTTGCGATGTACTCAAAGTGTTGCTCACTTGTTAGGACGTATGATGGTGGTTTCTCCCGTTTCTTAGTTGGCCCTCTTTTCCTTACTGGGACGGTAATCAGTTCAGTGAAGGTCACACCCTTACTGTGTTCTTGCTGCTGGCTGGCTGCTTGCTGCATGGGTGTGTGGTGGCTGGCTGCTTGGTGGCTCGCTGCTTGCTGCATGGCTGCTTGGTGGCTGGCTGCTTGCTGGCTGGCTGCTTGGTGGCTGGCTGCTTGCTGCATGGCTGCTTGCTGGCTGGCTGCTTGCTGCCTGGTTGTGTGGTGGCTGGCTGCTTGCTGCATGGCTGCTTGCTAGCTGGCTGCTTGCTGCATGGCTGTGTGGTGGCTGGCTGCTTGCTGCATGGCTGCTTGGTGGCTGGCTGCTTGGTGGCTGGCTGCTTGCTGCATGGCTGCTTGCTGCATGGCTGTGTGGTGGCTGGCTGCTTGGTGGCTCGCTGCTTGCTGGCTGGCTGCTTGGTGGCTGGCTGCTTGCTGCATGGCTGCTTGCTGGCTGCTTGCTGCATGGCTGTGTGGTGGCTGGCTGGCTGGCTGATTGGTGGGAAAAGAGCAGGTGTCTCATCTCTCACGTCATCCTCATCAGACAGAGTAAAACTCTGCTCTGTCATTGGAGGTACAAAAGGTTCGTCACCTCCCAGAAAACAGTCCCTACAAGTAAAACTTGAAACATCCAAGATTCCATAAGATTCTGCACATGTGAGGTGAAACCATCCATCGCAGTTGTCACATTGCATCCACTCCTCTGTCTTTTTGGGATCATGGCCTTCTGAAGTTTTCCTCCTCCAGTGTGTATGGTGAACTCCCAACCCTCATCATTCCAGTGACTTTTCAGTGATTTAAAGCGAGATTTGTCAGCTGGCTGAAGTGTGTGTTTTGCATGGGGAGGGTAGCACATCACAGACACTTTATAGGCCTTCAAGAGGTGGAGAAACTCCGGGTTATAGACATGACTGCTGTGGCCATCTAACAGCAGTAGGTGAGGCCTTTCGTCATCTTTATCCAGTTTGGAGACGAACTGTCTCCCCCAATCTACAAGCAGCTCACTGGTTATCCAACCACTATCTGAAACCCGAAGAATGGTGTTGGATGGCACGTTAAAAAGCCACTCATGTTTTATTCTTTTTCCTTTGAAGATCACAAGTGTTGGCCCATATTCCCCTGCAGCATTGAAGGATGCCAGAACAGTAGTTGTCTCCCCCTTTTCGCCTGAAGTTACTTGGTAACATGGCTGGCCTTTTTCTCCCACAGCCTTTGCCGTGAGGAAATGGTCTTGGAGACCAGTTTCATCAAGGTTCCATATGTGACTGGGGAGGTCCTTGATGCCCAAGGAGGTGAGGAGGTTGTCATAGATGTCGAACCATTTCCCAACAACCACTCTGTTAACACAACTTGCCCTGCTAGCTGACAGGCCTTCTGGCTTTCTCAATCCAATTGTATTGGCATGTCGACGTAGGAAACTGTCCATCCAGAACTGCCCTGCTTGTTGTTTGGCATCAGAAAAGCCTGGTATGCCATTGCTCAGGGCATACCTGTATACCAGTTTTTGTATGTCAACGCGGCGCAAAGGAAAGCCTCTGCTAGCTAGCAGTTTAATGACACGTGATCTGCTCTGTCGATGTAAAGTTATCACATGTGAATGCAAAGCTCTCCTCTCCTCTTTCAGAATCTTTGGCTTCTATTGCCTGTTAAACACATAAGTCAAAGTCTAAGTCAGCTTTATTGTCAAAGCCATATATGGCCCGATCAAATAGAATGTTGTTTTCCGATTGGCGGGATATGCAATGCTCCTGTGAAACCTTTTAACTATGGAAAGTAGTTCTAAATTTCTGGCATAAAGTTCAAGCACCATTCCATATCAATGCCCCACAGAATGGTAACTATAACCACCATAGACTTATTTAACGGTTGCTTTTCTACTCTACTTTTTAACGACAAGTTGCATCAGGAAGTTATTTGTCCACCTGCATTGCTTAATTCCGTCGAATGCACGCCTCGGCGGCTGTTATCCCTTATAAACATGACAATATACAGTCCCTCCAGGATTTCGCGGGCAAACTTTGAGATAGTTGCAGCCTAAAATACCTGATTTTGCAGCTTGTTTTTTAAAAAGTTGCAACAAGTTGCAGAGTTTTAGGCCTTCTGTTGCAAAGAAGTTGTGGGAATAAGTCAAAGACAAAGTTGCAAAAAAGTAGAAATTTCTTTCCTCGTTTGTAATTTATATTTTAACAGCAAATTGGCCTAAACACAAAAGGAAATCTGCCTAAACCTCTAAGCTGCAACCTTACCAAACAGAGAAAAGATTTTAAGGATTACACAAAATATAACGAAATATGGTTTATTGGTAGGTTAGACAAACTGATGATGGCTAGACTACCTGATGTCAGCAAGTTACACAAAATATTTGGAGCGCACACGACACTGTTGTGCGCTGTAGCCTACTAATTAACATTGCCAATGGCAGGCTAAATGGTTGTAAATAGCCTACATGTTAAGGTGAGTTTAACATTGTCATGTTATGTTGATGTGTCTAGCCTATATTTGTGAAGAGATACCTCTCTGAGATGATTTTTGCAAGTTAGGATTTCTGTAGCCTAAATATATAATTTCATAGAAGGCAAAGTGTTCCGTGCTCTACTCTCTTCTCTGCGTTCGTGTAATATGCAAGGGATAGCATCTGTCGTGGGTATTGGAGGTTTTTTTAGTGAACAAGAGTGAGCCATTATTAATCACAAATGTTTCCTGCATCTTCTAAACAGAATAAGGAGACTCACTGTTTACCAAGACATGACGATGATGGGCCAAAAGTTGCGAGAAGGTTGCGGTGTTTGGTGAACGTTGTGAGTCGCAATGAATTTGTGGGGATTGCCTAATTTTGCATTGAAAGTTGGGATCACAAATCCTGGAGGGTGTGAATATAAGCATTCTATGGAATTCTATGGACTGATTCAAGTTCAACTATGTCTGTGTTCAACTATGTCTTGAACTATGTCTGGTGAGGTAAACAAAGCTAACGTGGAACGTTGCAAAAACACGTTACAAAAATAATGTTGGCCCATGGTTCTTCTATGATTATTTTAAGAAATTGGCAAGTAGGCTATCCTTACAGCATTTTATACAAACGCTGTTTTGAAATATCAGAAATGGCAAAAAAACCCAGATACAATTTTTAATCTACAATAGTTATTTATTAGAAGGCAAAGAATGTATACTTGTCCAACAGTAACAGTGCCAAGACACCGTCAGTAGGGTATCGCTCGTTCTCTTTCACCTCACTCCATCGAGTGAAAGCAGGGCCAATATTCACGCTAGTCCAGGCTATAGTTATCACTCTCCCACTTTTCTTGTTCGCATCTTCTGAATACACACTTAGCTGCTACGGGTTTTTTGGTGCTTTAGCCATGACAACTGCTTGTTCTCCTTTCTTTTATTGACTATGGTTCTAACTCCATTCACCTACATCATCCTTTGAAGGGGGAGAGATGTGACATATGCCATAAGGAAGTCAAATTTTGTAGTTTTATATGGTGACATTGTTCCTACTCGAGCCCCAAAGTTGCTTATTTGAGCAGTGTACCTGTAGCTCATTTCCCCTGACCTTGGTCATCATGGCAAGATTTCGAGGATTAAAAATGAAGTTTCATATCATGATTGACGGTGTGGAGAAAGATGATTACTGTGAGGTAGTCAATGAACCTTGGTCAATGGCTGCTAGCATGGATTCGGCTGAAGGGGACACGATGGAATTGATCCCATCCTTTTAGCGCATACCATTAAGTAATGCATAATATTGTTCTCTATAGTGTTTTTATTTGTAGTATGTTGGTAGCCTGTTAGTAATGAATATCGAATAGCATGCTGCTGCTGTATGTTCATAGCCCACAGTATAAAATCTCTTAACATAGCACGTCACAAACCTGCCTCTTGCCTCAAAATGCATGGAAATGTTTTATTCAATTTACTACATTAATATAGCCTGTAGGCAATGGCTGTAATATAGGCAATAATGTTTGTGGACAATCCATACAGTGTAAAAGAAGTTGTCATCGTTATCATAAACCTGATAGGTCCTCTATGGTGTGATCGGTGAATGAGTGCAGGGTAGTAGAAGGATGAGGAATGGAACACAATATTGTGCATTAGCACATTACAGCTCTAAGAATGCCTATATTGGCTTTGAATTCTCATTGTGTATTATGTGGTAACCATTTAAATTGGCAGATATACAGTAGTAGCCTTCTTGCTAATTTTTGCCTGTTGCTTTTCATAAAACTTCCTCTATTGTTGTAATCATTTGTCTTAGCCTACACCCTTATTGTTATTAGTTGAATATTAGTCTTTACTTTGTAAGCCCTTTTAAACAAAAACATCTGCTAAATGCATAAATGTCTGCTTAAATGTATAATGCGTATATTATCATCTTTCAACTTTTTTATGTTATTTGTTCATGCTTTTGTGCATTATTAAATGCCATGAAGTTGTAAGCAATGACTCAATCAAAATAAAAAAAATTCTTATGTTATTTTCATATTTATTCATGTTGTCTTATCTTGCAGTGATAGAAACAGATTCACCCAGCACTGTGACTTTGGACACTTGGAAATGTATGTTTTGGAATAAGCAATGAGCCTCCATGTTGGTTTCTCGAAGGGTCTCGTGTTATGGAGTTTAATTTGAAGTACAATTTTAAAAGACACATAGACAGACAATATAGTATTTGGAGAGGTTTTGGACATCATCATCAAGGCACCATTTAGATATTGCTATGTAACACCTGTACACTTATAGGTGACTTAGGAAATATAGAGCATGACTAGCAGCTCTTCCCTTGTAACCATCCAGATACTGTCAAACACACAAATAAATAGGTGTTTTTTTCCTTTTTGTTTTTTGATGTTTTAAAATGGAAACTTAATTATGGAAAAAAAGTCAGGGGGTAAATGTATGTCTTGTCCCATTTGTGTTCTTTAATTTAAGCCGTACATGATCTTTGTACAATGTATACAACTTGAGATATTGACTATTATAACATTTAAGTACAAATCGTTCCAAATTAAGGTGCAATATCTCACTGAATTAGGAGAAAAAAGCATTACATTTTGCAGCCAAATTACTACAAAATTCTACCAGTGCATGGAGGTTGGGGTGTGACTAGAAGGTAAAATGGGTAAAATACAATGAAAAGGACACAGTACATTTACTGTCACTCCCTCTAATTTGGTTACTGTGCCTCCTATTTAGGCTCTTTGCTTTCCAGTCAATGAGCACTGTAGGAGGAATTCTCAGAAAAATGTTGGGTTGTATGTACCTTGCCCAGCTAGGTTTGCCCTTCAGGCCTAAGCAACGAAGACAAGAGCCAGACCAAAAAGGTCTGTCAATCCATTAAAATACTCTGACTAAAAAAAAGAAAGATGCTGTACATCTGAATACATAAGCTTTTAGTAGGGCTTTTTGCAGAGTTAGACAACAGGCAAGATAGCAGCATCGTAGTGCGTCCGAATTATACTTCTTACTAGCTTTCTACGTAGAAACTACTGTAACAGTTGAAAGGCAGGCACTGTCTACTGGAATTTCAGATGCAGGGTGTAAGTTTCTGTGGTACTGAAGGAGATAGTGGTGTAACAGGTTGGGAGGGAGTGGGGTAAAGGGTTTGGGAGGGGGAAAGGAGAGCGTGATTATTGGTGCCATGCAAGACTGCTTGGACCCTCCTCTCTGTCAACAGCCAATTAAAAGTCGGAAGTTTCACTCAGTGGTTTAAGGAATACGCCACCCTTAGGTGAAAATGTGTTTATCCTGCAGTCTCTAGAGTTGGATAAGTAAGCAGAAGCATTTTCCAGCAGACTCAGTCATTGTCCAAATCTGGCAGCACTGACCTTAGCTTAGCGTAGCATAGACGCTGTAATCCAATGTTGCCAACTAGCCAATTGTGGCAAAAGTGAATCAATTCATTTTTATAATTACTTCTAGTGACCTGTGCATTCAGATCGAGTACAAATAACAATGCAAATTGACACAAAGGAATTGACCAAGCAGCATTTAGATGGGAGACTATATTCCACAGAAGCACAGGCGAAGCACAGGCAAAGCACCTCTGAAAGGTGCAAAGACATCACGCAGCACCTGGTAACAACTCCACGCTTGTGTGTTGATGGAAGTCAGGGTATGCAGCACCTCTGCTGGTTCCAGGTTTAGACCCCAAATTGGACTCTTACAGTCAAACTCACTATTATTTGTCTTTGGTCACACTGCTGTAAACTTTTTGTGCTTTGGATTATTGTCCGGCCCTGTGACGTGACTCCAGCGCACAGACAGATGGGCAGACAGTATCTTTTTAAAACTGTATGACAAGCAGCAAAATGCATGGGCTCTGTGGTTACAGAGTCAAACAGGTCCTGAGGCAGTGAAGTGAAGTGCACACAGCCAATCTACTACCACAGCCCTGACAGTTGTTTGTGTTCACAGTGTTCACATTCTCAAATTTATAATGCGTTGTTACGATTTTTGAATGTTTCTACACTGCCAGGCTCCCCTATGCAGTAAGTCAGAGCTAAAATCTTTAAATTAAGCAGTTTTTTATTATTATAACGTTTACCTGTTTAAACAGCTGACTAGTAGTCATTCTTTCAGCACTGATAAGACCAAGAGATTCTTCTATTACATTTCAGAGTATCGTGATGAATAACTTTGATGGGCAAAATTCAATTAAGGTTACCTTTGTCCAACTAACTGTTTTGATTGATGACTGAAATTTGTACATCCTTCTTTGAAATATGCAGTGGTAGAAGATCATAAATCAAAATCTGGTCAATCATAATGCTTTTGGTACTGCTCTTTTTCTTTGGCAAAATATGTCTGGTAGATAGACACATATTTGATCCTGGACTAATTGAGGTGTAATAAGCATTGAAGCTTTCAATTTCGTCCCTGATAATCTTCTTATGTGGCAAAATGATCACCAAGTGTGAGTGAGGAGTCTGATTTGATGGCAGTCCGTATGTACATCAACCACTCTTAGGTCCAGTATTTCCCCTCTTCTGTCCCTGTGGCTTGTCATAGGCCATCACATCATCAAGTGTAATGTGGACCAGCCCACCCAATTATTTAAATCCCCTGCCCGGTGGGTTAAGACCTCTAATCTGCATCGATACAAAGTGCATTAGCGGGGCTCAAGCCAGAACCATGTGGGGGGGTTGATGTGGGGGCATCTCAGGCTAATGTTCCTCTCTCAGGGGCATGCCTTGAGAGGTCGAGGTGTGACTGTGTCTGTAAGGGAGCCAATCTTTTGGTTTAAAGTACCACTGTTTACCACTTATGGCTAACATAAGCATTTGTGAAAGGAAAGAAATGTTTGTTGTGAAAATCTATGAATCATCAGCAAAATAAACAGCATCAGCTTGATGTTATGATTCTGTGCATTTGTTCAGGTTGGTTTGGTTCAATACCTCAATTTCGTGGCCAGTTTCTGCAGTTACTGTGGTAGCCATCTCATCTAGCATGAGCCCTGCCGCTCCGTCTGGTAAATCTTACATGAAGCACAAGTATTTTCTTGTTTTCCAGCTCTGCCAAGCCCTGCCGGCCTCCAGCACCATGCCTACAGCTTCGCCCAGAAAAACCTTAAATCAGATCAAGAGGGCAAACAGCACCATCAGGTCACATGTATCCCTGTTCTCAGGCTCACACACATCTTTGTTTCTGTGCGTCTTCGGGGAAAGCCTAGTGTTTGTAGCAACGGAGTCATGGGGTCGACTCGTCAGAAGCAAAAGCACATTATATTGAAATGTTTCTGCTGCATGTTTTCTAAGTTGATGTGAAACAAGCCCAGAAACAAACAATAACAAATAAATTGCAAAAGGAGATAAAAAACCCCTCTTTTCTTTCTCCTCGGCTCCAAGTTCAGGACCTAGCCGGATGCTAGGGCAGTGTTTGCACTAAGGAGGAGCAGGGGAGAGAAAGAGGCTTCTTCAGCAGAAGGCTGAGCATGTGGAGCACCTTAGTGATCCAGGTGCTTAATGATAGGACTGATTCTGATTAGCCAGAGCTTTGCCTGGTTAGGGGGCACAGGGGTCAAAGACTGCTGGAGCCATGTAATTCTTTCTCTACTTGCTCTCTCTCTTTCTGTCTCTCTCTCTTGCTGTCTTGTTTTTTCTCTCTGTCTTTCTTTCACACTGTCTCTGTGTGTCTCTCTCCTTCTTATTTTGAAACCACATGAGGACATCGAGGGGGCGGCATGCAGACCATCCCCACCTTTGTGATTTTTTTTGGCGCAGCCTCTACATCCTCGTCAATCAATCTCTTCCTGCATGCTGCTGGTGATGGATAGCCTGGACCTGAATAAATTCCCAGCACGGATCAAATGGGAAGGGACATCTCGAATGTTAAATTTACTGTAGGCTTGAGAAATCTCACAGCTTCAGATCACACTGAGAAGGAGCCTCATCGTCGGCCATGAAAATTCACATGTTATGCCTATTGATTATTTACACTTTTTGCACACCTCCTACACTTGTGTTTGATATTCATAGATGTTGCTATGTTGCTTATTTACTCTGACATATTGGGGATTGGGAGGAATATATGGAATGTTTTTGAAATCCAGAGAAGGGGGGAAAATTCTCGTTTTTCCTTTTCAATTTAGATTCATTTTCCTAGATGACACAATTATCCCTGTTGTTGCCGTCTGCTGTGGATGATAATGATGCTATCAGCACAAACCTTACAACTCTCAATCCCTCTCCATGTTGTGTGGAAGGAGATCATTGTCTTGTTTGCTTGTGTTATCCCCGGGGTATGGCCAGCACTTTAATTAATAAATGGCAAGGCAGGCAATCAGAGGCAGAAGAGAAAGAGCATTTTCAGTGCTTTTCTCCCTCTCCATCCCCCACCCCCCCTTTCTCCTCCTCTCTCTCCCTGTTTTTTCAGTGCTGTTTGTTTCCACTCCCATTCATACAGACATTTAGCAACATCTAGTGGCTTAATGTGGAAGCTTCTCTGGCTAATATATTCATCATTTACATCAGTGCTGTTTATATATTCATAGAAATGCAAATTAAGGAGGGGCAAAAAGACTCCAAAAAGCATTAGAAAACAAATTGCATTTACAGTTTCTCTGATGTGCTTGCTAGCATCTCTCTTTTGTTTTTTTCTGTTTCTTTTCTTTTCTTTTCTTCAATGGGCAGAACATCTCGTGCAAACTAATGATTTGCCTTTTCAATGTGAGTCACTCAACTTAGAAATATGAAAGCAATTAGTTTGTTGTTTTGACACTCTTTGGCCAGGCTCTGCTTCCCACTCTGTTCAACGCCAGTGAGTCGTGTTAATAATTCTTCCGCTGTTCGGCTTGCAAAATATGTTTGTTTAATTTCACTTGGTTAGGGTTTGAACAGCGGTAACAAATATCTTGGGAACTGAGAACAGCTGACATGCTGAAATGAAAGCCACTTAATGGGCACATTTGTCTAAACCCAATCCACATTTGGTACAGTGAAAATGTATAAACTGCAGTGCTTAAAATAATATAGCCCCCCAACCCAGGTCTATAAGCTCGACGGGACTTGGAAGGGTAGTCGTGAAATCTGCTGCTTTTTTGCTCTGTATGTGATTGTCGGCTTGGTGATTACATGCTGGCTCTTCATGTTTCATTTCATATTTCATACACATCTCCTCTGATCTGCCCAGCAATGTTGCCCATAAAACGTTATCAGCTTGCCACCCGGCACACCACTGATACGCCTCACCGGGTTCGTCTTACAGAGTGCCATTCACAGCCCGTTAATAAAAATCAATTAAAACACAGCCGTGCATGGAGCCCCAGCTTTTCCTGGACAGCTGCATTTGTGAGACTTGGTGAGTGGCACACGCTTTCGTAAATCTCCTGAGAGACACATGAAAGACAAGTTTTGCAATGGGACCTTGTTGCTGGGTGATGCCCGCTTTTCATGTGTAGTCTCATCAGATTTGAATGCTTCAGTGAACAGGGAAAACTGTTACAGGCTGCGTAAAAGCCTGCCAGCTAATCCAAGATCCTTTTTAACGAAGGCTTTTTAATCATGCCCTTTTTTTAAAAAAAAATCATGCCTTAGACTGCTTTTCATAAGCTGTTGATGCTTACTGATAAAACCTAAACAAATCAGTGTGTCATCAATCCTCTCTTTATTGTCTTATCTTACCAACAAATGCTTGTGATATCTGCTCTCTTTAGAATGCACAGTGCCTGGAGAGAAGAGAAGAGGGTAGGGGAGTGGCGGGGATGCCAATGAGTAGACAGACATAAGATATTTATTAGCCAAGGTAATAACCTGAATGTTAAGTGGCCTCCTTTGTCCTCTCCTAATCCTATGTCTGCACAGTTAAAATCTCTGTGCTCTAATTTAACCAGACAGCTGTCATGGGTTCATGTGAGTTAGATTTGTAATGCTGGAGGGTTTTCCAGGATAGTCTGGGAGTGCCTGTTTCTTATGATACCCAATTCTGGTTAGACCCACTTTGTCACATTGCCTGTTTCTAGTCCTGCTTACTGTGCTGTGTTTGTGCATGAGTATGCATGTTTGTTTATCTTTAGTTTCAGCATGCTTGTGTGGAATCATTCCTTAAATTTGCTGTGATAGATCCTGATTGTGTATAAATGGCTTTTACATAAATTCACATTTGTGAAGCATATCTGACTTTTCCTCAGTCCCAACCATGTAGGAAGGCACAGGTGTTTAGGTTCTCATACAGCCTTTTCTCTCTGGTTCTCTTTCTTCTCTCTCTCTATCTCTCATGCACACACACACACACACACACACACACACACACACACACACACACACACACACACACACACACACACACACACACGTCGTTTTTTTTTTCCTTCAGCGTAGGCAGGCAAAGATGGGGGCTGGAGCCATTTTAAAAACAGTCTGGTGGTCCACTCAAACAGATGGCGAGAGCTCCAAGGACACACATATCAGGCTGAAGAGGGCCAGAGTGCCGGAGCAGTCACCCAAAGGGAGGGTACGGGGCTGGGTCACCCCCCTCTCCCTTCTAACTCACCTCAAGAGGCTGGCACAGGGGCATATTTACAAATCACACGACATGCCGTCCATATGGCGCTATCACCCAGAATAAGTAAAAATGGCTTTAGTGGGTGGAACTAGCCAGCTGCTGAATTCCAGAGAGAGGAAGGGTAAAAGAGGGAGAAAGAAAGAAAGAAAGAAAGAAAGAAAGAAAGAAAGAAAGAAAGAAAGGAAGGAAGGAAGGAAGGAAGGAAGGAAGGAAGGAAGGAAGGAAGGAAGCAAAAGAAAGGAGAAAGACGGAACCGGGGCAGTAAAAGAAGAGGCATAATCATGTTTGTTTTAAATGTAGCCTCACTGCCTTAGACACCATTCTTGCAATAAGCAAAGCACGACTAATTGCATTAGCAGCAGAAATGGAAGACACAAACAATTTGTTCAGCTTCGAACGGCATGCGTCCTGAGGGAAGTGAGCCAAGATGCTGTAAATAACTTTTTCAGAAATCCATTATGGCAGCCCTTGATTTCAACTTGATTGCTGATGATAGGTCTGGTTTACAATTATAAGGGGAATAAAGATATCAGAAGTGTTGATCATTTTCTTATTTTATTTCATTTTTCTTTTAAAGCCTTTGGAATGCGGCTGCGTACATGTATAAAACAGCATAACTAAGATGAAGGATGAATTATAGAGTGATGTGTTTTTTCTTCCTCCAAGCACTGAAACGAAACTTTTTCTTTCTTGTTCAAAGTATCAAGTCAACTGATGCACCCAAATGCAAAGCGTCTGTGTTGGTTCAAACATAGGAAACTTTTGGCAATTTTTTTGGTTACTTGCAACTTCAACAATATTCCTCCCACTTACTCCTTTGTGGTGTGAGCTAGGATAGGGAAACATCATTCGAAAGGAAATTAAACCTGGCTAACTGACTTACAACACACCACATACTACAGTCCCTGACAAAAGTCTTGTCGCTTATCCATTTTGTAGGAACAAAAGCTTATAACCTGACTTTTAATTAATACATTGGTTTTATTAATGTCTCATATGAAAGCTAAAACCCTCCCAAATTATACTCAATATACTAAAATAAATTTGCTTCCCTGAAGAAAGATTGATCATTTAATGAACACAGAAAAGTCAGATTTTGGCAAGACAAAAGTCTTGTCGCTTTGTCATATCATGCACCCAATCCTAGATTACAGCCTCACCTGTGATAAGTTATTGATCAGTCAATTAGTGGGTGTGTATAAAAAGAACCCCAGCATACCAGACTTTCACATCAACTCCAACTTGCCCTCTGACAACATACCTAAGATGCACCCTGAGACCAGAGCATTAATTATCAAGAGGGTGAAGACCAGATCCACTGCTGAGGTGGCTGACACCTTCAATGTGTCTCAGCGTCAAGTACAAAGAATAAAAAAAAAGATCTGAATAGACTGGAGATGTTTTTGACAAGCCCAGGTCCAGCAGAGCCCACAAGACAACTGCTCGGCAGGACCGTTTGTTGTTTCAAAAATCCAAGGCCAGCCCCTTTTCCACTGCAGCAGGACTCCACCAGGCCTGGTCACTTCAAGTCCCTGTGTCAACCAGAACAGTTTGTAGAATTCTGTCTCGAAATGCCCTCCATGGTTGAAACCAGCACTAAACAAAAGGCAATTAAAAAACATTTGGCAAGGCCCACAGCCTGCTAAAAGGATGGGCGCTGGAAAGGTGGCAGAAGATGTCGCAGATAAATCTTCGGTTAAATTTCATCACAGCCGCCGCAAATATTGCAGGAGACCTACTGGAGCCCGCATGGATCCAAGATTTACACAGAACACAGTTAAGTTTGGTGGCGGAAAAATCATGGTCTGGGGTTACATCCAGTATGTATGTGTAAGACATTTGCAGGGTGGAAGGCAATATCAATAGCCTAAAATATCAAGAAGTATTAGCAACCTCTTACATTCCCAACCACAAATTTTGCAGCAGGATGGTGCTCCATCGTATACTTCCATCTCTACATCAAAGTTCCTCAAGGCAAAGATGATCAAGGTGCTTCAGGACTGGCCAGCCCATTCACCAAACATGAACATCATTGAGCATGTCTGGGGTAGAATGAAAGACGAAGCATGGAAGGCAAAACCAAATAATCTTTATGGACTCCCGGTTAAATGGCCGGAGGCATGTAAGACTGCTTTCTTTGCTATTCCTGATGACTTCATCAATAAATTGTATGAATCATTGTCGAATCGCGTGGATGCAATCCTTCAAGCTCATGGAAGTCATACAAGATATTAAATATGAATCTCACAGCACCATTACTTCATTCACTGATGTTATGCAACATATTTTTGTATTTGAAGTAAATTATTTGTTCAATTTTCTGTAGGCGACAAAACTTTTTTCTTGCCAAAATCTGACCTTTCTGTGTTCATTAAACTATCAATCTTTCTTCAGTAAAGCAAATTTATTTTCAGTATATTAACATAATTTAGGAGGGTTTTAGCTTTCATATCAGACATTTAAACCAATGGATTAATTAAAAGTCAGGTTATAAACTTTTTTTCTACAAAATGGATAAGCGACAAGACTTTTGTCAGGGACTGTATAGATTCAGTTTAAATGAAACTCTACTAAGTGCAGCGGAAACGTAGAGGTCAGCACAAGCTTTCTTATTGCTCACTATGAACATGACAGAAATATAGCAAAATATTGAATTTCTCTCAGTTGGTCATCATGAAGACCAACTAGGCTATGCACCCAAGAGTAGAAGCACTAGCAGCTTTGCAGAAAAAAAAACTTTGGGCAGAAGCTTGGGCAAGTGAATACAACTAGCTAACAGTGCCCATACAGCAAAGGTCATACACCTGTCAACAAGGGTTTTGAGCAAATGCTGATGTCCAAGGCGGGTGCAATTTTAATTACAGTGAATCAAGGCCATGGCTCTTTTTCCAGACTCTTCATAGATGACATATGATACAAAAATGAGTTATTGAAGAGAAAGCGAGGAGGAAGGAAGAGAGAGAGGAAATGAGAATATATGAGAATTAGCTCCCACCTCTTTTCACGTTCCTTATCTCACTTTGACTCACAGGGGATAAACGAAGCCAACACACGCAGGCTGAGGCTCTCATCTCCGGGCCAATTGACAGAGTGCCTCCCTCCCTTCTTCTGGACATCTGCCTCCTGTCTTTAATAACTTGCCAGAGGGTCTGGCAACATACCCACCTCAGTCTGTCGCTCTGGCCCTCCCCAAGTGATAATATCACCAGATGGTGCAATAAAAAACCCTTTTCATTACACTGTTGGTGTCATTTCTGGTGCGGAACTAGGAGGCGAAGGCTGCTTACATTTTCTGGCCTACTTTTAAGGGCTTTTTTTCCATTACAGCAACAGAATTGATCCTATTTTTGTTTCTCTGATACAAGATGATGTTTAGGTACAACATTCCGAATGGAATAATTCCGTGATTGTCAGTCAAGAGATGGCCTCGTCTGTGTTGCTGTCTCCTGATAAAACGCATGCCAAACCCACTTCTCTAGAGAGAGCGATCACAGCGGATGTGCTCGAATCGAACAGACAAGCACAGCCCACCGGAGTGGCCCAACTCATACACTTTATGCTCTGACCATTCAGCAAACCAACCACCTGTCAAACATCGGTGTGACAGGCAAGGAGGCGAGAAGGGCATGGCTAAAATGTGCCAGAACGACATGACGTCTTTGCCCCTGCAACTCTTTGCAGATGGTCCTTTTGCTAGGAAAGGGTGAGAGATAAAGAGAGAAAGAGAGAGAGAGAGAGAGAGAGAGAGAGAGAGAGAGAGAGCTGGAGAGAGAGAGAGAGAGAGAGCTGAAGAGAGAAAGACACTGCTGGAATAAGAAAGAGATAAAACAAAAGAGTCAAGAGTAAGGGAAAAATGAGTAAGAGTAAGACATGCAAAGTGAGAAAAATTAAGAGTGTGTGTGTGAGAGAGTGTGACAGAGCGCAACGCATCTGCCACTTAAACAGCGGTTTCCCCGCGCTGTTTGTACTTGTATATTGAACCACAGTGGCAACGGACATTACAAAGACAATGTGTGTTGTATGTGTGGGGCATATAATTGCTGTCGGTTTGGTAACGGGTTAATTGTGTGATATGGGTATGTTGCATCCTGCACGTATTGTTTGTTTGACACGTGTTTGGGAACACGAACAAAAAGACGCTACATGACTGGTTTAACTCCATGTAAATGTTTATTCACTATGGTAAAATTACAGCATTGTAAAGGTTCTTTACGTGCGCACAATTAACATCAGGATCCTTTCGTGCTTAAGCCTTAGGTTCAACATCATGAGTAAATGTGGTAGTCTTTGGAGGGCGGGACCAAACCAGAGTGTTGCTCAGACAGGAGTTTTATAGGTTCCGTCCGCGGTGCGCGGCAAAATAGGTCATTCAATGGACTGTTTTGTCTAAAAACATCGTTTAAGTGTTTTCTTCTAACATGTTAGAACTGAAGAGTGGCCATATTCAGTGAAGCATGTGGGGAAAATGTTTTAAAATGTAAAATCATGTCTGGATGAGTTGATTGCTTTTTAAAATCAATGTGACCATGGCGCTGCTCTATAAATGCGCGTTGCGCACCTCATTTGGGAATGGTCTCTGCAACGAGAGGACTGAATATTCGTTTTGTGCAGGTCTGTGACTGACTGACTGAATTAGCTATAGCCCACAACCGTGGGCTTTTCTTGACCCTGTGTTTTGTTTGTCTTTTGCATCAGTGTTTTGTTTGTCATTTTTAATAACATTTGCCGGCTTAAAAATAAAAAATAGAATATTTTTGCAACATATTTCCCTGACTTTGCTCATCATTCTGGCTGACTAACCCATCCGCTCGGCACACTCTATTACAGAGGGGGGGGGGGGAACACTATTTGAATATGAAAGAAAGCATGGAAGAGATAAAACAATAGAGAGTCAAGAGTAAGAGAAAAATTGAGAGTAAGACATGCAAAGTGAGGAAAATGAAGAACGGTCTGTGTATGTGTGTGTTTGTGAGAGAGACAGACAATGATAGTGCAGGACCAAGGAAGACACCATAGGACTACAAGAGTGAGAAATAGAGTGAGAGAGAAACAGAAAGAGAGAGAACGAGAAAGAGAGGGAGGGACCATGGGACCACAAAAGTGAAAGAGAGCAAGAGGGAGAGAGAAAGAGAAATGCAAAGTAAGGAATAGAAAAAGGGACCATTGGAGAAAGAGAGAGAGAAAACAGAGAGGGGCTGAGGGACCATGGGACAGGCAGTAATGCAGGCTGTCTGATCTGATTATACAGTGGGCCATCGTAGCCACTCGAGTGCACCCGGCCTCCCGAGTGTCCTGGAAAGCAGGCTTGGAAATGTGCCACTGGTGCTAATATATTCACCGATGGGGCCGATGTCTGTCATCTCTCCAGCATCTCCACCTCACCTCCTGCATTCACATGCATCGACTATGGGTTCTCTCTTACTGAGCTAAGCTGCTTATAGCTGCGAAATGAAGTTTATGTCACGTGTGGCTTTTATCTTACTTGACTGCCATTAATCAAGTGACAGAGGGATTATGGGAGTCTGTAAGAGCTTAGCATAGAAGCATATGACATATGGGATAAACACTGTAATGGTTATGTTCTTTTTTATGTTTATACTGTTCTTTATACAAATCTTGCTGTTTCGCTGTTTTGCTGGATATGACGCATCCCTACTTAACAAAGTAGGTGCAAAATATTACAATTTCTACAGAATCTCACAGCAAACAACTGTGACCACTGGGAGCGCAGAGGACCCAAGGAGGCAACCCAAAACCTGTGGTGAAGATTCACATGCACACTCGCACAGCAAATGTACGGAAAAATGTTCCCGACACAATTTGGTATTTTCACGGTGGAAAAAGCGAACATTGCGCCAGGCGCATCGTTCAAAAGGGTTGGGTTAAGTTACTTCATTAGTCATGGGTGTGTTTTGGGCGTAACATACAATTAACCAATGAGAAGTTATACTCTCATTCCCTTTAAGAGACAGCGGGCGCATTCTCCATAGCCTGTTGCTATTACGATGGCGGATTTACCCGGACGGGAGGAGCTTTTCGGTGGAGGAGACCGATCTGCTCGTGCGTGAAGTAAAAGCGCTTGAGTAGTTAATATTCGGGGATGGAAAGAATCCCCCCAAACCTCCGCGGGTCATAGAAGTATGGGAGGAAATATCTTCAATAATTGTGTCCTCCTTTGGCAAGAAGAGAACTTTTGAACAGTGCCCAAAGCGGTACAACAACGTTAGAAGACGTGAAACAAAAGCTTTAAAATCAAAGGAAACATCAAAAATAAAAGGTGGAGGTCCATGGAGGTGGAGGTCCTACGAAAACATAAAAGTACATGGCTATACAGGCAATACATGTTGCAACTTTTCTGCCAGTTCAGCTCGCCTCTCTGGCACAGCAGCAGGTACATCGGGGTTCAAAGCGTTGTGTGCCTCTAAAATAGCTTTTCAACAATGTGCCAGTGACGAAAAAGGACCTTTTTATTGATCAAAATCGCAAATGGTTTATGCGTCCTCATAATAGCATCTGGTGAGCTTTGCACCAGACCACACCTCTTCTTTTCGCTGACCCGCCAGTCACGGCGCAATGTCATCTGCTATCTAGACAACGTGATTTTTTGCCTGAAAAAATGAACGTTGCGCTGGCACAGAATAGCAATGACAGCATGCGCATGTCGCGAATACACAATGCGCCGCAGCAAAATAGGGCCCTTTGAGTTTGAATGGAACGGACTACTTCTAATCCACAGGATTCCCAGCTAAAACACTGAGGAAGTACAGTTCTGAATGTCTATGCGCGACGAACCACCGCAGGAAACCTCTTAATCGCGAAGCTGATTCCCAGCTAATAGCTGAGAGAGGACTTTCCTGAAACAAGGACTCTTCCTCCATCGGATCATCACAGATCGTCCATGGAACCAAATCACCGGACTCCCTCAACGGACTCCGTCAACTGGACTCCCCTGAATCAGCAAGGATTCTCCAACCAACAACCAGGAACAAAGGAAAAGAAAAGGCAACCTTCACGTGAGCACTTGGGCATAGATAGGATACTCTTTAGCACAGCAAGAAAGTGTTAAACTGTCTGATCTAAACATACACACTGTTCATGTAGACTTTGAGTGACCATTTGTTATGTTCTTTTTATTTGCTACTTTGATAGACAGATCATGCATGCCCTCTCTCTCTCTCTACTGCATGTTCGCTCTCTCTCTCTCTCCCCCTCTCGCTAACTCTTATCTCATGCACCACACTGAGATACCTGGTGGAAAGGAATGTTAACGATAGCCTAGCAGAACTAGTCTATTGTTTCAAAGTGAGTTAATCATGTGCCCTTCCCCCGCTCTTGCGCTTCCATGGCACAAAGATAAAACTCTCACATATTCCTCTGACCATTTGGCAATCCAACTGGGAACCCCCGGTTCCCTCTCTTCTCTCTCTCTCTCTCTTACACACACAACCTCCTATTATCTTGTATATACGCCTAACCTGTTAGATTAGTTCACACCTTAATTAGTTAATAAACTATACCTTTGGAATAAACTGTGTTTTGCTTGTTATTGCTGCTGTACTCATTGAAGCCATCCAGTCCAGATGTGTGTAAATACTATTGACCATGGTGTATTGTGATACTGTAAGTAATACATTATTACTATAGCGGTAGTATAAGCACAACATTTTGGTAATATACCATCAATTTAACTGTTTGGTAATTTATTATTAAACATAACAATTAATGGTAATATTAATGGAATTGATTTTATGAGACTGATCAATTCATGCCAATTATACCCACATTTATTATTGGCGCCAATGTGTGACAAGACTGATTGTTCCTACATTCCTTATTAAAAGGGTTTTTTTCCTTGCCCCAGACAACGTTCCACTTTGGGATAAAATGTCCGTCGAATTTGGCCATGTCGAATTTGGCCATGTCGTATCAGCATCAGCTGCGTTATTAAACGTGAATGCCTTGAATATGTGCTCGGCCTCCGCTCCCATGGAGTAAATCAATGCATTTACCGGCACCCTTTCCCCTTTCACCGTAAGCAGTGAAGCTATTCGATACCTGCAGAACCTCAGTTTCCAGTCACGCCACCCTTCTGGCTTGGAAAAGTCAAACTGCTCCTGTGGTGTAAACTTTGCCATGGCGATGCACACAGTTCTGTTTGTAGATAGAAAGCCGCACTCTCGGTTATAGTTCTTGTTCTTGTTTAATGGGTCAGCATGAAGACAGACGTTTCGGCCCAGCGGCCTTCCTCAGTGTCTTACTGAGGAAGACACTGAGGAAGGCCGCTGGGCCGAAACGTCTGTCTTCATGCTGACCCATTAAACAAGAACTATAACCGAGAGTGCGGCTTTCTATCTACAAATATACTATTTCCAGTTGCCCGCACCCGAAGACGCTGATAAAAAACTTTTTGGAGTTGAGCGCACTTTTCAAAAAAGACTGATGCACACAGTTCTCACACACTCACGTCCAACGTCGTCTTCAGCTCAATACCCGCGTTTGCTTCTGACACCATGTGGCGTTTTTCTATCGCTGTGATTAATGACACGTTACCACTATCGTGTTGATCTTTTATTTGTTGATCTTCTAACTCCGGTCAGGTCCGCGTCACACATGTGCAGTAGGTATTTCTGTGAACTTCAACATTTTCACTCTACATGACAAATATCAGCTTTAATTGTGCCTTATCCTTGGCATTAGAGGTCGACATCCTTGGCATTGAGGTCGGCATATTTTAAATTCTTTAATTATCATGTCACCATTAGGCCGCCAGAAGCAAAGAAATCAAGTAGCATGCATCCACATTACCTGCACGTTTCAAGGTTTCTTGATGGTCTGGCGGTTAGCAACTAGAAAATACCCGATATGATGATAGCCTATAATGCTCAATTAAACATGAAGATAACCAGACCAATTTTTAGACCAAATACTCACTTCAGGAGTATAATATAAGTAGAAATGTAAGGCTTGGCATACGGCTACTACTTGATATTTGACTAAACACTGAATTATTGCAAACTCCCTTGATCTACATTTTTCTCAACAAACCTAGGCATATTTTACATGTATAGGCCTACACATAAGAATGAAAAAGTAGCAATATGTGTAAACAAAAACTTTATTGAAACCGTTAAAAAACAAAGCAAAACAAAAAGAAATCAAACTAGTTGATACATTTCAGGCCATTTATTTGTTTGGAGTGCATTTAAATTAATTGTCTACATTAACCAAAGTTATGTTTACATTTCTTTTTATTTTTGTTGTAGGCCTATTGTGATGTCATGAGAGGCTAGCAATGTTCAGCAGGGCAGTTCAATGAGTGCAGGGACACAATATTCCAAATAAAGTCTTTCTTTTAATGATATTCAAAGAGGTTTAACAGAAAAGGCACTTCAGATGCAAAAGGCAAACTAGGATTCTTCTTTTCAAACATTATAATGAACAACAAAAAGTCTCTAAATGAACTCAAAAAGTCTTCCTCCAAATAAAGTTCTCTTTTCAAGGCACACACAATTGTCCTTTTTTCTCTCAGTCCAATTCCTGGGTTCTTACCCCTGTAGTACGTCCACATAGCTTGCGGATGAAATAACCAATCCAACAGTGGGTCTTGTTCCAGCAGGTTCTTCAAAGCAAGTAATCCATACAGACAGGAGACTCCAAACTTCTTTACTCCTCACCACGCTCACTCTACTGAGTGTTTCTGGTCTCTTAAAAGCCCTGTAGTTTCACAGCAGGAGATTGGCCGCAGGTGAGTGTCGTTAGGCAATCAGTGCCTGGTGGCTTGGAGTGCCAGGTGTTGAGGGGTGGAGTTCCTCGCTCCACCAGCAGATGGAGCCGTGCCAGGATGCGACTGCAGCCACCTCAAGGGAATGTAGCGCCCCTCCAGGACCCAGCCTCTCGTGACATCACACAATTTTAAAAACAATCTAAGTTTAATGTCCTAGGTTTATGTACCATAACATTATCTTTAACCTTAAACTTAATAAAACCTGAAAATGTTCCTAAAAGTATGTTGGAATGAGATCTTAACTGATTCTTCTTAACACTTGACTTAGTTCCGTGCTACAGGTCAGGGCCAAATCAGTGAAGTGTCTTTAAAATGTGTTGTCAGAAGCTTAGGTTCAGACTTGATAAACGGGTCTGGGCCAGATCTGTGCACTGTAAGAAAAACAGCACTGCTTGTTAAAGCCGAAAAGTCTATCTGGCACAGTTCTGGCCCTTAGCTAGAAACCGTGTGTACAGTTAATGATGGTAATTTTTATACCACAGATGACTCTGGAGACTCAGAGACTCAGCACAGTGTTTGGAGAATCAGGACAAGGTTTTATTTTTACATTGGTGTACCAATGGAGAGAAACAAGTTTCAAGATGAAGATCAACCATATCTCTGGATTAATCAGAGATGTACAACAGTAAATATTCTTAGGTCAACAAGGGGTGTAACCCCTTAGACCCACCCTAAATTAATATTAGACAACTGTATGTGGCAAAAGGCTTTGTTATAGCTTGGCTACAGTGGGGCTTATTGCCAATGGGTTCCAATCAACGTATGTATGCTAATTCGAGGAGTTCTTGAGACACCCGCTTTGAGGTCAGTAACGAGAGCACAAACACGAACGCAAGTATCTGCAGCAATAATCACTGTGCTGGTGTTGAAGTTGATACACAGACCACCAGTCTTTGTACTCTTCTGCAAGTGTCCGAGCATGACGTTAGGAGGGTATTTAAGAGAGTGAACAGCAGAAAAGCAGCTGGGCCAGACGGTATTCCAGGAAGACTGTTAAAATCATGCGCTGATGAGCTTGCACCTGTTTTCACAACTATATTTAACCTATCCTTAGCAAGTTCCACTGTTCCCAGTTGTTTTAAGAGATCAACCATCATACCTGTACCAAAGAAAGCCAACCCAAGCTGTATGAATGACTATTGCTTTAAAATCTGTTGTAATGAAGTGCTTTGAGAAGCTTGTTAAAAACATAATCTGCTCATCAGTCCCTGGCTCATTAGACCCCCTTCAGTTCGCCTATCGTGAAAATAGGAGCACCGATGATGCTATCTCATATGTCCTTCACTCCACACTCTCTCACCTGGATAAAGGGAAGGGTAACTATGCAAGGTTACTATTTATTGACTATAGCTCAGCATTTAACACCATTGTGCCCTCTAAATTAGTCGCCAAGCTGCAAGATATTGGTCTTAGTCCTTCCCTTTGTGCATGGATTTTCAACTTATTATCCAATAGACCTCAAGCAGTAAAGATTGGTAGCTTTTCCTCAAGTTTGATCACCCTCAGCACTGGTGCGCCCCAAGGATGTGTTCTCAGTCCTCTGCTCTACTCCCTTTATACCTATGACTGCCTATGACAGCCATTCACAGTTCCAACTGTATAGTGAAATTTGCTGATGATACAGTGGTGGTAGGACTCATCTCCAACAACGATGAAACAGCCTACCTAAACGAAGTTGAGATGCTGTCATCATGGTGTGTGGAGAACAGCCTAGAGCTCAATGTCACCAAAACCAAAGAACTGGTTACTGACTACCGAAGGGGGAAACAGCCAGACTACTATAAATTAGAAATATATGGTGCCCCTGTAGAAAGGGTGAGCTGCTTCAAGTATCTAGGAATTAATATCTCTGAGGATCTATCCTGGTCACCACAAGTCTCATCGATAGTGAAAAAGGCAAGACAGCGTCTGTACCACCTGAGGAGATTAAGGAAGTTCAAAATTCCATCTGAGATGCAGAGGTCATTTTATACTGCCACTATTGAATCTGTAATTTCTGGAAACATCTCAACATGGCTTGGCAACTGCACGTCTCAGGATAAGCTCACCCTGCATAGAGTTATACATTCTGCTGAAAAAATCACCAGGACCAGCCTACCAGGACTGCATGACATATATTCAAGAAGATCTAAGACTAGGGCAAAAAGAATAATGAAAGACATTCACCATCCCAGTTTCACTATGTTTGAAAAGCTGCCCTCTGGGAAACGTCTACGTTCAATAAAGTGCAGGACAAAAAGACTACGCAGGAGTTTCTTCCCTCAAGCCATACGCTTTTTAAATACTTAGGACACCTCTTTTTTTCAACCTTTCCTATATATATATTATTATATATTATATTTTTATTTCTATTATTATTATTCTATTATTTATTATTTTTACACAAAGGGAGTAGTCACAGCACCTATTTCACTGTGTGTTGTGCCAGCACAAGAACACATGTGACAAATAAAAAATCCTTTATCCTTTATCCTTTATCCCAAATGAATAGGACAAACAATCAAGCTTACAATACACAGATAACACCTCACCTCTTAAGGCAGAGACACACATATTATCAGTACTTAGGAAAGTGTCTTACAAAGCTCTGGTTTTGATAGTAAGAGTTATAAGAATACAAAATAACAAAATATAAAATAATAATAAAGAAATGTATCAACATTAAAAAATGTTATGTACAACATCCTTATTATTATTCAGATTCCTTCACTAACATGGACAATCTGGTCAACATTCGTCTCGCTGGGGCTGGGGCCACCTTGTGATTCACTCAGCAGCACTCACCTATGGCTTTCCCCATGACGAAAACATCCGTTTCATCCACATACACTGGCTAGCCTTTGCTGCTTCTTCTGACATTTCCTGAACAGTTTTATGCAGATTCTTGTGACAGACACCAAGCTCCCAAAACAATAAAATGACTGTGTAGTCCAAAAATTAGTTATCGACAAAGTAGAGACAAAGCCAAGCCAAGTAGTGGTAGATGACAAAACCTTCGAGGTTTATTATAACGAATCCGGGAGCTAATACAGTGTACACCTAAGGCTGTCACCATACAAACTCAATTATACGGGGCACATCGTCTTGCTTTTATACAGGTATGAGGGTCTTTGTTTCGTGGTTGGCGGGAGATTCACCAACCCCTATGGAGTTCCTTATGGGGCTCGTGCATGTGGCGCGCGGGCGACCCCAGCCCCTACAGAGTCCCTTATGGAGCTTGTGCGCGGGGCTCGCGGGCGACTCGGAGTCCCTGCGGAGTTGCTTATTGTGCCGGCGACTTCGTCGCGCCTTTGTTGTCTGGCCGGAAGTTGAGATACACGTTTGTAATGGAGACACGTTTTAACATACATGCATTCTTTGATTTTTCTACTACAACTGACATTCCTATAAACCCTCTGCAACCCACCTCTACTTGACACACTCTTACCTTCCATCTTCTCTGCTCTGCCTCTGCTCTCAACTCTTCATACTTGAGCTTTTTTCTTTCATTTGCCTCCTCCAGGGAGCTTTCTGACAGCACAGTTAATTTAATAATTGGCCTAAAGTTAGTGTTAACTATCTCTTTAGGGACCACCAGCCTTCATCCCAACTCTACTTGCAGCTGCCAATCCTTTGCTCCATGTGTGTTACTCCTTGACCCCTTATCTTTCCCAACAAACTGACTCCCTCCTTCATAAATCCCTCCTGCATTTACCTGCTGCCTCCTGCTGCCTTAATTCCTGCTGCCAAGCACTTGATTGTGATGGCATGTGTAACAACCTAGTGTGAAGCTTACCTTACAGCCAGACAGTATGTCTCACAGTGGTAGCCATCCCTGAACAAAGCTGGCATGATGAATCACCATTTGTCCATACCCTTAGTTTATCTGGCGATGGCAATATGTCATAGGTTGCTCCAATTACAAACTTCAGCTGACTACACTCCAAATTCCACAATTTTCACCAAGTGACATGCTTCTTCTCTACCCCCTCCCAGTTCAGCCACTGACCCCACTTTGCTAGTGCTACAGCTTTTGCGTGTCTGTTAGCCTGGGCATTTCCAACTATCTCACCATGCCTAAGCGCTGCCTCTGCCTCCTGCACTGCTACCTTTGGCTTCCAGTGCTGCCCCTTGCTTGGGTTAGGGACCAGACCACTAACTATCCCATCCTTGCCCCCTGTTAACAACTCTGTCCTGACCTTACCACACTTGAATTCCTCTACTGGCTATTTATTGCCAACTAAAGTATGCATTACATGGGCGTAAACTTAGGTATGGACGGTATGGACGTGTCCATACCAATATTTAGAAGTGCTTAAAATGTCCATACCAATTTTGCATGGGAAATTGCACGACATTTGAGAAGCAAACGGTTAATTTTCCCCTCCTGAGTTCCACCTCTCAAAGACGGCATGTAATTGGTGGGATTGGCTCACTTTCCTGTATGTGTCATCATGACTGGGTTGTCATTGGTAAATTGGTGGACTTGTAACCCACCCTTGTTTTTATGTATCCAACCGTTTGTAGGCTATATTTGTATTGTTCTTTTTTTTTCTTTTGGCAGAGAAGATATAGTCCGGTTTCCTTTTTTTGTTGTTGTTGTTTACGACAGCTGCATTTCAGATACGGTATCTTTGACAGGAGTATAAATAGTGGGGTTAGAACGGCAGGTAACCAGAACAACAGAGACAACACAGCGAGCAGCCAATTACTCGATGTGCAGCGTTTCTTCTGTCAACCGACTTTATATATGTATATATATATATTGTTTTGTGTTTCGCCCATTCACCCCACTGCCAGGTATGTCTTCAAACTTTTCTACTTCTATCCTTCGACTTTCCACTTTGATCTTTCTCCTTAAATTAATGTTTGGTTTTTCATGTTATCGGCTAAGCTAACTCGCTAAGCCAACCTTAGTGTATAGATGTAATTTTTAACCAGAACAACAGAGACAACACAGCGAGCAGCCAATTACTCGATGTGCAGCGTTTCTTCTGTCAACCGACTTTATATATGTATATATATATATTGTTTTGTGTTTCGCCCATTCACCCCACTGCCAGTCAACGGACGTTAATGCCCTTCTGACTGTGCGCGAGCCACTGGACCAACCAACGACATAAACCGCCGCTTCCGAATTTGCCACTCCGGCCGCTGGAGTACCGAGCTACTGGCTGTGGAGCACCGGATAGCACAGAGTCGACGCGCCGAGTGAGAGGTTGCGGAGCACCGGATAGCGCCGTTGTTGTTGTGTCTAGCTACTGCCTGTGGGTCACCGGATAGTCCTGAATCGACTGGACCAAGAGGAGAAGGCTGAGTTGCTCTCGCCTTGAACTTAGCGTTGAGAATTGTTGTTCATTTTAATATTCGTAATTTTGTATGTTTAGCATTATTTTTTTTATGGGGAATCTGATTCAATATTTGGGCCCAATATTTTATCCTCTGTTGTTAAATGTTTAATTGATAGCGTAATTAACTTAATATATGTATATTTATTATCTCTCTCTCTCTCTCTCTCTCTCTCTCTAAATACTTAAAATATAAATACAATTTTATAGTGAAGCTGGTCGTACTCTTGTCCATTATTATTACTATCTCTTAAGTAACCCTGACTAAATTCTTCCTCTGTGGTGTTTTAGTTAAGTGCAGCACATAAAGAGGTTACAAAAACTGGCGCCCGAACAGGGACTTGAGTACACTTGACTTCACTGTATAAATTGTTTTTCTCTTTTCCCTTTTCTCTTTCTTCCCAGATTTTTCTTTTTCTTCTCATACCTGCCTTAGCTATTCTTTTCATATAATAATATAATCATTGGAGCAGTATGGAGTTTTGTTCGCAGTATGGCTATGACCCTTTGCGGACTGTGATACTTCAGGGAGTTAGAGAACATATTACTCTTGAGGAAGTTGCAAACACATTTAAATTTCTAGATGATGTAGAAAAGATTCATTATATTAACAATGCCTCTATTCTCTGTCAGTTTAGTGGTGACATCACTCGAATGCTGCTGGAGAAGGAACACATAGCTGAAGATGGTTCTTGCTGGAAAGTGGTCCAAGTAAACCAATACCAAACAGAACCGGTAGGTGGGAGTCAACCTGGTCAGGAATTAGTGCCCCTTATACACGCGCTTAGTGATATCACTGTCAATTTTAGAGAGCAAATCGCCCAATTAGCTGATGCATATGGTGTGAATTCTGTAGTGTTGGAACAGAGCGTGGTAGGTCAAATAAAAGACGTTTGTAATGTAGGTCCTGTAACATCCACCCCTGCCGTTTGTGGCAACATAAAGCCTTTCAGTTTACCCCCACAGTTTAATTCTACTAATGAACATGTAACAAAGTCCCCTGGGGTTGCCCTAGGAGCTGATTCCTCGTTGACCATACCCATACCTGCTGAGGCTCAACGTGTTATTGTTGAACATATTGTGAAAAGTGATACACCCACGTATGCTCCTAAAGCACGTGAGTTGAAGCCATTTTCCGGGAATGTTCCGAAGCCAAATAATGAGGTAGAATACAATTTATGGCGGCTTCGTGTCAAACAGTTGTTGAGTGATGCAAGTATCCCTGAAGGCCAGCAGCGACGGATTTTGTTAGACAGTTTGTTTCCGCCCGCGTTAACTGTTGCACTTAGGATCGGTCCAAATAAAACTCCAGCTGTTTATGTCGAGGAGCTGGACAATGCGTATGGTAGTGTAACAAGTGGTGAAGAGCTTTACATACAGTTCATCGAAACCCACCAAAATAGTGGGGAAAAAGCTTCTGACTATTTACGTAGGCTCCAGAGTTTACTTCATGAGGCTACTGAAAGGAATGCGCTGATGGAACAGAATGCGGATTCTCAATTACTGAAGCAATTTTTACGGGGTTGTTGGGACGATCGCTTGATAGACACTTTACGCTTGAAAGATAGTGGTTTTGATTACAAACCACCCTCATTCTCTAGCCTTCTACTAAAAGTCAGGACGTATGAGGATGAAACTGTGTTAAAGGAGTCTAGAAAGAAAAGACATTTGGGTAACAGTGTGGCCAGGGTGCATACTAAGACACAGTTGGCAGTAGAGTCGGACACAGTTGACAGTTTTGGTGTTTTTGATGTGCCTGTTCAGGATCGGCTTGAAGCAAAAATTAGGCACTTAGAGGCAGAATTACAGCGTGTGTCTGTGGCAAGCACTAACCGGCAAAATCCTAGAAGAGAGAGGTTCAGGCAGAATTCAAGGCCTGAGGGCCAAAGCGGTGCTGTTAACTCTTCTGTTGCATCTGTTTCAAGGAGGACTAATGTTACGAGGTTTTGCTATAATTGCGGGGAGGAATCACACCTACTTTCCACTTGTTCTAAACCGACAAATGCTGCCTTGGTGCAACAGAAACTTTGTGAACGACACAGTGGCCAGAAGCAACCTGCCTTACAGTCAGACCCTTTAAACTTATAAACGCCCCCGTTATGGGACGAGCGGGGGGCGAGATTCATTCCAGTCCCACTTCCTCTCAGTTTTTTAGTCAGTACCACTCTAGTAGAGAATGTGTTGCAGAGATTCCTGACGGTTTAATTGGCGACTCTTGTAATGGAGTAGCTTGGTTGGATGGCGTTCAATGTCAATGTTTAATGGACACAGGATCACAAGTAAGCATTTTATCACATTCGTTCTATTCTACACATCTTTCACACAGAGAATTACTTCCGCTTGACAACTTACTTCATATTGAAGGTGCTGCAGGCCAGAGGGTTCCTTACCTAGGATATATTGAAGTTGAAGTTCAGTTTCCCCAGAATGCTTGTGGAACCGGCCGGCGTTTCAGTACATTGATGTTAGTGAGTCCTGACCAGCCTCACAATAAGAAAATTCCTCTCTTGGTAGGAACTAATATTCTGCGTCAGTTGGTACTTGATTGTAAGAATAAAGGGGGGGCAACATTTTTAACTACCTTGCCGATTCACTCGAGCTGGGCACTGATTTATTCAGAGTACTGTAACAAAACTAAGCCAGAAATAGAAGCCAATACCACGCGTGTGACTTTTAGTGGTAAAGTATCAGTATGTTTGAAACCTGGTGAACTAAGTGTGTTAACGGGTATATGTCGCATGAGGTCAGGTGGTGGTGGTTCTCACGTTCTTTTGAGTGGTGTGGAGGAAGCCCCTGCTCCAGGTGGATTAGTGGTGTACAACCAGTTAGTGGAGGTGAAGGATTTATTTCAAAATGCTGTCAAGGTCACTGTTAAAAATGTATCTCAGCATGAGATCACTCTGCCTCCTAAGTGTGTTATAGCTGAATGCTCATTGGTTGACTGGACTGTACTGTACTGATGTACTGATTCATTACACAAGGCTCAGTCTTTCTCGATATCGCCTACAGATAACAGCAATACAGCTCAAGAATCGTTTGAACTTGACTTTGGAGATAGCCCTATAGAACCAGAATTTAAGAGTTACATAACGGAAAGAATAGTCAAGGAAGCTTCCAGTGCATTTTCTAAGCACGACCTTGATATTGGAAATGTCCCCGGTGTCACTCATCAAATTGAGTTAGAGCCCCATGTTCCTTTTAAGGAGAGGACAAGACGAGTTTCCCCAGCAGATTTTAATGATCTCAAGAAACACTTGTGTGAGTTAATAGCAGCAGGAGTTATAGAAGAATCAAATAGCCCTTATGCTTCTCCAGTGGTTTTAGTTAGGAAAAAGAATGGTGATCTCCGAATGGTGGTTGACTACCGTAAACTTAACAGCCTTACAAGAAAGGATGCATATCCCCTGCCACGCATTGAAGAAACATTTGCTCTTCTGTCTGGGTCGAAGTGGTTCAGTGTCCTTGATTTAAAGAGTGGTTATTATCAGCTGGATGTTGAGCCCTCTGACAGGTATAAGACCGCTTTCACTACGCCATTTGGTAATTGGCAGTTCAGGAAACTTCCGCAGGGTCTTACTAACGCACCTGCATCTTTTCAGAGGACCATGGAAAGAGTTATGGAAGGGATAAACCTTCAAGAGGTCATAGCATTTCTGGATGATCTCATTATATTTTCTCCAACCTTGGAAGAACATGAAGAGAGACTCATGAAAGTCCTCCAGCGTATCTCTGAGTTTGGTCTGAAGCTGTCCCCTTCTAAATGTAAATTCTTTCAGTCTTCTGTAAGATACTTAGGTCATGTGATTTCTGCACAAGGTATTCAGCCAGATCCAGACAAAATCTCTGCCATTAGTCAGTGGCCCCGTCCTCAAACTGTTCGTGAACTCAGGTCTTTCTTAGGTTTTGCGGGTTATTATAGGTGTTTCGTTCAAGACTTCTCACGTGTTGTTAGGCCTCTAAATGACTTGCTGAAGGGAGATTTTTCTTGCAGAAGAAAACGCTCGAAGCACGGTCCTCGTTCTACGTCACCACTGCTGGGTGACAAGTGGTCTGATCAGTGTCAAAGGGCTTTTGAGCTCATAATAGAGAAACTTACGTCTGCCCCTATTTTAGGTTTTGCTGATTGGAAGCTTCCGTACGTGCTCCACACTGACGCCAGTACAATGGGATTGGGTGCAGTATTGTATCAGGTGCAGGACGGTCAAACGCGCGTGGTTGCCTATGCAAGTCGTGGACTCTCTAAGAGTGAGCAAAATTATCCTGCACATAAGTTAGAATTTCTTGCCCTTAAATGGGCCATCACTGAGAAATTTCATGATTATTTGTATGGTGCAAATTTCAAAGTATTGACCGATAATAACCCATTAACATATGTGTTGACAAGTGCTAAATTGGATGCCACCAGCCACAGGTGGCTGGCTTCGTTATCCATGTACAATTTTGATGTTCATTATAAGTCAGGTTTGCGCAACACAGATGCAGATGGCCTGTCACGTCGGCCACACAGTGCCTGTATTGTTGATGAGGAGTCTCAGGAGCAGGATAGGAAAATATCTATGATGTTGGAACGAACTACATTGGCTCCAGAAGAATTTGAGTTCTTTGGCGGCCATGCAATGAGTGCTCTGTGCATGCGTCATGGTATTCACGTCTTTGCTGTGTCTGAGGAAGAGGAGAGTAGCACCCCCTTGCTTGTAGAGGATTTTATACCAGCAGTAGAGACTCTTCTCTGTAGTGACAATGCTGTTCCCGCAGAGTTAGAGTGCCCTGAACAATGGCCAGGTTTGCCAGCGCTCCCTGGTTTATCAGTGGATGATTGGCAGAAGCTGCAGAGTGAGGATGAGTGTTTGAGGCGTGTCATACATATTTTGGTTGGTGATATTCAGGATGTAGATAGGACAAAAGAACCCCGCGACGTTGTTTTGCTACTGCGTGAGAGAACCAAGCTTTGTTTCATAGATGGTATTCTGTATCGTAAAGTCATCGGTTGTCAAGGTGATGTGTTTTACCAGCTTGTGATTCCCCAGAGCCAGAGAGAGCAGGCTTTTCATGGAGTACATGATGAAGTAGGTCACATGGGCATGGAGAGAACGTTAGAATTGGCCAGAGCTAGGTTTTATTGGCCTAAAATGATGCAGTATATTGAAGCAAAGTGTAGATCGTGTGAGAGGTGCTTGAGGCGAAAGAGCAGGGCACAAAGAGCAGCTGAACTGGTCAACATAAAGGTGAGTGGGCCTTTGGAGCTGGTGTGTATGGATTTTCTATCACTGGAGCCTGACTCAAGAGACACAAGAAACATACTAGTCATAACTGATCATTTCACTAAGTACGCACAAGCATACCCGACCAGAGATCAAACCGCGAAAACGGTTGCCATGGTTTTATGGGAGAATTTCATAAGCCATTATGGGTTCCCTCGCAGGTTACACAGTGATCAGGGGGCTAGTTTTGAAGCGGATGTTGTAGCAGAGTTGTGTAGGTTTTCGGGTATAGAGAAGTCACGTACCACCCCGTACCATCCCAGGGGGAATCCGGTAGAGAGGTTTAATCGGACATTGCTTGACCTTTTGGGGACATTGGAGGACAAAAAGAAAGAGGAATGGAGAAAGTACGTTAAACCACTTGTACACGCTTATAATTGCACTAAGAATGATACTACTGGGGAGTCTCCTTTTCTTCTTATGTTTGGTCGTCAGCCACGACTCCCAATTGATCTTTGTTTTGGTATTAGTCCTCGTGGCCATGATCCACAAACTCATTGTCACTATGTGCGAGACCTTAAAAGTAGGCTCAAACATGCCTATAACCTGGCTTCCAGGAATGCAGAGAAGCGACAGCTCCTGAACAAAAGACGCTGGGATGCTAAAGTTACCGCCTTGCCTTTGGAGGTTGGGGATCGTGTTCTTGTGCGAAATCTAAGTCTTAGGAAGAAGCACAAAATTTCTGATCGTTGGGAATCAGACGTGCACATTGTAGTTAAACACCCAGATGTAAATATTCCAGTTTATGTTGTCGCACCTGAGGATGGTAGTGGCCGAGAGAGGGTCCTGCATCGGGACATGTTACTGCCTTGTGGATGTTTGCCTTTAAACTCTGAGAGTTTGAATGAGGTGACGACGGAGCAAATACCATTTTCTCCTGCTGTGGACATGGTCATAGAGGATGAGGTCATAGTGGACAATTCCCGGGGGGCTGATATTGATGGTTCTGAATTATCTCAGTCACAAGAGTGTGAGACCCCTCTTAAAACATTTTTAAATCCTGACGCACCCGTGTTTTCATCTGGGCTGTGTAGTGATGATTGTGAGCCTCTGTTTAGTCCCGTTCTACCCCAGGGTAGGCCACAGAGAAAACGAGCCCCTCCAGCATATCTAAGTGACTACCAGGTTGACTCCCACGTGGGGTGCAAACAACATTCGGTCGGCACAAAATCGCTTTCTGTTTTACACGATTTTCTGGTGTCTCTACAGAGCCAAATCTCTGCGCTACTGCAGTCACTCTGCGAATAGGAATGACGAGGACGTCATATTTTTAAGTGGGGGGAGGATGTAACCCACCCTTGTTTTTATGTATCCAACCGTTTGTAGGCTATATTTGTATTGTTCTTTTTTTTTCTTTTGGCAGAGAAGATATAGTCCGGTTTCCTTTTTTTGTTGTTGTTGTTTACGACAGCTGCATTTCAGATACGGTATCTTTGACAGGAGTATAAATAGGCAGAATGGACTTTTAGTTATTGAGATACGTTCTGAGGGCAGCATTGCCTACCATTGGTTCTCTCGCTCGTCCTATCACAGACAACAGGAGGCGGGCTTTGAACATTTTAAAAATCTGAAGGTGCGCGATTTTTCTTCTGAACAGTGCCGCCAAGTAACTCCAAGCTAACAGTGACCCTTTCTAAACATTAAGAGACTATTTGGAGGTTGTTGCAGATTTAGTGCTTTGTACACAACAATATAAGTAATAACTGTTAACGTGAAGAATGGAATGCCGCTTATTTCTATTGAACCCCTTATTTAATTAGATGTGGTAACATTACAGAGCTGCTAGCACTAGCGATAATATGATGATGGCTAATGTAAACTCACCTAGTCTAACTTTTATGTCATTGCAACTTATAATGTTAGGGCTTACAGTAGAGGTTTTGTATAGTTTTCTATCTTCTTATCAGTATTCAGATACATTTAGCTGCTCTTTTGTAAATTCCGTGTCGTATTTTATAATAATGCTCTGAGGGCAGCTTTACCGGTAATTCTACTCGTGGAGCAGCTTACAGTATGACGCATTAACTCGCTGCTCCGAGGGCGTCCTTTTCTGTCTTATCAGTATTCAGATACATTTAGCTGCTATTTTGGGAATTCTGCATTGTATTTTATAATTATGCTCTGAGGGCAGCTTTACCGCATATCGGTAATTCTGCTCGTAGAGCAGCTTACAGTATGACGCATTAACTCGCTGCTCTGAGGGCGTCTTTTTCTGTCTTCAGTCTTTCTGCTCCAAGCATTACCATTTAAGACAGGACCCCCTCAGAGCAGCGAGTTAATTCACAAAAGACCAGCTAAATGTATCTGAATACTGATAAGACGACAGAAAACTGTAAAAAAAAAACCTCTACTGTAAGCCCTAACATTATAAGTTGCAATGACATAAAAGTTAGACTAGGTGAGTTTACATTAGCCATCATCATATTATCGCTAGTGCTAGCAGCTCTGTAATGTTACCACATCTAATTAAATAAGGGGTTCAATGGAAATAAGCGGCATTCCATTCTTCACGTTAACAGTTATTACTTATATTGTTATGTACAAAGCACTAAATCTGCAACAACCTCCAAATAGTCTCTTAATGTTTAGAAAGGGTCACTGTTAGCTTGGAGTTACTTGGCGGCACTGTTCAGAAGAAAAATCGCGCACCTTCAGATTTTTAAAATGTTCAAAGCCCGCCTCCTGTTGTCTGTGATAGGACGAGCGAGAGAACCAATGGTAGGCAATGCTGCCCTCAGAACGTATCTCAATAACTAAAAGTCTATTCTGCTATAAATAGTGGGGTTAGAACGTCAGGTAACCAGAACAACAGAGACAACACAGCGAGCAGCCAATTACTCGATGTGCAGCGTTTCTTCTGTCAACCGACTTTATATATGTATATATATATATTGTTTTGTGTTTCGCCCATTCACCCCACTGCCAGGTATGTCTTCAAACTTTTCTACTTCTATCCTTCGACTTTCCACTTTGATCTTTCTCCTTAAATTAATGTTTGGTTTTTCATGTTATCGGCTAAGCTAACTCGCTAAGCCAACCTTAGTGTATAGATGTAATTTTTAACCAGAACAACAGAGACAACACAGCGAGCAGCCAATTACTCGATGTGCAGCGTTTCTTCTGTCAACCGACTTTATATATGTATATATATATATTGTTTTGTGTTTCGCCCATTCACCCCACTGCCAGTCAACGGACGTTAATGCCCTTCTGACTGTGCGCGAGCCACTGGACCAACCAACGACATAAACCGCCGCTTCCGAATTTGCCACTCCGGCCGCTGGAGTACCGAGCTACTGGCTGTGGAGCACCGGATAGCACAGAGTCGACGCGCCGAGTGAGAGGTTGCGGAGCACCGGATAGCGCCGTTGTTGTTGTGTCTAGCTACTGCCTGTGGGTCACCGGATAGTCCTGAATCGACTGGACCAAGAGAAGAAGGCTGAGTTGCTCTCGCCTTGAACTTAGCGTTGAGAATTGTTGTTCATTTTAATATTCGTAATTTTGTATGTTTAGCATTATTTTTTTTATGGGGAATCTGATTCAATATTTGGGCCCAATATTTTATCCTCTGTTGTTAAATGTTTAATTGATAGCGTAATTAACTTAATATATGTATATTTATTATCTCTCTCTCTCTCTCTCTCTCTCTCTCTAAATACTTAAAATATAAATACAATTTTATAGTGAAGCTGGTCGTACTCTTGTCCATTATTATTACTATCTCTTAAGTAACCCTGACTAAATTCTTCCTCTGTGGTGTTTTAGTTAAGTGCAGCACATAAAGAGGTTACAGACTGAGCGGGCAAAACAAAAAAAATGTAATAACATAGCAGTGTGTCTACTAGGCCTACTGTTTGGTGGCTGGGAGAATCATGTCTGACTCGGGCAGGAAGAGAAAGCTGACGGACATCAGAAATTATTTCACGCAGTCAACGGTAAGTTACTCACACAAGATAGCGTTGTATAAACCTGTTTAGACAGCGAAGTGTTTACTCTTCCTAGCGATGGATTTAATTGTTTTTCCATTAGCATGGAATAAACCCCAATATAACGTCTTTGCTTCTCATTTCCATGCTTTTCGTTTTGGACGGGGAATGCGTTGCAGTCTGATTCTACTGAACCAGATTATGCTATTATGCTATACTTAGAATTAGTCATCCGTGTACATTTGTCAACAATTCAGTGGCGGATGCTGGTATTCCAAAGAGGAGAAGCTCACTGCCAACTTAATCATACAATTTATCCATTTACTTAACCGTTAATTCTACCCTTCGTTCCTTCTCTAAAAAATGGTCTGCCATAGTGCTCTGCTAGCGGGCTAGTGCAGGTGCGCTAGCGGGCTAGTTAATTAGCACTAGCGCCAACCTACCTAACAGTATGATTCTAACGAAACGAAATTAAAAACGAATAAGAAAATTGTAATAAACCAAAACGGAAATAAGTGTGAGTGTGATTTATATACAGTGTAAGAAATGAACAAGTATTTTCGCTGAGGAAATGCTAACAAATTGGTCACTGCTTGTCTTACAACTTCGCATGCAACATCCGCGATGGGACTGAGCTCCAGCAGCCAAGTGACAGTAGCCGTATTCGGATAAGGGTAGACGGCTGCAGCCGGCTGTAGTCAGCGATGCATTGTGGGATGGAAATGTTGCATTTTGGTTAGACTTTGTGTCAGAGTTGCCAGAAAGGCGTGGCGCTGTCACAAAAACGTCACAAGGTCAGATGACCTAAAAAACCCATGTGATGTAGCCGCCTGTAGCCGTCTGTAGACAAAAGGTGCAGCCGCTTGCAGTTGCTTTTTCCGCGGCTACAATCGTCTAACTAACGCCTCCGTGGTGACGCAACTGTGCCCTGGTTGGTTTAAAGTTCATTGACGTCTGGACACGGATGTTGTGTAGCGCTCTGTCACGGAACTTCTCATCTTATATGTACTTAGTCCAGTTTGAAGACATATCTTTTCTCTCTCTTTTTAGCTTGTTCTGGGGCGTGTATCTGATGCTGTCAAGCTCAATCTTTTATTGATTTATGTATTTGTTAATCTCGTTTTTATTGTATTGCTTTGTGTCAGTAGGCTATACCTATTAATGATCTTTGGGTTATGGTTTTGCCGTGTTATTTTTCATCCTTGTGTTGTGCAGCACTTTGGGACATCTCTGTTGTTTTGTTTAAATGTGCTATTAAAAAAACGACTTGACTTGAAGTCTCAATGCACCCTACTACAACCGCCCGCCCCCTTCTTGTCCCTCACGCACAGCACATGACTTCTCCGCCATCTACTACGAAGATCAGGTGGTGTAAACAAAAGACTTGTGTCCGAGTTGACCGCCGCCTTTTAAACACCCGCCCATGCTGCGAGGCGGAGTTCTTGCTGACGCATGTAGCCGAAGTTAGACAGCCGTAGACAGACCGGTGTGCTACACGAACGAGCCTAGTCTATTCCCCAGGGGTCCTTAGCCGCGTTTCTGGGCTGCTCTCGCTACGCCTTCTGTAGAATTATCAAAACTGGATTCAGAGGTTCACCAATCAACACGGAGATTGCTTGAAGTCCGCACCAGCAAAACTCCGCCCACCATTCCATTCACCTCCAGAGACGCTCTGCGTCTGGGGGTGGGAGAAAAAATGGCACTTCTCCAATGACCATCCAGTTTCCATGCATAGAACATTAGGGGTCCGTGCTGGCCCATTGAAGTGCATTGACGCTGGACGTCTATGAGGAAATGCGTTGGCCATAGGCCATGAGAACAAAGTGGAATGCTAAGTTAACAACACCAACTCAGTTGATTTGTGATAATGGGCCTATTATTAACAAACTGGTGTTTGAAATGAACATGTTTTAAGGCATTTCGTAAACATTTGACCATTACATTTTTTTTTTACATTTTAGGGGAAGCAGAGCTTCCCTTGCAGTCTTAGAGAAATCTCCTCTGCAACAATTGTATATTCCACTTGTTTTTCACACTTCTCACACTTATCTCTATGCAGTGTGCACTTCCAAAACTCCATCAGTTAACATGTTCAAAATGCACTTCAACTGCAGTACTAAAACACTTTAACTGCAGTAACAAAACCAAAATGCATGTAAAATACGGTAGGCCTATATTTCACATAAATGAACATTCATTGTACAAATGTTGTGTGGAACTTAAGCAGCACGCTGTAATGCTGATTGTTGAGGCTGTAGTTTTTAGTAGCTTAGATCATGATGTAGGGAGGCATGGGGAGCAAATTATGTCCCCACCAATATCAAAACCATTACTACGCCCTTGATGCATTACATTACTTAACATTACACATAGGAGACGCTTTTATTGAAGCAACTTACAACAGGAGCACACAATAAGCTGACAGAAGTGTAGAGGAACACAGAGTAACAAGGCATGGCAAATTTAGTGCATCCTAGACTGCATACAAGGTGATGGATGTGCCCCAAGTAAGTTTCCCCCTCTCACACACAAGGTAATAGATGTGTCATGGGTAAGTTTGGGTATGGGTATACCTCCTACCCTTACTGAGCTACACTACTGAGACACCATGTAACACATAGCCACTTCTTGATATATGCATTAACAACCCTTTCTAGCTTCTCTACTTTTGATAATGGTACTTCATACACTGACATAGGCCATATTACTCTGGGAAACAAATTGCATACACCAATAACAGCCCTGATTTATCATTTTTTCCAGTTCCTTCACCATGTCCCTCTAATTAGTGGGGAGTGCAGACCATCTTGCTGCCTTTCTCCCCTCACCATCCACCTAATAGCTCTAATTATCATCTCCATTGGCATCGTAAAAGCAAGTGGTGAAATGGTACATCCTGCCATAATGCCCACTTCTAGCTGCCACGTACTTACATAATCCCCTCTGCCTATATACAACCTTATATTTTTTTAAAAATATTCTTTTATTATCTTTTGGTGACCCACACTGCAAAAGCAATAAAATATGTAAAATTATCTTAACAATGCCTGTTATTGGTCCAACACTAAAAAATTGTCAATTCCAGGAAGGCCCAGCCTCACTCCTTCCGAACTATTAAAGCCAGACTTTTTTTGCTTTTCTAAAAATATAGGCAGGCAGCGGTAGATTTCATGCTCAGTCCAATGAGGATTTGTGATTAGGGAGGTAGTGAGAAATCTCAATTCTTATTACCTGCCATTCACTAGTTTCTTTGTATATAATGTTGGAAATAAAGTATAAATATATGTTAATAAGTTTGCTACCTGTTTTTATTTCAGTTCGAAAAGTTTGTTTATTTGAGACTGGAGGGGGGAAACTAGCCAGCTAGCAAGAAAGCTGTGCATTATGGCAGCTAGCATTGTCGATTTGATTTTGGCAAAACCATTTGTTATTCTTCTTTACCATGAGAAAATCTGAATTTAAGAACAGGGCAGATCAATACCTAACATTGATTTAGTCAAAAATGTAGGGGAAAATGGTCGTTCTTTTCAGCTCTTCTAGTAGCCTACGATAAGGTTAATTGGCTAAGTGTAAGTACAGCCGTAACACAGTGGGCCAAAGCCAACATTGCAACCTTGCTCTGCTTGCCATTGAGAGTCATAAGAGAAGACTCTCAGCTGGTAAGGCAGGCTAACACAAATTTCTAGAAAAAGAAAAGAGGTCAGAATTTTCTTATGAACAGCTATGGTATTGGTTCTTCTACATTCTTCTACTATTAAGTATTTATAATAGTAAAAAAAATACATAAAACATAAACAAATACTACAAACAGTAATAGACTAAATACTTTTGCAGTAACATGTCATAGTATATTAGCCAGTACCGGGCCAAAAGAACCAATAAGAGTCACTTTACAGTTTTTTGGCTTGCTGGGACAGTCCTGGCCAAATAGAATAAGAGTCATTTCACAATAGGTGGGACCCAGGTGACATTCAGATGGGAGTCATATCAGATTCACAGCGTGTGGGCCAGATCTAAGCCAAAACAACCAATAAGAGTCAATATACAGTGTGTGAGGCCATTCTGGGCTAGGGACCCAGGCAAGAGTGGACCGAATCAAAGGTAAGGGTGTGGTCCACAATTGATTCTACTGACCAGCCTCCCCTGTTTGAAAGACTGCCAGCTGCCACTGCAACATGAACAGTCAGACTGCTAAAGTTAAGGCTCTCTCTACTAAAGTTCATACTCTTTAAGGGCCAGTTTGTCAAATTAAAAAGGATGCTAAGAACTGCATTACTGAGTTGGGCAAACTGCAGTTAAAGACTGACGAAAGAAGACAGCGTGAGGTGACACAATATCCAATTAGTCAGCCTGCGGGAGTGGAAGGAAAACATGCTGTTGTGTAGGCTACCTGAAATCCATGTTGCCTATATGGAACCCTGACCTGAAATTTGCTTCACTAAAGAAAGATTGATAAATTAATGAACACAGAAAGGTCAGATTTTGGCAAGACAACAGTTTTGTCGCCAACAGAACATTTTACAAATAATTTACTTCAAATACAAAAATATGTTGCATAACATCAGTGAAATAAGTAATGGTGCTGTGAGATCCATATTGAATATCTTGTATGACTTCCATAAGCTTGAATGACTGCATCCATGCGGTTCGACAATGATTCATACAGTTTATTGATGAAGTCATCAGGAATAGCAAAGAAAGCAGTCTTACATGAGTTCAAGATTCTTTGGTTTTGCCTTCCATGCTTCCTCTTTCATTCTACCGCAGACATGCTCAATGATGTTCATGTCTGCTGACTGGGCTAGCCAGTCTTGGAGCACCTTAATCTTCTTTGACTTGAGGAACTTTGATGTAGAGATGGAAGTATGCAATGGAGCACCATCCCACCACCATTGACACAGGGACTTGAGGTGACCAGGGCTGTTGGAGTTCTGCTGCAGTGGAAAAGGGGCTGGCATTGGTCCTCCCGAGCAGTTGTCTGCCAGACCTGGGCTTGTCAAAAACATCTCCAGTCTCTTCAGATCTTTTTCTTATTCTTTGTACTTGACGCTGAGACACATTGAAGGTGTAAGCCACCTCAGCAGTGGATCTGGTCTTCACCCTCTTGATAATCTAGGATTGGGTGCATCATATGACAAGGCGACAAGACTTTTTTCTTGCCAAATTCTGACTTTTCTGTGTTCATTAAATGATCAATCTTTCTTCAGTGAAGCAAATTTATTGTAGTGTATTGAGCATAATGTGGGAGGGTTTTAGCTTTCATATGAGACATTTCTAAAACCAATGGATTATTTAAAAGTCAGGTTATAAGCTTTTGTTTCTACAAAATGAATAAGTGACAAGACTTTTGTCAGGGACTGTACTTCCTCTTTTGAAGTTCTCAGATTGGCTTCCTTTTCCTTAGTAAACAATCCAGTTAATACATCCCTTTAAACAATAGGCTATAATTAAGCCTAAATCACATGTATATTTTTATTTATTTATTTTTTATTGGCTTCAATCAATTAAGTTGACATACCCTGCTGCTTACCTGTAGATCAATGTGTGATTACACTCCCCATTTTCCATCATGTTCAATAATCTTTTCTCCACCCCATAAACTTAAGTTTTAAACATGCACAATAGTGGGCTATGTCAAAAGGATTATTTTAAAACTCATGTTTATTCATTAATTTATTTTCATTTGTATTTAGCTTTTACCTTTGGGAAGGAATTGGGAAGGAATTTATTTTAAATGTGCATTTCTTTATTGATATTCTTCCAAATAGAAACAAAAATAAAGCGTTAGAATAGGCTTTTATTTTGAAAAAAAAAAAAAAAGACTGGCGGCCATATTGAAAATTTTGCTAGTGTCGCCAAGCTACTCAGTGTCGCTGTTTTTATGTAGCTACTTTCAGTCTGGCGTTCTTCTCGGGGCAGGCAGCCGGTATGTAGTAGCCTACTTTTCTATAGTTTATATGCAGCGATATTTATAAAATTAAATTTACGGGTGCCATCATGACAGTTCTTTGACATGCAATGTTAATTTAGCCAGCAATACTTGTGTTTGCTCGCAGGTCACAGACTTCAGGTCGCTCCTATTTAAGTGGCATGGGAATCAAAACATCGTTGCTCAGTTCCGCATTTGTGAGTCTGGTTTAAGAGAATCTTTGGTGACATAAAATAGACACGCGATTTATATTGCGTATTTATAAGAGTGCTCGGATATCTTAGTGGACATAGTAGGCTTGACGTTAATGATCACACATGTCGATGTTCCCAGAGCCTTATAAAAATATACTCTTGTATGTAGGCTACAGAGGTCGTATTTGCCTCTACAAATGTAGCCTACCCAGTCAATAAAGATACTATGTTTGCCCTTCATGTCAGGTTGTAGCTAGGAGACCTTAAAGCCGTGTTTTATCAGCGATAGTAATCAGAGCTTGGAGTTTTTTTTTTTTCAAATTTGCAGCTGCTTTTAGTTATTAATATTAGACTGATGGATGAAAGTTTCCTTTCAAACATTGAACTTTCACTAGGCTTTAAAGGTTTAGTTTGATTTAGTTTGATGCCTATTTAAATATGCCTATTTAGCTTTTTTCATAATTGCAATCAACTGGTATGTAATGTATTAACTGGGTTACACTTTATTTTAAGCCCCGGCGTTTCCACCAAGCAGTACAGTACAGTACAGTTCGGTTCAGTTCGGTTCGCAATTGTTTGTGTCTCCATGGTAAGAATTTTTGAAGCGTACCTAAATAACCGTACGGAACCGTACCATTTTCTGGCACCCTTGTGTTGGGGTACCAGTTTGTGGTACGGTTTAGAGACACGCCCGTTGCTGTTCGATGATTGGATGAGGGAGATGACGTTACCGTGCGCGTGCGATAAAGTTATTAGGCTCGTTCGAGGAGCACACCGGTCTGTCTACGGCTGTCTAACTTCGGCTACATGCGTCAGCAAGAACTCCGCCTCGCAGCATGGGCGGGTGTTTAAAAGGCGGCGGTCAAGTCGGACACAAGTCTTTTGTTTACACCACCTGATCTTCGTAGTAGATGGCGGAGAAGTCATGTGTTGTGTGTGAGGGACAAGGAGGGGCGGGCGGTTGTAGTAGGGTGCATTGAGACTTCAAGTCAAGTCGAGTCGTTTTTTACTAGCACATTTAAACAAAACAACAGAGCTGTCCCAAAGTGCTGCACAACACAAGGATGAAAAATAACACGGCAAAACCATAACCCAAAGATCATTAATAGGTATAGCCTACTGACACAAAGCAATACAATAAAAACGAGATTAACAAATACATAAATAAATAAAAGATTGAGCTTGACAGCATCAGATACACGCCCCAGAACAAGCTAAAGAGAGAGAGAGAGAAGATATGTCTTCAAACTGGACTAAAATAACGTACATATAAGATGAGAAGTTCCGTGACAGAGCGCTACACAACATCCGTGTCCAGACGTCAATGAACTTTAAACCAACCAGGGCAAAGTTGCGTCACCACGGAGGCGTTAGTTAGACGATTGTAGCCGCGGAAAAAGCAACTGCAAGCGGCTGCACGTTTTGTCTACAGACGGCTACAAGCGGCTACATCACATGGGTTTTTAGGTCATCTGACCTTGTGACGTTTTTGTGACAGCGCCACGCCTTTCTGGCAACTCTGACACAAAGTCTAACCATAATGCAACATTTTCAGCCCACAATGCATCGCTGACTACAGCCGGCTGCAGCCGTCTGTAGACGTCTACCCTTATCCAAACACGGCTATTGTTTCCAAAACCTTCTGTTTTTTTTTTCTTTCTGTTTTTGCCTTAGCGACCTGCAGTGTCTCTGTAAACAAAGTCTGCCTTCTCTCTGTTATAAACGGCCACACTATGAAGAACGCAATTACAGGTAACTCCTCCATTGTTTATAACTAAATGGCGTTAGACAACTGTCTTGTCGTCTCAGCTGACTTTTCGCGGCGATGTCACGCACGCGACGACTCTACCTGACGACGACTCTACTCTACCTTTGACAATGGAAACACAATCCGTACCGAACCGCACAAAACGTTCTGTACCAAACCGTTAGGTCCCGAACCGAACTGTACCGTACTGCTTGGTGGAAACAAAACTTTACTGTTCCTGTTACATCAGTTAGGTAGGCTACAGTGTAACAAAGTGTGTGACAATATGTAACATTATGTAGCCTTCTTACATTGTACCATAGGTTATGGCATGGTTAGGTATGTAGGCTATAGTGTAAGTACATAATATTATATGTTATTACAAGTACACATGAACCTAATAAAGTGTTACCATTAACTGCACTGCAAATGCTACATGGAGGTCTTTGTAAGCCTAAATGCATTTTCCTTGTAAATAAAACATCATTTTATACAACCATTATAGTAAGAGTTCATTGACTGACTAGTTAAATGTTGCGTCCTCACAACCTTATATTAAACTATGTTACATGTGACTTTGCTGGATGAAGCACAGCTATCAGGATGACGACTTGAGATCTACTGTAAAATAATAATGATTGAAACATGAAATGTTTTGTTTATGAAATGTTATGTTTATTGTAGGGCTTAGTGGCCTTTATACTGCCAGCAGTTCAGATGACCCACATTTTCGTTTATGGAACCTTAAAGAGGGGCCAGCCCAACTACCCCAGGATGCTGGACCCCGCCAACGGAAAAGCTTCCTTATGTGGCCGTGCAAGCACCATCGATAAGTTTCCTTTGGTCATCGCAGGCAAGTACAACATCCCATTCCTTTTGAATATCCCCGCACAGGGTCACCACATCCAAGGCGAGGTCTACTCTGTCGATGACCAGATGCTGGCCTTCTTGGACCGATTTGAGAGCGTCCCTGACATGTACCAACGCACGCCGGTGAAACTGAAGGTGGAGGAGTGGATGGATGGGGCTGGCTGTGGCCAGACTCCAGGAAGCACGATGGAGGCCTTTGTGTATAGCACCACCACCTACCAGCCCGACTGGGTGAAGCTGCCAACTTATGAGAACTACGATGCCTATGGTGATCATGGTTTAGAGTATGTAATTCGTGAAGGCAGGGACAATTAGAACATCTCCAGTAATAAACAATAAGTTCATCTTGCAGATTGATAGATTGGCTTACTTACTTCTTTAAAATACTTTGGGGATCATAAGTAAATTACATGTTTCTGGTTGAAAAACAACCACTACTGGTTGTTGCTGTGTGAAAAACATTATGGTATAGGAAATGTGTATTACTTGCATTATGAAGAGTTAAGTAATGTTTCTGGCTATATAATTTATATTCAGGCATTATGTAATGACTTTATATCATGAAAAACAGCTATATTTCAGTGTGAAGCAGTACTGTGTATGTTGTACCTCGGGGGTAGGATCAGTATACCCATCAGAATCCCTAGTTTGAGTCCAGATGATACTTCAGAATAACCTGTCAATCTCTTAATGTACTGCTAACTGTGTTATGCTCCTTACACAACACTCTTTTCTAATTTAAAAATCCTTTAATCAACTAAGCTAAATAGGCAAGAATTGTTGTAGTGTAGTTTTAATATACCTCCAACTGTCATGAGTCGGTAGTGTTTGTGGCAGATACTTAGCATAATAGTCATCACTGCTGTTACTGTGTCTGCACAGGTCCTGGAAAGATTGTCATGAGACTGAGAGCTCTGGAATTGTATATGGTGTACCTACCTCTTGGTTGTTTTTTTCTCCATATTTTTAAAGGAACACTTGAATTAGTTTTCTATGTGAATGACAAAGTATGATTACAGAAAAGGCAATCCTATCAAGTACAAATTATACAATAAAATGATTTTACAGCAGCAAGGACTAATGACGTTGTGAACAATAAAGGAACTTTTCATGAAATACTTCTTTAGAATGTGTTTGCTTAGAGTTTATTTGGCCAACTTAAATGTGTACTTTAATATAGTTACCAAATTGTCCATATAACATACTTTTTTCACATATACAGCTGACGATCAGTTTAAATGATCAAAGTCTCATTCACCACCATACCTTGCTCTTACTTGTAACTCATTTGTCTTAAGATTTAACCAAATAGAGGTTAAACATTAACATTCTGAACAACAGGAGTTAAAAGTAATGCTCAATCAGGTTACCACATTGTGAAAACATCCTTGAAGGTACTACTGCGGTCCAAGGTGTCTGAATTTGCATACGATTAGATAAGAGCCAAATTATGCAATCTGTAAAATGACTGTGGGAAATCTTTACTCCTGACAATTACAGACCTGAAGAGAATAGGACTGAATAGGGAATACTAGATCTTCTACTCAGGGATTAGTGGCATTAAGGCTTCCACCAGTCCAGATGGCTCACATCTTTGTTTATGGAACTCTGAAGAGGGGGCAGCCGAACTACTACAGGATGCTGGACCCCACCAATGGGAAAGCTTTCTTCTGTGGCCGAGCCAGCACCATTGATAAGTTCCCTCTGGTCATCGCAGGCCATGGCAACGTCCCATTTCTCTTGAACATCCCCGGACTGGGCCACCACATCCAGGGTGAGGTCTACTCAGTGGATGACCAGATGCTGGCCTTCTTGGACCAGTTTGAGTGTGCCCCTGACATGTACCAGCGCACGCCCGTGAAACTAAAGGTGGAGGAGTGGGTGGAGGGGGCTGGCTGTGGCCACACTCCAGGAAGCACGATGGAGGCCTTTGTGTACAACACCACCACCTACCAGCCCGACTGGGTGAAGTTGCAGACCTACAAAAGCTATGACTCCTATGGTGATCATGGATTGGCGTATATCAATCACCAATAGAAAACTTTGATCAGTTTTTTAGCTCCTGTGAACAAATAGGTGATGCTGTCTGATGTGTTTCTATACTTGTTCTATATGTGTTTTGCATGTAAGAAACATATTCTGAATGAATGGGGATCACACCTTTAGCTGGGAATTGGGAAGTTAACTGCTTATGAAATTAGTGTATCCATATTGGTACCATCAGTCATGTCACCTATGTTCTCCTCAAGCATTTGCTGTTGCCATAACACCTGTGCAATTATTGCATTACTCCACGTGCCAGATTTATCTTCAGTGATAGGAATATCTTCATGTTTAGTTTTGCTGAGTAGGTAGGATTGATCATTATGACTAAACTGTAGATCGGTCTTCTAAATGTATATGTCTGACTAAAGCAAGACTATCAATGGATGTTCTTTTTAATAAATCAATGTATCCACTGGGTTGTAAAACACAATGGTCAAAATGAGAATTATAGAGTAGATATGAGTAAAAATGAGAATTATAATTAAGAACTATAGCGTTATGCTTTAATTAAGTGGGTGAATCTTTTAAAATGAATACCCTGAATTTGTATTCTCTTTTTACTTTCGGTGTGTTATGCCTGAACTTTGGTACACAGAAGATAACGACACCCATTTACAGTATTATCATAATAGTTTTACAAGCATTACACACTACAAGAGGCCAAAATGACCATGGTCTCATATTTATTGTGAACACAGTGACCATCATACATTTCCTTCCACATATAATCCATTTATCCATGATCCATAAGGTGTTTTTTTCTTTATTATGCATTCCTATAGAGGAAACACTATTTTCTAAAATCGTTCCTTGTAAACTTATCAACATTTAAAAACTGTTATAAAGGCAACAACAGTGTTCAGAAAAAAAGAAACAAGACATATTTTGGCACTGGAGTGGGGACGAAAGGGCAGTGACTGTCCTTCAAAAAAGGTGAAATGGTCGCAGAAACAATATGATACAGCGTTACATTTTAGAAAAAAAGTGGTTCACAGTCCGTATTAAAAATTGTATAAAATGACCTATAAAATAAAATTGGTTCCATAAAAATGGGTTAAAACCCTGACAAAGTCTCTGTGGTAGCCGCATGCCTGCAGATGAACACCACCAAGATTTTTTTTTGAAGTCCAGATATGCATAGACACTGTGTGTAGATTATTGTGAAATGCAGAGAGAAACAACAAAAAAAAATAAAAAAGGCTATATTGTCAAATCTATGTGAAGTTGCCTGAAGAGTTCTGTATTTGTACAAGCCAGCTGACAGTGCAAACCAGCTTGACGCAACAACTGCGAGGCTGCTGCACCAGAGTAAAACAGCTTTTCACAGCGCCTGGCTCATCTTCGGTGCAGCCTGATGAGAAGTGACCTGATTACTATGTCAGTGAGGTGGGTTGGCATGGGTGAATCAGGACAGAGACATGTTTGTGAAAGTGGTAAGGGCTGGTGGAGGAGGGAGAGGTCTTGCTTCCCCCTACAGATGCTCCGGGGTCCTCAGTATGGGTAGGGATCCTTCCGGCTGTGGAAGCGGGCGTGACTGGAGGAACTGGTGGCACTGCGGATCACCTCCATCCACCTGCATGCACATGGAAGACAGGCCAGCAACAAAGGCACATCAAAACAGTTGCTGGGTAACAAACATAAAGGCTAAAATCAAGACAGGGCTGCACAGCTAATTAAGCGGCGAAACTCCTACGTAATGCGTATACTTTTTTGATCTCCTGAGGGAAACTGTTCACTGCGTAATTTACCAATTCATGGATTGGGATAAATGCAGAGAACACACAGTGAGGTGAAGCACACACTAACCCAGAGTAGTGTGCTGCCTGTTTGCAGCAGCGCCCGGGGAGCAGTGTGATGTTAGGTGTGTTGCTCAGTGGCACTTCAGCCGTGCTCCACCCTTCGGTTTCAAGCCTATAGCCCTAACCAGTAGGCCATGGCTGCCCCGCCTACTTATGAGCATACAATTAGGGATTTTTGTAACCCTTTCTAGTCTGTGTGGACATTTGACACACATTTTTTTACACAATTATACTGTCCTGACAGTGATAACTGGGTTAAGTATAGTGGATAAAAAGTAATGATGCATGGCAGTGTTGTCTCAAATATATGTATTTCACTATTGAGTTGTGAAAAACTATTCACTTTGTTTTACCCTTTTTGTCATTGCTCAACATTGCTCTTTATGTTGACAATACAGATTATAGTTCTTCATAACAACAACAACAATAATAATAATAATAATAATATAGAAGAATCAACGTATTTATTGATTTGCCACATTAAATTTGTAGACACACTACTGCCGTGTAATAACAAATAGTATAATACACGAAATGCCAACACACTAAATAAATAACACAGATAGCCATTTCTGTAAAACTGGATGTGGAGTGAGATGCACCTTTACCTCTCAAAAGTGTACTCGCTCTCAGATCTGAAGTAGTAGACGTGTGATTTAAAGTGAAGCTTGAACACGTAATCTTTGTGGATGTTCTCAGACTCTGACGGAATTGTTATCGAGTAGCCAAGCAGAGGAAGACTGGCTAGTGGGTAGTCATCCTAAAAGTCATCCAAATAATTAATCAATATCATTTTTAACTGTTTTGCCATTGCATATGGCAATAAATGCATACACAAGAGTATTTTCATACCATATGAAAGGTTGTTTACAAAAAATATTAATCAAAAGTTTTTTTATTACAGATATTTCAAAAGAATGTACATCTGTAATCTAACTTAAATCATCTTACAGTACATTTACTTATTGTACACTGATATTTTTAATATCTATAAAATGAGGATTTGAGTGTTAAAGAGACTTGACCTGATGAGTCTTGTAGAAGAACAGACTGAAGTTGGTGAAGACCACCCAAAGCTTCTGCCAGCCATTGCTATTCTTGAATTTCCTCAGCAGATTCCCAGACAGCTGGTTCTACATGGAAATAGGCACATAAAACTTCATCTTTATAAACATTTTAAAACATGCCTGTATACCAAAGTAACTTAAAAAATCCAGTGGAATGCACAGTGATCATCTTAATGCTGTCCTACTTCTGCTCAGCCACAACTTAAGTCAGGAACTTTAGGCCTGGAACGTCATTATTCCTACAATCTTCAGCATTTTAGCTGAATTATCAGAAAAGGTCAGACTAGAAAAGACAGCCGGAATATGTTTAACTAAAATGCCTTTCCACAGATACTACAGTCAACTGCTACGTTTCACTGACCACAACACAGTCTGTTGTGTGTGAAGTTCACAGTAAATGCAGCACTGGCGTTTCATTCACTTGTTTTATTCTTTCATGAAGCATAGTCTCTGTTTGAATGTGTAATTATTGTTGCGGGATATCTTCAAGAGAGGATCCTCATTTTAAAAAACTACAGGCTGAAATTTGACTTAACATTACGTGGCTTGATGTCAGACTCTTTCTTCATAACTTACACATTTATCAGCTGTCATAAGTTGGATTTACATACCTAGTCCAACTTGATTAACATTATGTCTCCTACCCTCTTTCAAAATTACTTTGGCCAGCCATAAATGCAACAGTCAGCGTGGCTTATATTAATGGCCTGGTCATTACTGATTAGACAGTCTTGAATGAAACAAAGTCTGACAGGTGAGCATGCTTGGTACAAAGGACTACTGGTTCCTAATAAGAGGATGTCAGTAATCCCTACTAAACTATGGTGCTCAGGAAAAAAGACACTGAAGACATGCACCCTGATCTAGAAACACGTAGCGTTTCCCACACAATTTAGAAACAGAATGTGTAAAGCTGTTTGGGAATGGTTTGTGCTGTACTCTCTTACAATCTCTTCATACTATGTGTGGTAAACCACACTTAAAAACCCTTCCATGTTTCAAGTTTTCCCCCCTTTTCCTTTAAATATATATGGCATAAAACATTACAAAACTTGCCAACTCTTATTCAATTTAACTTGAGGCAACACTGAAAAAGAATGTTGTTTTCTGGCAAACTCATTAACGTGATTGGGTTTTGATCCACATTGCAATAAAATGGCCAAGGTAGCATTTTAACTGTAGGGCTGCAAGCTAAACAGCCTGTGGTGTTAGTGAGGCCTTCACGTCTCGTTACCTCTCTACTCTTGAAGGAGTCACTGAGGGAGAGGCTGAGAGCTCGGTACCAACAAACCACCGAGAATGACACGGGCCCCAGACCCCTGAGGAGCCGTGCAGCCTCGGGGCCCCTGGCAGGGCTTGGGTCCTCTTAGCACGAGAGGAAGGACAGGCAGACAACAGAGGCAACCACACAAGGAAACATGTAGGGTAGATGGTGCACACCACAGAGACAGATGAAAAAATAGGAGATAAAGAAAGAAAGAGAGACAGAAGGAGAAACAGACAAAGAGGACCACATACATAGAAGTTAGAGGCAGACATGGACAGACATGATAGAATTTAGGAAAGTCCATCACCACCACTGCCACCATTCTTAGGCGAGGAAGGCAGCACTGAGCTGCACAGTCAAGGCCCCTTGACCTTCATAGGAGATACTGCAGCTCGTTATTCAGCTCATTATTTGCATTTGCATTTATTAGTTTGCATTCTTTGTTTTACATTCTTTTGGAAGCACATAGCTATCCAGATTAATAAAAAGGTGGGACTTTTAGAGCTGGTCTGATGAAAATCTAAAGAAAAGAAGAGAAAGAGGGAGAAGAAAAAAACAGTGAACTGCCTCTACAGGGTATGAGTGGACACACTGTGAGACCTTCACTTTTGTTGACTGCATTGTGCAACAGCTACCTTGCACACACAAATGGAAAGCAAAAGAGAATGTTCCTTATATTGTTACTAAGCACTTGGTACTCCTTGTCTGATTTTTTTTTTTATTTCAAAATGAGAACTATCCGTATACTAGTGTTGCTTTTAAATAAAAATGGAAAAAAATATTCCATGTCCATATGCTGACAAAAGTTCCCACCTCGCCAATTCCACTCTGGTCTTAAGCCACAATCTGACTAGCCTGCTGGGAAGGAGGGGACTTGCTTAATTAGACTTCTAAAGACAACATCAGGTCATTTAAACAGAAGGTCTCACATGATGTCCCCACCCATTAAAGTGATGGAATAGAAATGAAGATTATTACACCAAAGATGTACACAGAAGACACTACAGGGCCCATAAAAAGAATATACAGACACAGACATACACATATACAATCATAGGCACAGGTGAGGTTTGGGAAACTGCTTTAGGGGAGAAAAAGAATACCTCCACGGCAACACTAAAGTCCACCATGGACACGCTGGTGTTGCGGTGCCAGCAGACGTGAACCGTGGTGTTGCCACGGTGAGGTGCCTGCCGCTCCAGTGAGGTGCGCGAAGCGCTAAGGTCATCCTCAGACTCCTGGTCCACTCCGGGCTCATCAGGGGATTCTGGGAAATTCAGCATGGGGCAGCACTTAAATGGCAGACAAGGGGATTTGTTTTTTTCCCTTCTTTGTCTATTGTTAATTTGTGTTTATCCTTCCTACTCTTTTTACCGCTACTTGTCTATGATTGTTTGCATCTTACTGCTCTTTTAGCCACCCTCTATACAGCACTTTGGTCAATATAAGCTGGTTTTAAATGTGGTTTGTAAATCAAATTTACTTACATTTTTTCTGTACTCACGTGAGAAATCTGTCACCATCAAATAATGTGGGTGTTTTCGGTCGAAAAATCTGACCTCATAATTCATCCATAGTGGTGTAAGATTAAACATTCCTAACATTTTGGAACAATAGGTAAAGAAAACCACAGACTCCCTAGACATGCACTTTAAATGGATGCTTTAGAAAAAAAGATAATCACAGGTAGACGTATTGTCGTTTTAGTGCATTTTTCTTCTCTATGAAGCTCGGACATAAATCTCTAAAGAAAAGGGACACCAATGCAGTTAGAAGGCGAGACAAAGGGAGATCCTGGAGGATAAATGTGGGAGGAACAGTCATGGCTCATGTTACCATCTCTGCCTGTAAGAGACAAAGCCATGCAGAGGATTTAAAGGTCTCAGGATGCCAGGCTCTTCTTTTCATCTTACCCACCATTCAGACTGCCAACATGATGACTGGAGTTAGCCATCCACTACAGTCACGATTCATACTTGGTGTAGGGTTGGGGAAGGGGGATTGGTACAGGCCTTTAGTTAGTGCCGCTGCCAAACCAAATCAATTCTCTGACAACAGCACATATTTTAAAATACTGAGCAAATAAGAATAGAACAGCTTCTGTGGCAACTGGCAGCTGGGAAGACTTTTCAAGTGTATACTACAGAAGTCCCACACCTTGGGTTTAGGACTTACATTAATGAAGCAGCGTATACTTAGAATTTATTACATTTTATTTACATCCAAAGGCTAGTTCCAAGCAGTCAAGGAAAGAACATTGAATTATGGGTTAGTTGTGAAGTGGTTACCTAATTAATTGTTAATTATAGGAAACGTTGGAAGAACTTACTGCTGTCAGTTAGACTGCTGCCCAAAATTTCTGACGACGGTCCATTGCACTTGTCTGCCAGTTCAATAGCCATCTTGATGTCCTCCATCCACTTCTCCATCTCAGAGGCAGAGCTGAGAAAACAGAGGAAGATATGACTGTTGTACCATACATATAAAACTAACAAAATAGCATTTATTTCTTGTTGTAAATTGATTGTTCTTGCAATTACTGCATTGATTTACAGTCATTTATATTCGTGTTTACATGTTTTATTTTTGTGACAAACAGGTCACTGCAAGACTCTGATATGGCCCTGACATGGTTTGGTTTACTTTGCTGTGGGAACTGAATAATTATTCACTTATAACTGAACATCCTGTGCTTACTGACTAAAATGTATATTATTTTACAATCATGTCAGCATTCCTATATACGAGAAGAGCCTGTGTACATTGTAATGCAATGATGGGCTTGCATCGTTACACTGACAGTGCACTTCTCAAGCAACCTGGTAGTTTGTTTCATTTAGTGAATGTGGGTCGGGCAAAAGGTCACCCACCTGGCTGCAACCACCACAGAGTGTCGCTGTCCAAACAGGGTGAAAGAGTTTGGCACACCCCATTCATCTTCACTTTCTCTGATCTAAGTAGGGCAGACACACACATGGACACACAGACAAACTAAAACATCAGTGTCCTCAATTAAACAATTAATATGAGCATTTCACCTGAACAGAGATGAAATAAGAAAGCCTTGTCTGCAGGCATTTCAATGGAAAGTTGAGTAAAACATATGACTGTATTATATCATGAATCTATTAATGCTCTGGCCAGCAGGGGGCAGTCTAACACAAACCTTAAGTCTCACCAACTCTGAGATAGTCGCAACAAAATCTTGCACACATATAGACACGTAGCCCATGTTAATTGTGGTTTCACGGGAGGTCGCTTGACCGCCCCTTCACATGCGTGTTGACTGGCTTAAACCATACCATAAAACCATCTCAGCCACTTTTGTTTCCTTTCCACAGAGGTGTGGTTTAAAATTCTTTGTTTCCTTTCCACAGAGCCAAGGTTATATTTGAGTTTCTTTTTAAAGCAGAAATCCTGAACGGACAGGTAGAGAGGAGATCAATAGGGACCAGTTAACTGAGTCTGACAAAAAACGTGTATGGGACTGGAATGACAGACTGCACTTTAAACTTGATCATCTAATATATCCAGAGAGCAGACAATATTAACTTTACAAGACCATGCACGTCTGTATCGGCGTCAATAACACACAAAGCATCATAGGATTTCCCTTACATCAATATTACATAAGCCACCATAATTATTTTAATCAATGGCCTAATACGTTTACAAAACAGCTTGGGACATTTTATTCTGCTTTGAGAGCCAAGACAGCTCGGTGCACTGCCCAACTCTTTAGTGAGGCATGTTTGTGCAAGGGAACAATGAAGCTCTCTGTTTGTGTTAGTGGGAAATTAGGAGCGAGTGTAGAGGGAGGAGGGAGGGGACACTGACATTGGCTTTTATTAGCTCCAGCCTGCAGAGTGGGGAAGCTGACGCTGGGCAGACTGGGGCAGATCTCTTTTCTGTTGCTCTTAAGCAGAAATTCAGACTGTAAAGCGTTGTAGAACTTCTCTTATGAAGAGACCATAACCTTCAATTACACTGAGAGTTCATAAAATTGCCTCAGTAATTTATGTTGCTCAGTGTTAAGAAAAATGACACCCAAAATACGTGTATACTTTTAGTAAGAATAACTGGCAGGAAACAATAACATTCTTCTTTCCAGAGAGATATCTTTTTGCCTTTTTCCTCCTTTGGCTTGTTCTTTCCAGATCCCGTGCACACACCCACACGCGCACACACACACAATCAGCTGGCTGAGTGCAAGGGTAGAGTGGACAGACATGCTTTTCGTCCTTATCAATCACTAAATGTGGACATCTGGTAACGAGGAGGAAGATGATGATTGTTATAGTAATGATGGTGGTAATGATGACTTACTGTCATGCCGTAGAGAGGAAGCTGGCCGTGCACTTTAAACTGATTGGAGGCAGTCATCCCTCGACTCGTGTACAGCAGGACGTCATTGAACTGCAGCCAAACAGGAAGACAAAGGTAAAAATAAGCCAGGAAGTATATGGACACACACACACACACACACACACACACACACACACACACACACACACACACAGGATGCTGAAGTGACCCTATGAAGGTCACCCTCGCTTGTGCTGATATTCATTCACACTCTACTTTCCAAACAGTAGCTCGCCTCTCTTGCTCAGCTGTCTTTACATCTGCTGCAGCTGAGCTCAGCTTCGCACATCTGCTGATACACAAGTCTCTGGCCATTACCATTATGTACTTACAATACCCACAGCTGCTGCATTGGTTTATGGTGAGGTAAAATTTAAACATGTTTTTTATATACTGTTCTATTTGTCCAATAACAAAATTGAGAAAATGTTTCTGTAAACTTTCTACAACAATGACTAATGTTACATACATTAGTCATTGTTGTAGAAAGTTTACAGAAACATTTAGGCACAGACACAGAGACAAAAAGACACAGAGACAAAAAAAGAAAGAGACAGACCGAAAAAGACAATTACCAGGAAAAACATTCTCTGCTGCAGGCCTTTCCCAGACAGTTTGCTGAGACAACCCAACCTGATAAACTCCTGCCAAGAGGGAAAAATATCACTTCAATGAAAAACAACACAGATAACACAGAATTGGTATTAGTGCTCTGGTATATCTCAAAGCAGTAGAACACAGCAGTCCTATTCTCGACGCAGTGTATTCTCAGTGTCTATATTTTTGGGTTAAATTTAACAAGTGGATACAATGCCAGCCTATCCAGTCTACAAAAGATCTGTGAATGCCACCTAAACTCACCCGGCCGGGAATGACCAGATTATCGATGCCGATTAAGTCTTTTTTCAGCTCCAGAAGTTTCTGGAAGTTCTCCATCTTGATCATAGTGCCGTGGAGTTGGGCCACCATCTCTGATATGTCGGCCAGAGCAGCTGCAATTACAGAAGTAATTATAATGACTGATAATTGGGGTTCTCTATTGTAAGGCCCTTTGGATAAAAGTGTCTGCTAAGTGTTATGTAGTGTAATGTAATGTCTAACCTTTGCACAACTTTGTAAAAGTCTTCTAGGGTGTTACTTCTTTTTAAAGCAGTTTTCTTTCTCAGTTCTTTGCTAGAACATGTTTTCTAACTGTGAATGTCAGTAATTAATTATTTTTTCTCATTACACAGCTCTCTCTAGTCATCTGTCTGTGATTTGCAGATGCTGTTAGACACATCAAACATGTTAAACAAGCCTCATGTCAACATGTTTTCTAGCTTGTTTTAATGGAAGCAATCTGTGGGCGTCTTGCATCCCAGCAGAATGATCACAGCCTCAGAGAAACCAAAGCAAGCCAGTATCACCCCCCCCCCCACACACACACACACACACACACACACACACTCTCCCACACAGACAGACAAACACACACACACACACACACACACATACCTCTGGAGTCCCTGAAGTCGTCGTGAGTGGGGGGATAGTGTTTGCACAGGCGCTCCAAGATCTGCTTGTAGTGCATAAGGCGGTGGAGCGGGCGCAGGAAGAAGATGTTAAGCGGCAGGTAGCAAACCTTCTGTAGCTCAAAGTCACGACACAGCCCCTCCAGACGCCGTGAACCCCGGCACGTCCGCTCCAATTCCAGCAGTGCCTCCGAGTGCTTCTGCAGGTGACCAGTCATCAGCTACGCAAGGGAGGGATTGAGAAAGACAGTGGGGCATAAATGCAGAAGAAAGAAAGAAAGAATAGAAAGATAGAAAGAAAGAAAGAAAGAAAGAAAGAAAGAAAGAAAGAAAGGATGGAAGAAAGAAAAAGAAAGACAGATTACCTTCACACCACTTCAACACTGGTTGGTGCATGTAAACAAGATAACCATATACATATGGTATACATGAATGATATGACACTGGTGTGTTTATCATAACTGTACAATAGCACTATTACTGTGTGCCTAGCTGGTCAGACAGGATAATGCCTTCCGCCCATAACATTCATTAAGTTAGTGCATTAGTTTGCAGTTTTAAGGCAACATTGGAACAACATTCTAACCTTCAGGCCCTGGATGTTCCTTAGCATGATGTCTCCCACACGCTGGTAGTCTCCTTTGATGTGGGCATTGGAACGGCCTTCCCTAGTGACAAAAAAAACAAGGAGATGGAACAGCCGTTAATGCTTTTAGTGTGCGAGTTCTTTCACTTAGGCCACATTATAATCTACAGGAGACTGTCACATAACAACTCCACACTTCTAACTTCTGCACCCAAAAGGTGTTTCAAAATACCAGCTAAGTTCATATGCAAAGAAAAACAAATGTGCTGTCTCCTGATGGAAGGGACTAGAATAGACCAGGGACTCCTTATGAAGCCTCATTGGAGTAAGACATCACTAGCATCATGCAGGGGTTGTACCTTTGGGATAAAATGGTCCCCCTTAGGAACTAGAAACAAGTTGCACCCCTTAGCATCCAACACACATGAAACATTTCCTCAACACGATGGGTGCAGCTGGTCCACAGTAGGTAACAACTGAGTGAAAGATGAAAGATATGCCAAGATACTTCATGGTAGTTCATGTCTATGGAAGCAAAGTGGGAATTAGTTCCGGGCTGCATAAATAGCCACGTTGTTGACGTGCTTGGCTGTAGTAGCTAGTACCGTGCGCTACAAAATAAACTTTGTGCACACCTGAATTAAAGAAAGAATTGGTTAAAGAAGTAAAGAATTGATGTTCTCTGTAGAGAAACAGTAGAATCTCATACTATCACAACATTTTCCTTAAATGGGCAGGGGGGTTTGGAGATCATACCGTGTCTGAAATACACATTCATTGCTTAGAAAAAAAGGCTTTCAAATATTCTGTGAAATTCCAGGATTCTGCCATAGATCTCAATGTTACAAAGCTCTGTATAAAGGGGGATTAGTGCCGGCCCCCTCATGCAACTGTGGCTTGTCATGAAGGATCTTGGCTTATCTACCATCTTTGGCTGAGTGGTCATTTTTGGTAATGCTCACTTGAGGCCACTAGATGACTCTACAGCACAGCATTCCACCAGTATAAACTGCTTTAAAGGGAATCAGTGGCATTAACCCTTCAATAACCAAACCCACTGCACATACGCCACACCAACCCCCACCCAGCCTGCACACTCACACCCACCTCTATATATACATCTCTCCATATCTCTCTCTATAGATATCTCTCTTTCTCTCTCTCTATATATAGATACCTCTCTCACACACATCATAATTTATAGCCTCAGACCTATCAGTCATAGCAACATCAAGCCAAGGTGGAGACGCCACGAAAATCCAGGGGAGGACGGAAAAAAATGGACTTGATTTATCTTTGTATCCTACAAGTGGACTGGACGCTTTTCCTTTCTCATTGGACTGGGCTGTGGCAGCATGGGTATAAATTAGTAAAATCCAGACCAGCTCAGCAAGTACGACATGGAATTGACCGAGGCCAACAGGAATTTCCCCTCACCGGGCCCATTTGTTAGTGCCAGCTTTGGTTGTATTTGAGGTGGGAAAAAGGGGCGGCCCTGGTGAGAAATCATCAAACTGTCGGGTTGATTCCCCAAGCCATTGCCTCCCTTTGTTTCTCTGAGACGCTTTGAAAAGGACCAGTTTATCGTGACACAAACACATCAAGTGTTGTGGGGCCCTTCTTCTCAAAGGTTCGATAAGCCTCTACTGCACTGTGTTGTTCTCCCCTGTGTCCACCTACTGCTTCAGAGAAGCGTCTACATCTACAGACTGCAGAATTGAAGTCTTAGTTTGTGAGGATCATTCTAACTTAAAACATAGGTGCATGTATTGGTCAGAACTGGATGTGCTAGAAGCTTCTGTGGAAAGCATTTTACACTGAGTGGATTAAATGCCCTTTCTTTTCTCTGACTGACCATCTTAGATCACTGGCTTTGGCTAGACCACCCTTCATTCATAGAGGGTCAAGGACAGCATGAGATGTTTGGGGTCTCATCAGAGTAGGGATGAAACCTTCAACATCTCTGTGTATCCCCCACCCTGCTCAAGAAGAGACCAACAAGGGGTCCTACCATGCCCTCGGACCCCAGTTTCCATGACAACCTGTGAACCTGAGATGCTTTGAAGCAGGATATGACAGGACAGGCCAAACCTCAACCCACACCACCTGACAGCAGATAGATTAGCCCCTGGGGTCAAGACCCTGGGGTCAAGAAGAGCCTGATTAGACATGGTCACCGTGAACCACTAAAAATGAGCTCAGCAGGGGGTAGGCGGTGGATTGGGGGAGGTGGACTGGTGGACGACTGACTGACTCTAGGCAGATTAACAACGTGAACCGTATGCTTTGCTTTAGACACTGTTTCATGAGAGATCCTCTTTGTGTTGTCAGTCTAAAGCACTTGCACTTTTTACTTTCTTTTTTGGTGAGGAGGAAGACAAACTGCAAAGCTGCAACCTACTATATCTCTTCTGACTGTATATATATATATATATATATATATATATATATATATATATCCACTTATTTACTAATGGAAAATGGCTGAAGGGGAGAGGTCATTTATGTTGTTGGTCCTGTAACCTTTACAGTTCTCAGTGTGTGACTCAGGTAGGGCAGACACTCAATACCTCTTCATCTCCCCACGTGGGCGCGGAGCCTCTAGGGCCAGAGCAATTTGATACACTGTAATTGCTGTTTTGACTCACGCATGAAAGGAATCCATCATCAGTATACTTGGGGGGGGGGGGGTTAATATATGTGGAGAAAGGTACTGCCTCCAGACAGACGCGTGCACGCGAGCGCACACACACACGTGAGCACACACACACACACACACACACACCTTTTATTTGTATCAGAAAGGCAAGCAAGGAACACATGATTAAAATATTTTGGGAAGAGTCGTAGACAAGATGACAAGTCTTCAAACTTTTCACATAGCACTCCACAGCTAAGAATAAACAAAACATCTTTATATTTGTATACTACCAAAGACACACACACACACACACACACACACACACACACACACAACAAAAACAAAAGATGGTCACAACACCTACCACTGTGCCAGTCGCTGCTCCACCTCCTTCAGAAAGGCATCATGGAACTTGTAGACAGGCTCAAAGTTGGCAAATATTACATTCTTGAGCGAGTCTGGCAAGGCATCTTCTTTCAACACAAATTTGTGGAGTGCCTAGAATATGACCACACACAAATCGAATTGTAAACAACTCAGGAATAAAATGTCATAAGCTGTAAATAGTCTGGACTTCACTGACTTCAAATCTAACTATGGTGTAAAAAAAACTGAATCTGGAGTGTTGGTGTTGGTGTGTGTGTGTGTGTGTGTGTGTGTGTGTGTGTGTGTTGGGTAGGAGAGTTGCTGTAAGAGCTGGTGTGGATGGAGCGGCTTAACAGGGTAGAAGGTGCAGCCCAGCTGTTCCAGAGCAAAGGAGGAAAGGGGGGTGGGGTGAAGTTGGGCGGGTGGGGCTCCTTGTGGACTGCAGACGGTGGCTCTCTGATCCCGCCGCCAAGGAAAATATTTATGAGAAGTGTAAAAGCGTCACTCCCTCAGACAGACAGACACACACACACACACACACACACACACACACACACACACGTGTGCTCACATACACACACACAACACAAACACAGACTTTAAAGGCCCCTTACCACCCTAACATCAAAGTAGCTGGAACAATCTGACAACCAGGGGCAGGAGATACAAGGAATGAGAGAGATAATGTCATTTGTGTGTGTGTGTGTGAGTGTGAGTGTGTGAGAGAGAGAGAGAGAGAGAGAGAGAGAGAGAGAGAGAGAGAGAGAGAGAGAGAGAGAGAGAGAGAGAGAGAGAGAGAGAGAGAGAGAGAGAGAGAGAGAGAGAGAGAGAGAATAAATTAATAGATGAGCGAGATGGGAGGAAGGGTGGTCTGTTCTCCTCAATAAATCACACCTTGTGGTGAAGACTTTTGCTGATGTTTGTGGTGACTGCCTCATCAAAAGACAGTAAGGAAACCTCTGCCTGGCTCTGTTGGTGGGAGTCAAGCCAGACACCTTCAAGCAACCATCTCCCAAAAAGACCCAGCTGCTGGGCGAGGGTTGGCCCAGGGGGGAGATAACATTGCCCAAACAGACAGCAATCCAGTTTGTAGCTTACTACCCACAAAAAACAACACAGCCAAGGACGTCAGTGCTTGGGATGATGGGAGGCCGTAAGCTTAAATGTGTGTTCCTAAGCATTGATGTTTACTGCTGATCATATTCACCCCAACACTCTCTCTCTCTCCCCCTCCCTCCCTCCCTCCCTCTCTCTCTCTCTCTCTCTCTCGCTCCCTCCCTCCCTCTCTCTCCCTCTCTCTCTCTCTCTCTCACACACACACACACACAGACACACACACAGGACAGCAGGCAGCCGCAGTTTGCTTTGTGTCAACACCGCACAGAGGGTGTTTTTAAACAGCATTTTCACAGTCAAACTCATCCATCAGCACAGCAGCGCTCTTACCACAGTGATGACCTCCAAGTCCTTCAGATATGTCCGCTCTGTGGTTAGGAGCTCTTTGGCAATGAAGTATGCTTTGTCAGTGGGAAACCTCTGGCGAGATTGCAGAGAGAGAGAGAGAGAGAGAGAGAGAGAGAGAGAGAGAGGAGAGAGGATGGAGAGAGGGATGGAGAGAGGGGGCAGAGAGAGGCAAACAGACACACAGGGACAGGGAGAGATGGATAAATGGATAAATGAGCATTAAACCACTTTGGGCTCATGTTATCTAACAGACTGAGAAGTATTGCACTAAGGCGACACATTATTAAAGAGATGTCCTGATTTTCCCTCCAAAGCTACGCTGATTGACAACTCCCTGCTAGGTTCTTGTTTGGGCTCTTTCTGACTGAATGTCTTTTGGGGTCCACTTTATCACTGAAGCAAAACACACCCCACTGACTCACACAAACAAGCATTGTAGTGTCACCCTTCTAAAAGAATGACAACATGAACAGTAAACAAATAACAGACAATCAACTTTGCAACTTTATACTTCTAGGCTGGTGGCAGTTTCTATCCGTCCCACAAAAAGGAGAATTTGGGTTGGCCTATCTGGGTCTTCTGCTATTCTAGGTGGATGCCTTTTTTTTTACCAAAACCAGGGGAGCATCTTGCACCAAATGAGCACAAAATGGTCACAAGTTTAATCAGTGCTGGGACAGTTATTCATTCCCATTTTTACTCGTGGCTTTACTTCTGGCCTTTCCCCACTGTCTCTTTTCATGTGTAATAGCTGCAGACATGGTAAAAAAGATATGGTTGTATAATGCTTAAATGTCTGATTAAATAAGATTGTGTATTGTCACTGTACAGAGCCTACCAATAAATCTACTATGCAACTACAGTAAAGTGCCAAGGCAGTTCTCTCACCACACTTGTTTGTTTCCTTCTTTTCTTTCTATGACTATCTCTCTTCCTCCATCCACTCTGTGCCAGGCTGCAGCCATTTATACTCTTATCCCCCCCTCTGAAAGACAAACCTCCCTCCAAATACTTAGAACCCCACCCCACCCCCACCTTCAACTCTTCCCCTCTGACATCTCCATCCCACCCCCCTTCACCTCTTGCTTCTCCTCCCTCCCTCTGAAAAACAAACCTTCCTTCGAACCTCATCCTCGTCGTCGGTGCGGACAAATCCGGCGTCGGTCAGCAGTGGGCTGGTGAGGGGCGAGGGCTGCCGGCCATCAGGACTCTGGCCCAGGCCCAGCGTCTGCTGCTGCTTCTGCCCATTCACCATCATCACCCTGGACACGGCTGGGGAGTCACTCAGGCCAGGGCTGCCTGGCAGGGCGCCTGCAGACAGACAGAGATTAGCGAGAAGTGAGGCAGCTGAACAGGCTGAACATACATTCACATGTGTTAATTTGTCAGAACCTACACAGTGGTGTATACTACTAAGGTGGCTAAGTAAAATAAACCTGGTATAGTTAACCCAGAGGTAGTTGTAAACCTGTAAGAAGAGCCCAGGGCTTCATTCTCTTAACTAAACAAATGGCAATGGGCTCTTTTTCTACCAGGTGTATGGCTAATTCTGGGTTAAATAAACCAGGTTTGACACCTAACTACCTTTGTAGTATACCCCCAGGTCAATTCAGTAAAGATGGCTCACTTGATACAATATCAATGATGACAGGTAGAGTTGCAAGGAGTTGGTTACTCTACAGCAGTATAACAGGCTTGATGCTAAACAGTAAATTCAAACACCAAAAGCGAGGCTAAAAGCACAGGCTGGAAAATGAAGTGTCATATCTAATTCCCAGAGCTGACATGAAAGCAGAGACAGGATTTCAAGTAAAATTAAAGAAAGCAACAGAGACAAGAAGCTTTTGAAATGCGAGTGCCTCAGAGATGAGCTAATGTTGCCTTTGCTGATTATGAGTGACCAGATGTCCAGTCACTGGGCTAAGTGAGTCATCATTCCTCCAGGAATCTCAGGAGATCTGGAAGAGTGTGGTCGTGTTTTGACCTTCATCTGAACCACCCCCCACCCCCACCCCCACCAGGTTCAGATTGCAGTGAAATCAGGGCTCTACAAAAGTACTGCAAGTACTCTACTGGATGGGTCACTACTAAATCTACAGCATTCACTACTCCACTACTTACTGAAAGTGCAGTATACTTGCCCAGTGCTGTCTGGTCCTCTTTTTGGACTTCTAAGCCACTTCTAACATGGCGACCAGCATGATGTCCAGCGTAATAGGGAACGCAGGTGGTAGAGTGGCGAAGCCAGCGTATAAAAACCTTGTCAGGTTAACACATGGAACACAACAGCGACACAAACCACACAAACCCAGATGGATCCACACAACCACCACTACATTGGAGCCCGGAGAGGCACTGAACACGGCACGCAACACGACTAGGCTCTAATCTAGCACAAACACAAGGGAAGGGTGCTAACAGCTAGGAAAGGGTAACCAAAAAACAACACTGGCCAAACCCGAGAGACGCTTGGAGTCTTTGCTTCACAGAACTAGATTTTTTATTGCAGCTTGTGCATAGATATAAACCATGTTAGAAAGTGTACCATAAAAGACAGAACAAGTCATAGGCAAACACGGACAAGGGGCAGAAGAGTTACAGGAGTCTACAGAATGTTAACGCCACAAAGAACCCATGACAAATTTTACAAACATATATCACACGTGAGAAAGGAAAAGGCCAGTGTATTATCCAAGATCCCTAGTCTAGGACAGTCCATTTGTAATACATTTGTTTAGTAGGGAAAGCCTGGCTAAAGCTTATGAAGACTGAAGACTCAGTCTAGAAACTAATCACAGTGATTTTCTTCAGCCATTTAGTGGGTTGGTTGCTGGTTATAGTTTAGAAAGACCACACTGAATTACAGTACACAGCACAATTTTAGCTGTACAAAACAGGCTTGCGGGACCTTCAGCATGTCTTTATCAGCATTTTAAAAATACAGCATATACTTTACATACTTCAAGGGCATTAAGAAGTTGATTTAGATTTTATATAAACATTTAGTTTTTAAAACGGTACCAAAGTACCAAAGACCTAAGATATTACACATGCTGAGCATCCATCATAATGAGAATGGGTGGAAAGAAAAAATATATAAATTTTGGTTCGATATACATCAAGTGGAAGACTAGGGTTGTTTAAATGAGCATGCCAAATGGAGGTACATTTCAATAGCACAATGATCCACCACCCACTGTGGTACTATCAGTAATGGATGGCACACACACCCACACATGCTGCATAATTTGTCAAACATGGAAGCAATCAGAACAGCTGCACTGTTCAAACAATGACTAAGCAGACTTTGGACCTCTCAAGACAAGAAAAGCCTTTTATAAGCCAAAGCTTGGATTCCCTTTAGAGAAGCAGCGATGCACTTACTGATTCAGTTCAAACCTTCAGAAATCATTTTGTATAACACCCAAGACTGTCACGTTTTTTTCATCGTCACTTGAGTAATTAGGTTAAACCATTTCTTTTTGCACTTTTCTTTACAAATCCTTACAGAAGTTACACAAATCACGTAAAAGCCCAGTAGGGCCTCAGACTTTATCACATACAGATTCTTTTTTTGTTCCCTTTCATGTTAGTCCGTTAATTTTTGCTCATCTGTTCTCATAGGCGTACAGCTTTCATAAGATTGTGCATATGTACCATTTTACTTCAGTTACTTACATCACTGCAAGTCAAGGGAAACCAAGTCATCCAGCAGTGGGCTGTTTTTGCATACAATAGGAAACAGGGAAGTGTAACAGCATGACACAAAGAGAGCAGGTCAACATGCTTTTAGCAGAGAGACAGAAAAAAAGAGAGGGAACAAAGCAAAAAAAGAGTAAGAAAGCAGTGTCCCACAAGTAAAGAAACATGCTGGAGAAATAAATCATTGCACTGATTGTTCTGGCTTCGGTTTTTGTAATAGCAAAACAGATCATTGCGAATGATCAGTGATCAGCAAAATAAATGACATTGATTAAAATCAACATCCATAATGACCACAGAGCCATTATCACAAGAAAAGAATGACTAGATACAGAACATACAAATACAAACATATAAAGAAATCAGAAATTAAATGGGATGCAGGCAAAGAGTTTGCATATCACACATGCCAAAAAAACAAGCTTTCTCAAGCCATTCCAGGCACCAGTGGTGTTGCAGGAAGTTGCCCTAAACTACTGTTGCCATGTGGCTGTTTCAAGGTTTAACGCATGTGGTTCAAACTAGTAACATAAATAGACAAACAGATCATGTTTTAGTAGTCATAGACAACTTCTGCCTGGATCTGAAAATTTAGGTGTTAGTGCTTGAGAGAGGAGACTGATGTGGTAAAGAGCCAGAGTACCACAGAGCTAATGGCAAAGAGGCCTTTCAAATAGACATACAGGAAATCCTGTATACTCTGAGGTGTAGTTCTACATGCTTCACCATGACCACGTGTAACTGAAGAAACCCTAAAATGTTATATATATGCATTGTACTGATAAAATAATGCCAACTGTTGAAAAATAAAAAATCACCCATTCTCTACTTTACTGTTGATCAATAAGACTGTGTATCCCGCAAAAAGATGTCAACATTGATTACTGTTAATTACAACACTCAACCATTAAATACCTCCCTAGTTTGTATGGAAACATGACACGGCATGGTCACTGCAATGACACACATCCCTGACCTACATTGTGGCCACCCTAAACACAGCTCTAAATACACATTTTAATCCATGTATGTGTATATATAAGTATATATAAGTATATAATAGACTTTTTCAAGGCTCTATGCAATTCACAATAACCAAATAAGATTACATCTTATCCTCTGATTCAATTTCTATCACTAAATATAGTCAATCTTTACATGCAATTAGAGATGTCAAAAGCAAAATCAGAATAAATGTGATCTGAATCTTAAAGCAAAAAGCACTATGATCTATGCATTATGAAGGCCTTGAAATTTGTAAAGGCGCTATTTCACCATGTAGTTGTTGTAGTAATATATACCGTCTCCGCATATACAGAATTATATTTATTTGTTCATACTGTGATGTGGAAAGACTTATGTCTGTGTAACTTCTAAAACTTTCTTGACATATTTTAAAGAAATTTGGCACTAGGTAGAGTAAGTATATTGTTGAAGAATCTCCAATCTAAAAGAATCTACAAAGACATAAGAGTGCTATGTTCTGATCTCTAAAAACTGGACTGCAAAGTATGTCTACTGTGGAACCATTCCAAATAAATGTTAAATGTTTATCCTCTGTGCCTTTTTTGTTGCCACTATGAATGGCAACAATACGTTTGTGAATGTCAGGCCTATAATAATCACATCCATCTGTGGAATCACAGATTTCACAAAGACATGCTGGTCTAACCTGGCATGGGAGTGGAATTTGGCTAGCGGGGGTTACATTTAGACCGAATGGCACACATCCATTAACAGCTAAAGACCCTGGTGCCATCGTCCTCACTGAAATTAAAACCAAAGCCATCCTCCTCCAGCCCAGACACCTCTTCATCAAGCTGAAGGCTGCCAAAGGAGAATTTGCTCCTAGGCATTGGGGAGGTGTTTACCGCTGCTGGGTTCCCATAGACCAGTGGATGTCCAAAGGACCCACTACCAGCATCGGACTCAGTGTCGCTAGACTCGGTGCCACTGCTGGTGGAGCCGTCAATCATCTGGCCTGGGCTCAAATGATCATTAGCACCAAGCCTGTTCCCATACATTCTCTGCACAGTGTTGGACCGGGCCTGTCCGGGTACTTTAAGGCCATTTGCGGCCATGCGTCGCTCAATGGCAGCAATGCGTTCTGCCCTGGACACGTTTAACTGCGGCTCATGGGCCGGGGTGGAACTGATCTGACTGAGAATCAAAGGGTCAGTGTCAGAGCGGTTCCTCATGCCATTCTGCAGCTTATGCAGGTGTGGCGAACGGTTACCGATGGGCGAGTAGCTGCCATAATGCAGTCCGTCAGGCCCTAGTTTGCCATTCATTAAGTAACTGCTGTTCTGCTTGGCCTGGCTTAAAGAACCAGTACGATGAAAACTGTTTACTACAGGACTCGAGGCTGCACTCCTAGTTTTAAAGCACCCTGCTGTCATTCCATTCCTGTTCCCACCATACAACATCTCATCCACCAGTGTGCTGTGGAGAGGAGATTGGTCAGACCCGTTCCTGTAAAATGACCCACTAGACAACTGATCGTTGCCTTGGAGGTCATGGGTAGGACTGAATGGGTGGTTATTCACATGAGATGAACTACTGAATTTGTTTCTGCCAATCTCTAGGATTCCTTTCTCCAGTGGGTGCACCCCATTGGCCTTTCCCTCCCTGCCCTGTCTGACCCCAAGAACACCGTCTGTACTATCACAAGTACGAGAGCGACACCTAGTGATTAATCCCTTGACCACATCATACTCGCTATCTACATCACTGCTGTCGATGTACGGGATGGAGGAGCTGCTGCCCTGAGCTGATCGAGGGGCTTGACCTGCGTTTATGTGATCGGAGGACTGCTTCAGCTGCTGCTGCTGCAGTTGTTGCTGAGGCTGCCTGGAAGATGCCTGACTCCTGGCGTCATCATCTTCCTGCAGTCCTTCGTGGTGGCCGTTGGGTTGGGAGACAGGGCTGAGCTGGTGACGTTGGAGGGACGGGTTCTCCACCGTTACTTGTGCAGACTCGACGACCCGGCTGTGCTTGAGGGGGGAGTCTGTCCGGTCCGCTGTAAGGCTGCTTGCTCTGGGCCTCTGAGTAAAGAAAACAGAACAACATAGAGAGGAAAGAAGGACAGGGGATAAACCAGAATAAATATGATTATTATATCTTATTATTTTATTTAGTTTAAAAGTTCTTAGAAAGTACACCTCAGAATGTTGATAATGTTAGCGTTGTGTATTTTTCAGCTACAAAAAGGTCAAGAGAGAAAAAGAACAGCACACAGAGGAAAGAATTAGAGGGGATTAAAACTATAATAAATTATTTGTATTATTTATCTTAAAGTGTTGATGATATAGGCGTTGTGTTTACCGTCTTAACAGTTTATTTCAACAGCTTCGAAAAGGTTACAAGAAATGTAAAAAATCCTTAACAAGCTATCTCAGGTTAGTGCTACAGGTGTGATGAGTGATTGGCATCGATTGTGTAGATCAAATTAACACTGACGTCTTTTGGCACTTCCGAGCTGAAATGGGATGTCATTGGAGACAGGCTACTGTTGGACTGGATCCGACTGTGTTTCCTAGGAGATAAGGGGAAAGGAGAAATCAGATTACGTCATGCGAAATGTAATCGCCAAAGGCATTACACCCCTGACATTATTCAGTCAATTCACTCTGATGCGTTCCACAGTAATGGGGTAGTGGTTCAATTACAGTGTTTCAATTTAAAGAGGTTGCTAATTGCCAAAACAACAAGTGTTGTCACAGCTTGTCTTCTTGCATGTTCCATTCATGGGAAAAAGAGAAAAAGCACAGCTGTGCAATGCCATGTGGTTCAAAGAAAACAAGAACGAAAAATTAATAGGTTGTTGCATAAGGAAGGACTGCTTGCATAATCTATTTGATAGTGGCACAGTGGTACAAAATAAGAGATGTTTGCAAAGGGCTTTATGTGACTGAGAATCTCACCTTTCAAAGGGGACCTTTTTGAATTCGGAGTCTTTCACATAATCAATCACCTGCTTCTGTGTTCGTCCACTGAGGAAACATGTCACATGAATTATTAACTCATTATGCTGCATAATTTTGAATTTCACAATCCTTTTCTCGATTCTGTGTATGTCTGCACATTTTAACAATTTTTTAATTAAATTTATGTTACAACTACTATTCTGTTGCAGGTCTACTTGTGTGTTTAGTCTACTTGATAAAACAACTCTAATTAGAGTTTTATGTTCTTTGGTATCACTGTAGAGCAACTCCGTTACAACAAACTTAGTTTGCTGCAAATTAATTCTCGATCTGTTTTCAGAAGGGCAGAGAGGTATTTTTCTATGCGGTGTTAAGTCCACAGATTACCAGCCGTGGCATTCGTTACCTGAACCTAAATGAGGACCCCCGGCTGAAAAGCACAGGTTTAGGCTTGGGTTTTGGCTCTTCGAACAGCCGAAAGAAGGCATGGTACTCCACACAGATCTTCCAGAAGATCTTGCAGCAATCCCGACTTCCCATTAAGAACTCCAGAGTGTCCTGGCAGTTGCTTTGCTGCAGGGTGGGAGTCAACACATACTAATAAGAAATGTGCTTATAACATCACATTTTTCATTTTGGTTTTAAAGAATACATAAAAACATCAATTACATCCAGATGTCTAAATGTATTATTAATGTGCTACATTATCCTTTTACAATATTCTCCATGTACAGTGAAGTGCTTCTGTCCAGACTTACATTTAAGTCTGGTCGCAGTTTGATGAGAAATCTCTTCCTCTTGAAGCTCAGCTTCCTCACTTTTGACCAGTTAAAAGCATTGATTTTTGTGTGTCCCTTTGAAACAAAATGCAAAAGGCAGAGGCAGTTTAAGTGATTAGGATCATGAAAGGCACAGTGATGGGATCATTTGTTATCATACTTCTGCAATGACACAGAAAAAAATGCCTCAATCCCATCTGGTTCCTTGTAGCTCCAGCTTTGCCTCTGCAATAATCTTAAACAGGTGAGCTGGGTTATAGCACACTCCAATATTCCAAACTCAACACAGGCAGATAAATCACCCATGTCACCAGCTCTAGCTCCAACTCCAAAATTAGACCTGCCTCACACAATTCCCAGAAATGAAACCATGCTATATGAGAGAAGTACAAAAGCAAACCCAACAAAAAGGGGCCAAAAATACTCTTCAACTCTACGGGAGTTGGAAAATAAGGCTATTTCCCAAAAACATTGAGTGTTCCTTGAGTGTTATAAATGGGTCAGCTCTACACAAACTTTCTGTACCTGGAAGACCAGGACCCCCGTGTGGGCCACAGCGAGGCTGAGCCTGGTTCCCTCTCGGTCCTTGGCTGGGTGGAGCCTCACTCCGTACATCTCCAGCCTCCGAGCTATCTCCAGCAGCTGAAAGTCTGACTCGGCCGGGGTGTGACCACTACAAAAGGACAGGAAGAGGGAGAGGGAGAGAGAGGGAGGGGGGGAGAGAGAAGAACATCAATTGACAAGTTATTTTTGTAAATTCTTTGGGCTCTTGCTGTGGGTACAATAACTGGGCGTCTGATTCGTCTGACTAAATGTAGTTTGTATCTCCCAGAGGGTACTGATATCAACAGTTTTACCCTCAGCAGCATCGCAGCTTATGTCACAGCTTTGAGGTCAATTAACAAAATGTTTTATTTGTGGAGTCTTTTTTATTTATTTTAAATTATAATTTACAAAACAGCTGATGTTGCTTTCAGGCAAGACCAAATTAATCAGGAGCTTCAGAGGGCACTTGAAAAGCATCACAAAGTGTTTTTTGACAACAGCCTTCTGTTTCCTCCACATAATTTATTGTTAGCAATCTTTTCCTTCCTCTTTGTCCTGCCCTATGACACAAGACATTCAAGAGGCCTCTCAACAGGAAAGTACACAAGAGGACAGGACATCAGAAGTTGTATTGTCCTGTGTGTGTGTGTGTGTGTGTGTGTGTGTGTGTGTGTGTGTGTTCGTTTGGTTAAGACACCTTCACCTTTTGGGAAGCTTTTAGCTTCACCTTTTAGCTGTACACCTGTGTGTAGAAATTGTACATTGCATTCTTGATATGGTATAAACTCTGATAATTACAAGTTGATCGCAAAAAAAACATATCTATCTAATGCAAACCTTGCATTTCATGTCGACCCCCACAGGAAAAAATGTTATTAGCCTTTGACTCCAAGCAGCAGTCACCTCTGAAATATGGTGCAGCATGATGATAAACGACACCTCAATCAACCACTGTCAATCACATGAAGGTTTCCTCACCCACACAGGGGTGGAAGATGGTTTGTTGGTTAACAGACAGTGTGGGAGTGGAACTGTATGTTGTCAATCCCTCACCCACAACTGACACCACCTATTATCTAACGAGTTGTGGCCTACAACAGTGTTTTTGTGTGCAATGTGTGTAGGTGTAAATGTTCACTTAAGCATGCAAAAACAACCACTGTGGGGAGACAGATGCAAGTTTCCTGCCAAATGGGATATTGTGGACATGCACGTTGTAGAGGGGCTCTGCTGCACTCACACATGCTTGCGGTGGTAGTCGATAATCTTGTCCGTGAGAGCATCCTGGTCAGGAATGTACTTGTTGTTCAGGAGGTGCTGTCGACTCTGGACGTCATCAAAGTCACCAATTTCAGCTGAAAAAAAGATGTCAGGACAAGTATAATGGAAAGACTGGGGTGACCTGTTTTCTGGTAAAAGAAAAACATGATTTTTTGAGGTAATTATGATTTTTCATTAACATGGTCATTAGAATCCCCTGTGACCTCACTGCCTTCCCCCCCTCCTTGACAAAATACCATGAACATTGATTTTGACATAGTAATGAAATTCAGACAACCTTGTGTTTCTAGAGAAGTGAAACAAGACTGAGCTGCAAGGTTACATCTTGATTTGGGAATTAAACTGGATTAATCCGAAAAGCTTTGGGTCAGTGTGTATATTTATTGTGTTTTCATCTGTACAAGACGCTATGAGTAGTAGCAGGATGATGGGATAAGACAAAATAAGTTAGCTTAATAAACAAATTGCAGGCTTGCATCCATGTTAGTTTTTGGATAAAACTGAGCAAAATTCTAAAAGTGTTTCCAGCAATATTAGCCTTGTTGTTGCAATGGAAAATACATGTTTAGGCTGGTAGTTATAAGGCTAAAGTTAGCTTAAAAATAGCTTTAAGGGAGGTGAGAGTTCTATGATGTGGACAAGAAAGAACAGGAAATGGGAGACAATCACTACAGCAATTTTCTGCCTCTTGCTTTGACAGTGTACATACTGGGAGTAAATTTATTTCTGGTGTTCGTTATGATCAATTCCATAGCAGCACTTAATTTCATGAAGGCGAGGTTACAGCTGTCTCCGTGGCAACAGAGATTTGCAATTTACTCCTTGGTTTGTTTAACATGATTTGAAAATGACTCTGCATGAAAAGTGACAACTAGGGCTGATTTGCGCTCCCCCATTTGTTTGCTTACTTAGTTTGTACTATTAACAGAGGCTAAGCTGCACAAAAAGTTAAATTAAAAAAAAGAATCTTACTGAAACTCAGGGCACTCAATGTGAATGTAAATATTTCAACACCTAATTCTGTCAGAAAACTGTTTATCTAACTGAAACTGTTTATTCTATGAAAAGACAGGCATGTTATAATGCTTCATGAAAAATTATTACAAACTTGAGTTGTAAGGTTACAGACAATTTAAACATCAGATATTAAAGACGCTGTGAAACAAATGTAGTGTTTTAAAAGTGTCTCCTAAATGAAAGGCATATAAACACAACATGGTTTCATTTCTTACACTGAACAATATGGGAGACGAGGAGAGCAGCACTGGTGTCATTGCAGGTCAGCCGTCCACAGGCCAGGTCATGCTTTATCTGCAGTGCAAACAAGTACCTGTGCAGGGAGAGGAAGAAAAGAATGTTTGTTAGAGCATATGTAAGGGATAATGTATTGTCCACGGGCGACTATAGGAAAATATTTCCCGACAGGGAATGTTCCGCACCTGAAGGGAAATATTTTCCTATAGTCGCCCGTGGACAATACATTATCCCGCTTATTCTACGGCTTATTGCAGCTTATTACTGCTTATTTTGAGAAAAGACAGACAATTGTTTTCTTCCATTTTATCTATTCCCTCCTCCTGCAAATCTTGATGTCTTCTTGTTTTAGTCTCCGTGCAGTCTGTCTCTGTAAATTGCGCTTCCCATCAGCGCTCAGAAGTGCCATAGTTGCCGTATATTTTAGCCTAAAATTAATTGGAAACTCCTCCATTTTTTTCCACCAGATGTCGCCAAAAACTCCGTAGACGTAGGCCCTACTTCTCTAACAGCCTGGATAAAATAGCCGTTACAACTGCCAGGTTACCGTAGCGAATATTTACTTTTTTAAAGTGGTCGAACTACTTGCGGAGTGATAAGGTACCGTGAATCTGAAGTGACAAAACTCGTTGCCTTTGGCAGCGGGCGTTTATGGCGCAGCGGGCGGTTATCGAAAAATATCCGCCCGTAGAACGCTGGGAAAGTCCATTCAAAGTGAATGGGAGCTGTCACAACATTCTAGAGGGCCGTAGAATAACAACGAATAAAAGACTTCTCTCATTCCTCTTCTGCCTCCCTACTTAACTACTGCCATATTCCATTGTGGCTCAGATGACTCCACTTCAGCATGCAGGTTAGACCTAAGCCAGCACTGGGGGTGAGCAGTCTGTGATGAGTCAAATCACTACAAAAATGCAATTAGAATTGCAGTTCTTTTTTTCTTTGTAATATGACCATCACCCTGCCAAGTATCAGGTAATTCAGAAATATGGAAATGTTCTTTTGGCAGGTAGAGCAACTGTCAGTCACAGCACCATGTCATTTATGCAGACGCATGTATGGAAATCAAGTCACTAAATGCACTGGTTGGAGGGAGCGCTGCTCTGTGTAAGTACAAGTAGCTTTTAAGGCTGCAATGTTAGTTTAAACATGTAAGACAACTGAAAAAAAAAACATTAAAAACAAAAATGGAAACACTATTTATTTTGCTGTGCAAAAATGAATGTATTTTTTCAGACTGTGCTGTGTCTCCCAAAATACTTAAGATTTAATAAATCTACCGTTTCAAGATAAATCTGGATTAGAGACTGTGCTGCTCCACTTAGGTGGTGTCCACATGTTTTTTGGTTGAAATGGTGAAGTTTTTTCGTTCACATGGTGCCAGCATAGACATTGCTAAAATCAACATATGACATTTTTAAGTGAATCACTGCGCAGTTGCTCAAGTTTATTTACAGCCCCTTCTGGGCTATTCTTTTCTTTTCTGTTCTGTAGTGTATTACTTGTAGGCAGTGCTTTAAGTGGAAAAAAATAGGTGTCGGTACTCCCCTTATATTATTGCCAGGTAAACTAGGTGCCGGGTAACAGCAGATCATTAAGTGATATATTTAAATAATAGGACAGAAAGAAAAGCCTTAATCTCAGACACTTCAGTGTTAACCATTAACCAAACCACTCAAGTGTAATGTCTCTAGATTGATCAAGGGAAAAAAAAAAAAAAAAAAATCATTCTTAATATGAAAATTTCAGAAAAAGTAAGCATGTTGCCAAGGTATGACGCTGCAATCTGCTCTTAAAGTGCTCATACATGCCTTATTAAATGCAGTAGTGTCTGCCAGCATTGTTTTAAGAACTGGTCCTCCTCCCCAGGAGCTTTGATGTCAAACAGTAGCTGTCAGTTTTTTCGAGGTAAAATTAGCCTGTTTGCCTGGCAGGTATTTGGGTAGACTAACTGTCAGGTAAGCTGCCGTCTGTGGTGGGGGATGGGAGAGCAATGGTGGAATCTGTCCAAGTTTTTAAAGATGTATTTGTTTGTCTCCCCTTTCATCTATTCCTGAAGTCTTCAGGTGTTCCAGAACAACACGCTTCTGCTACGAGATGGAACATGGCAGGGCAACAAAAGCTATCTGCCACGAGTACACAGAGAGAGGCGCTCCCAGTAAGCCACAGAAGTTCAGTCAATGGTTACTCAGACAGGGAGGGAGAGAATTCTGGGGAGAATGCCAACGCATCAGAGTAAAGCTGCAGTCCATTATATGCACAGATGACACGAGACGTCCATTTTGCACTGCTGTAGGTAGTACCAGCCATACCTTACATTAATCATGGTTTCATATACTGTACATATACTGTCTGTGTACACTCTACATTCTGTATAGTTATTTTACTAATCTAAAAAAGGCAATAATGTAGTAATGAAGTGTAGTAATGAATAAAGATTTAAATCAGTTCATCAGCACTCTGCTAATCACCTTCTACTCTCATTCATTTCTGTTAATCTCTTTGAGAGTTATGGTTTGTGATCTGGTCTGGAGATAGGTGGTATTAATGGATGATAATGAAATTATTATTATTATGAAAAATGATAACCGGATTATACTTCACTAGTTTGTGACCATTGTGTGTGCATGCCACAGATTTACACACAGGACAAACATACAAAAAAACATCAGAACATATTGTTTCATAAATAATAAAAAAATGATGAACCCATTTAAATTAAAAAATAATACAATTTGTAAGCAGCACCTTCAAATTGTAAAACTGGCTAGCCAAATATTCATAAGCTCTGGCAAAAATGTAAATCAGCTACCTGAATATTTCAACACTCCCAGGTTACAGAAGGAATATATGTATGCTTCGCCTGAAACTCACCTGAGATTCTCTTTTTTTAAAACCACTTCCACATATCTAATTACCCTAGTGACAGATGTGTGGATTGGATAGAGACATGGTGGTGATAGATGTACAGTACTTCACACATTTCTGTGCTGACTGGCATGTCCAGATATGGCAATACATGGAATCATTCTAGGATGTTATGAGTGAGATGTGTGCAAAGCAAAAGGAGACTGTGTGTGTGTGCGTGTGAGAGAGAGAGAGAACGACACAGGGCAGAAGAAAAAGACTGTCTTTCTCTCTCTCTCTCTCTTTCTCTCAGACAGAGAGAGAGAGGTTAATGGCTTCTGTCTGAGCAAGGAGTTCACCTCGAAAGCCATTAACAGGCACATCTGCCTCTGTCCTTGCAGCGCACGCAAGGAGCTAATACATTTTAAAAAGACACAGCAGAAAAACATGTAAGAGGATGTAGAAGACACCTGCCAAAATTATGCAAAGTTTATAAGTTTATTTAATTATGCTAGCTTTATTAGCTACACTAGGCCCTTAATCTCTAAAATCCATACTGCATGTTGGGCAACATAGTAACACTTTAGTAGTACCACCTTACTCAAACCAAACCCCTAGCCCTAACCTTAATAGGACACATCGTTTCGCTAATAGTCTAGAACCATCTTTTGGACTATCCAAATAAAGTGAGACTGGGATATTTACAAACACTTGCACAAGAGCATACTAACAACATGCCCAGCAAAATGCTGGAGAAGACATGATCTTTCTGCTGAAATACTCTGTCCTTTTCTGGAGCTAGAACAGCCTACTCGCTCACAAAGACGCCAAGCGCTCGCAGCAGGTTGAACAAGGACACTTGTCCTTTAAGACTGTGGAAAAATACATCTTCAACAGGAAGCTCATGAGGGGCAAACAAAGAAAGGAGGTGTCCGCTCTCATCCTTTGGGAGTTTTCCATGCATGAAAACTTAATTGCTATCAGTCTCTCTCTCCCCCTCCCCTTCAGTGTCTCCCTCTCTTGCTCTCCCTCCATCTCTCTCTCTCTCTCTCTCTCTCTGTCCCTCTCTCTGTCCCTCTCTCTGTCCTCTCTCTGTCCCTCTCTCTGTCCCTCTCTCTGTCCCTCTCTCTGTCCCTCTCTCTGTCCAGGCTGCAGTCCAGCATGTTTTGCACTCCAATTTTAGCTGAAAAAGTGCAGGTTTCAGTGCCAGATTCTGAGAAAAAGACTAAAAATCCAGCTGAGCTTTGAGAAAATTACCCTTCAGTTTGCGCACCACGTGTCAAACATACAGTACACAACTGCCACAACTGGGAGTGAAGACTCGTGTTGCTTTAATAAAATTCTGTTGAGGTGGTCATTCAAAGTCATTTAGTGTCAGCCTCTTGCAGCTAGTCTTTGGCTGTGCTCACCTGGTCAGCTCTTCGGAGAGCTGTGTGTGATCTGGGGGAAAAAACTTCACCACAAATTTCAGTATAGTGTTTTTGGGTCCTGTAAGAGAAAGGGAGGGATAGGTTTATTACTGACCTTGAAACAGAGAGTGAAACACAACAAAAGATAAGTATTCTTTGGTGCTGTCTTTTTTTTGCAAGAAGAAAATAATCATCTTGTCAGCTGGAAGCCACACATGAAACATAAAATGATAACCATGTGCAATGTTTCATGCGTTCTCTTCATAGCATGCATACTTCATTTCAGTTTGAACAAATACTCACTTCTGATCTGCTTGACTGCTGGCTTCACAAGGTCCAGCCACACCTGCAGACAGAGGAGAAAAACAGATCATTGTCATCGGAATCACCATCAAAGACCAACGCCTGTTTTTGTTGCTGGATGCACAACACTACCTGAATGATGCGGTGTTCTTGCTTAAGATACCCTCTGGGAGTCTAGCACACATTTGATACTGGGTGTAGTCACTCAAGATTCCCGTTACAATAGCAATAAAAGGTCACAAGAAAACATAACCTGGATCAGTGTGAGGTATCATTACTTATGCTTATTTAAGATAGGAGTGTTCACACTTGGAAAGAGTGCACTCAAGGTCTTACATTGTGTTCAGTGGATATTACATGACCACACCTTTGTGAACAACAGCATGACATCATAGAAGAAGCACAGTTAAGTAAGTGGATAGTAATAATAAAATAATAAACTGTATTTGTATAGCACAATTCATACAAGATGTACCTCAACAGTGTTTTAACAGCGGCAGAAAAAAACAGAAGACAGCATTTGTTGCAGCTTGGTAGCACTGACTGTGTTCACATGGTGGGATTGGTTTGGTTTGGGATTGGTTTGGGTGTTGCTTCCCAACGGGTGGTCTGTCCCCAAATCCTTGTTCACATGCAGTTTGTCTAAGCGGATTCGGTCAGACCCGGCCATTTCCGCTACGCTAGGTGGGGGCGCTGTAGTCAACTTCTATCTTTCTATTATTATCTTTTAATGCAAGGAATGTCTGTTCCACGCATAACCCTTGAACCACTCACCCGCTTGATCTCAAATTTGGAGGGCATCATCATAATGTTACCAGTGTGTGCAGTACCGAGTTTCGTGTTGTTTGGGCAAAGAATGCCAAAGATATCGGTCAAACCGTGCCGACCCAGTCATGACGACCCAGGCTGATAAGATTTGCAATGCTAGCTGCTACAATGTTGGACATAACGCGACTAACGACACATAACTACAATAATGGACATAACACGAGTAAACATTTGCCCACAACAAAGCTGCTACGTAGGTAAGATACGCAACAGCAAACTACAGCACTGCACACATATGCCTACAGTGCATACAGATGACACGTAGACTGAACTTTTCACCTCTCATTCCGGTTATTCCACATAGCAAAACAGTGGCTAAAGAAAATCTTACAAGTCAGTCAGTGCAAATGTATTTACATAGCCTCCTCCTTTCACCTGATATTATTACCCACTTAAACAATAAGGTGGTCTAAACAAAAACGTAATACTCTGGCACATCTTCTATGGGCTCTGCACTGTTCCTACTAAATAAGGACAATAAACAAACTTTCTGGCGGCATACAAAGATGGTGTTCCAGGAGTTTGACGCATCCGCGTACGTGTTGTGCATTCTGCTGTGTTAGAAAGTCCGTATGAAGGAACAAACTGCGTTTTTTATTTCGTTGATACATGCGCAATACCCGAAACTAATCCGATCCCCGTACACATGGCAGTCCAAGTGGTTTGGAAACAGCCCAGGCCTGGCGTCGCAAGTGGTTTCCGAAAACCAATTCCAAACCAGTCGTATCCCCGTTCACATGAAGCCGGTACGATCCCACACCAGTTCCCATCGGTTTCGACTTGTCCATGTGAACGCACTCACTGAGAAAATTCATTTGGGTGCTGTTGACAATTCCTGCTTGTGTCCATAGGTGAGACAGGTGAGGAAAAACTCCCTGTTCTGCTGGATAGGTAGGGAGATAGGTAGAATGCAAGACAGACATTCACTAATTCACTCATTCAGTAATTAGTTCACAATAGTATTGAACCAACCAGTATATAGTGTACAAGTAAATATTGAATAGAGCCATATTTTAATGTCTCGATGGGGAAATCTGTCCTGGACTGCCCAAAACTTGAAATGGTAACATACAACAAAAGGATAGAGGCATTTCAGTCAAAAAAGACTTGACTGTGTGTGACAAAGGTCTCAGCCAATGTTAGGTTACAGTAAAAATGCTGGTTTGGGGAATCTGTTATTCTAAAGCCAGCTGAGGCAGGTGGTGACATTCCAGCTGGTCTGAGGGTCACGCTCTCCTGTGTTACCACTCACCTACCTCACATACTTCACCGCAGAGGAGCTGAGGCCACACTTTACTTCAGGCTCACCACTGATGCTAACCACAGCCAAGTTTTTTCTGTGTTGATGGCACACATTCCAGGCCTTCAAATGCTGTGCACTAAGAAAAGTTGCTAAATGTCTGCAGTATAAGTCTAGCAGCATATCAGTGTTAATGATATGCAGAACCCCAAATTGTACATCAATGGCTTTGTAGGTAAAACCTGATTTCAGAGACTGCATCCTTTAAGGGCTACATTTTTGGACCAAAGGCATAGCAGCAACACTAGGCTCATTTAAATCGTGTGGCTTTGTTGGTAAAACCTGATTTCAGAGACTGCATCCTTTAAGGGCTACATTTTTGGACCAAAGGCATAGCAGCAACACTAGGCTCATTTCAATTGTGTGGCTCATTTCAAAGGCTAAGTCCTTCTAAGAGCAGTCTATAAAGCTATATAGCCTAGTCACCCTGTTGTGATGCTTTTGGCCCATGAATGCAGCCTTTGTAGGATGCAGCCCCTGAAATACAGCATTTATCACTCATGAAATAAATCAACAAATACATGCAAAACAAATAAATGGGTGTTTTACTGGTGTGAAGCTCTAAGAGCTCCCATGGCCTGACATGCACTGTGAGTAAACCATGTTCAAACGAAGCAAAAGTCACTGATGTCAGAAAAAGAAGCAGGGAGTTCTGTGATATGGGACAGAACAGTGTTGCTCACAGTTGCTGGTATGTTTGAGGTGTTATTCTAAGGTAGATTAGGGTGAACCATCGTAAACAGTCCCTTGTGAGTCTGCACTGATGCTTTCATGGCTTCATTGCTTTTTTATGAAGCTCATGTTAGTTTAGGATCACTGCTCTGTGCGACACTGTCGTCTGCTAAAAACCTCTTCTTGTTCTTCCTTTTGTGTTGTTGTTACCCAAACCTCCTCACCAGGAGAATGGCAGGCTTTCTTTGCTATTGTTTAAGGGTTAGCATCGCATGATAACTTACTGTTATACATACTGGCTTAGCCAAGCTGACATAAGGGGAGGACGTAAGCAGAGGTTCAGTATAAATGAATATCTTGAAGAGGAAAAAAGCAATGTAGGAAAAGTAGTGGAAGTAAATAAAAAATGTAAAGTGTAGTGAAATCTGCAAATCAGTAGTGAGGATGTGCCGTGCGAAATGAAAATCAAAGTCCAAAACACGAGGGAGAAGAGAGCACAGGTAAGGGTTTTTTTTCCCCATGTCAGTAACCCCAATTAGCCAAATCTGCTACAGTGCCTTGATCTCACCCACCTTGTGTGTCTTATGTTTCTGTGTGCCAACACCAATGCAACAGGTGCAGAGACCTGGTCAGGGCGTCACACTTACCATCATTTTGCGATGGTCCTGATACTCCAGTCCAAAGTAGTCTCCTTCGACCAGATTCAGGTGAGCACACACAAGGTCATGAAGGAACTTTCCTGGGGCCCGTTGCTGAAACGAAACACAGAATAAATAAATAAATACACATACATACATAAATACATGTAATTGATTGCCACTGTAATGTATTACTACTGATTTATAGCAGCACATTATAATGAACAACCCCTAAGCTCTCAGCAGTTATTGCCTGACCTGGAGCTCGTAGGATAATCTGCATATGGGTTACACATGAAACTCTCACTTGTATGTTGCACATTTACTCACATGTCACACACACACTTTGTAGAGACATATATGCACATAAAAGCTTCACAGGTTTCCCAACACAGCCATTAAATAGCTACTTCCATTTTCTTTGCTTGAGACAAGACACCAGGCAGATTAAGTCAACTGTATCCCAGAACAGAGTGTGTCTTTCACACAACCCCGAAGTCAAATAAACCTGCTGCTAATTGGCCATTGCTCCCAGGCAGGGGCTTTAACAAGCTCTTCAGTCAATGACCTCTCACCTATGTGCGAGCAGCAGACCACGAGCAATGGCTGGTGGGAACTGAGGCGTGTGTACATACGGACTCTGGCTCTCGGCATCTGGGCTACAGCTGGGTCCTTACCATCACTAATCACCACACCAAGCAGATGGGCCGACAGGCGGGTGTGGACGCAGGTCTGCACTGTTTGCACATACTGAGCAGCAGACGTCTGGGCAAGAATCATGGGACCAGTCCCAAAGATGTGAGACAACCACTCACAGACACCTTCCACTGCTCTACTGTAGATACTACTTCCTAATCTAAACATCTAGAACTTCATAAGCATCGTCTGCTGAATTGTGAGTGGTATTTTCCATGCCAATTCTTAAAGTCTCAAAGTCAGCCTCAAAAACTGACTGAACCAAAGCAAATCAGAGTCAGAGAAACACGACTTCAAACAAGCTGCACTCCTATTCAGGACACTGGCTTTGATTAAGTTTTTTTCTACCTAAAGTGGCACTCACCAACTTAAAAAGGTCAGAGGTCTCCAAATAGGAAATGTTGACAAAATGTTTTTTATATGCAAAATGCCCTTCTTCATTAGCCAGGATTGCAAACATTAGCCAGGATTTTTGGAACGCATTAAACAGACGACCCACAGCATTGTCTGTCTCAGTAGTGTAGTGATGACAGTGATCAGGCATTCCACTGAGTATACCACCCCAACCCCCCCTTTTAAGAAACCATGTAGTACAAATCCCATTTCGTTATCTGTACCTCCTCCCCCCATTCCCCTAGGGCTCCCAGACCAGACAGCATTCCTGTGCCCTCGTCTCTTCCTGTCCAGCGGAGCTCACAGTCTGTTTACAGTAATGCCAAGCAGCGCCGAGAGCCACAGAGAAGCAGAGGCTGCTAAAAAAGTCCCTGGAGAGGAGCCACCCCACCTTCAAAACTGGCACAGCATTCCAAAGTGACTTTCAATGCAAATGACCTCTGTGAGGAACAGCCATGGAAGACAGATAGGCATATTTGTTTTCATATGAAAGGTTAGAGGAGAAAATGGCCATGAACGCCACCCAGAAAAAAATCTTGTTAGGAAAAGAGCAGGAACAAAGCTCTGTCTGTAATCTGCTGGGAGATAAGGGCTTTTCCAAGGAAGAGATAGGAAGCCAAGGTGAAAAAAAGGGAAGCAACCATCTCTCAACATTTCATACATTGCTCATTTGGTGTGGAATGCGTCGTTTCACAGCATCTCACATTCCTAACGTACATTCCTAACCATAAACTTTTGATAAATTCACTTCAAAAAGCTCAAACCTACAAAGCAGGAAACATGTTGTACATGTTTGATTTCTGAAACATCCTCAAGCTGTGGGGCTGAGAGACCAACCAGAAAGTATTACTTGGCCACATCAAAGCAGACCTGCACCCAATTGTTCTGCAACGCTTTCATTTTTCCCCCCTTCTTCTTCTCCAGACAGACGTGGCTCATTGAGCTGAGCTAAAACACAAGCCACACGGCAGAGTAGTTGGGAAACGTTGCACTGAACGCTGCACTGATCGGCCTCAGCTGTTCGGCTCCAGCTCATCCATTATGCTTAGGCAGCCAGCAGTGAAGAACTGGCGGCAGCACGAGCAACCAATGCGACGCTCCAATAACAGCAGGGGCCAGGGACTCGGATTCTTTGCCTGTGATGTTGCACAACGCTTTTTTTCTGTCCTCCCATGAAATGTTCTTGGATTAGACAACAACACAAAAAGCACAAGAGTTGATAACGTAAATTACTGATGTACAAGTATGGGCAGTGTGTAGTACTTCAAGGGGTGTCGAGAAAGAGTCCATCACTATCACACAACTTTTGGCACAGGCTCAGAGTTTGCCTGCCAGCTGTCACCTCTCTTTGAGACGTCATCAGCAGTGAAGCACTGCCTAAGCACCATGAGGTGCTCTTGCCTTTCTGACAGCAGAGTCTCTGCGCTGCTCTGTTAGATTCTTTAGACTCTGTCAACTTTAGTGCACCCCAGCTGAGCTGAGCTTTAGCAAGGTTTGTGTGTGCATCTGTCTGTATGTTGGTTGGTGAGGCATACGAGTGTGTGTATAAGTCTGTGTTGTGTTTTCTGTGGTGTTTGTGAGTGAGTGCCTATTTGTGTGCGTATATGCTAGTGTGTGTGCTCAGGTTTGCGTGCCAGGCGATGGGGAGAAGATGCTGGTTGAGGCAGTAGTGGGAATTATCTGTTTCCAAGCTGTGAGAAGGAGATGTGTAAGGAACAGAGTTAGGAAGGGAGGGAGAGGGAGAAATGGAGGCAGTGGCTTGGGAGGTGGGGGTGGGGGGTACGATTGGGTGTAAACTAGGAGCTCGGCCAACAGCACACCCCCAGTACCTCCAGGCTGCTTCCGAAATCCAGCCCAACGCAGCCCACAGCCCAGCTGGCATTGGGCTCCATGCCCTGCCACACCACGCCATGTCTGAGTGCTGATGAACAGCTGAGCAGGGGTAAGCCTGGGACACACTGCAGTGTGCAAGTACAAACAAAAGTGGACAGCCACATACTACCTCACACTGAAGTGCTGAGCTGGTCAGTAGAGGGCACGGCAAATAATAAACAAACACAGAACCACACAGGAATGACCCACACAAACACACATAGGTTTAGACACAGGTACACATTAGCATGTATCAGGAATGGAAATTGGCAGCAGCCACATGCTGGTAAAACATGAAAGTGGCTGATGAATAAATAACTCAACATTTGTATTTGTATCAGTGGCTGGTAAAGTTTTACATTTGGAAAAGCTGATTTTCACCCCTGCCACACACACACACACACACACACACACACACACACAAATGGCACAAACATTCTTCAGGACTATAATATCCACACATCTACACTCAAAAATGTTCCCATACACATAACTCCATCCGCATTTAAGAATCCTTCCATTCCCCTGAGGCAAAAAGAAAAAGGGGGGGGGGGGGGGGTGGGCTCAGCCAAGAATGTTTTCTTTGAAACATAAGTCCAGATAAGGACAGCTGGTAATTGTTGTCTACTGAGAGAGAAGACTTATGAGCGGCAGAGGAAATTAAAGTGCTCATGAATACAGATGGATAGAGATGGGTGTCTGTCGTGAGGCCGTAAGGAAGGGTAGTTGGTGTGGTGGGGTTGGTAGGGAATGGCAGAGTCGAGGGCTGTGTATCCGCTCCAGGCACCCTGTGCCAAAGCCAGACATTCGAGCTGCTGGGATGAGCTCCAACATAATCCGGAGGTGGATGGAGCATTGCCCGTCATACGCAATAAATCCCAATTACAACCGCTGCCACTAACACTCTGCATGAATGTGAATGAGGTAAATCTACTTACTCAATGTAAACAAACAAGGTGGATACAAAATATGCTGACCTCTGGCCTACAGACACAATATAAACATTAGGAAGTGATGGTATATGATGACCAGGAAATACTCTGAAGTAATTACAAATAAATTAAACTATATTATGCCAACAAGCAGATGTAACCAAGGAAGAAAAGCCCCACACTGACTTTTTTGCTATGATTAACATTTTTTTTTTAGTTTAGAGGTTTTGTTCAACAACATCATAGGTACACTTATGAGTCTGAATCTCTGGCATTTTTTCCTGCATAACAGTGCTTTTATGACATCTGTTGTGGCAGGTCTGGCAGGACTCATGCTGCACTCTGGCCACCTAAGGCACTGGCCCCCAGCCAGCTGCAGACTGAGCATTTGTCAGGGCGTCAGCTATAGCAGAGGTCAGGATAAAACAACTACAATTCTGCTTAGGGGAAAAAAGAAAACCAGCTTGTCATTTTCTGCAGCTACACTTATTCCTTAGTTTTTGAACTACCTCCATAATTTTTGTCCTGATTTCTTTACTTTCTTTGTTATTTCTACATCCCTCCTTCTCTCCCTCTCTCTTTTTTTCCTCTCTAAGGCCCTGACTTGCCATAAACTGAGAGCGCAGGCACATTACAGTAGCAGATTCATTCCCAGTTCTCAGGCGTCCAGGCAGTGCGGTCATTTAAACCAGATGTTTCTACCCAGCTGGAGGGCCTAACAACAAAAGAAAAGAAAAGAAAAATTCAAAGTCCAACTCTGCTGCTTTCCTGTGAGAGTCTGTTCAGCCAGTCGCTGGTAAACTTCTAAACTTGCTCATGAACTTCTACTGCGAGAAGTGGAAAGGGGTGTAAATGGCACCTGCTTAACAAAGTCTTGTGGGCTAACTGGAGCTTCAGCAGCAAACCAATTTTGACCTGTCCCTCACAATACAGCCAATGTATGTATGTCTGTGTATAGTCTGACTTTTCATGGTTATAGGCTTTACTGTTTTTAGACTTAGGGCAGTGCAAATATGTACACACCCCACTGTTTTTAGGCCACCACATGTAACTGCAAAGATGAGGGGGCAATCTGCAGGAGAGAATGACTACCAAAGCCCCCCCCCCCCCAAAAAAAAAGGGAGATTAGTGGCCTGAAACAGAATCCAAAGGGAGGACTATAGCTGTCATTTAAGAGCCACAGAAGACGAGAGTTCCATTTATGAACTACAATTAATAAGCAATGAGATAATCACTCATCCGTAACAAAAAATCAAAGCCAAAAATGAAGAAATGACCATGAGAATGGTAAACAGATTCTGCAGCTAAATTGATTCAGGTCAGGGAAATCACTGTGATGTCTGCTTCAGCACAACAGCCTTGATCCAAAATCAGACAAGCTGTGAGTCCAGCATTGTGCTGCAATTGCTGGGAGAGTGAGCAAGCCTCTTATGCAGCTCTGGCAGGAGGCAGCCAGCAGGACAAGAATCACAATTAGACAACCCACTCAGGCTCAACACAATTCCTCATTCCACAAGACTTAGCATGCTGCCTGTGTACACACACACACACACACAAATATACAATACAGACACAACACACGCACGCACGCACACGCACACACACAACAGATGAAAATTAGCCTTGTGGCTACAATCTGGCTCAATTATATGTTGTGCACCGTCCCTGTCAAATAAAGATTAAACTAAACTAAACTAAACACACGCACACGCACACGCACGCACACGCACATGCACACGCACACGCACACACACAACAGATGAAAATTAGCCTTGTGGCTACAATCTGGCTCAATTATATGTTGTGCACCGTCCCTGTCAAATAAAGATTAAACTAAACTAAACTAAACACACACACACACACACACACACACACAGACACACAGACACACAGACACACAACCACACACACAACCACACATAGATCCCAGCTTAAGCTAAGAGATGCTGGCAATCTCTCCTTGGGTGAAAGGGCAAAAAAGGACTGATATTGTTTATGTATTGTTTTTTTATGGCTCAACATGTAGAGGTGTCACTCTGGGGTTTAGAAAGTAAAAACCCTGCCACGTTTTCCTTCTAACACAGGTGACTTCAATGAGTAGCTCATCTACCTGTCTTGAGTTATCATCATTACAATCAGCTGATTCAGAACTGGTTGCATTAAATTTGTGGCAGGGTTTTTACTTTCTGAACTCGGGATTAACACCTCTATCTGCATGCTATGTGCATATTAGAAACCTGACTACTAAACAACATACCAACAACAAACCAGAGTTAACAACACTGCTTCCGTACATACAGACTAGTGACTGTAACACTACCTGTGTATGTTTTGAGGATGAGAGGTCATGTCTTTTTAACCTTCTGGTTAATGGATGAAGTTGCAAGTAATTCTGCTCCAGGGTTGTTTCCCTGGTGCTTATGACTGTGGGATCAAAAGCCAAGTGAGATGACTCGACTCTCAGGTGTTGGAAATTGTTAATGCAGTTGTTAGAGGGGCTAACCATCCAATGAATGTAGTACACCAGTACACACCACACATGTAGATAAGCATAGCAGGTGCAGTGCATGTGTCAATGAAAACTCCTCTTTAATATTTAACACTCCATGAATAACGTGATAATAATTTTCACTTTCCTTCGGGGGTTAAATATTTGATTGGGAGTAAGACCGAGTGAGTGAGAAAAGACAGCAGCTATGTTCATTTTTACGTTGGTTTTGCTTTAAAACCTTAGGCGTGCTACTCATCTTGTTTACTCATCAACAGTCTAAAGGTTTACAAAGTTGAAAGTAACATGTTGCACATCACCACAATTTTTTTTTTACTTTAAACACAGCTACATTTCACACCACTTTGAACTGTTTTCATGACTTGGTCTTGTTTTCCACATTCTAGTGTTCTGTGCTCAGGTTCTGATAACTCCCTTGTTCAGACCACACAGTGGTGTTTTAAAAACAAAATGCCACCTCCCTGTCCTTGCATGGTTAACCCTAGTTAACCATTACACTTTTCACTTATCCTTTTCTCTGTTTTTTTAATTATTGTACAGGCCTGTTATATTCAGACTGAGCGGATACACAACAATCTGCCTTCCATTCCCACGACCTTCCTGCCACCCCCCCTGCTCTGGCTCTCCATGGGGCCGTGGTGGAGCACGGCAGGACACAGACAATGCAGATGGTCATCGTGTGCTGTATGAACTCTGTGTGTGTGTGTGTGTGTGTGTGTGTGTGTGTGGGGGGGGGTGCACACGTGTGTGTGTGTGTGTGTGTGTGTGTGTGTGTGTGTTTGTTTCCTTCCACACCCAGGAACGTGTCTTTCTTTACAGCATGGCTACAACAGCATGTCCAAATCAGATTGATTCACGGCACCTCAAAACCTGTGGCAAACTGTATGTGAGCAGGGCTCCGGCCTATTTTTACAGTCCCTTGTCAACAAACGTGGATAGACAAATCTGGAGAGACAGACTAAGACACACACACAAACACAAAAAAAGAGGGTGATGGAGGGGTGGGGGGAGTTTTGCAGTATTGACTAGGCCTTGGCAGAGAACTGTACAAGCTGTGCGGGGCAAATGCGACACTCAACTCAACCCCCCCCCACCACCACCACCACCACCACCACCACCACCACCACCGCTCTTCCCACTCTTCCTGTCACAATGACAATCGGCCCATTCATCCCTCCATCTGAATAGAGCCCTTCTCATGGAGATGGCCCTCAGATCTACCAGACAGGCGTAGATCTAATGATGGCTGCCCACTCACAGAGTACGCAGCTTGGATTGCACTTCAGGCGGACTTATCAACTTAAAAAAGGGGACACATTTCAGCAGAGGGACTCAGATAGAGAAACAGAAAAGCTGACAGAGAGAGAATAATAGACATCATACACAAAGCCTTAGGTGCATGAGCAACAGCAGAGTTGATGAGAAAAGAAGACAGATAGAAACTATAGATAGAAAAGAGAACACAAGAGGGCAATGTAATGTGAAGGAGACAGTAAGACATGTCATCCTTTTGCCTGCAGTGAAGGATGGATGGGTGTGGGGGTAGCAGAATGTTTTAACTGCACCAGTTTCTTACTCAGTCCAGGGACAGCCGTGTGTGTTAGATGACTGGACCACTAAATATCAGCCCCAACTACATAGCCAGGTTCCCTTAATGACAAACAGACAGCTGTGTTCATCTGGGGTCAGTGCACAGTCATTGCAGATGGGGAGAGAGATGGGGAGAGAGAAGGAGAGGAGAGGCAGTGGGGGAGGAGAGTGAGAGAGAAACAGAGAGACAGACAGACAGACAGACAGACAGACGCACAGACAGACAGAAAAAGAGAGGGAAAGGGAGTAGAGAGAAGGAGAGAGAGAGGTCAGATTTCCAGTCGTCTTTTTTCAGTGCTGCTTACTGCTTACTCACACCGAGGTAACCTTCAATGAGGAAAATGAGAGAGTGCTGTAAACCCAGAGCTGGTGAGAGCATGGACAACCGCAGTCTCAAAAAAGCACATAATAGTTAAGATTTAAAAGTAGAATGGTTGAAAGAATGGAGCAAAGGCAAGCAAGACGGACAGAGTGAGACACTACATGCGACTAAAAATGCCACCATAAGTGAAAGACTGTAACGGAACTACTAAACCATGGAAACTGTAGAAGTAAGCTAAGATTTAAAGAAGCTTAATGTAATATATGACAATATAAACGTAACTGAGACAGAACATTAGTCAAATTAGTCCACATTCATTATTTATACATATTACAGTACACATCTTGAACTAGATTGGCAAAAGAGTGACGAGTACATTGACCAAAACCATAACAAAGGTTAGATAGTCATAAGCCTCGACCTTTTCTGATATAACTGAATACAACCCTGTGACAGCCAATTGTTTGTGGAATTGAAACGTTGACATGCTGTAGTTTACGTCACGAATATACCCTGTGGCAAATGTGTTGGTTGTTTTAGATTTGTTATGTATGACAAAATACTTGTTTCTTAAGCTATGATGGTCCCACCACCTCAACTTCCAGGCAGAGACAGTGAAAAAAGAACCACTTGATTGCACAAAAGGAACTTTCTATGGTGCATTCGTGCTAAATACATTCATGAAAATATTTAGGACACGTTGCTTGCCATGGTAGCTCCTTGTAGTAGACGTTCTTGCTGGATTCGGCAACCTAGCTGGCAACCAGAATCACAGCTCTATGATCACATAAAAACTGTGAGGATGAATGGCCGCTGAGGTCAACCCAAGTTCACAGAAGGAGAACATAAGGCCCATTCAGAGTCACTTATCAACAGACTGGAGTTTTTCACAGGAAAAAAAATGCTTTTTAACATGTTTGTCCAGTGCTCTGACAGGCAATATCAACATGCCATTCTTCATGTTAATAAAACATTGCAGCTCCCAGGAGATGTGGCCAGACCCCATATTCATGCATCACTGACTCCTGACCCCTCTCAAAATTTTTTCAGACCACACAAGGTCCAGAAAACAGAATATATCTGTGTGTGTGTTCATATCAGTGGGCAGAGGCAGTAGGTATTCCTAAATGTTTGTGAATGTTTCAGAAGGGTACTCTCGTCAGCCTCTCACCACAGCACGCAGAACCAGATTATATATCTGCAGCTGCTCCACTACTTGGTGGGGGCAAGCAAGGCCCTGACAGCATAATTTAGCAATGTTCGACACTAAATCCATAGTCAGTCATGTTTATATCATGATCAGCCTGATAAAATCTGAATCTTCCTGGATGTAGCTTAATTTTGGATGATTTGACATATAAATGTGCAAATGAAAATACATACCAAAAACAAGGAGAACTATTCAGAACAATCTCAATGGCATGAAAGTTGGCTGTCTGACCAAGCTGTTCAAATGCACAACTGTGTCCTTAGAGGGTTGCTTCAACTATTTTGCATTGTAAGAAATCATCTCCATTAACATGCAACATTCATGTCTGTGCCTCCAATACTAATTTGGTAATAACATTACCTGCAAATAAGAATTAACGAAATAGGAGAGAGCGAGTTTGGGAAGAAGCGTGTGTCAAGTCTCAAGGTGAAAAAGGGGCAACGGATGCAGACCTCCCATGGGCAACACCTTTGTCTCATTATCATAAAATTAGATTAATTACAGAGTGACGGCAAAAGGGGCAAAAATGGCTGCCAGCATGAGCAAGGATGGGTGTGTGTGCCTGCTGCCGTCTCGTTACCTCACTCAATGCCACATTAAACAGTGACACCGTGTAGGTGGAGGGTGAAGATGGAGGAAAGGGGAGAGGGGTGGTGGGCGCTTGGGCTGTCAGGGGAGACTAAATTGAGGTAAAAGTGATGGGAGTGCTTCTGAGCAAGGACACGGGCGAGCCACAGCAAGGACTGGGGTGATCACAGATGGCTTGGAGAAAGGTGATATTGCACCACTGGGTCTTCCAGATCAGCCACGAGGAGAGGTCTGTTTGCACCTGTAGTCCTGACTGTTTCTAAGCTCATTAAATTTCTGCTTCGGTTAACTGCTATGCATATATTTCAGTAGAACTGAGATATTTACAAAAGGCAATTAACTTACAGGTGTTCCAATGCAGATAATGACACATTACGGCTTTAACTTTATACTGCCGCAATAATGGCTGATGCTTAAATATGAATTAGTAGCAGGAGTTGGAAAACAACAAACTCAAACCATTCCGAACGATATCTTTATATCCATTTCAGAAGACCTGGATTGGGAATTTGAATGTCGACCTTACCCTTGTAGCCAAGTATATCTCCAGCATCATCAGCGAGCTGTGCATTCTTGGCACCATTCCCAACTATCTAAAACAGTGGTGTCCCCAACTGTTGTTAATTAACATCAAACTTTCAGCATCATACACATTCTTCTTTCAGCACTGTGCACATTGACGGGTAGTTGGGCAGAAAAACACAACAATTTTTCAGCTGCCATCTCCCACACCACTCTCAAGAGCAAGTATACACAGAGATCATTACTCCTGAGAGTCTGACCTAAGGCCTAAGGACTAAGCAGATTACCAGTGCCCCATCTTTGGCTGTCAATCGAGATGTTATAGATTACAATGCTGCTGTCAAGCCAGTTACACATAATAAAGAGTGTGAGCGAAACGACTCCACGGACCTTGTGTCCATTTCTGAGGACATTTACTATCAGCATTGCAGAGCGTATGAGGTCCTGTTCATTTCATCACAGAGACTCTGAGGCCCCTCCCACACACTCTTGATCAAGTAAAAAAAAAATACACCCAGCCAGCTGGAGACAACGCTTTAGCCACTGCCACCACTATCCCTAACTTCAGAGACCAATCAATTCCTCTTCTCTGGATTAGGTTAAACTACTTAGCTCCCCAACACAACAAATCCAGTTACTCTCCGCTTCTGAGTTGAGAGAAAGCATTTGAAAGCATTCAAGGAAGAAAAAAGGGATTTTGTGGAAAGCACAATTCTATAGCAGTTATGACAGTGACAAGCTTACAGTTGAAAGGTCAAAATGTCATCAGCTGAACAGTCCATAAAAACCCATTTTAGAGGGACCCAGCTATGTACAGTTGGGAGGCAGAAATTGATTAAGTTCAGGACATGACATGAAATGAAAACGTCAAATGCGTACATAAAATTCTATCTAGCGAGTGGCACATTTAGTATTGGGGTGGGCAGTATAAGTGGTATGTGATATCAATTTGGCCAACGATAGAGAATTTGATTATACCAGCCCATCGTGAATGAGGCTATCGAAAATGTGTCACGCTTACTAAAACCTGCAACAACCCATAGACAGTAGCAACAACTGCAAGGAGGCCACAGTGCATCGAGAAGCATAATATGGTCATGATTTGGATTTAAGGCATCAGATAATGAGAAAAAAAACACAATCTGCAAAATATGCTGGGCGACAGTGATCGCAAAGAGAGGTAATACAAGCAATCTCAGCGTTTCCCATACATTGACGAAACTGTGGTGGCTCGCCATAGTCTAAATATGGAACATGAAAAATGATCTTTCTGCCATACCAACGCATCCTTCAGGATTTCGTGGGTCAATTTTGAGATAGTTGCGGCCTAAAATACCTGATTTTGCGGCTTGTTTTCTAAAAAGTTGCAATAAAAGTTGTTGCAAAGAACTTGTGGGAACAGGTCAAAGATGCAAAAAGTTGCAATTTCCTTCCACGATTGTAAATTATATTTTAACAGGTAAATTGGCCTAAACATGAAAGGAAATAGGCCTAAACAGAGGAAAGATTTTAAGGTTTACACAAAATATAACGAAATATGCTTTATTGGTAGGCTAGACAAATATGTGCACCTGCTTTGAACAAAAACCTCACTACGGACTTTAAAAGCATTAGCCATCACATCTATAGTCTCCCTGAAACTGATTACGGCTAGACTACCTGATGTCAGCAAGTTACACAAAATATCTGGAGCGCACACGACACTGTTGTGCGCTGTAGCCTACTAATTAACATTGCCAATGGCAGGCTAAATGGTTGTAAAATTTACAATGTAAATAGCCTACATGTTAAGGTGAGTTTAATAATGTCATGTTTTGCTGACGTGTCTAGCGTATATTTGTGAAGAGATACATCTCTGAGATGATGTTTTGCAGGTTGGGATATAATTTCAGAAAAGGCAAAGTGTTTGTTAGTAGATGACTTCCCCCTGCAAGAGTGAGCTGTTGTTAATCACAAATGTTCCCTGCATCTTCTAAATAGAACAAGGAGACTCACTGTGTAGCAAGACATGACGATGATGGGCCAAAAGTTGCAAGATAGTCGCAATGTTTAGTGAAAGTTATGAGTCACAATGATTTGTGGGAATTGGCTGATTTTGCGTTTAAAGTTGCGATCGCAACATCGCAAAATCCTGGAGGGTCTGCATACCGACGTTTCAGCCCATCTCTTGTTTGCATTACTTTGAATACTACAGTTACTACATGAACATGAAGCGGTTTTCAAACCTGTAGCATTGAAGTGCAGGACCTCGGAGGCTCCTCCACTCTCACAAGCATGCGCGCACACACACAGTGAAATTTGGTGCGTCTCTGTGGTGCTCCAAAGCAGATATAAACTTACAAAATGACAAAAACTTTGCCTATGACTGACTGTTATGGTCAGTTGAAGAGTAGGCCGATAAGAAACATCTATTCGTTGTTCTATATTTACAAAAAAAAAAAAAAACTTTCCTTCAATCTTTGACATTAACTAGCATGTTAAATATTTAAGCTTGTTAATTAGCTAGCGCTAAAATGGTCATTTATAAAATCCCTTTTGAAACAACTTAAATGGGATACAGATGTAGACTGCAGTTTCACAAGACTCTGCCCAGAATCAGCACTGTAGCTGGTGGGGCCTAAAAGTGAATAGATTACAATGTAAAGTGAACTTACAATTAGATGGCAATTCTCTAATATGTGAACACAGGTCATCTAGAGATCTCACAACTTATGAACTAACTAAGGTCATGTGTCAGTGTCTGAGCACTGATCATCAAAGTAAGCGAAAAAAAAAAATGGCACGCACATTGGGCTATTTTTCTTCTGACATTTACACTTTATGCTATTGACTGAAAAATTAACCCAGTTTAACAGGAGAGTCAGAGCAAGTTTGTCTTAAGGGCACTAAAGTGTTATTAAAAGCAAAAGCAGTTTGATTTCAGCATGAGACCAGAGCAACATGCCTAGACCAATTGTAATACTGACAAATCAGTTTTAAGATCCATTAAAAAAATGCAATTTCATTGAGTTGCAATTTCAAACTATTAATAGATTTACATGGGGAATTGTAACACAATTTATTGTGCTGTTCTGCATTAGACAGCCTTGCCCAGTGTGCCAAAATGCTGAAGAGATGCATTAAAGCAGCTGTCTAGAACACAGATTCCATGTAGACAGAAGAAAAACACAATGCTAGACTACTGCCAGCATGAAGCTTTAACTGATACTACAAATGGCATTTTAATTGTATTATTATAGTGTATTGTATTAATAGACTGTATTATCCGTCTCCAGTACAGGATGAGGTAATCATGTCAGATTCAAGAGGAATGATATTTTTACATCTGTAAACACCTGCTGCAAACGGTAAAAATGGTAAGCTCTCTTATTTACATGTTATTACTCGTCAAGGGTGCCATCATTTTGAAAAACGAATTAACCCAGCATGGGAACTCCATAATGTTCCCTTTGAACCTTATACAACTGTGTGATGTTCTTTACAAGAACTTCAAAGTGCTATGGACATCCTGATTACCCTTTGTTGGCAGATTTACAAGCCTGTTCCTATACCTGTGACAGTGAGGACTGCATGGATAGTATCACTGTGGCCTGTTAACAGCCAAGAATGGTGGAGGAAGTGTCATGGTTTGGGGCTGTATGAGTGCTGCCGGCACTGGGGACCTACACTTCATTAAGGGAACCATGAATGCCAATATGTACTGTGACATACTGAAGCAGAGCATGATGCCCCCCCTTTGAAACTGGGCCGCAAGGCGGTATTTCAACATGGTAACGACCACAAGCACACCTCCAAGATGACCACGCCTTGGGTGAGGATGAAGGTGATGGACTGGCCTAGCATGTCCCCAGACCTAAATCCAATTTAGCATCTGTGGGGCATCCTTAAATGGAAGGTGGAGGAGCTCAAGGTCTTAAGCTCAAGGTCAGCTCCATGATGTCGTCATGTAGGAGTGGAAGAGGATTCCAGTGACAACTTGTGACGCTCTAGTGAACTCCATGCCCAAGAGAGTTAAGGCAGTGCTGGAAAATAATGGTGGCCACACAAAATATTGACACTTTGGGCACAATTTGGACATTTTCACTTAGGGGTGTACTTACTTTTGTTGCCAGTGGTTGTGTGTTGAGTTATTGTGAGGGAACAGCAAATTTGCACTGTTATATAAGCTGTACACTGCCTACTTTACATTGTAGAAAAATATTATATCTTTAGACTTCTCCCATGGAAAGATATAATAAAAAAGGAAAAAAAATGTCAGGGGTGTACTCACTTCTGTGACATACTGTATATGACTGGCTCCTTTGAACACTGTGACGAGTGGAGACAGGAGCTCGACAGGGTGCAGTCGTTCTCCTCCCGAGTTCAGTGGGAAAGCAAAGGGGGTTACATTTCGGAGAAACAGAGAATCAGAATTGGTGCCAGAAAATTGGAGGGAAAAATGGGGTGTCTCTATAGGATGCTTTTTATACCATGACTTTTCCACTGTTGTCCTCCATACAAAGACTTACGAGTTAGTACCTTCCTTGGAAAGGGAGAAGTTTCAATTGCAGCTTCTGCCTTAAAAGAGACTTAAAGTGTGGAACCATATATGCTTGCTCCTGTGACAGTTAAACTGCCTCATTTAAAACCTGCTCCCTGAATAGCAGGGACATTAGGGGGAAGGACTTACATAACACAAGCCTTCCTCCAAAGACTCTCTCACTCTCGTTTCGCTGGGTAACTCCAGAGAAGCTGAGGCATGAGCTCGCAGCAGGACAGGAAGGCCCTCTCTTTTCCCTTCCTGCAGGCCGCTGGGACCCTTGGCAGAAAAGCTTCATTGAGAAAATGCTAAGGACCTGGCAGGCTCTCCTAATCCCTGTCCCAAATTGAGATTTTTCTCATCTCTTCATCGTCCCTTTAACAATGTCTCTCCAGTTCACAGCACAACATGATTAGTACTTTATTACAACTTATGTAACACCCACCCTCTCTCTCTTCCTTTCTCAGTCTGCTTTTCTCCACACTTTTTTGTCCCTCCTGCTTTTAATTGGAAGTTCCGCTCCATGGCAGAACAACATGAAATGGGCAGTCTCCTCTGGAGATTCGACTCTCAAGGCTGCGGTCAAACTGCAAAAGCACAGGCCAAGAAAAACTGAAGATTACAAAAGGCTCCACTTGTTCCTGCTGTCCTACTCAATATGTCCCTTAGAGACTGGCATATGACCACATCACATAGGCATTGCAAGCATTACATCCCCATTGTATGTACTCAATGAAGTGCATTCAAATTAAACAAATACCAGGCTGTCTTACAGCTGATTCAAGAATCTCAACTGTTTCTATGGACAAAACCCCTTGTGTGTTGTAGGACCTTTTTTATGAGGCTAGCTCTTGCACCTCACTGATGAGGATGTTTGGCTGGAAAGGTGGTGGACCAGCCAGCAGGAGCTAGACCCAGCCTCACCTCCACGCAGCAAGGCCTGAACAAGGGCAGTCACAGATGGCTGTGCTGGCACCTCCAGCCCTCACATTCCTGAGGTTGGAAACAACTCGTGGATTATTGCTGAGATTGCCCGTGGAGGGTAAGGCGGACATCTAGGATTTTGAGGAGTGCGAGGGTGAAAAGGATTGGTTGGTACCTACAGTGCCTGTTATTTCTCAATGGTTGTTATTCTTTGGGGTTGTGTTTGAAGGTGCTTGTGTGTCTGTAAGTGTGAGTGAGAGAGAGAGAAAGAGAAAGAGAGAGAGAGGAGAGAGAGAGAGAGAGAAAGAGAGAGAGAAAGAGAGAGAGAGAGAGAGAGAGAGAGCACATGCTTTGCCTTCAACAGAGGCAGAGCTACAGAGACAGCAATAACTAAAACTTTAAAGTATGCAGACAGCAATACGAAGAGAACTGAAGTGAGGTTCAAAAAGAATGTGAAACACAGACACAGACAGACAGGGGGAGCAAAGGATAGAACCAAGAGACAAAGAGATGGCAATCCCACCCCCCCCCACCCCCCCCCAACAATGCACAGACAGCCCACAGCCCACAACCCAACCAGGAGGCCAGATTGCCGCTATTCCAAATGAATTAGCATGATAACTTTAGAGTGGGTATGCATAATTGATGTGAAGCGGGCATAAAAGGGAGATGAAAAGACAGAGCAGAGAGGGATCCAAGGGGTGCTGGTCGGGACAGGCCACCACCCGCTGTGGTTGTCTGTGCTGGGATATGAGAGAAGAGGAGGGCAGCTGAACTGTGTAGAAATGCACACAATCCCAAGTTTGGGTGGAGTTGACATTGGGTGGGTTGATACTGAGGCGAGACCGATCAAAGAGTCTGGGGAGCCGGACCAGTAGTGCGTAAATGGTCTGGTATTTGATCGCACATTTCTTAGATTTCAGCGAGCAATTGGTCATCCACCCTCTTTCCCACACATCTGATTAAACTAAAACGTGCTTATCCACGTTTTCTGCCTCTGAGTCTCTCTATTTCGCTCTTGCCTCTTACGCAAAAAAGAAATTGACGTGGTAGAGGAAGTGGAAGACTTGGATGTCTACATTCTCTCTGACATTTTCTTTCTCTCCCTTCCTCCCACCTTCATGTTACTTGTACACACACATCATGCATTATTAGCACTATGGTGGGCCAAGTGGCAGTGGTTAACCCATGCTGTCTAATTAGCACACCTGAGTTCAAAGGCAGAGCAAGATCGTATGCCCCCAGGGGCTGTGGAAAGAAAGGGGACACCTGAGGAGAGAAGATTTACCCCCTTTCCCCACTGCAGGGACAAGCAATCCTGGAGCTCCAAAAATACTGCTACCTCACTGCCACCCCTCAGCAAACAACACATTTACCAACACACAGAGACAGGACTGTGTGAGGAATGGCTGCAGATATGCGTGGCACTGTGTGAGCGTGCACACACACACACATACACACACACACACACACACACAACATGCACACCTTGCTGTCTTTTTCAAGGTAGAGTGAGATTCCACAACCAGGCCTGAAAGGGTAAAGAGAAAGGGAGGGGTGGGGAGAAGAAAAATCTGCTGTTTCCATAGGAACAGCCAATTTACGCAGTGTTGCGCCACTGCAGCCCTGTGGAGAGGGGTTTGGGTGAGAGGTTGTTAGAAAGGCACATTTGTTTTACGACTTAATGAGACAAGCGAACAGTGCATTATTATTCTGTTCAGCTAGTATGAATATGTGGGGAGGTTTAAGCTAATTAGCATAATAATTAGATTACAATCCCCCAAACAGCCTCACTCACGACTGAGGGAAGATGAATATTTTTGTTCTTTTATTAGCCCACATTATGGGGTGGTGGAGGACGGTGGGGGATTGGGGGTTACAAACAATGTGTTATCAAAATACATTACATAGGAACTTCAATCACTGTGGTGGCTACCTTTCAGCATAGTCTCTATTGGTCTGAGAACCACAAACTGCTTTACGAGTGTCTAAAAAACCTGCTTAGTTTTTTTGTTGACCTTTGATGCAGGGAATCTGCCAAGGAAGGCAAAATCAGCACAGTGTTCTTTAGAAGGCATTGGGGACAGTGAATCGTGCCGTCTTTTAAAATGAAATGACTTGTCTGGACTGTATATGGAGATAGGATAGGGTGGTTGGGTGTGTGGAGGGTTGGGTAAAGGGTGGGTAGGGTAAAGGGTAAATTACTTAATGGTGCACATTGATTTCTGTGCATCATAATCCCTGTATTTAGTACAATCAAAATAAAAAAAATACTTGATCTAAAAAAGAAATGACCACATAAAAGACATAAAAGTGCCATGTACGAGGAACAATAGGCCACTGACAGCAACGTACAATCATGTCAACTCACTGTGCAAAGGGAATTATGGGAGAAAATTCTCAGGGACGTTATGGTTTAGGGAGCAAAAACTATAAATGCATATTTGGTGGACCACTCATCTCATCTTTTAACAACCAGGTTAACATCCCTTGCCTTTCAGCAGACAGCTTTCACATCTGAACCGATCCGAAATTCCTCACCGAACCTCCTTTGGAGTAGTGATGCCCAAACACACGATCTAAAAGCAAACCATTTCACCCCAAACACACAGCGTGACCGCAGCGCTTCCATGCATACTAATAGCGCAGATAACCAAATGGCTGAGGCAAAGTCATTTCCTGCCAATGAAAGAGGCTGTTTAGATGCCTCCGAGGGAGCATTTCCACTTCCACATTGGATTGTCTAAATAAAGCTGCTCGATGCAGCTACAGCCAAGACAGGACCTTAGACACAGCCAGGCAAAGTGAGATGTTTCTACTGCCACTCACATCAGCACTGAATGCATTCAATGGGGATGGCATAAGTAAGGGTTGCAGTGTTTCCCCTATATACATCCAGCAGCAATGCACCACTGTTTAAATGATGACCACCACTGCTGACGAGTAAGATCATGATCAAAGTAAGGTCTTTCATTTGCACACTGTGTAAGCACTACACAAAAAAGCTCATTTTAAGTGTACATCCACAATTTGTTAAGTTGCCAGAAGCCCCCATTTTGTGGTTATATTCAAATTTGCCCCATGACCAACCTAGAATAGTTGAGTTAAAAAGGTTCAATTCTCAACTGATAGCACTGCTGCTGCAACAAATTCCTAGGAAACACTAGGGTTGCATAACCTGGTTGTTCCATTTGTCTAGAATAAAGGTAAACATAGATAAGTATGCAAATACATAGACACAAATATGCAAACAAATACACAAAATAAAAAAATATATACAAGGCAGAAGTCTCTACTACATTCAAATCATGACGGATACGTAATTGGCTTCAGCAGGAGAAGGTTGTCAGTTTTTGTGCTTTAAGTGCTAAAGCCCAGGTCTCAATACATTAGGGAGAGATAGAGATAGAGATAGAGAGAGAGAGAGAGAGAGAGAAGCAGAGAAACAGAGAAACAGAGAAAGAGAAAGAAAAAGAGACAGTACCAGTGCCATGGGATAAATGCTATGACGCCATCAGCAGACACTGCATATCCTTCCATCACCATGGCAACTCATGGATGGATTGGCAGGCAATCATTTCATGGAGTCTTATTCAGTGCTTGCACACAGTGTCATTTGTGTGTGTGTGTGTGTGTGTGTGTGTGTGAATGAATGAATGCATTACTACAAGTCAGGAGACAGGCCATGCTTATGAGGTGGGCAGCCTGTTCTGCCGTGCCTGACTAAGGATAAAAGAGGCGAAGGGAGGAGCCACGGGGACTCTGTGCTCTGTTGATTACTGCATTCCACATCAGCTGAGGTTGAGGTGGTAAAACCTAAGATTAAACTATGCTGGGGGGAGTGCTCGCATAATTGCTTTAATCTATGCTGGGACTTCTCCCTACAACTGAAAGAGGGCTACACATGAACTGTGAAGTCCAATGCCTAAAGGCTGGGGGCTTGGAATAAATCCAAAGTGTGCTGGTTGAGAAAACTTTTCTTCTCTTTACAAGAACTGCCTCGAATATACCTCTGGTTTTAAATCATAAAGTTATTTTACTGGACTCCAGTATGTATGTGCACAGGAATGCAGAGGGCCCATCGGGGTTCCAAAGAAACGCCCATGAAATAGACGGGCATGATTTTGTGATCTCTGTGAAGCAGTCATTAGCCAGGCCAAAGCTCATGTGGAGACGGCAGTCTTAAGGTAAACAGAAGGAAATTGTTAATAAGTCTTTCAAACACACCGACTCCCGGGCGCTCGGCCGTTATCGTCTGAGCAGGATATAGGAGGGGACCAAGGTAAATAAACTACTCCCATTTACACACAGACGCACACATTCATACACACACAAATGCAAAGAGTTTTTATAGGCCCTTGTGCAGGTGCTATGCAAGAAAAAAAATGAATTCACAGCCTTAGTGTGTATCATGCTAAACAGGGGACTTTCTTCAGTACAGAACAGCTGATTAGACAATGATGTAACAGGCTGAATCAAAGTAGTTAGATTTCTGACCGTGCATGTAAATTAGCATTTCAAAGAGAATGACAGATGACTTAATGTAGTGTTCTGACATTATGTTGTCATATGAAGACAAACCAGTCAGTAATGTCAATAATTTCCTCTAGTCATTCATGGCACAGCGGTGCCAAATATCCTGCTGCACTGTTAGTCTTCATAGAAGTCTGTGTGATGTATGCATTTGGGATCAATGGACACAAACAATACCAAACACTGTTTTACATATCTGGAATAGTCAGTTTCAATCATCGTCTCCCAAGAGACCTCTTAAAACCCAGAACTCCCCCAAGTCAAACACTTATTTTTGTGTGTATGTTTTGTGCATGTGTGAGAGTGTGTGTATATGTGTGCGTATACACCTGTGTAGACTGGAGCCTATATAACACAGCCATAATTCATGACCAACTCAGCATGCATACAGAAGAGGCCTCTCCAGACGGGCCCAATCAGACAGAAGGGGCTTGGCAACAGACCGCATTGTGAGGCGGCTGAGAGGATTACCACGGCGACAGGGACCTCACCAGGCCTCTTCTCTATCCCTCTCCAACTCAACCGCTCTCTCCATCTCTATCCCTCTCCAACTCAACCGCTCTCTCCATCTCCACCACTGTCCTTTTCATCAAATTATCTGTGCTCTGTGGTATCAGACTAATGGGCGTAAGGGGTTTACACATAGTACACTGTTTCATTTACAGCATGGGGGTGCAGGGAGTCTGTGGGAAAGCCAGTATTCACTGGATTAGACCTCCACGAACGCAAACACACGCACATGCATATGGCAAGCCAAAGTGTTCACATTTACGCCTGTTTTTAACACGTTAAATAAGGAATGCCCGTAAAAAAACACAGTTTTTTCGAGCATTTTACGCCGTATTTTACGCCGTTTTTCTAGAAAACGGCGTTAAATACGGCGTATTTGACTATTTATATTACGGCGTGAAATACGCCGTTTTCTTTGCTTATTTGACGCGTATTATAGGTTTATTTGACGCGTGCTGTAAGTTTATTTGACGCGTCAAAGATTCTTATTTGACGCGTCAAATTCTTGTTTAACGCGTCAAATTCTTGTAGAACGCGTTCTAATGATAATGATCTCCTCCCTCTGGTTTTCCCAGTCAATGAATTTAAAGTGCCTTCAGCCAATCACTAACCGAAACAAACAGACCAGAACAGTCTGACACAGACCTCCCTGTGCACCGATCTTCCCTAAAGCAATCAAAGTTTTCTCAAACTCACCGTAGGCCTACTGCTTATCATAGCTATCTGTCAACGTAACTAAGAATAAAGCTTCGTTCAGTCCAGACGCTCGCTTTGTTGTTATTTTAAAATAAAACGAAACCGAATGGAACATTTACCGTGCTCATCTTTTCTGCCTGCCAAGCTTTTACTTAGATTAAACTGTGTTTGCCTCTTTTCTGTACGTAGGTAGCTAGCTTTGTGGTTAAGTTGTCTGCCTGTTGTGGTAGTGGTTGTTTTCGTTGAGAGTTCAAATCCCCCGCGATTGCACGGACTTTTCTCCAGCAATTCTTTGTCTTTATGTTAATGTTGTGCTCATGTTTTTGCATGTCACTCGGCTATATACTGCAACGTTATTTTAAATGAATGTGTTTCCTCGTCCTTGACTGGGCAATCATGGTCCATCAGAGGGCATTTGTTGCAAAGTGCAAAGCGTAGGTGCACCCCTTAGCCAAGCAGACTAACAGTCTTTTCCGTGTTTTTTTGTTTGTTTGTTTCAGAAAAGATGAGCACGGTAAATGTTTCATTCGGTTTCGTTTTATTTTAAAATAACAACAAAGCGAGCGTCTGGACTGAACGAAGCTTTACTTGGCTGAAGGCACTTTAAATTCATTTGACTGGGAAAACCAGAGGGAGGAGATCATTATCATTAGAACGCGTTCTACAAGAATTTGACGCGTCAAATAATAATCTTTGACGCGTCAAATAATAATCTTTGACGCGTCAAATTCTTATTTGACGCGTCAAATGAGCTTACAGCACGCGTCAAATAATCCTATAATACGCGTCAAATAAGCAAAGAAAACGGCGTATTTAACGCCGTAATATAAATAGTGAAATACGCCGTATTTAACGCCGTTTTCTAGAAAAACGGCGTAAAATACGGCGTAAAACGCTCGAAAAAACAGCGTTTTTTACGGGCATTCCTTATTTAACGCGTTAAAAACAGGCGTAAATGTGAACACTTTGGCTTGCCATACATGCACGCGCACACACTCACAGTGATGCAATGTAAAGCCACTATGGAGAATTATTAAAGCCCATTCTTGCCCAATTTCCAGTGAAGAGCACAGCATAGCTTGACTCAGATTAGTCATGTTCAGGCACCAGAGGCACATCCCTCAAAGTGTCACAGCTGGAGGAGGAGAGGGAGGAGAGGGGGCCCAGAAGAGTCTGGCTGATAAGAGATTACCCATCTGGTCGGTCATGATCCTTTGTGGTAGGTCAGCCGCCCTGGCCCAGTTTGAAGCAGGAGGCCCACCCATCCATGCATTGTCACATGGAATGAAATGAATGAGGGACTTTCCAGGGATGTGATGTGGCAGGGAAAAGCTGGGCTGGGCATGAAGCGAGGCTGAAGCAGCAGTAGTGGTGGCGGTGGTGGTGATGGTAGTGATGGTGGCTGTGGTGATAATGGTGGCGATGATGGATGTGCGACACCCAAGCCACATAGCCATGCTAGTTATACCAACTCTCTAGCGGATTAACACAGGTGGTCAAAGCTCCTACAGGCTACAGCAGAGAAAGATCCGGCAACCCTTGCCTGGGCCCTTCTTCCATGGCTTCTGCCAAAACCTACTTCTTTCATCTTTGGAATCAGATGTTTTTCATTCGAGCTCAGTTGATTCTTCCTTTTAGGGGGGTGCATAGGGTTTCAGAAGCTTAAACCATGACGGATACACCAAGAACTTAGACCTTGATTACAGAGCGAAGACAAAAAAAAAAGTGGCTTTACAGCAATTTAGGGAGGTCAAGAGATGTAAATGCCCAGCATTCAGGATTTCCTATTTGTTTATTTGTTTCATCCTTTGCATCAAGCCAAACCGAAAACAGATGAAACTCTCTGTAAAAACTTGATTAAAAAACTATACATAAAGACTGACCCTGTTTGCTTGTACATACTCATTAATTTCCCTGGTTTGGTTTCAGTTTGCTAAAAAGCTATGCGTGTCAAACTGGCAGCTTTTAGCAGTGTGTAAACATTAAATATTGATGCAGTGATGAAAGTAAGCTGGCCCAGTCCATCCCACTTCAGAAATGGCAAGCATAATTTAGGTTATGCAAAAAAAGAACAAATTGCCTTGATTTGGTCATTAATAAACATTAATTTCCATTTAGCTCATCAAAATGTCTGACTAATGGGTTTAGACAGGCAAGACTATTTCTTTCTTTTGGACTGTATATGATGGGGGGAGTCAAAGGGAGACAGAGTATAAGAAGGCTATATAGTCTCTGTTGCTAGGATACTGAAAGCTACACTTAAATAACATGTGTGCTGTCTAAGGATATGGTAGATAGAATGATTAACACGATCACTGTTTACTTCGCCAAAAATAATATCTGGCTATTCAGCATTTAGCACTGGTTAAAAATACATATTTTCCTTGAAGGAATAAGTGGTATCATATTACAGAAATTCTGTGGGATCTGTACAAAGCAATGCAAATAAAAAGACACCAGAAAATTTAAGACACCAGAGCCTATGCATGGAAATGTTCTTTCACAAGTGAAGTCAAACGTGTCGAATACACTGATAAACACCAAATAACTAAAATGGCTTGAAGGGAGAAAGTAACACTACCTAGTCTTCATAATTTTAAAAAACCTCACTTTATTTCTCCTCAGAGAGGAAGTTAGCACATAACATCAGCTCCACCTCCCAGCCAGTGAATAATTCATGACACAAGAGTCACGGCTGCCACCACAGCCACCCAGCCCCCTGTTGGTTAGTAGTTCCCCCATTTATTCGCTCATAACTCTTCTGACAAAATTAGTAGCCATGTGACCTTGCATATGGCAAAATGTCATTAGGGCACAAGCCATCACAAAATACAAGGAGATATTCTTTGAAAAAAAGGAGAAAAAAAACAAGAAAAAGCCATCACCAACCTCAAAGGCTGAATCAGGAGGCTAAATAGTACAACTGTAGTGTTGGCCCACCCATATTGGCTGTGACGCTGCACAGAATTTCCTGTTCCACTCAGTCTGGTAACCTGCCTATTTTTCACTTTTCCTTTGCCCCTAAAATAGGGAACCAATGAAAAGATATAAATCATAGAATTTAATTGGTTGTAGCTCTGTCCAGTAGTATACAGAGGCATTTGATAGACGTTCGTTGATCCCACCTCTAAAACCTCCTGTCTATGGGATCTTTGCCAGACCAAGCTCCATCTACGAACTAGATGAGACAGCTAGTACAACTGTAAAACATTAGTAAAATGTATACTTGAAGGGTTAAACCAAAGAGTGGATTGGAGCAACGGAAGTCAACTTTATTTTGCAGTACATTTAGAGGGCATTTTCAGAATTTTACAAGGGGATATTCTTAGTAGACCCTATGACTTCACATGCCAAGAAAAAAAAACACAACACGGGCCAAGTGTACCCATTTAACGGACACAGCCCATACCAGAAACCAGTTGCGAGTGTAGGTACATAAACACATATATTTCTGAAGAAGGCGAAGTAGCAGCCAAACCAAACACTGGTTTCCCACAGTACAAAAATACTCATGGCACCAGCGCTCCACATTTATAAGCCCACTTCTACATCATCCTCCAGAAGAGTGAATGCTGAGTTAGTGGAGGATATAAAAGACAAAAGAAAATAATGAAACCTTTGGCAAAAGCCATGGAAAAGAGAACAGTTTTCACATGCTGAGGAGTTTTTTTACTTCCTGACGAGAAGACTGTGTCAAAGATTTGTTGACTTTGCTTCTCTTGCATCACAAACCGCGAAAACAATCTAATTTGACAACCACATAACTACAGCAGACCCCACCAAAGAGTGAGGAGTCTCGGCAACCACAGTATCTGTTTTACTGGTCACCACACAGCAATGACCTGCAGCCATCACACAGCAACACTACTGTCCCAACAGAGCTTGCAAACCATTTTGCAAACATCCACCATCAGTGTGGTCAAGTTATGATCCTCCTGCCTATGGTCACACAGAACTCCTGTAGAGTCTTTTTACACAGGCAATGCTAGTATACTCTTAAAGGCCTTTACATACCGGCTTTGACATAGAGCAGTGCACTTTGCTTGCTACATTTGTATTTAACAGAGCCCTACACACCAGTGTCAAATTCTACTACCACCACCGTGTTACTATTGATTCGGGTCTATTTTTGTCAATGCTACTCAATAAAATTCATTGTTTATCAATCAATTAAGCTTCAATCAGAACACACACAAGGTCCATACTAAAATAAAGATAGACATACAAGAAATAGATATACAATACGTAGATAATTATCATAATGACTGTAGACTGAATTTTTGGAAATTACCATGATCCTCAATATACACTGTGCACTACCTGTATCTGGGAGCAAACAAAATTGTCAAAGTTGAAAAGTTGAGCAGACTATGAGCAACACTGACTAACTTATTAATATTGTGAACCTAAGGTGGAACACCAGACTACTCCTTGAATAGACACAGCTGGGTGGAAGTCTGCTGTTGATTTACACAAGCCTCAAAACAGGGATGATACTTGTAAACATACATAGAGGGGGATCATATGTAATATAATCTGAATACTTGGAAAGTATGGGCAGAGAAGTCTCAAATGACACTATTCTTCATATTTGTCTAGCTACTTTGTGTGGAAAAGACAAAAAAATATTGAGCATTGCATTGAGCATCAACATTCACAAGAATTTTGTTTACCTTAACGCATAATGTGTGAACCTATATTTCACATCTTGAGTCCACATGTGGGTGACTGTGTCAGATGTTAAACAACTAATATGATTAAAGATGAGTACAGGAATGTCTGGACTGCAATAACCTTTCTTGGAGTTCAAAATGATTAATTCTATCGCGTTAAGTCACCCAGCACTTATTACTAAATAAAACGCAAGTCAAGTAGTTGGGGGAAGTGGAACACCTGGAAACACAAACGTTTCTGAGAAAACACATGCTCCATCACTCACTGTGCTCAGATTTTTTTCACTGTTGTACACTGTGGAACACACACGACACAAACAGCTAGAACACAAGCAAGCATCTAGGAATTGCATTTTCTGCATTCCTTCTCAGAAGCAGTTAGCCAATCACTCTGGTACTAACACCAGAAGTCAAACCAAAAGTCATCTTGACAGTGCCACCCAAGCCACAGACCCTGCAACTTCAAAAATATAGCCTATATACACAAGCTGTACTGACAAGAGAAGTTCTCATAAACAATGGCACCACACCTGTCCCAGGCAAACAAAACAATCCCAAAAAATAGTTTATTATGCTCTAGAAGTGAAGAAAAATAGCCAATAAGGGACTGTAAAAATGCTGCCAGAAGAATGCCTTCCCCAAGAGAACGGCAACCACAGATTCCAAGCAACCAATAATGTCCCCAGACAGGCAGACACACCCTTGAGGCTATGACACAAAACCCATCATACACATAACTGCCAATTTCAGCAACAATTACAACCAACAAAACTGGAGCTAGAAGTTGGGTAATTACACTAGTGTTTTAAAAATGCATGGGTCTGTTTTGTAGAATTATAAGCAGCAGTCAAATACATCCTTCCTAAATTTATACTCCTTTTTTAGTTAAACCACTTCTACTGAACTAAAATGTTTCAGTAAACACGCAGCAAAAAGCTTGAAAAAATGGGTACGCGCCACACTTAACTTACAAGTATGCACTGGCATGTATAGGCTTATTAGAAGACATAGGAGGCATCTAATGTGAAGGGATATCTTATTTAGTTGAAGAGTAGTAAGCACAAGCAGAGAATGTTCTTTGAACCATCTATCCTCCAGCAACTTTTCATATAAAAGTAATTGTATGTCTGTTAAAGCCTCCTGCCTCCCTACTGCCCCAAGGCAGGATAGAAAGTTGGGATTTCACCCCAATTAGCTTAAACTACAACTCCCATATGACAGTGCCACACCTCTCCTATCAGATTTCCTGCCTGTAGTCAAACAGACCGTGAACCCAGAACGAGAGGGAAACAGTTGGGGCCCATGCAATCTACAGTATTTGCATACAGTGCTTAACAGACTACACAGTGGAACTATAGATAGAGTTGCTGATATCAACCTATCTTTTCTGCCTCTATTTCTCCCTCTATTTGCCTGTGAAGACAGTGCTCTAACAGAGGCTCTTTGGGGTCTACAGGGATTTCCTTGTTGTCATGCAATCTATGGGAACTTCCTGTACAGCAAGTTGGGTCAGCACAGTGGGAAAATATAACCCCCTTGCTTTGTCATCGGATCTTCCGAGATGAAAGAAAGGGTCATGAACGCTAAAGCGGTTCTAAACAGCTGGTGCAAATGCACACAGGTGAATGCCGCCACTTTTGTGCTCGGTTGATTGGTTAGACATCATCATTAAAGACCAGTAGACTCATCACTAAAGCACTGATAGTTGTGTTTTCAAATGGACTTATAAGTGATTAAAAAAACACTTTTGACAGGCAACTCCAGTGTTGTAGAAGACTGACACTTGAGTGTAAAATAACTGTTTAACAACACTGCTGCCCTTCACAATGAAAGCTCACAAACAAAGACAAAGCCATTTCCTCTGCACTGTCTAAAACCATTCCGTTCAATGATCTCCAGGTCACTCAAGGAAACATTCATATAATGTTTCCACACCTTAATGCAGTCATCAATGGATACGTGATTACCTGGGAGCACCTCACAGAAGCTAAAGATACCCTACACTGGGGTCGTCTAGGCTACACCCTACCCTCTAGTCTGTAAACCTTCTAAATTTCCTGCCACTAATCGGATGCCTCTGGGGAAAGCAATTAGGAAACAGCTCACTCCAAGAGATCCCTTCAGCCTTGGTTAGGTTGCATGCTGATAGGCTTATCCTAAGGCAAGCCACATAAAGTTTTTTTTGTAAACTCCTGTTCCTGACTGTCATACCTCTTGGCAAGGACTGCCACTATCTATTTCATACAAGAGTCATTAGAGATAAGTTTGAAATGTATTCTTTTGACAATTAATATGAGTTCTACAATTGCAAAACAAAACTTTCAAACTACTGACCTAAAATTGTTGTGACAAACTGAGAATTTCTTTGTAGAAAATCAGAAAAATGCACAAAAAATAAACAAGCTTTCTGTCAAATGTTCACATAAAAACTTGACTGTTGATCTTTTGCCTTAAAGGTCTGGCCCTAGGAGACTCCACAGGAAACTGCCCTTTGCTCCCAGAATCCTCCTGGGCTTCTCTGTGGCCATGGAGACAACCAGCTGAGCCAACATCATCTTGATGCCAAAGTTCACCCACCCAAAAATGACATGTATACTTCCGCTTGTCTCCAACGCCCCTTTCCCTCCCCATAGCCATTGCCCTGCTCCTTCTCCAACCCTTTTGAAGCTGCTAAATGAAAGAGAACACCACTGAATTCCAAAATCTGAGACTACTGTGAAATTCCTCCATATGTAACATGAGGCTGAAAGCACACATTGACCAAAGGAAAGGTTACTGTGTTGGAATGTTCCTCGGGGCGAAGGTTTTGCCTGACCTTTACTCTGACCAAGGTCACATGTTTTTTTCATATTTTACCATCAATTGCCTATTGGAAATTGGTCACCCATTAAGAATGAAAATGAAATCTTTCTTCTTGAAGAATCTGTTTTGCCCCGAATGATGGCAAGAATGATTTTCCAAGAAAAAAAAGTGTTCATCAGAGACCAAGTGTTCATCAGAGACCAAGAGCTGGTGGTTCTTTCTTTCGATAGAATGTTGTGCTTTTTCAATCATGTATTCATAAAGGGTGAGACCAGATTGCTTGTCCTGAATATGTATAACTTTCAACAGTAGCGGTTTTAGGCACGGGCGAACCGGGCAGCCGCGCATAAAACACTATAGAACCGCCACTGACTTTCACTCTGTTTGGTCTCTTTAAAAGGTAGAGGTCATAAAAAGACTGTTCCTACATTTTTCATGCATGATGTGATAACTGAGGAGCGGGATTACAGTAATCTTAAAACTCGACTCAGGATAGATTCACCAAGATCCAACCGGATATGCCAGAACACCATCAGACATTTCTGTCTTGTAGGAGTCTCGTGGTATTGCAATAAAGCTTTGGTCTGCAATTTAAAGCCAGTATCTCTGAGACCTTTTCATATTGGATTTGTGCCTTCTTTTGGCAAACGTAAGGCCAACATACTTAAATTAAACACATTTCAGATTAGAAAAGCATTAGTCACGGTCTTCCCAAAAGCATTCCGTGCTTACATATGCTTTAAATGATTCACAAGACATGCAGAAGATGTGCATAGCACCTGTGTGGAAGCAGGATCACAGCACACTCAAATCCAAAACAACAAAAGAAAACCGACCAACACTCATTTAACCCTCAATGATCCCCATTCCTCCATTCAACTCATCACAGTTATTTTGTATGGAAATTGACCTTTCATAACAGCAATCAAAGTTTGTGAAAATTAATCACATTTTTGGATGGGTTTGTCTTTCAGCAAGACAGTGTTCCAATAGACCTTTCCGAACTGTCAATCAAACGTAAAAGGGCAGCCAATCAGATTGCAGCAGTTGTGGAAGCCCACATGGTGAATTCCTTGTCCCACAAACAAACCAGGTTTCCATAGCGCCAACAGTTGATTAACGTAGCAGGAGGTAACAGTAGCAGCTAGATTGTAAATTAAACAAATGTGAAAATGGTGTTGCGATGTGCTTGGGGGACATGTCGGGCGGATGAGCGGTATCCTGAAAGGCTTCAGGGAAGTCGCTTTATTTTATTTCCCAAACCTAAAACTAATTACGAAAAGTACAAGTACACTCGCAGCTCAACGTCAACAACATCAACAAGCACAAGGTCGTTTGTTCAAAGATAAGGAAATTGAAGACATCTATTTATTTTAATTAAGAACTGTGTAGAATGCTAGCTTACAACCGGGAATAGTTTCAGATGTTGTTAGCGCTGTTTTCTGTGCTAGGCTAGTAAGGCTACATTGTACTCAGTGTCATGAGACTTAATGAGTCCGACTACGTGGGAGCAATGCCCATTCAACCTGCAACACACGAAACAAAAATGCTACAACAGGCTATTCATATTTTGAGTGTATGTATTCAGTTATTGTATTTACTAGGCTTACTCACCCTACTTTACATGAGCAAGTTGACTCCACTATTTTGTCCTGTAGTTCTAGGCTTAATATTATCAACAGACAATGAGGTTTTTCTGTCTTTCTCATCGATCTCCAAAATAAAGCCTCGACAATTACATCCCCATTGTGTAACTTTGTAATTTTTATGTTGTGAATGTACCCCTGTGTGTAGAAGTTTAGTCCTCTCTGACTAGCCCGCTTAGATATTGGTCGTGGTAGCGAGGCCACAGAAATTGAATCTGGTATTAATGACAAGCTACCTTCACCTGCCATTTGTCTGCCTGCGTTTTGTGGGACAGTCAGCTGTGGTTGTGGGACATAGTTACGGTCGCTATGGAGGGGGCGGGACTAGCGGTTCCACTGGAAAGGTCTATTAGTTTCTACCTTGTGAAATGAAGTGCTTTCAATCTGTCCCTGTAACAATGAATAACTGGGAGTGGAGCCACCAGACCAGATTATTAGCAGCATTCGCAGCTGTGTTGGGAAGTGTTCAACTGTCAACACATTGCACTCTTTGGCCAGACAGCCACTTGTATACATTTCAGCTAAAACCCCACAGCACTACTGCTCTCAGATGTCCCATTTAGCTGACGTGAACCCCCTTGCTGGCCATATGACCGTCTGGGATTACTCAGTCTCTCCCTGGTCCCTGCTAATTTTATGAGCCACGCTTCAAAATTGGAGGGTATAAGCCTCCCACCTACCCCCAAAGTGACCCCTGTTGGCTCTTCAGGCAACAAACACAAAGCTGTCCTTCCCAAGTCCCTCCCAAGGCCTACTTTATGCTTGAAGGAATTTTGGCATCAATGAGCCCAAACTCTCATTAGCAAGCAACTATGGATGTGACATTCTGACAACATTAGCATTCACTAAAGTGATCAATGCAATGCCCTGAGGTGTCTGTAACAATTTCCCAAACTTGACCTAATACACAAAAAGGCAAAAATATTTTCTGTGCAACAGGCATTTCCACTCACAGACGGATTGTTCTGTATTCCTTGTCTAGGCGAGTCTACAGCTTTTACTTTTTTCCATTCCAGATTCTTCCCAGCTGAACCGAGCTGTCGGCACTGTAGTTCATGAAGCCTGCACCTTGAAGATAAATTTTGGTTGCCATGCCAACTGGTGAAGTGGTAACCCATAACAACAGTTGATAGTGCACTAATAAATATGTCAGGAAAGATAGCTGTATATAATTTCCCACTGCACTCACAATATTTTCCCAAAGTATGAATTTCTTTCCAAAGTATGAATGGTTTTGTGATGGAGTGCCCATCACTAGGGTTGTGGGTGTGCTCTGACTGCCATACCAACGAGCCGGGCTCTTTGGTGTCGTGGTCAAAGTGCATGTTTGGTACCGTGGAGCTCCAGGTTCGAAGCCTGGTGGGGTGACTTCTCCCCTTCGCTACAGGTTTACTGTTTACAATTTACAATTTCGCAGTCTCTTTGTTCTTGGTTTAAAATGGTATAACCAGTACTACACATAACATGATATGAAAATGACCTCTAAGTAACAGCCAGACACTGAAAGAAAACTTTTAAAAAGACCCATACAGCTTATTCCAATGGCTGCCAGGTTATTATTAGTCAGTGTAAACCACAGGAAATGACAAGGGGAAGATCTCACGGTAACAGAATTACACAATGTCAGTTTGCGTGTGCCTACATATCAGTGCCAGCTGCTGGTTCTTTGAACAGGGAAGCTCATTTGCAGTGTACATTATAAATGTATCCTATTGCACCGTGCATTACTAATAAAAGGAAAGTTTAAATGAGGCTACTGTCGGACATAGCCATGCCATAAACCCACAGCAACACACACCTTCAAGACTTTCAGTAGTAATACACATCTCTACTGCGTCTGTCTACACCACCACCAGAACTTCTGCTTTACTTTTTGTATTACTAATTGCATGTTCACCATGACCCTCCCCAGATAACTGTGCACATGGATTCACATGATTATTGCTTTCAGTGCCTTTCTATGCCCTATCAAAGTTATACAGGTCTGCCTTTGTATGCCCTATCAAAGTTATACAGGTCCGCAAAACCCCAATTTCAATCACAACATACCCATGACATGGCTTCACAGTTTCTTTCTTATAGTACTCTCAGTCAGCCAACTGACCTTGTCATAGCAGGAGAACTGAAAATTGTTTTTTAGACCAAATCAATCATGGGCGTTGGCCAACAATATTAGCAATAACCACTGTGCTGGGGTGGGTTAGCAAGCTAACTAGCAAGCTAGTGTTCCTTTACAACTTGGATGCTTGAATTAATTAACTAAGAAAACTAAAACAGCAAACTCAATAATGTTATGGCAATTACATTGTCTTTATTTATGGTGTAATATGTGCAAAGTAAGAAAATGAGTTACATGGCTAAGAAATAAGGCCCTCCACATGGATAGCACTTCATATCATGACTTTACCCTCTGAAATCTGCGAGGGAGTGAATCATTTTTTCAGACAGCAACATTTGTTCCAAACTGACTGTTTACCAAAAGTAGTTCTGCCTTTTACACAGTTCCTCCAATTATCATGTGACAGCCTGGCGTTATGGCCAGCCAAATGTTCCATTCACCCCCAGTGAAGCTTCAAAGAGAATAACTATTTTCCACATTTATCCAATTAACGTCTAGCTTTGCTGCAATGAAAAAAGATGGTCAGTGCCATCTCATAGACACCCATTGAAGCTTGCCATTGATGGGGTTTTAACATGCAGTGCTGCACCATATAAAAATCGCTGGAAAATCACATTAAAAATGGCAATAATAACTTAAGGATGTTAAACACAATCCTGCAGGCTTTCAATATGTCAGTCCTAGTTGAATGTAAATTCAATAGTGCATATTTGACCAGTTATTGTTTGAAATTTAAAAATGTCCCTTGTTGTCTCAAAGCAATCACCACTGCTAGACATGTACTTAAATGGAAACAAAATTATGTTAAATTAATTCTCTATGATTTTAAAAAGTGAAAGGTGTTTGGTAATGGATTAGTATAACTCTACAGTTGAAACAGAGCAAACATGAAGGGAGGAATATTACTCACAGAGATCTCAAACACTTCCTGGGTGTCATCGAGCATCTGGACCCGCACAGAGACCTGGCGGCCGGGGGGCATGGTTGGGGGACGCTGGCCGGGCTCCAGGGTGCTGATGCCCAGGCTCTCTGGGGCTCCCAACCGCTGACCTGCATTGGACGGTCTCTCGTCTGGCTCCACCATGGTGCCTGTGATGAAAGAGATCAAGTTAGGATGCACCAATGACGACGGTCAGCCTAATGTGCTGTACAACGTTAAACAGCAGGCTGAACAAATGACCCCTGCATCATTGTTGGACGGGTTTTTTAGTTCAGTAGTCAGACATGTTTTTTACCCCCTGATACCCCACATTCTAAATCCCTCACAAGTACTGACATGAACACAAAATAAGCTTCAACACTTTCCAAATTTAAAATAAGTACAGTCTAAATAAATAAAGATGGTGAGGAATATAACATAAACACTGTAACTAAACACAACATCATTCAAAGCAGTTTCACCTGGGAGAGGTCTTAAACACTGTAATCATGATCTTAAGGCTGATCCTCAGGAATAGCACTGTGGTTTGTTACAAATAGCCTGTGTTCTAATGCATCACAAACTATCTGTGTAGCTGTTGTGGTGCTTTGTGCAACTGTGGGAATCCCTTCCCAGTGACACCATTTGATCTTCAAAAGAAAGAGCTGAATGGGTCTTTGTATCCTTCCACATTCTGTTCATGAATCACCAGGCAGCCATTTGGAATTGGCCTGTACAAACAGCTTATTTGCTTAATTATCAACACCACGTGCGCCATGTTTTCATTCACTTGCACCGTGAATTTTCGCCATGTGTCATCGGTGCAAAATTGTACAGAGCTGCTCACTGTTCTGGAGCCTGCTCAAGGGATTCATTTTCATAATAAAGGGCAAAGCTTTCCACAAACAAAATAACAATATGTTGAGCACAGAGTCAGCATGGGCCCACATGCTTGCGCTGAGGGAAAGAGGTGCTGTGGGAAAAACTAAAACTCAGTCCAGAAAAATCAGAGGGCCTCACTTGAGTGAAGATCACAAAGTACACTTCAGGATGGACAAAGAACTTCCTTTCCTAAAAATGCTCAGGGCATCATTAGTCTAACCATCAGAGAGAGGTCCATTGAAAAGAGAAGGCCAAGGCAAAGGTCTTGGATTATTCCAGGCAACGAGGACACAAGGAACCTGTCCCTCACACTGAGGCACGAGAGTTCCAAATGTTGCCTTGGATCTGCGGGAGGCTTCCATATACTGTCACAACGTGAACTGGCTCTGCACGGGGATGACGAACACATTTATCATCTGAGGTCACCCTCTGTGCAAAAGGAAATCACTGCGGCAGAAAGCCATTAAAACCTCACACCCCCATGCTGTCTTCCTTTAAAAACGCAATGTAACACAAATATCAAATCTCACAGAGAGGCAGAAGCACACCAGAAGGTTATTCATTATGTGGGGTAAGACAACAGAAACAGAAAAGGTAAAAACCTTTCTTGTACATTTTAGTGTGAGCCATAATTTCAAACTGGGCAAATCAGACCGGCCTAAGTGACAAGCTAAAGGGACCAAAACAAGTCCTCAGCTGTCGGTCATGCTAATGCAAAAAAATTGCCTACCTTAGAGGGGTTTGGAAATCCCCTATGCAGAAGGCAACCTACAAACACATGACTCAAGACTTGACCTGAGTTCCTCAGACACCTTTCAGCCTAAGCGAGAAACTAACACTAACAATGTACCAGAGAGAGAGAGGGAGGGAGGGACAAAACTGCCAACCACCAACACCGCAGAGTTTACCCAGCATTCCTCCCAACCAAAGACCACTTTGGTGGCAGGAAGGTCGAGAGACACAGGGGGTGGGGCGTGGAGGAGGTGGAACAGTTTCACTCTCTCTGACAGCGTGGTCCGGTAGTGGTACACCCAAAACAAAAAAAAAAAAAAAACAATGATACTGCTGAGGCCTGCAGGGACTGATGATGATGATTGCAGCCTGCTGCATCACATCATCACAGCACAGTGTGTGTGGGGGGATTGGCCATGGGGGATGAAAGGGGGGATCAGAGTGGCATCAGAACCAGGGCTATGAAGTGAATATGTGAGTGGGGGTGGGGTGTTGTGGATGAGAGATGTGGGTTGCTTTGTCAAAGAGGCTCCTGCATCAAGACATGTCATGACAAGCTGAAGGCACACTCCAAACATGTGATAGTCTGCAAAACACTGTGAATCACTCAAACACTCACTCTTTCTCACACACACGTTTATTTTATTTATTTGTTTTTGCAAGACAAGCTATGAGCAGAAGACAAAACAAAGATGAAGACAAATATGTCATCATTATTGTGCTTTGTAACTGACAAGTGAAGAATAAAAGGGTTAAGGAGCATCCACAGCTACAATTAATGTCCAGATATGACCACTACGAGTTACCGTAACATAACAAACAAAAACACTGACCGCAAGATGACTTGTCGGACTGAAAGGTTAGGGGGATTAATGGACCTTACCACCAGTTTACCTAACCCTACGCAAACACTTCATTTGCACATTATCAGACTGTCTTTATCACCTGTGGCACAGGCATGCAAACCCTGAATAAAAGATGGCAAAGTTCATTTAAAAACACAGGCACAAAAGCAGATTAAAATTTAGGAGACTGACAAGGTGGTGTGAGATTTTGTGAGCATGGCAGATGCTAACTGTATGAGCAGCACACATAATCTTTCCATCCAAACAAGTGTAATGGAGAGGACAGTCATTCAGTGGCAAGGCCTATGATCTGGCATGAAAATCTGCAAAAAAGATTTTACAAAGGCCAAAAAAGAGAGATAGAGGGATGAAATGGGGCAGATAGAGAAAGGAGAGAGAGAGAGAAAGAGGGAGAGCCGAGAGCTTGCCACAGACATAGACCCCAACACAAAATCACTGTTGATACAATCCTCTGGTGATCCAATGAGGCCAGCCTGTGTACACAAACAGCACAATAAAGGGGCCCATTCTTTTCTGTCTCAGAGCCCAGGGCAACTAAATTACTGCTTACACATTTAAGCTGTGAGAGCGTAATTGAGAGCAAATCCCTTCGGGACCACTTCATCACCTGTATACAGCTGCTTTATTGTGCCACGTTAGAGACTATTTCACTCAGCTTCCCAAGAACTTTCAGCTCCACAGACAGGGCTACAGACGATCTATTTACAACCTGTGATTCAATTCAATTCCCTGCTGTCCACTTGTACTGATCTACTTCAGCATAGACCACAGCATATTAGGTGCTCCGTACAGCGAGGCAGCACAAAAACGAAACCTTGAAGCCTTAATCTCGACCTAGGCACAGATGGCAATACTTGGCTGGAGGACAAGATAACTTTCTAATACGAAATTTGTACACAAGCCCTGTGATATGGCACGGTTAATATGTTTGCTGAAAATGTTTTCCAAATGTACTTTTAATTGTAAAGGACATAAGAGGACTTAAAGAAGAGAACGGGGAAATTAAATGACCTCCCCTGACAACTATAAAATGGTGCTTTTACAAATTCCCTAATTAGTCACTGATTTTCAGTGGTGACCATTTCCTCTTAAGAACTCTGGGCCTGGGGAGGGACACTTCCTCATAGACTGAGGGTTAAGAAATGAGTAGCCTAATCTCACAGCAAGTTACTCAGAAAACCCCTGGCAGGGGATATGCAGTGACAGAGACAAGCCAAACAGGTTTGAAACTTCAAAACCACATCAAGTCATCACAAAGATATCTGTGCGTAGCAACACCTTTATTTCCTTCAGGAATCTGCCCTTCAACTTAAAAAAGCGAGTAAGTAATTTAATGTTCACGAGACCAAATGGTTCCAGGGCCATTCCCTTGTTCATGTTTTTGTTCATGAGAACCAAATTAACATGTTAACTGCGTGGAACAGAGATTTCGTCCCGTGTTACACTGAACAAGGACCCACGGCCTATAAGGGTCATGCAAAAAAGTGGGTTTCATGGTGAATAGATACAGAGAACAGGTAGGTAGGTGACACCTGATAAGGGCAGCCATTGTGCAAACTCATCCCGTTTCAGTGTATTGTTCTGTTCTGAAGGTTTCACATTTGCCATCTGCAAAAGAAGCCTGCTAGAGAAGAGGTCACAACATACATGGCAATTTACAATGCCTAACTTCCCCCTTATCCTCTTAGCATTAATTAATCACCCACAACTTTTGTGTTTAATGGTTGCAGATTTGAAGCAAGTACAAGGAAAGTAGAGATTACAGACAGAAGCTAAATAGTTTCAGATATCTGTATTTATTTAAGGGTGGCATAGGGGGTTCTGTGTATGCTAAGAACAGTACATGAGGTATAAGAAAAGAATCAAATAAGGTAGGCAAGTCTGACTAAAGTGACAAAGCCATAAATATTTTTTATGGGCTGTGTGTGGAACAGGAAATGGTTCTGGACTAGTTGTCACCCTTAAGCTTTGGGTGCTGGCTTACGTGTGTGTCCCCATCACACACTGAAATTACTCTCTGTTCTGGTTCACAGAGTTGTCTCTGGCAAAACGCATGTTAACACAGTGAAGTGTAGGCTATATAACTGCTGTCGATGCATGCAAAACTGGAAATAAAACACAGACATGTCCACGCAGATACATGCAGACACACCAATGTGCATGCAGTCACTCACAGCCACACACATTTCAACAAGGGGAAGCAGACAGCAGTTAGACACACACACAAAGGCTACTGTTTGGGACACTCTCCAGGTCCTTTGGGTTATTTAACCCATCTTTGAACCAGCAAACCTGTCATTTCCCAAGGTAGTGGCCATGGGGGTGGAGTTGGGACAGCTTCCCACATGATATAGACACACACAGTGTCCAGGTATTTTGGATTGATCAAGATCAAAACCAAAAGTTTGCAGTCTGTGCCACTGTTTTAAATGCCCTGGACTCACACACAACAGACCTATTCATCTAGTCTATTTGTATAGTTTTGCATGCAGGTTAACTGTGCATGAAGGGAAAGCTGCAGAAGGTGCCAGTGAAATTACAAAAGGAGAGGGTTAATGTCCACAGAGATGTCCACAACGGGTTTTGTGATCAAGCTTTGAGATAATCCTGTGTATCTCATGTCAGATTACATAGCCGATAAGAGGACTGTAAGCATGGTAGGCCTAACACCGAAAGGGGAGACCAAACGGGTGTCGCCCGAATGTCGTGATTAACTGTAAGAAAAAATCTGCCAATCTAAATGACAATCACACACGACGACGCTTCTTGCTGCTTTGTGTCTAACAGCAAAGATAACCCTAATGCTGGCTTCCGTCTTAGACAGGACACTGAATGTAGGTTACCAGAATAATCCTTTAGGTTAAGATGTTAGTAGGCTAAAGTGTATTGACGCGACACTGGCAGCACAAGATGAAGAGACCAAAATTAGAACAGTCTCCTTTCAAGCAGGCGGTCTGCTGTAATGTTGCAAGTAACTGCGAACAGCTTTGACGTAAAAGTAGCCACCAGTTCATAGGTGAAGACACCCGGCTCCAAATCTAAGTGGTAGCAACGACTTTCCCCCCAGATAGACACAGAATAATATTATCGGCAAAAGCTTTGCGTTGTACAGTATCCTTGTCCGCCCTAACAGTAGCGTAGCCTACGGAAACGAACGTTGACGAATGCATTCTTGCCTACCTGCTCAGGGACGAAAATGTACTTCAGGAACGAAGCCTTTTGGCAACAAATTTCCCAAGGGAATGCTAATGGTTGCCACACGACACAGACCAACTTAAGTAATCAAATTTGTCAGTACATCAAGTATTCTCGTTTTGTGTTTCTGTCCCAAAATACGCAACGCCGACTTCTACTGAGCTACAGTAGCCTAACTTGGCGAGTGTTGAAAATGGGAGTCTTCTGAATGACGTTCTCTGTCTAAACTAGAGTAGGACATAGCGACGCGTGGCACCTATGTATTCTAAAAAGGGCGTCGGTACAAGGCAACGATAGCCTGCCAGCCTCACAATAATTTACGAACGCAGAGAACACCAGCACACTTCACTCCTCAAGTAAATGAAGCCGGCCGGTCCCTAATGTGAACCATACATCGGGATGCATGGCTTCTTACCTTCCTTGAAAAAGCAGCTGTAGTGTTATATTCCACGGAATAGTTTCCAAACGAGTGCTGGGCTGCTCGGTAAACCTATCTTGGCTAGATCTTACTTCAGAAAAACGGCGGTACTCAGTTGGTAAGAGCTCCGAGACGAGGCGTCTTCTTAGTCGCCATGTCGGACCGACTTACTGTGGGGAGGGTTATACTGAAACCAAGGGCAGATTCCAGTCGAGTTCCCGGCGAGAACAATACGGGTGAGATACTGCCTCCAGCTCTTGTAGATGGCACTGCACTTGAACACAGCTTAGTGTTTGGCGTTTAGGCAGCTCTAGCCCCACCTAGTTGAAGCTTCTTGAGTAAAACAAGTACACGTCGTAAAATAAACTAAGCATTTTCGCAGTTTCCCATTATTTCAGATTTAACGGCTTAAGGTGCCTTTAGACATCAGTTCTCAACTGAACGTGGTTTTACTTGATTGTACAATGGCTTCAATAAGCCTGGTGACGAAGGATACATTTTAGGCCTTAAAGTTACAAAGTACCATCAATTTGAAACCGTTACCATTCCTATTAGTCTTTTAAAGTTGTCCCCAGAATGTGTCTATGTCCGGTACGTAGTGTATGGCACCAAAGAGAAAAGGACCACACAAACGTGGTAGGCTATGTTTACTAAACAGGCTAGGGCAGTTTTCAAGTCATGGGTATGGAATTAAATAGTCTGGCATACTCCTCATACACAAAACATAATTCACAAAAACAGACACTGCAATGTGACTCCCAAGAGAAACTTTATTGGTCGAGATTTATATAACCCCAAAAGATCTCTATTCTCTGATTTCCATAAAGGGTTACAGACAAGCTTTAGAGACTGGCTTGAATAACAATGGGCTAGTTTAAAAAAAAAAAAAAAAAAAAAAAAAACTGCAGGTGGTCCCCAACCCAAACACCAATACCAATCTACAGTGAGAGCCCATTCAGAAATCAACTACACGACAGGCATTATACCCATACAGATCTCCATGATGAAAACCAACCAGTCCCCCCCCCCCCTCCCCGTTATCATGTAGGTCATGGAGTGAGCAAGCTGAAGACAGATGTTAGCTTTCCACACAGATTTACTAACAAGTCAGCACTGATGCCATTTCCTGAGGGGCATATCGTGTCCTTGGAAATGAACAAAAAAAAGCCTAAATAAAAACTGTCTGACAGCACAGGGAGCCATGTTGGGCTCCCCATCGACCATCCCCCTCACCCCCATTTACCACCATACACAAGTCCATTACAATCCAATTTGACATCACATCCCTTTCAGTCCTTTCCTGCCAGGTTTTGAGGAGTGCAAAGCCCGTACAACGGAGGGTGTAGGGGGAGAGCTCCCATTTACTACATCCAGAGACACATATGGCATTAACAGAGCACGACTACATAGGTAACTGATTGCTGTGAAGGGGTGAGCAGAGAGTAAAAAGGATTGTTTTAATATTTCTTCTACCATCAGGTTTTTTGTAACTAAGATGAAATATGATGACCCATGTTAGTTTTTATTGCCCCCTTTCTCTCTTTGTTGTGGTGATTCATCCAGGAGAGAAAGACCGAACACTGGGGCTTTGAATTCCTTCCCGCCCAAACCCGCCTTTTTTAGAGGGTGGACAAGTCATTCACTCAGACACACGTACGCATACACACACAGAGGACGTGGAGTCCTTGAGCTGGGAGTAGACTTGAGTGAGATTTAGATTTTTCTTTTAATCAGACCAAGCAGCAGAGAGGCCCTGATACACACACGCACGCTACAGTTCATCGCTTGAAAGGGGAAGTACCAGTCTTTATAAGATGTTTATCCCCAGTGCTAGGATATCATGTTTTAAATCATTATGGGCTGGCAGAGGGATGAGTCTTCGCTCAGGCGGTGTTGAGCAGGTCCTGGATGGCCTTCTGCTGCGTCTCACTGAGCGTAGAGACACACTGTGTCCATAATCCAGAGACCTGGGAAAAATGTGAGCATAAAAAAGTTAAAACGATGAAAAATATGCGACTTCAGCAATCCCTCTGAGAAATCCACCCATGAGCTGGACAAAGCATCTAAGCATTTAACTCAACCAAAACGCACATCTTTGGCAATGCAAGGACCGAGATTTTTTTGCCAAAAATATTTAAAAATAGGTAAGAGGTCACAAACCCGCACTTGGCGAATAACATTGGCCAGTCTTTTGCTGCATCCATCCTCTCCTCTCACCGATTCATTCGCAACACCGTTGGCAATGATCACAAAGATCTTGGGCAGGTTGGCATTGTCAGGACCAAGAACAATGGGATTGTTGCTGCAAAAAGACACAGATAGCAAGTAAATCTTGTAGTCACAACTGCCAAAGTAATGCCAAGTTTATTTTTCCAACTTCCACATTTCTAGCCTGGTAAACCAGCCCCTTGTACTTCACTTCATTTTGTACAGAGGGTCTGGAACTGCTGTATTGAGAGGCGCTTTTTCCGATACAATTCTTGCCGGGCCAATCAGCAAACAGAGGGAGTTTTCGTAAGCAATGACGTCGACTGTGTGTGCTTTGTTTCACCCGTTTACTTGTAGTGCATTTGTGGCTGTAGCTCAGCAATGGCAGCGGAGAGCGAAGTAGGCAAAGCTATTTAGTCTGCTGTGGCAATGCTTTGGAGTATTAAGGAATTAAAGACAGAGCAAGAAGAATGTTCAAGGAGTTTAATTTGTAGAAGAGATGTCGTGGCCTTACTCCCCACAGGGTTAGGAAAAAGTTTAAATCTTCCAGCTTTCTCTGTTAGTCATCAGTTCATTAGTTTCCAGACAGCTTCTGTAGAATTCTATATGATTTTCTATGAATTCTTTTAGACAGTCAAATGAACAACCTTTACCTGCATACCGTTTTAACTGTCTGTTTAGCAAGGGTCCATACAAGACTGTTCATTCAGCAAAATATCCAACACTAAACCAAGCTGGTGCCTTGGCCAGTAACTGATAGCATGCACGAGCACAGATGTAAGGCCTTGCAGATGCATATATTTGGATAAATGGAATGTGTACTCCATCCTAAACTGAAAACCAAGGGTGTTGATGAACCATGTTCTTATATGGAGTGTCTTCCCTGACTTACCAACCGTTCAGGCCATTCTCCACTGTTTAGACAGATTTGCGCAACGCAACTTCCTTCACAATCCAGCGCATTGCATACGTCACGATTAGGTGTTAACGTTTGGGTAAAGGCAGATGCAATCTTTTTAAATTTAATCCAGGAAAAAAGTTTCTCAATAGAGCAGTTCCAGACCCTCTGTACAAAACGAAGTCAGCCACATTTCAGTGGACATATGTAAAACAATAACCTGGCTTTGGGTTAGACCACTGAGGACATGCGACAGCAATTAGAAAAAATAACTTCCTAATCAGTAGCCCAATAAGCAAAAACACTGAAGCAACTCTGGATGTGCAAGTGCAAAAAGCTCACCTTTCAATAAGATCACACAGGAAGTCGAAGGTGTGGACCGCCTCCTCTTTGTCTTCGTTGAGCGGCAGCCAGGAGAGCCAATGGGGGAGGACCTCGTTGACGTTGACACATTCAGGTCGGTACCTCATGATCTTGCCAACAGCGAGATGCAGTTCTCTGTGGCATTGACATTCTCCTTTTCTTTAGAATCAGGGGCCTGGATGACTCCAACTAGGAGGGGGATTGCCTCTGAAAGACAAGCATACAAAGACAAAGAACTTGTAAGGACAAGACAGGTTTGGATTTGGTATGCCGTCTTGCTAGGCATTTTTCAACACATCAATTTAAAGTTGACATGAACCAATTTAATGGTGAATGAAATTAAACCAGAGTCTATATAATCTATATTGCTCCCAAAAATCTAAAAAATAACCATTATTCCCTAAAATATTTTCACACACTCCATTTTGCAAGAGGCCTTTCTTCATGGTTAAAGAAAACCCTCATCTTGCAGCCATGTCCCCCACCTGTGCAGAAAGGTCTGTAGTTCTCTCCTCCGAACTGGGCCATGACTCCTACACCATAGGCGGCCGCCTGCCGCACCTCCGGGCTGGAGTCACACAGTGACTGAAGCATGGGCCGCAGGAAGTACTCCGCATACTTGAAGGACGAGGGGCTGCAGTGCTCCACCACGTCGTCGAAGATGCACAGGCCCCACTGCCTGTCTGCCCAGGGTCTGTGAGGGCACTGGGTGAGGAGAGAAGCAAATGAGGAATTTACTTCAAAAGATTTCCAGAAGGTTTATTCTCACATACCCTAAAATAGTGAGAGTAAAACATTAAGTGAAATTTCTGTTAGTCAGTCTAACCTGTACATGTGTCGGGGCAGGAAGTGCAGGTAGGGGAGGGGGTATGTTTTACTACACATACAAACTCAGACTGGGTTGACCTTTTTTAACTGTAGTCCCATTTCATTACCCCTGCATTACATTGCTTTGCATTTAGCCAGTGCTGTTATCCAAAGTGACTTCCAAGTAGGGATTAGTACCAAAATCTGGTAGCAAACAGGCCCTGGGTCCAAGTTTTTAAAGATCAGAGCATCGATAAGCTCTGACGGCAACAGTTGGGTTAATTTCTCCAGTACCAATAGTAATACTTGGTTATCTTTCCCAGTTGTCTGACCAGTTCCTTTACCGATTAAGATATTACTCTGGATTGTTCTCTCCTTAAAGCAGGGGGGAAACTCTTCTTCAAGCCCACACAAACCCTCGCAGACTCGCAGTGTGCGCAACTGGAGAGTTTACTTGTACATGTGCAATAGTGATGCACGGGTGCCCGCGGTAATGAGTCACCAAAAAATACTTTATGATATTCAGGTAGCGGTCAGTCGAGTCATTTAAAATAAAGATGCAGACTACATTTTTGTAATTTATGTAGTAGACAAAATTTTCTATAAAATACAGACTTTATTCGCTGAATAACTGGCGTAAAGATGTACTACTTTTAAAAATGCGGGTCGGATACAATGTTTTCAGAATTATTTTTTACGGTCCGAGTTGCGGTCGGGTTAGTTGTAGAGCTGGGCGATATGACCAAAAATTGTTATCACGGTATTTTAAAAAATTATCATGGTATTTGACTTTTTGGTGGAAGTTTACGCATTAACCCCAATTCTTATCATTTAGAGATGAATTACTACTGCAAATTGATGTAGAATTACCCATCTGTTGTGAATGGTCCCACAAAATGTTACGGTCACAAAAATGTAATGCCAGGCCATTGTCGTGAGGTGCAGAAATCAGAGTGTCTGACCATGACTGTTGAAAATACAGAATTATTTATTGTTCAACTTGAAAATACAATTTAAAGCTGACTGCAATGTAGGACATATTACAGTGACTGGAAAGTGAAGACTTACAGTACAAACACACCTTTATAAACAACTTGCATCCATAGACTTTTCTTCAAAAGAAAATGCATCCTGTAGCAATCACTTTCGCGCGACAACACTTACATATTATAGTTTTCTGATCGGCGTCTGATTTCTGAAACCCAAAATGCCTCCACACTGCAGACACCGCTCCCTTTTTCGGAATTAATTCTGTGTCCGTATCATTTTGTTCGTTCATGCCTCGACTTGTCTTCGTCCACCGCTGAACTTTCTTTAAATTATTTCCTACTCTCTACTCTCTGCCGCCACCTAGGCTCCGCTCTACAACTTGTTTGGTGCAACACTGTGAAAATGTCCCCTGCGCAAGCTACCGCTATGCGATGTTCCGCCACCCCGTGTTCCCAACATAAACGCACATAACGTCATGGAGGTAAATTAAAATTTCGCATCATATAATTAAAAATTATCGGTATACCAGTGCTAAAGGTATACCGCCCAGCTCAAGTTAGTTGTAAATGTTGGTTGGGTGCGGATCGTTCAAACGTGGACCCGCGCATCACTGATGTTCATCTACTGTCACACAGGTCCCTTTTGATACAGAGTGGGACACCACATGCTGCACTATGATACACTGGTATCATGAGTCTTGAGCTACCACCAAGTTCAACATAAAAGAACTATGGTTACAAACAACTTGTGTGTACATCCAAAAAGTTATTTTGTTAAAGTTTAGTCACACAGAAGCTGCATCAGGTTTTCAACCTATTAATTATGATGAAACACGTATATTGGCTTATTTTTGAGCGTGGTGAGTGGGAACCGTGTATTATGTTGCTTCTGTGCACAGTCTTGCAACACTTACCAGTTTCTGGTCTTTGGACCCAACTACATGCATGCCAGACTGGCTGCACCAGCACAAGCTTGGGCATAAACTGTAGTCAATTTTTCCAATTAAGAGTTCTGCCTAAACAACTGTTTTGCTGTAAATAAATGCATCATTTATTTTTTATTTATGCGACATCTTGATGTTAGTCAACACCTGAAATTATGTAAATGGCTGGTTTATGGGGTATTGCCGATTTAAAACTGACTTCCTTTATACGTATTAGTTTTATATAGTATACAGAACATTTATCGTCTTGCACTACAAATAAAATATACTTTTTAATGTCTTCGGGCATTAGGCAGCAGGCAGTGTCATCGCCATACAATTTTAGCTGTTGAACCATCAAGCAATCTGTTAAAGTTAGTCATGTTGTCAATTAGATTTCCTTCTCCAAAAGGTACAGATAAAAGTGCCATTACCATAATAAGCAGTAGTACCTGTAAAACCTTAATACCCATCTCTACTTCCAAATGAGTATGAACGAGCATTTTCTATACCCATGACTACCAAACTGAAGTGGATGGAAACTAGTTATTGTGACATCGATCATAACAGTTCATTAGCAGAGGCTGTACTTACTATGAGGTTGACTATGAGCTGCAAGAGCTGTTCGAACCATGGGAGCACTTTCTCCTTGTAGCTGCTGAACAGGGAGTGCAAAATGTCTGACACCTTGGTAAGTATGTAAACGTCATTCTCATCCTGTCAGGGGGCAGAAGGATAAGGATTCAGAATTAAAGAAGCAGGAGAAAAAAATTATATATTTAATTTCTACTTGGAACTGGATTTATTAAGGCGTTATGACCTCATCTGTTGCGCTTTAAATGGGTTGTAAAAAGTGGCATAACTGGTCTTTACTGCTGCCTACACCTTGTTAAACTGAAGAGCTTTTTGTTCTTCATACTTCATGTACTCACTAAAACTAGCACCTCTACAAAAATACAATGACCAACATAGTCAGTAAGCCAAACACCAAAGTTCGAGATGCTTATTCCAATAATACCATCCTGGGAGAACAGAGCAACTTCATGTTAGTCAATTTTAGGCAGGTAGCTCTCTGCACATTTTGTTAAACACAACCAACAACAATGCTCATGATGTACCTCATCTTGCAAAGTTTCCTCCACTTGCTCATCATAGTCCTCGTCCTGTCTTTTGGCTGAAACAGACAGGAGAGAAATATCAATGGACCGCTCTACAATTCAGATATTCACAGATGTTAAGTAGCTACATCCTGCAGTGACACCTGTATTATTACACCTAAATTATGCAACTAACACCAATTGCTGAAGTTACTGCAACAGGTTTGGAGCAAATGCACCTAGCCACTGAAGACTGGAAGTGCTTTTGGTCACAGGAGAGTCAAGTCATTTAAACACCAGTAGCAACTGCTATTGTGATAATGTGTTTTGTTGGGTTAAAATATGTAGAATATTGGCACCTTGTCTGAGTTCTTGGTTTTTAAAGTGCTCCTCCAGTTTTCCCTTCAGAATTCCTCCCAGCTCCTCAAAGTGCTCGTTGTTCAGGCAACCATCTCCCATGAGCTCAATGCACTGGAGGCAGAACAGAGGAAGTCACGTATCTGATACATTCGGTAGAACTTTGTAGTTGCTTAACAGTGCTACCTGACAGTGCTGCCTTACTAGAAAGGCTAGCCAATGCTTGTGCATTTTTAGCATCAACTACTATAAAGGTGAAGCAGAAACGGAACACTATACAGTAATTTTTTTTTTATAATATCACAAGGAGAAAGAAAACACCACAACCGTCTTGGAACCTAGCCATAGGAAGGCGTAGGTGTGCATGTGTACCTTGGCAAAGGAGTGCATGATCTCCGACAGCACATCAGAGTCTGGCTCGGTGCCGATGGCCTTGATGAGGGCGTCACACATGAAGTGCCACATATGCGTGAGGTACTCCGGGCCCCGCACCCGTGCACACTCCAGCAGCAGGGGCATGGACTCTGCCGCAGCCACCCGCACCCGTGAAACATGCCATTAAGGAGGACACCTGCCCATTGTACTGCACTGGACAATTCTGTGGACTACCCATTCCGTTGTAGCCTGAGAAGCCAGCCCATCTAGGAAAATGTAGTTTAGCCTACAATGTTGACCTCAAAAGACTCTCGTCTTGGGGGAGAAAAGAGCTAGAACACAAAGCCCCAGTTTCATTTCAAGCAAGGGGTGCAGTGTTTTTTTTGAACGATGGGCAATTAGGTGGCCAATTTAAATGGAGCCCAGAATGTGTAATTTATGCCGGCTAGCTAGCAGCCCTAGTTTCATGCCCCATACTTAAAGGAATCTTCTTAGACACCCTGTACCACCTCCCGTTAGGACAGAAAGGATATCATCATGGAAGTAGAACTTCAATAGAGGCACCATTAACTTCACCACCTGCTCAGTGTACTCTACAAATCCTTCCTTTAGCTCCTTGGCATAGCACACCTGTAAGGAACAGAGGAATCAATGAGTAATGCTACAGTACAATGCAATGTCTAGGACAGCTTGCCCAAGCCAGCAGTCATCAACACATCCCCAAATTCTGGGCAAGAGGCCCAATCACAACATGTAGTTACATTTCTGTGGTGGTGTGAGGCTCTGAAGCATAATTGTGGGGATAATTACAAACAGACAAAAATTACCACTTCTTATTCGGACATTCTGCTCCTTATTTGCCAGCACGCACGCACACACTTTTGTTGATGTACTTACCAGCATCTGACATGCAGTGGCCTTTTCCTCCAGACCAGCGGTCTTGATTCCAAAGCTCTGCTGATCTCCCAGATTCACAAACTCCCAGCCATCATCCTCGGACATATTCTCCATGTCCTGGGCTGAGGGGTCACACATGAAAAGGTAAAAGACTCATGCTCAAATAGAATTATTACATCCACAGTAGAAAAAAAGGAACACTCAAATAATGTCAAAAGACCAGTCATCACAAAAAGTACCTAAATCAACATGCATGTATGAACTGGTTTGTTCCATATGTTCTCAAATGGGGTCAAGACAGTGACAGCATTAAGCATGAAATAACTCCATGCAAGCGGTTAAAGTTTTTAGGGCTGTAATTAAATGTTAAAAGCTAGCCTACTGCCTGACTTCAGGCACCCTGCCTTGGCTTAGATCTTTTAGCCCTGCAATATCAATGGCTTTACATATGCTTACTGTCCAACAGGGCTACTTCTGGTTTAATTGAGGCAGTCTTCATCAGGGGTCCCATGACAACAGGCAGATACTGCTGGAACTCTTTCCCCAGGATCTTACACATGCGAGCCCACGCAGAGATCATGTAGGAGATCTGCACGCACACACACACACACACACATCAAAAACAAGCATCTGTGTTGAGTGTTTAAGACATATTGACCTAAAAAACTGATAAGTAGAAAACTTTGTCTACAATAATAATAATACAATATAGTGCCTGACAAAAGTCTTGTCGCTTATCTATTTTGTAGAAACAAAAGCTTATAACCTTACTTTTAATTAATCCATTGGTTTTAGAAATGTCTCATATGAAAGCTAAAACCCTCCTGAATTATGTTAGTATACTGAAAATAAGTTTGCTTTACTGAAGAAAGATTGATAATTTAATGAACACAGAAAAGTCAGATTTTGGCAAGACAGAAGTCTTGTCGCCTTGTCATATGATGCACCCAATCCTAGATTACAGTCTCACCTGTGATCAGTTATTGATCAATTAGTGGATGTGTATAAAAAGAACCCCAGCATACCAGACCTTCACATCAACTCCAACTTGCCCTCTGACAACATGCCTAAGATGCACCCCTGAGACCAAAGCATTAATCATCAAGAGGGTGAAGACCAGATCTACTGCTGAGGTGGCTGACACCTTCAATGTGTCTCAGCGTCAAGTACAAAGAAGAAGAAAAAGATCGGAATAGACTGGAGATGTTTTTGACAAGCCCGGGTCCGGCAGACCATGCTAGACAACTGCTCAGGAGGACCGTTTGTTCCAAGGCCAGCCCCTTTTCCACAGCAGCAGAGCTCCACCAGGCCTGGTCACCTCAAATGCCTGTGTCAACCAGAACAGTTAGTAGAATTCTGTTTCAAAATGTCCTTTATGGTTGAATCAGGGCACAGAAACCAGCACTAAACAAAAGGCAATTTAAAAACATTTGGCAAGGCCCACAGCCTGCTAAAAGGATGGATGCTGGAAAAGTGGCAGAAGATTTCTCAGATAAATCTTCGGTTGAATTACATCACAGCCACCGCAAATATTGCAGGAGACCTACTGGACCCCGCATGGATCCAAGATTCACACAGAAAACAGTTACGTTTGGTGGCGAAAGAATCATGGTCTGGGGTTACATTCAGTATGGGCGTGTAAGACATTTGCAGGGTGGAAAGCAATATCAATAGCCTAAAATATCAAGTCGTATTAGCAACCTCTTACATTCCCAACCACAAATTTTGCAGCAGGATGGTGCTCCATTGCATACTTCCATCTCTACATCAAAGTCCTCAAGGCAAAGAAGCCCATTCACCAGACATGAACATCATTGAGCATGTCTGGGGTAGAATGAAAGACGAAGCATGGAAGGCAAAACCAAAGAATCTTTATGGACTCTGGGAGGCATGTAAGACTGCTTTCTTTGCTATTCCTGATGACTTCATCAATAAATTGTATGAATCATTGTTGAACCGCATGAATGCAGTCCTTAAAACTCATGGAAGTCATACAATATATTAAATATGAATCTCACAGCACCATTACTTCATTCACTGATGTTATGCAACATATTTTTGTATTTGAAGCAAATTATTTGTTCAATTTTCTGTAGGCGACAAAACTTTTGTCTTGCCAAAATCTGACCATTCTGTGTTCATTGCATTATCTTCAGTAAAGCAAATTCAGTATATTAACATAATTTAGGAGGGTTTTAGCTTTCATATGAGACATTTCTAAAACCAATGGATTAATTAAAAGTAAGGTTATAAGCTTGTGTTTCTACAAAATGGATAAGCGACAAGACTTTTGTCAGGCACTGTACAATAATACAATGCAATAACAAACACACACACACCATCTGTGCCAGCATCTCTAAATTAACACAAAGGCATTGGAGTATATTCCAAGTACAGCCCTATGGTCTGTCGTCTGCCTAATCGGAGACTGACGCTGTTTAAGTGTGCCAATAAACAGTCCAAGCACAACAAATCTATAGTGATATTAAAAAACATGGCATACAAGAGGCTGGCCCAAAAGAGGCTGAAACTACAACTAAGAGGAGAACTAAACATAGAACTCCTCTGTGGACGTACCTGTGGATCATCATCTTCCAAGTCATTGAAGTCGGTCTGAGTCTTCAACAGCAACTGCATGACTGCTGATGCATCAGGCATGAACTGTGCACACAACACAATTTTTCAGTTGAGCCCCCGGACAGTTAACATGAGCCATCTAACCCACTGTGCAACTACACACAAAAGGAGAGCACGTCTTTATGTCAGGTCATGAACTGAGGAAGTGAGGCAGAGGGGTAAAGGCACTTTACAGACTCCCACCCTTTATTACATGGAGTTTACACGCAACAACCCCCAAGTGTACAGCTTTAAAAATTAAGGGTTCTTTTTTTATAAAACAAGTGAACTTCAGGGGGAACTGTACCATAAGCTGTAACAATACAAGTGCATAAGGCATGCAGATACATTCATTTCCAGTCATCTCAGGCCCATGGAAAACACCAAAGTTTCATGGAGGAGCTTGCATACCTTCTCCTTGCCGACAGCCAATCCAATGAGGCTGATGCACTCAATAGTCTTCCCCCTGAGCAGTCGCAGCTCCTTCTGCACGGCATTCTCTACAATGTGTTTGAGGGAGGGCATGAAGTGGTCATAGTAGGGCACAAACTTCTCCTCCGCTGTGTCAGCCACCGAGGCGATGGAGGTCACCACCTGCTCCAGCACCAGCTTGGTGCCCTTCTGAATGAGCTTTGGAAAGAGATGGGCATGAATCACACAAAAACCTTACACTGCTCAAAAACCTTAACTAGACCTACGTTTGCTATATACACAAGCAACTAGGGAGAGCAAGTCTGACATGAATCAGTAAAGTTTAGATCCATTTCAATTCTTGATGGCTTTGTTAAATACAGGGTTGGACATGGGAACTAGCTTAACAATGCTTTAACACAGGGAACCATTAAACCGCATGTGCATCATTAATAAAAAAAAACCATGACAATCTAGCAATACTGTGGGAGATGGCTTTTAATAGGTTTTCAACCTCTCTCCACCTCCTATGCCACACACCTCCTGTAGCTTGGCCACCATGATGACGTGGAGGTGCTGGACCAGGCTGTCTAGGTAGGGGATGAGCAGAGATTTGGGGCAGTCCTCCGTGAAGTTAATAAGGGCAGCCGCGGCGTGCGCCTGCACCCTGGGGTTTGTCTGGTCCTCCATAGTCTGGAGCAAGGCAGAGATCACCTGTGGGAGAAGCGAACAAGGTCAGAAAAGAAAAGAACAAAAAAAAAAACCCAAGCTGTGATATAGCAATTAACAATGCACTAAACTTACAATGAAAAGCAAGTGTGGTAGACTTGCACAGTATTTTTGTAATAAAGTATTTTAAAAGTTTTACGATGTATTGCATTGGCATCAAGAGCCAAGAACCATTTCTGCATGTAGGCAGAATTAACGCTAATTAACACCAAGTACATGTAATGTCTCGCATGAAGATTGTTGAACTACCACCATTAGCATTTGTACCTTATCATGGAACTTTTTCTGGAAGGTGGGGGCAAAATCAGTGGCCATCTGGCCAACGGCGTTGCAGGCAGCATAGCGGACTCTTGGATGCTGAAAGGTAAGAGACTAAATGTTACACACCGCGCACGCACACTCAGTAGCACACCTGAGAGGAGTATTACCATGCTGTTACAAATAAAATAAAAAAACAGTACAAGTAGAGATAAACTTCAGAGGGGAGGAATTTTTACTACAATCACTGAACTTCTGTATAGAAGACAAATTTCAAAACTGGGGACAAGCTTAAAAACCTTTATACATCTCTAAATGTTAGACATTTCCACACCCAAATTTGGAACAGGAACAGTATGATTACCGATAGTCTATTCAACATCGACTGAGGAGAAAAAAAAAAAAAAAAGAGACTAAACAAATAACTACACAGAATGAGAAACTTAAATGCGTCAAAGGGTTGAGGTTACCCCAGATGCAGTATGGGTGTAAGTTTACTGAAATATCCTGAAAAGCGTGTCTGGGGATCCATTTATAACAAAGAGGCAGGTACTACTCACAGGGTCCTGGCAGAACAGCAGCACAAAGCTGACAATCTCATTCAAGATGGCCTCCATCTGTTGGTGGCAGCCCTCGCCGATGGCAGATAGGGCCATGAGTCCAGCATGACGGTACTTCCAGTCAGCTGAGGGCAAACAGTCATTGCCATTGGAGCAGATCAATATATCAGCATGTACACGAGTACATCACGCAGAGCAAATGTGTAGTCTGGACATCTCTTGGAGCCATTTGTATGTAAATGACTGCGTGTGTGTGCGCACATGTATGTGTGCAAGCAAGCGAGCTAGCGATAGAGGGGGAAAAAAAAGGAAAGAATGGGAGTGCGTGTTCACATATAGAAGCATGCATTTGCGTGGGTGAACTTACGGTTCTGAAGCATCTGCATGATGTGCTGCTTGATCATGGGTAGCACGGTCTTCCCTCCCAGGCCACAGGCAATCCTGTCCAGTGCACTTTCTCCAGCCACCGCGTTACTGGGAGAGAGAAATATTTACCATGGGGAATGAGGCAGCTTGTAGCCAAATAATGTGAAGCCATCATCAATTACTGCCACCCAGCCATCATTGTTCAAGAGGCAACAAACTGAAGTCATGACCTGACCAATAAAATCGAAAAATGCCAAAGCGAGGTTGGAATGCATCAGCATGACATGCAAAAGGCCATTGTCTATTCTGCATTGTGTCTTCTGCCACTGTACCTGTCAAAGTCATCATCCTCCAGTTCGTCAGCAGTGGCCCACTCCTCATCCTCTTCCAAATCCACCATCATGGCCAGCATCTGAGGGACTACATAAATACAACCACATTAGTTTTTTTTAGCCAACTCAGACTTGTGAATAATCAAGTCAAAAAGAGAAAACTGAACTAATTAAATGACACAGAATCTGCAGCACTGCTTTCACTGATCTAATCAAATAGCATCATCACAGTCTCCCGCACTCATCAGGTAACACGTTTATTCGTCTCATCTGTAATACAGTCCCAAAAGGTCAAGTTTCCATTACACCCATTTCAGCAATTTCGTGGAAGGATTAATATCTAGGAAGAGCACTGGGTCAACGTCCATTGGATCAGTGGGACATCAATTTACAATCAAAGGTCAACCCAAAACATTTCAGAACAGCACCCACCGGGCATATAATCAACCTGTTACTGGAGCTAGTGGCTTGGAAACATGCATGAGCAAAGGAGAGTAGTGCAGCACTGTATCCAGCAGAGGCCATTATAATGCTACGTGACGGATCAGGCATAGAGCTGTTGCCAGTGATGAGCCGATGGCAGGGTCACATCCTTACCACTCTGTGCCACGATGGCAGTGTGCTTCCTCAGCATGGCGGCGGCTGTTTCAGACAGGGTGACTATGACCTCCAGAGCCAGCTGCCTCTGTGTGTTTGTCAGGTTGGTGTCACCACACAGCTAGGATCAGAAAGAGACACATGTTAACGCACTGTACTGGGGCAGGCAGATTGTCCACCCTAGCCCGACATATGCAAGGGCTTACACCAAGATTACATACACATGCAGATTTTATACTTTCTTCTTTTAAATATAGTCTTTAAATGAATTTGCAGACTACAGGGAAATGGTTAATTTTGAGATGACTGATAATAAGGCTACACTTCCCCACAGGAGAAAAATATAGTTTTGTAGTTTTATAGCACTGGTTGACTCACTGACGCAGTGTCTCGCATACATTAGTCATGGGAAATGAGAACCATGCAAGTTTTCCTTTTGCATGAAACAGAAAAGTACTCATTTAGTACATGCAGATGGTGGGGTAGGATTGGATTGGATGTTGCTACTCAACAGGTGGTCTGTCCCAAAATCCAAGTGCACATGGAGTTCTTGTAATCGGATAATGGAGACCTGGCCGTTTCCACTACACTAGGTGGGTGGCGCTGTAGTCAACAAGTGGTTAGAACTACTTCTATCTATCGATCTATTATCTTTTAATGCAAGGAACATCTGTTCCACGCATAACTCTCAAACCACTCATCTGCCTGATCTCAATTTGGAGGGCGTCATCCTAATGTTACCAGTGTGTGCAGTGCCAAGTTTTGTGTTGTTTGGGCAAAAAATGCCAAAGATATCGGTCAAACAAGCTTGACAGCCTTTTGTCTTATGCCGCTATGGCCGTAGCCATGAGACCAAACTGATAGAATTTACAACACTAGCTGCTACAATGTCGGACATAACACGAATAATGACATAACTACAATGTTCAGACAGCAAGGCTGCTACGCAGGTAAGATACGCAACAGCAAACTACAGCACTGCACACAGTCCTACAGTGCATACAGAGGAGACTGCACTTTTCACGTCTCATTCCAGTTATCACACATCGCAAAACAGCAGCTAAAGAAAATCTTACAAGTCACTCAGTGCAAATGTATTTTTTATACCCTCCTCCCTTCACCTGATATTGCCCACTTATACAATAAGGTAGCCTATACAAAAACATAACACTCTGGCACATCTACTACCAGGGGTTGCCATCAGATTCCCGAATCCAGTCCCTATACGATCTTTAGCCTGTGCACATGAATGCGATACGATCCAATCAGTTTCCAATCGGATTCAGCTCGTCCATGTGCACGCAGTGATTGTAATCTGATAGTGCATGGCTTGTAATAAGCCTACTAAAAATGTAAACACTGAATTTTTGCAAGACGTTTATATTAGGTCTACAGCAACCCTGATACAACTACACTGCACAATCTCCATTCCACAGTTGGTAGTCAGTAATTGTTTCCATTCAGGAAAGTAGAGTACAGTTGTGAACCGAGAGACATGCACCCACACAGACGATCTTTTCCCCAGACCTGCTTCCTGGTTTGGGATCATTAGTCCAAGGTCCCCAATACATCTTTAATTTCAACCTGCTACCAACACCTTTATTGGCAAACACCAGGGACTATCAGACAACCACAGAGTGCTTTTGCTTTTCTTGGGAACCTGAAACTAGATCAGAATGCTACTTACAAGTCTAAACACTTCACAGTAGAAAAAACATAACTGGCTGGCCTTCAGCAAGCATAACCCAAGCTCCTAGGGGTACCTGCCTACACCATAGAACACATAACTGGATTTCACAAGCTCCACTCCAGATGTGTAGTAGGTCTTAAATTAACAATTCTGTGTGAATCACAGACAAAAAATAAGCCAATGACAACACTATGTTCTAGAACCAGCGTTTTGAAATGTCTCTGAAACCGGGCTATGGAGGCTGCATGGGGGAAGCAGACACCATGCATGAAATCGCAGAGTTTGCTTTGTGCCTGTCAATTACAACCCCACAGCTCGGCACTGAACAGCCGTCTCAGGGAACCACCAGGCAAAGATAGAGTTGGACATCACCCACCACGACCACAGAGAACAAACAAGAGACCAGAGGTCATGCAGGATGAATGTAGCTCACAAAGGGCATGATATCACAAAAACACTGTGTGCATGCACAGAGGCTACTTGTCTTGCCCAAGAAAAGAGCTTTGTCTTGTGCCTTTTTACATCACAACTCTTATGAATACTATGGCAGAACTGCACATACCAGCCCTGGTATAAACAGGGCATGTGATTAAATGACAGCGAGAAATGTTGAATGTGCCGATTGCCAGTCAAGTCAGGTTAACAAAATGTGGAAGTGATTGGCATTGACTGGTGATTCAGCACATGGATTCAGCAGCAATAATCCAATACCAAAAAGTTCAATTAAGAACAAGTTTGTGGTACTGGATTGTACCTTCTGAAGCAAGGATGCCCATGACCACCATGAACTGATGTCCTGTGCCCTGAACAGTCATGGTGCTGTGATGTCCGTGAGATGAGATGTGCTGACTCACCTTGAGGCTCAACTGCAGTGTGGCCTCCAGGTTTGGACGCAGGTACTTGGGCGCTGTGTCAGCAATCTCCACCAGGGATTTCAGCACAGAGTCATCTCCCTGGTAACAGGACTCGTTGACAGCCTGTAGATGATGAGTGAATAGTTACCGCACATCAAGTAGAGGTCAAGACAGTGCAACTGGATCTATACCCCAATGTAAATTTAAACAGACAAGATGCAAGACTGAACAGCCAAGGTCTCAGGACTGTATAATTTTATTTACTTAGTTTTATGATTACATTTTAATGCAGTTCAGTAACAACCTAAGGGGCTGTGAGAAACATTAGCTAGACTAAAATGCCCAAATTTGAAGAAAATTGTATAAGCAAAACCTAAACACTAGCATTCCAAAACAATCCTAGCAGACAATAAACACTGCAGAAAGATGAGTGCATGAGTCAGTTTTAGTAGAAAAACAAAAACGCTTTGTATGAAAATGTGTAAATGCTGCACATTTTACAGTGTCTACTTCTGATGAAACATGCTTTAGGTGAAAGTAACATTAGCCATGTTTTCTTTCTTAAGTCCTCGTCAGTTCTCCTCTTCCACCTGCGATCTTTAGTGGCTGCAGACATGACTAAGGGCTAAGCTCAGGGCACACACCTGAAGGATGCCAGGCAGCAGGTCAGAAAAGTGCTTGAGCAGGGCGGTGTTGCCCTCGTTGGACAGCACAAAGGAGGCGGTGGCCCGGGCAGCCAGAGTGCGGATCTGTGAAACGACGTTCAAAACATCCCTGTTTAATGATCTTCAAACAGTTACAGCGCAAAATTTTTAAGTGGCACACCTAATCTTCTGGGTAACCTAACCCTAATTTATACAGTGCAATTCACATACCAAGTGCAACTTAAAATGCTTTGGCAGTTTAGCATATAGCTCAAGGCAAATGCATGTATAAGAATGGGCACAAAATTATTAACTTGAAAAGGAAACAATTACATACTGCATAATCGGTCATGACATTTTTATTTTAGCACAGTTTGTGCATAGACAGAGGACCACAGCCAATGATTCATACAGACTGCAGCTCAAACCATTTTAACAGTTTGGCATAGTGCTGAATAAAAAAAAAAATGCATAAGAATGAACACATGATCGTTTACCTGAACAGAACACAATTATACATTGCAAGAGCTTGTCTTATTTTTTAGCCCAGTGTGTGCACAAATGCTAAATGCTCAGCTAATTGTACAATGATGGCTGCAGTGTCCTCATGGTAGTAAGTGTTTGACTAGGGCCCACCCACCTGGGGGTTCTCCTGGTCTTGCATACACTGTACCAACATGCGCTTGATCACTTCCATGTAATGCTGCTGCTGGTTGCCAAAAATACCAGGGAAGTTCCTGTGATGAAAGATCTGGGTTAGCAACCATGACTGTGCAATTTCTGCATGCCATGTGCAGAATTTAAACATTTTAAAACTAAAGCCAATTTGAAATACCCCATGTGTATATTGCTTTGCATGTTATATTTAATACTTGCAATTGTTAGCCCTGTTGTACAGCAAGTCATACATTACTTTTGTACATCAAATGCCACGTGTCTGACAGATGTTGATTGGTATACACTCAACATTTAAAGTCAAATTCCTTGTATATGCAGGTATAATTGGCCGATACATTTGATTATAATGAAGCCATTTAGATTTTTTTTTGGGGGGGGGGGGGCGTCAACATACCAGAATATGTGCAGTGCAGCTTCCCTCAGACCGGTGTTCTGAGAGTTGACAGAATCAAAGAGGAATCTGAGGATCTCTGGCCACTGGTTGTTTCCGCCATCATCTAGTTTGAGAGACAGTGGCATGTGGGGGTTAATTTGGGGCCATTGCGGTCAGCACAAAATACAGGAAACAAGGCGGAAAGGACAAACACGTGAGCTGAGAGCAAGCTTTTTTTTCTTTTATCTTTGTATAGTGTCCTTGGGTGTTTTGAAAGGCGCTCTGAAATAAAATGCATTATTATTATTATTATTATTAAGCTTTTAGCACGCAACTGAAGCAACCAAAGTATGGCTGCTTCCCTTTCTGTACCCACATATTATTCACGTGGTTCCACCAAATATTCAAGCAATGGTTGCTAGAAAGCTCTGGTTGGGAAGTAGTTTTGCTCATGTAGACTTGGCGCCTTTTGTGGTTAAATGCACTTCAATTGCCACGAGCCAAAATACCACACCAGCTGAAAAATTCTACCATTACACCTCAACTGTTACAGAAATCTGTTTCTGGACAACCCTTCAGGCAAATTCTTGTTATACCCACAAAGTGTGTTCCGTACCGATGAGATTGCGGGCGAGCTCGGCAGCGATGTCGCAGACCTTCCTGCGGATGCTGGAGGAGACCTCCCCCTGGATGCCGTTTAGCAGCTCTGTCTTGATGGCCGTCTGCATCTCCACGGTTAGGCTGGGATAGGTCTCCTCGAAGGAGGAGGAGAAGAGCCGTCGCAGCAGCACAGCAGCCATCTGCTTGACCTGAAGGAAAGGAGCATGTCAATCTTTGCAATCACAGGAAATAGGAAAATACTGTGGGAGAAAATACTGCGTGTGTTGACCACTTGCCCCATGTGCTCTGTACAATTTCACCACTTATAAAAACTCAAAAGCAGGTGCCCTTTACTAAATGAGAAAGGACGTGGCCAGAATTCAACATAAGGCTTTGACTCCAGCCTACAAAGTCACATCCGGATCTGCCCCTGCTTACCTCAAGTTCATACTAAAGGCTGGAACCTTCTGGCCATACCCTCTCCTTACACATGGCACTCAAATGTCCTCTGTTGTCCGTCAAAAGGTAGAACAACCTACCAGTTGCTACAAGACCAGCAGCATCCCTCTCGACCTTTAAAAAGCTTCTGAAGACCCTTCTTTTCTGAGACTGCTTCACTTCCTAACAAAACTAATCTCTACTAACCAGCTTTTTACTTAGGTGCCTCGTGCTTGTATGAGTGTGTGTAGAGGGTGTGTGGGTCTGAAGTGTGCCTGCTCTGGGAAATTTAAGGCACATGCATTTCCTTGTGTGTATGTGCGTAGTCCGTTTACTCCATGTTCCCCTCTTATAAGTCGCTTTGGATAAAAGCATCTGCTAAGTATACTGTAATGTAACCACCTCTCTTAAACCAACACAAAAAACATTATAGAGCTGAGGAAAGCTGCAATGGCACATACGCCTATATTGCCATCACCCAATTCTAGCTTTTATGAGAGAATCTACACGAAAGTGCATTATACAAGTTCTGGACAGGTGCTATAAAACAGATCCAAAAATAGATACATCTCAAATATGGAAGCTGTAGGCAAATGAGGGAGGAGAGGAGCTAGCTGTAGAGTAGAAGAGAAGGGAAGTGCAAGCTGTAGGGGACAAGAGAGGTCCTAGCTGTGGACGAGAGGACAAGAGAAGTGGAGGTGTGGCAAAGGAGAAGAAGGTGCAAGCTGTGAAAAAGGGGAGATATAAGCTGTGGAAGACAGGGGAAAACACAGGTGGTAGCTGTAGGGGAGAGGAGAGAAAGGAAGTAGGAACTGTGGAGAAGAGCAGGCTCTTCAATTTAACTCACAGGCAGATGGATGCAGGCAAGCAGACAAAGGCAATGTGCACACCAATATAAAGGCTGACCATGACCACAAAGACACTTTTAAACACCTCCACACTGTACTGAGCTCTGAGGAGCATTCAAGGACAACTGCTTAGAGGGTGGGTGTGCACTACACTACTTCTGTTGCACAGCTAGGTTCATCTGCATCACTTAAACATACTTGACCTGCCTATAATTTTATACTAAATCGTTACCAAAACACAGGAGGGAAAAACAATGACAAAACACAAACCATTGATTATACTGTAACAAGGCAAGGCTGGGTGTAAATGCTTATTCACAAAAGGGTATTGGAAACACAGAACTGATAGATTCATGGTTCATCACGCTGAAGACAATTTGGCCTCAACAATCTTTGCTGCAGTGAAAGTGGAAGTCCTTTTAGACCATGAGGTTTTCTGACAGGGACTCAAACAATAACAGAAACGGATACTGTTATGCAACAAGAGTTGAACACTGGAGATGAGATGCCCAACATGTTCTAAGGTCTCCTGCTCCCAAATCTTGAGGTTAAAAGTGGGTACGATTTAAATATTTTTCAGATTTACTGAAAATTAGTTACATTTGTTTTGTTTTCATTGTGGGTGTTTACCATTACCAAATCTGACAATACATGCATCAACTGTAATCTCACCCATTCTAATAAATCTAAAAAAAAAAAAACCTCTACTGACCAACAATACTTTAAGTTCCCAAAACCATTACCACCTTTCCAACAAAGAAATGTTTACACTCTGTGGCATGTCATACATTCACGTGGAATGACAAGCACTTGCCCTGAAGACCAACAAAACTATAAGCAACACGTTTCCTCTAAGCACCCTGCTTGAAAAGGATGCCGGAAAAAAATGGGGAAAACCTCCAACAAATAATAATGTGTATGCTATTCTATTTTATTTCTCATACACTGGATCTGGTACTCATCATTTAATAGTTTCAAACATAAAAGGGCTATAAACAAGATACCATTTTTATTTTAATACAAGGAACGGTGCTCCATCTAAATATCCTCACAGGAAAGGTTGAATTGCTAAAAATGCTATTGCTATTAAAAAAGCTATTGCTAATGCTATTAAAACTATATTGTATAATGCTACGTAGAATTTTACAGTTGTTCCACAACAGCAGACAGTGAAGCCAGCATAGTAATGTGTAATGTGATACAAACCAAATGAGACCAAGGATTACCAATAGGGCTACTCTGGGAATAACATTAGTCAGGCTCAAATCAGATGCAGCAGAGGGGACTAACATCTAATTTGGAAGGAAAGAATCACAGCTTAATTGGGACTCCATGCAAGCATACAGCAGTCTCAGATGACACCCATTTCACACAGTCAAAACACCCAGGCCTCCAGCAATGCTTTGAATGACACAAACAAGCTGGCAAGTGAGGGGTGGTTCCAAAAACACCAACTGGGACTGGAAAGGGGGGGTTGTGGAGATTTGGGAGGGGGTAGGAGGGTGGGGTGTCCGTGTTCCGTGAAGCAGCACAGAGGATAAAAATGTAGGGCAGCTGCTTACCTCCTCTGCAGCGGATGCATCGCGGACCGCCTGCAGCAAAAACGTGATCTTCGTCGGACCAGGGATGTTGTCATAAGTTTCCTGCAGGAAGGAAGGGGGGAAAATGGCAACAAAGGGGATGTTAATGTGCCAAAGTCAATGCGTGAGTACACGTGCCAAACAGTGAAAAGGAAATAATTAAGTAACAACCTTTCTTTCTGGACCCATCCAAAGACTGTCTGGGTAAAACCCAATACTAGTTTCAGAGGGTGCTGAGGGCTAAATTTAGAAAGTGGCAGCATGCTTTCTACTTCTGACTAACTCACACATAGAAAAGAATTAGTTTAAGCTGACAGTCCTGTATGTGTAATACCTCTGGAATGCCACTGGAATGTTCGGAAGAGATATTATCCTCCTACTGGAATGGGGGGGGACCACGTTGCACAGGCACAGGATGAGCACAAGCACGGGACTGTGTGTATGCGCCACAGTCCAAAGTGTGACAGTATTCAAGCACTAACAAGTGGCGGAGCTTGACTGATGACAGCCCTCCCTACAAATACCAAGAACTGGCCTGACTTTCCTTGCTCTCCACACAGTCCTATTCAAATGCTAAACTACACTACTGCCCACCCCCAACGAAGTTTGGATTTTTTTTTTTTTTTGGGGGGGGGGGGGGGTCCTAATTCTATGACAAGCAGCTATCATAGTGCGTTCTTGCAAAGCATTGGTAGTGGGTGTGCAATCGATTATACAATCACCTGGAAATGAAAGCTGAAACCTAATAAGTTGGGCTGATTTGAACACTCAATTAACATGCGAATCACAACACCAAGGGTGACTACTACTGCCCAAAAAAAGTGCTTCCACGTTTGCCAGCTCAGGATTCCGATGAGTATTAGCAACGCGCCAAACAGCCATTGTGTGTGATAAAGGAAAGTGCTGACCGCTGAGGGGGATGAGCGTGATAAGATCCAGACACGGGTTCCTATGATGCGACTGGCCACATCAATGCCGGCTAAGCTCTGGCATGGATATACTTAATCACAGTGGGAACAAAAGAATTAAGTACAAATCCCACCATAAATCTACAGAGCGCCAGGTTGGGTGGCGACTTCGAAAGTGAGTCGCTTTAAAAAAGGATTCATTTGGACCCATTCTCTTGAAAACTGCACGACATGATAGAGCTCATTCAAAAGGCTACAATTTCATTGATACATTCAAGGTAATGGAGAATGACGAAATGCGTCACAGCTACCCCTTTCGTCTCCAACAGGCCAATGTGAAATTGACGATTAAAATTCAACCTGAAAATGCATCATAATTGGATGGGACTATTGGCTCGGCACCGTGGCGAGCACAAGTTGGCAAGTTACTGCCAAGGAGGCCACCCTTAGCGTTAAATCTTTTCAAATCGCCGACTGCAAAATCACGACTGACTACTTCTGCGGAGACGTAGATAACTTGAATACCTATGTAACGGTAGCCAAATAAATCCCACAGATATACGGGATAATTTAAATGCCATGAGCTAGGCATCCGACCTCTCTTGATTATGGCGCTAACACACAAGTTTCCACCAGTTAACGGTAGCCAGTTAAAACTAGCATAGCATCTGACGGGCATAACGCAACTATGATGAGCCCTCAGTAAGGTTAATTTACTGGCTGGCAACATGAAAGATAATTACTACTTATATTCTGTGAGTATGACCGAAAAAGAAAGCGTCCCTCGTTAATCTATCAAAGATTATGGTGTGGTATGATCATGTACTCCGAACTCGATTTGGTCAGGCTCTGGCTAGGTTTGCTAACTTTAACGATATTCTCTAATGAATCACGCAAACCTGGTTGTCATTATTGGGACTATAAATGAGAGGAAATCGTGTAAAACGACACACAGCATTGACCTACAATCAACACTTAAAGCAAGTACGTCAACACGTTATTAATCCAAATCATGCTAACGTTGTGCTTGCTAACAGGCTAGTATCTTGTGATACACTTGGGCTTCACACGTGGGCTGGGCCACAGTTAAACACTGGCTTCGTACAGGCAGCAGATTAAAAAAGGAGACATATAACACATATCCGCAATAGGTTAAACTTTCTTAAACACTTTTCCATACCTCTGACTGCTTCCTGACATTGTTGTCAGGGCTCATGAGGTTGCCCAGTAAGAGGTAGAACTGCTGTTGCTCCGCCATTGCAGTAGGATCCAGAAAGAGACCAACGGAGTGTGGCGGTGGGAAGGTAAGCCGGCAGGCGCAGCGACCTCTCACACCGGACACAATGGCTTATCGCTGCTGATTGGCGCCCAATGTTAACAATGCCGTTTTGTGATTGGCCCAAATGTTGTCTTAAGTTCATATGAATGGTGAATCTTTCATTCGATAAAATGTGACTGCATTGGTTAACCTTTTTAGGGAAGTGGAATTTCTATTGGTAAGTACAAGAAGCATCTCTGCAGCTATTGGTAGTTGCTACAGTAAGACGGCGGGTGGCGGGTAAGCTCAAGGGGGCGTGGTTTTCCGGAGCAGATGATGTCATAACAAAATAACACAGTCGAAAGCGCGGGAGATTACCACGTTGAAAATAAAGATTTGATCAGTGGACAAGTTAGACCTATGTAATTCCGTCAACAAACCAAGTTATCTTTGAAAGACAATTACGCCATTGTTTACTTTTGTAAAAAAGGGCACCAGCGAATGGGTGGTTGTTGCAAATAAATTAACGGGCTTAACAACCACTGCAGAAATCACTGTCATTGTCATTTTATGGTTTAGTCTGATTTGATAGGCTTTCATTTCTTTAAACTTGGATTAATCTCATATTAATTTATGAGATTAATTAATCAAATGTAAATAACATAATTACTCAGATTAAATCCTGTTGATGCAGATCAGTTTGAGGGCTCACGATATTTAGCATTTAACACTCAATGTTGCGCCTAATCTGGTATGGGAAGCAGCACCATAAATATCACCAAAGACTCATTGCATTCATTTTAACTTCATGGATTTGTACAAACCATACTGTTGTGTGTCTTATTGGCCACTAGATGGCAATAGAGGCCGGTACCATACGCTGTGTGGTCCATGTGCACTGTTGCAATGGTAAGAGTGAACTGCTAATTGCTGTCTGGACCATTGGTGTACTTAACATACTTCCAAGGCATTGTCAGTGGTTTTAGACCATGTAACTTTTCCTGTTCATAAAATTAAAGAACTAGAAAAGCACGAGAGTGCAGACCTCTGCCAAGCTGTTTAACCCTCCGTTCCCGACCCAACCTTTTTTTGTATTATTATTTTGTCAATAGGATTTCTACGGAGCCCGGTAAGTCATGTTGATATATTTAGGACCAACTTTTTTGCTTTCATACACAATAGGTTTCCTCTTAGTAGTTTTGCATTCCCTCGCAATACTTTGTAACTCAAAAGTTACTGTCTATTGGTAGCTGCTACAGTAAATCCGCTGTAAGCTCAAAGTGGTTTTCCGGAGCAGACGATGTCATAGCAAAAAGTATCGTGAAGGAACGCAAAACTATTGGTAGTTGCTACGTGGGAATGTGGGAACGCTATACTGTTGCGAGGGAGTGCAACGTAGGCTATTGCGTGGAAATGCAAAACGTATTGCGAGGGAACGCAAAAGTGAGGTGTAATATGGCAAGCCTTTTTAACATTTAAAAGCTAAGTTTGACTATCCGGAATTGACATTGTAGATATCAATAACGCCATTTTGACTAGGCGTAATTACATTTCGCATTGTCATTCAAGATATCTGTAACGTAATTGTTCCTAGTCGAAACGAGAGATATCCGTAATTCAGTTTTGACTAGGCAAAACTGAATTACAGATATCTGCAATTACGTCATGAACAACGACATTCAGCTCGTCACACATCTTAAATGACAATTGCGGATATCTGTAATTCAGTTTTGACTGGACAGAATGAAGGTTAAAGATATCTGAAACATCATTATGACTAGTAAAAATTATTGTGCATGACGTTGCTCTATGTTAGATACGTAATTTCCCCTCCCCGCCATAATCAAAGAACAAGTGGGTTTATTTCCTTATTTCTGTGAATGGAAGAAGAAAGAAGCAGTCGTAGCATTAGCTGTAATCGGAAAAACCACCAAAAAATTGCATGAAATTGAACGAGCCCTCACTCGGGATTTGTGGAGACAGAGAAATAGTTGTCTTGTAGTGGAAAGTAATGTTGAATTATCATTTCTCACTGCCAGCTCCTGCCCGGGCAGAAGCATTACAAAGTCTATTTAAAAAACTCCTCTGACTGCTCCGACATGTTCCTAATCGGTGATAATTACAAGTTAATACTAAAAGTTAAGAGGCATTATGTGAACACGCTCTATTCCTGTCTAAATTGGGATTTGCATATCTGCAAGGTCATTTCGCCTAGTCAAAATTCTAATTCAAGATACCTGTAATTACAATTTGACTAGGTAGAATGAAAGTAACATATGGCAAGCCCTTTTAACATTTAAAAGCTAAGTTTGACTATCCGGAATTAACATTGTAGATATCAACAACACCTTTTTGACTAGGGGTAAATACATTTTGGATAGTCAGAATTGTCATTCAAGATATCTGTAACGTAATAGTTCCAAGTCGAAACGATAGCGATATCCGTAAATCAGTTTTGACTAGGCAACTTCATTTAAGATATCTGAAAAGGAACATGTACATATCTTGAATTTAGGCAAATTAAAGATATCTTGAACTTTAGTTATGCCTACTCATAATCGTGTAGATATCTTAAACTTGAATTACAGATATCTATAATTCAGTTGTGGATATCTGCAATTCACATTGTGGATATCTGCATTGCAGATATCCGTAATGATTAACCCCATAGAAATGAATGGCCAAAGTAATACAATTTGCCCTAGGAAGAATGTAGTTGTGGATATCTGAAATGTTCGTTCTGACTAGGCAAAACTGAATTACAGATATCGCCACACATATCCAGTTTTGCTATTAAATGTTAAAATGACTTGCCATAGTGTAAAACTATTTACCAACATTACATTAGGAGCGTTCGGGTTGCAACCCCGCTTGTCAGCGTTTGTCTGCGTCTGTCTACATACGTCAGCAAGAGTTCCGCTTCACAGCATGGGCGGGTATTTAAAAGGCGTCGGTCAAGTCGGACACAAGTCTTCAACGAGACTGAGTTTGCACCACCTGGTCTTCATAGTAGATGACGGAGAGGTCATGTGTTGTGTGTGGGGGACAAGGAGGGGGCGGGCGGTTGTAGTAGGGTGCATTGAGACTTCAAGTCAAGTTGAGTCTTTTTTTAATAGCACATTTAAACAAAACAACAGAGATGTCCCAAAGTGCTGCACAACACAAGGATGAAAAATAACACGGCAAAACCATAACCCAAAGACCATAGATAGGTATAGCCTACTGACACAAAGCAATAAAATAAAAACAAGATTAACAAATACATAAATAAATAAAAGATTGAGCTTGACAGCATCAGATACATGCTCCAGAACAAGCTAAAAAGAGAGAGAAAAGATATGTCTTCAAACTGGACTAAAATAACGTACATTTTACTTTTACTCTTTTACTTTTACATTTACTCACGTGGATTTTTAGGTCATATGACCTTGTCATGTTTTGGTGACATCGCCATGCCTTTCTGGCAAGTCTGACACAAAGTCTAACCAGCATGCAACATTTTCATCCCACAATGCATCACTGACTGCAAACGCATGTAAGGGCATGTAAATGTTTACATCAAGTCAAACGCGCCTACTTTCTTAGGCTACGTAAATTTCCCATGTTACTGTTCCGAATTGTTTTGTGAGCTAACCAATGACCGGAATTCCACCAAAAAAAAAGAGAATCACCTCGAGGCAATGACAATACCAACATACTGTCAAATTTTCAGAACAATACATTCATGACTTTTTTAGTTATTTTGCTAACAAACAAACAGACAGTAACCTCAATAAACGTAACCTCCTTGGCGGAGGTAATTAACAGTTCAGGCCTCTGCACTAGAAATCCTTGCTGTCATCTTGAAGTAGCCTGTTGGGAAGAGACCAGCCTGTTGATACTTTAACTTGTTTTTAAGCTTCAAAACTGCAAAAAGTGCACAACAGCAACTGTGCTTCATTTCCGTTAATTTCCCCACATGTGCAATTTCAGCCTACAAGTAAACATTCCCAGAGTGAAAGTGTGACATCACATGCATTCAAATTATTTGTGTTAAAAAAGCCATGACGAGAGAAGTGCTATTCAGGTGTTTGGGTCATAAATGCAGCCTCAGTGCTGGGCTGCACCCTAGCATTAACTCAATCTGTTTGGAAGAAACAGAACAACAACCTGCATCAGATTCACAAAAAAACTGTATAACTGTATAAAGATTTTACAGTTCAGCTAGCCAAACTATTCTATTATTCTGAAATTGTTGTCAAATGTGCAGACGATGGCCTTTCATGATTTATATTTTAAGTCCGTCAAATAATAACTTTCATACACTCTCAAATAATGGGACAGTGGGGATACAGATCTGTATCTTAAGGTACAATCAGCATAATGTACCTCTAAAGGCTAATATTTGGAGCTTAGGGTACTGATGTGTACCTATTCAGCTCTAGAGAAGGTACAAGCAAATTGTAAAATAGTGGTTAAAAGGTACAATTATGTGCCTTTGAGGGTACTGCGGCAAGAAAAAGTAAAATTCTGTACCTTCTTTTCTGAGAGTGTAGACATGACTGGCATTGTTGTTACAGTTGTTTTGACTACATTTATTATAAGACTCTTGAATAGTCATTAAGAGCAGTAAAATGCAAATACATTATTTTTTTAATCATCCCAGTGGATACGCCCACCTACACTCGTTTCTGGCATGGTCACCCAATGTGCTTCAGCATCTGTTTAATGTCAGCAGCTGTTTCACTCATCTGGTACAATGTCCCGGGTCACCCAGGTCATCTACCAGGGATCTGCACGGTTTCATCAGATATGTCTGGGCTTCTTTGGAGGAAAGTAGCAAATGATCAAATCATGACTTGGTCAGAAGAACCTGATGAAACAATTGTTGACTTTATTAGCAATATCTGGACCAAAACCAGGCGAAGGTCACACTAAAACCAGTGTGCATGTTAGTAAATCTGGCCCAGAGCTCACCAGAACCGGCCAGGACGTATTCCTGTCCCAGTTGCTGTTGAAGCAAATGTATAGAACACCCGTGGCAACATTTGCCTTCCATTTGTGCTACGCACCATTACGTTTGTATGTCCAACTGCATTTTCTGAGAAGACAAAAAGAAGAGAGGAGATGGAAATAAAATAAGTTGGAGAGAACAGTGAGTCAGCACTTTCTAAAGGCTTCCGTCAACTGCCTGGCTGCACTCAGTAAAGAGTTCCTCTGATGGATCTGACTCAGCAGGAGCGATTCACACTCACAGTCAGGCACAATAGCACCACGCACACAAGAGGCAGCTCTCTGCCTGCTTTTATTTATGTCCTCGCATAATGGGGAGGGCCACACTGTCTTAATGGGATAGGACCTCTCAAAGTCACTTCAGCCAGGCCACAGCTCTAGCTCTCCCAGAGAGAGAGAGAGAGGAGAAAGAAAGGAGGGACTGTGTGGTGTGGGACAGCGATGTGGAAATAGCACTCCCCATCTTGTCAAGAGGAGGATAGTCTCTGTGGGGTGCTTTGGACAGAAACCAAGGCTAAGTGGAACATTCAGACTTGGAGGGAAAGTGAGAAAGAGAGAGAGGAAAGAGAAAGGGACAGACTTGGAAGGAGAGAGAGAGGAGGGAGACACAGGGCTGGAAAGACCTAGAGAGAGAATTTACAGCATGGAATTCTGGGTCATCGATCATGCTGTGGACAAGATTTGTGTGTCAAGCCTGCAAGTCCTTTTCTGCACTGGACTTCCTGTTTCAGTCTAGTACTTCTGACTCAATCTAAGTCTCCCTTTTAAACTATGCAAAACTCCATGTTGCTTTTACAAATATGTTATTTAAAGTGAAGTTATTGAGTGTGTAAGGAATAAGAAAGACTCAATAAATGATTGCAATAAGTTTTTACTTCCCATTTCTTTGTTTGAGGCAAGCTAATGGTTCAGTGCAAGCTGTTCATTTCACGCAAAAGTCCACACAGGGAGCAGCTGTTTATTATGAAACAATGCCATCAATTGAAGATGGAAAATAAACTATGCATTTGATCTAAAGTTAACACGTGCATGCATTTTGTTTATACAGAGCAGTATGAAACCTCCTGATACTTACTTCACATCCTGATATCTGATTACCTAGTAACTTAGTAACCAATGAATATAGTTAAATAATACTTTACACAATGCAATCAAATATTTGACCATGTTGGTTGTCATACCAGTCTCAGCCAAGTTTGGTGACAGATTAAATTTTTCACTTTCTCATGCCTCCTGTCTGCAGGTATTGTATTTTGCATGCTGTTATAAATGTCTCACATCAAAACAGGCCGATTGGATGTAGCCTATTATACACATGGTAGGTTAGTGAAGTTTATGAAATGTGAATAAACATGCATTCACAAAAAGCTAAGGAATTTGAGGAATTTAAAGGTGAACTTTCATCATTATTTTTATTCATATTTCTGTGTTGCCACTATGGTTGAATGCATTGTGCGTCATTTCTGTGAAAAATTATGTCCTAGATCTCTTGCTTGACGCTGTTTTCTGTAAGCTAGAACAGGTCTAGTGGTTGAACGACTGGCTTTTCCGGTGTCCCTCGTGAATATCCATGACGTGTCAATAAGGCACTTCTGATTGGGCAAATTCGCTGTCTTTCGCTCACCTAGCTTCTGTCTACTGTTCTTCCTCTGCGATGTGGGCGTGCCACACATGGCTCTGGGCGGGGCTTACGACCTAGTGATGTAGATAGGTTTAGCCTGCTCTGATCCGCTCGTTTTGGTTAGCTTGACCCTTCAATGACCAGTAAAACCATGAGGGTCGAATTTCACGTCTTGGAGTGCTGCGTGCATATGCTGCTTGTTGTGACCCACCACATTGTAAATAGAGCTACTCAAAGTGGTTTTTAGCGGAAGGACCCCTTTAAAGTAAAAAATACTTTGTAATTAAAGGAAATGTAAATGTTGTTGCTCTATTTGGAGACAAACCATAGTAGCTTGGTCTGGCAAAAATCCCATAGAAAGTTCTCAGAGGTGGAATCAATGGGCGTCTATCAAATGCCTATGTATACTACCAGACAGAGTTACAACCAATCAGAACACTGATTATGTGAGTAGGTGTAGTGTTGGTTTTTAACTGGTGCCTAATTTCTCGGGCAAAGGAACAGCAAGGAATAGGCAGGTTGGCCAGACTGACCAATGACTGTATATAAGAGTTTCAGTTCTGGACTTTCAGCACAGAATTTGATCATATCAGGCTATTGTTTTATGTACATTCATGTAAATATCCCAAATGAATAAGGTGCCATTAAAGAAGCCTGCTTAGTGTCTTAAGTACTTTTATTCAGTCAGCAAAATGTCACTACATAGAGATGCCATCAGTATCAGTAATGGCATTTGTTAAGCCAGCTCAACTTCATAGACAGTAAGCCTAGTGTTAGAAATGCGTAGGTGTTATTTTAAGCTCTCATTGCTTTATAATACATTTTGCTTGTGTGGATAGGTGTTAATGTCAGTTTTATCTTTGTAAGTTCTCTAGCAAGTTGTTCACAAAGATAGAATAGGGTATGGGTATACCTATGCCTATGGGTAAATGTAGGCTAAATGTCCTAATATTTCACATATGTGTAATGTGTGATTAAGGTAGCCTATAAGCAAGGATATTTTGAAGAATTCTAATGAAAATTGCTGCTGCAACAGTATGTATTACCCCCATGACTGGCTTTATCAGCAGGGTGATGCATCTAGTGCCATTTGCTAAGCGAGTCATGCATGTAGGGATGCCTGCAATCCCAACCCTTAAAGGAATACGCCACCCCAAGGTGAAATTACTGCAGACCCAGCCATTGTCTGAATCTGGCAGCATTGACCTTAGCTAAGCTTAGCATAGTTGCTGTAATTTAGTGTTGCCAACTAGCAAATTGTGGCAAAAATAAATTAATTCACTCAATTGTTTTGTAATTACTTCTTGTGACCTGTGCATTCAGATGGAGTACAAACGACAATGCAAATTAACACAAAGGGATTGACCAAGCGGCATTTAGATGGGGGACTTTATTTCGCTGAAGCACAGGTGAAGCACAGGCAAAGCACCACTGAAAGGCGCAAAGACACCGTGCACCAACTGGAAACCCCATAGCCCGACTTCAGTCAACACACAAGTGTGGAGTTGTTACCGGTAGGCAGTGAGGTAGGCAGTGAGACCGTTACAGTGTTTAGAAGTTTGTTTTCTCATATACTCAGTAAAAACGGTTATTTGCGTTGTCTATTATGGTGTCTTTCCACCTTTCAGTGGTGCTTTGCATGTGCTTTGTCTGTGCTTATGCTGAATATGGTCCCCCATCTAAATGCTGCTTGGTCAATGTCTTTGTGTTAATTATGACTGCCGATAGCGAAGCTATCAACGATTTCGTGGAACTCTGGGGGACATGAATAGGCATGTAGCCTTAGAAGCTTTTGAACAACTAGAAGCTTTTGGCCCCCAAGGGTCTTGAAATCTACTGCCGTTACGCATTGAAAACATTTGTCGATGGCCACTTCCAACAAAAACAATTTCCGTGAAATCCTAACATCGCAAAAGCAAAAGCAAAACCAAACTAACTCGTCATGGGCCCAGTAGCGGTTTTAGGCACGGGCGAACCGGGCAGCCGCCCGGGGCGCCATTTCGTGGGGGGCGCCACGAGCGCTTGGGGGGAAAAAAAAGTAAAATAAAATAAAAACGCTCTGTGTGTCATATCGCTGCAATCGGCACATTGGCGCCCCCGTGGTGAACAGCTGAACTGCAGGCGCCCTTCTTGCTGAGAAGATGCAGCGTGTCTCTCTGCCTGGGGGGGGGGGCTGAGAGGTGGTCTCGCCCGAGGCGTAAAACACTATAGAACCGCCACTGCATAGGCCATTCATGTAACTCTCACCAAATTTGGTATATGTATTCTACAGACAATGCTGACAAAAAGGATCAAAGGATTTATCTTAACATGAACTGTTTCAAAGTTACATGTCGCATAAAACGCAACCTAGTCTATATCTTGGCTTCTAATAACGCAAATTTGCTATGACTTGACATGTGAACTCTAAACAGCTTTGTTTTAATGTGCACCAAATTGTGTGACATTTTGTCACAAGGGGTGATATTTCTCATCAAAACTAAATAACTCATCAAAAAGTTTGCCCGAGACAATGCTTTTTTCTTAGTATGCTGGTCTTGCAGAGGTGTATCAACCCAGCCCATCAACACTCATTTCAGGCATAGCGATATCGCCTAGTGATATGGGTTAATGCAAAAATTGGGATTTTCAGTTGCTAATATCTTGCGCCAAAAAGGCGTGAACTAATAACACATGTAGGCTAAATACATACTATGACAACATCTAGACCAGGGGTCGGCAAATAGCGGCCTGCGGGCCAAAATTGGCCCGCCATCAATTATATCTGGCCCACGAGATGACGTTCATTCATTTTATTTATTTAAAAATATAAGCCTTCCCAAACCTCCTGTTTTCTGAAAGAAAAAGAAAAAAATAATAAAACGACAACTCCGCAGATTTCACAACATTTACTGAAATGTAGAGGATGAGTAACATGAAAAAACAGCAGCCAGAACATCCTTGCAGCCTTAACTTGACTCACATGGTCAGACGCTAATTGGTGCCTGCGGGCCTGTGAGGAAAATAAGTGTCCCATGTCCCCCTGAATACTGCTAGCTATTGATGTAAAATGTCGTTGTCGAAAGCCATGAAAAGAAAAGTTGATTCTGAATGCAGGACCTGCAAACTGCAACAACCTTGTTGCAAATGAGATATGTCGGCTTTGCATTAATAAATGCAGGCAGAATGAACGCATACCGTTGTTTCCATTCTTCTTTGTAGATCCTGCATTCAGAATCAACTTTTCTTTTCATGGCTTTCAACAACGACATTTTGCATCGATAGCTAGCAGTATTCAGCTGATGATGTAGGCAACACGTCATCAAAAACATAACCCTGGCAACTGCAGTATACAGCATAGCTGCATAGGCTACATTAGTTACTGTAAGACAAGTTGCTAGGGCAGGTTGCGTGTTTCATGACAGACGCCATGAGGAAATGCAGCACATATAAGCAAATTAATATTTTAAATGATATTAAATGAATTTTAAAGTTAAATAATGTTTAATAGTTGTAAATAATAAAAAATAGAAAAATAATAGGATTTCCCCCCTGAAAACAATGGTCATGGCCCACGACTGTATTGTCAGAAAAAAATTTGGCCATGTCCAAACTTATTTGCCGACCCCTGATCTAGACCTTTCACAAATATATCCTACACACTACACAAAGACACAGAATGTCATTCATTCAAAACCCACACCCAAACCCACTTCCTGGAAATCATTTCCACACAAATTCTCACCTCGCGCCAATGTGCCGATTGCAGCAATATGACACACGGAGCGTTTTTATTTTATTTCATTTTTTTTCCCCCCAAGCGCTCGTGGCGCCCCGGGCGGCTGCCCAGTTCGCCCGTGCCTCAAACCGCTACTGCATTCATCATACCAACAGTTCCCACATGTCAATACACTGGCGATCACTATGCAGTACATCTAGTTTGTGTTTGTCGTTTGTACTTGATCTGAATGCACAGGTCACGAGAAGTAATTACAATTAATTTACTTTTGCCACAATATGCTAGTTGGCAACACTAGATTACTGCTCACTTATCCAACTCTAGGGACTGTGGGGAGAGACTCAATTTCACCTGGGCTCTATGGGCCATGAGCTAATCACTTAAAAAAAAAATCTTACCCACAGCAATCCAACTGACCCAAACATCATTGACAAGCTGCCAGACCTGCCACAAATGCAATATCTAGACACCCTGCTACACTTTTTAGAAAGTCCAGGACCTGATGGCATCCCAGCTGAAGTCCTCAAACATGGAGTTTATCTCCTCACACGCTGTCTACACCTCCTGATCACCCATATCTGGCAGTCTGAGAAAGTACCCCAGCACTGGAGAGATGCCAACATCATTGTCCTCTACAAGCAAAAAGGGAACAGAGCAGACTGCGGCAACAGTAGAGCAATCTCAATCCTCTCCAGAGCAAGAAAAGTGCTGGCAAAGATTATGCCCAACCAACTGGTGGAATACATTTCAGAACGTACACTCCCTGAAACGCGATGTAGTTTTTGGAAGTCCACATCCACAACTGACATCTACTCGAGAAATGTACAGAGCAACACTGAGACCTCTACATTGTCAACCTCAGCAAAGACCTTTATCGACCTCAGCAAAGCATTTGACACCATAAACCGTGGGATGCTCTGGAAACAGCTCCACAAACTGTGCCACTCAAGTTCCTCTCCATCCTGCAGCAATTGCATGATCAAATACAAGCCAGAGTTCTCATGGGGGGACTCCAGTCAGAACCCTTCAAAGTCAATATTGGGGTGAAGCAAGGCTGCATCTTGTTCTTGTTCAGTTCTCTTCAACCTCCTCCTTTCAGCAATCACCCGCCTGTTCCTCCACGGCATGAAGCACAGAGATGGTGTTCACCTGGAATACCACAGATATAACACAGATGACTGTGCTGTCCTGGCACACAGTCCAGACTCTATGCAGCACGCATTTCATCTGAAGCTTATATGAGTCTTTCAGTCTCCAAGTCAACACCAAGAAAACCGAGGTCATGGCTCGAATTTGCATCCAACCCCCTTCATCTACCAGCTTTAATAACAGTGGGTTGGGTGAAGATCAGTCAATCAAGCAATCAATCAATATGATTGTTGGGAGGTCACACAGTGGAACACAGAGGTCAGCTCCGCAGAAATTTTATCGTACATGGAGCCATGGGTTGGGGTTCTGGTACACGTCACCATGTCGATTGTGGAATGAATAAAAATGACTTTATCGTCAGTGCATATTCTCATCTAATTGTAGAACGTCAAAACATAAGCAATAGATACATTGTAGCCAGGGCTGCACACATTTTAGCTTGCGTGCAGCCTTTCAGTAGCAGTCAGGAGCTGCATGCAGTCGACTCAACCTCTCTATGAACAGTTTTTAATGTTCATCAGAAAATAACGACTAAGTATTCTGTTTGAGTGTAATTTTCGGGACATTTAGGGCCGAAAATTAGGTCATAGGTCATATGACATTGTCGCATTTTGGTGACATCCTAACACCCATTTGTCAGCGTTTGCCTTTATCTGTCTACATACATCAACGACAACTGCTCGTCACAGCATGGGTGGGCGTTTAAAAGGCTTTGGTCAAGTTGGACACAAATCTTCAACGAGACTGAGCTTGCACCTTCCCGATCTTCATAGCAGATGACAGACAGGTCATGTGTTGTGTGTGGGGGACAAGTCGAGTCTTTTTTTTTAATAGCACATTTAAACAAAACAACAGATGCCCCAAAGTGCTGCACAACACAAGGATGAAAAATAACACAGCAAAACCATTAATTGGTATAGCCTACTGACACAAAGCAATAAAATAAAAACGAGATTAACAAATACATAAATAAATAAAAGAGTGAGCTTGACAGCATCAGATAGATGCCCCAGAACAAGCTAAAAAGAGAGAGAAAAGATATGTCTTCAAACTGGACTTAAATAACGTACATATAAGATGAGAAGTTCAGTGCCAGAGTGCCACACAACACACATGCACAGACGTCAATGAACTTCAAACCAACCATGGCAAAGTTGCGTCACCACGGAGGCAGAGTTAGATGCTTGTAAACGTGTGGAAGCAACTACAAGCGCTTGTGCGATTTGTCTAAATGCGTATGCGTCTTACTCCCACGAGTTTTTAGGTCATATGATAGTAGCCGCGTTCGGATGAGGGTAAATGTTTGAAGACGGATGTAGCCGCATGTAGTCAGCGATGCATTGTGGGATGAAAATGTTGCATGATGGTTAGACTTTGTGTCAGAGTTGCCAGAAAGGCGTGGCGCTGTCACAAAAACGTCACAAGGTCATATGACCTAAAAACCCACGTGATGTAGCCGTATGTAGACAAATCGTGCAAGCGCTTGCAGTTGCTTTCCCGTGGCTACAACTGCACTCGGGGTGTGCAACCGAGATCTACGGTGATTATATTAAAGCCTTATTTGAAGATGGAAAAACACATGCCGAGATTTCCACTACCTTAAAGCAGCATGGAGCTAATATGTGCTCAGAAATGAGTATTAGAAGATTTTGTGGAAAACACAACCTAAGACGAAAAGGTCATGTTACTGATGGTGAACTGGGAAGAGCTGTAATGGGGTCGATACTTGAGGTAAGCCAGGCAACTCTGTATTCTCCTTCACAATTTCTGTAGACTAGGCTACATGCCGTATGCCTTAGGCTGGCTCAGACAGATGAATTAAAGTGTTCTGTTCTCATCAACAGACAGGGCCATCGTATGGCCGTAAGTTTATGACCGGGTACCTGGCGGCGGCAGGGGTGTTTGCAGCACAACATCGAGTTGGGAAGGTACTGCGAGATATCCATCGACCGTACCATGAGCAGAGCTGTCAGGTTATTCTCTCTAATTTTTGTTGTTGTTCCCATTAGGCTACTCTCCTTATGGAATAGGTGTGTGCGCAGTGTACATTACTGTGATATTGTCCAATTAAACAGGGAGCACGAAATCTGAATCCTGTTCCTTACCAAGGCTGCTACATGGGTCACAAACGTCACATGGATCAAAACGAGAAATTGGTGATGTTTGGCGTTACTCATGTAATAGCCATGGATGGCTACAGTGGCAATATAGTCGCCCATTCCAGTATGCCGGTAAAAAACAACCTGGTGATCTATGAGGAAGTGTACAGGTGACTGTCACCAATCATTCTTTTGGCAACAATATTTTGCACAATATGTATTGTTTTAATATATGGTGCAAAAAAGTAATTAATCTCATTTGTACCTTTTCATTTAGACCCGCAGTTAGGCAGCATGGAATGTGGGATCAACTTTGGGTTGATCATGGCAGGGAGTTTTATTTGTGCCTGTACGTGCAGGAAAAATGATCAGGACTAAGATACAATACCAGTGGCCCACCATATAGACAAACCACATCTACAATGGTAAGATAATGAAAATGTGTATTGTTGCTGAGATAAATTAAATTGATCAGCCATTGTACTTGCCCGACTTATTACTCATGCTTTTTGTTCAACAGAATCATCGCGTAGAGAGGATATGGTCAGAGGTGAACCAACGCGTCAATTATCCGCTTAAAGAAGCCATAATTCAGCTGCAGGATGAAGAACTGATTGATATGGAGGACGACATCACTAAATATTGCACCTCCAACCTTACCCGCACTTTAAGCCAGATTGGTTTAACCAGACTGGTAAAAGCATGGAATGCTCACAGAGTGCCTGGTATGCTTAGCAATCTACCTAATACTATGCAACATCAATTTCAGCAATGGTATAGAGGAAAAACACAAAATTAGTTGCTATGGTTTTCCATTACACGTTACACACCATGCCAATCCGGCTCAAATCCTTGGACCTTCTCATTTACCTTTTTTTCCCTGCTTATAGGACGTGGGATACCAAATGACCTGGCATCAGGTGGCTGTCCTAAGAAGATCCCAGAGTCTCAGCTTCCCACTGCCTCTATCGTGGCAAGCATGTATGAAGAGGAGCTAAGTTCTTCGTTGACTTGGGCAGCTGAATTTGCAAGGGACCCTTTTCCATCTGAGGCGGCCAAATGTTGCGCAGAGAAGAGATTTGCGCAACTGTACCCTGATGTCACTGTGTTGTTTAATGATACTGTAAACAGAAACTACATGTCACTTCAACACGCTTTGCTTAACCTTATAGATGTTACGCGGATGCAGATACAATAAATACACCTCAGGTACAAATCTTACAAATGTCTGTGAATCAAATGCAAAACTTTATTCCTTAGAATATTAATGAACAATGAAGTACTTGTAAAAATATACAATACCCTAAAAATAAAAAAAACACAGCCCTCCTCTGAGATGTAACATTCCAAACTATTACAGAGGGCAGACATGACTGTCTGTAATTGAATCAAATGTAAAACGGTATTCCTTAAGAATATTAATGAACAATGAAATACTTGTAAAAACATACATGCAACCACACCCAAAAAATAAAAAACACAGCCCCCCTCTCAGATGTAACATTCTACTCCAAAACACTACAGAGGGCAGACATGACTTCTGCCAAACCCACAAGCCTGTGGTGGCCAAAATCATCTGCCCTACACTTGGGGCAGTTCCTGCTCGAGAGCTCCAGCCGGGTAATACAGACATCGCAGCCAATAATGCTGTTGCAGAATAAGGACACGTGTGGGTCATTGACTGGATCTGAAGTAATGTAAACAAAGAAAAAGTTTTGTTGTCATGTAGAAAATTTCACATCAGCTGTTAAAGGGGTAGTTCACCAATTTGCTCATGAAGCCCTGTTTCTAGGTAGTCATGTCTTTGTGAATGAAAGTTTAAAGCCATTTCTGGAGTGATTGTCTCCCATGAGTGAGTGAGTGCCCATTGGAATCATTGTGAAAATGAGGGGTGGGGCAGTACCACTGAAACCTAATATGCTTCTTGGCTCAGCAGTAAAATGTCCAAATTTTGATCAGAACAACTTTATTTCATCCCAGACTACCTAAAATCAGGGCTTCATGTGAACAAATGGTAAACTTACACTTTAAACATTAAACATTATCCATTGTTTGATGTCAACTAACCCTCAGAAACGCAAGCATTCATTTCCTGGATAAAAATATTGTTAAAGCTTTTAAAAATGTATCTAGTGATCCCTGATGCAGAAATTAATGTTATTTTTTTCACTGATTTTAATTTTTAAAGGTGTATATAGCTACTATTTTTCGGTGCGGAGAAACACAGCTGACGCACACCAAGGACCGTCAGTGCGAGCCCCCACATCTCCAGCAACTCAGCGTAGCCGACATTGGCTGGGTCGCCAGGAAAATGGAAGGAAAATTACATAAAAATTTAAGCCTTACTTGTACAAATGACACACGAAAAGGCATGCTTCACCACATCAACCTGGGCTGGGGTGAGGGACAGGATTGTGCGACATTCTGTGCTCACTGCATCCTTCAGCTGTTTAATTTTATTGAGGACATCATCAAGGCTCTGGGAGGCCAGGACGACATCTTCTATATGCTGTTGCACCTCCTCAAACCCTGTGTCTTCACGGCGACTGAAAAGTAGACGACGAAGAACAAAAACACAAAAAATTGGTTTAAAAAAAAAAAGTGTCATCACAGCTTTCAATGACCGTCCAACCATCACATTGGCTCTCCATCATTCTATCACAAAGACACCAAGGACAGATTTCAATAGGATTGCGTACCTCAGGAAAACCAGATCTTCTATTAAAAAGTACCTTGATTTTCACCTCTTGGAGGCAGAATGCTGCACCAATTGCTCCTCCTTCACAGCATAAATGTTTCTTGCATTCTGCTTCCAAAATGAAGATCCTTTTGAAAAAAAGAAACAAAAAGAAGAAGATACAGTTATCACAACAGTTTCAGAACCCCAACTTACTCACTTAAAGGTGCAGTGTGTTAGACAAAAACATTAAATAATGGCCTACCTCTGGTCCCCTCCGAGTCCACAATTCGGTTGCCGTGGCCATCAGTGAGGACACCTCTCCTCTTCACCAAGGGCACTGCTCACCTTCCCTAGTATGCCCTCAACCGAGGCCTCAAACTCAGAGAACCTGATTATCAGGGACTGTGTGGTCTCAGGACTCCCATTGTCCATGTCAGCAACGAAGATGGTCCTAGTTGAACACACACACACATACCTTAGCATGAGGATTGTCCAAACTTTGAATTTCCAGAATTCACGCTGCCCTTTCACAAATGTTACCTGAATGACAACCTTGTTGATACAATTCAGTTTCTTTACTCAAGCACCTACTCACCTTTGAAGGGACTTCACAGCGGAAGCCCTACTAACAATTTTTGGTTCCCAGAACGTTCCGGGAACATTAGGCTTTGGTTGCGGTTTGGTTCTGGAAACGTTCCCTGAAAGTTATTTTTTGGTTGTAAATTGGTTAGCAGGAAACCCTAAATTTGGTTCCCAGAACGTTCCCGCTTGGTTCCCTCAACGTTATCCCAACGTTCTCCCACCGTGCCTTTATCCCTGTTCATGTCATGTTGGTTCTCTCAACGTTCCCATAACGTTCTTGGTTACATGTTTGGTTCTCTAGACGTTCTCCTGATGTTCCCCCAATGTTACATGTTGGTTCCCACAAGGTTCCCTCTCTCACAAGCTAGCTCTCACTGATGGAAAGACCCCCCTTAATCCTGAGGCTGAACTGGAAGACGCTGTAGCGATTGGTCGAGTGAAGGTAAACCGAGCTGCCTGGGCTGGTTGCTCAACGACGCCGTCACCGCAGACCTCATAGTGGCCTTTGTCGACAAGAGCTGAGGTGTTAAAATGGCCATCACTCTCAGGGAATATAGCAACGTTACGATCATCTGTGAGGTAGAGGGTGTCTTCCACCACCTATCCCATCAAGCAAACATGGGTCAATGTGATAACGCATTACATTTGCAGCCCGACCAAAAATGTACATCTAATAACAACTAGTGACAACTTTCCCCAGATTAGTCTTAATACGGAACACCAATGCATGAAAATGCATTTTTAACGAATGTTACATATTGTTATTTTCCGCAGTTCAAGCGGTAAAGCTAGCTGCTAATTGTTCATCAGTCAATTGACAAAAGTTACTACCAATTCATATTGACACAAACACATAAAAATTGCTGGTGTGAAAGGCCTGAACAATGTGTTTTAAAGCCACCCAATTCCATGCTATTTATTTATTCAGAGAAGCACATGAGGGCGAGAGAATAAAATATCAAAAAATGAAACTGGCAAGACGAGTGATTTTTGATTGCCGTTGTTTGAGAAACGATTATGAACATGAAATATTAATATATGGAAAAATGGGTCGAAATTAGTTTTTTCGTATGGCACTAAAACAGAATAATGAAATAACAACCCGTTTTGTTGTTATTTGATTCTTAATTGAAAAACAAAAGAACGAATGGTACACGGACCTGCTTGCATTTTCTGTTTTGTTTTTCTATTATCAAATGACAACAAAACAATGCTTTTTTTTCGTTTTCCGTTGTCTGATTTGAACATTAAAATGGACTGGCCTGGCCAGAAGATTTTTGGGTTTGTCAAGAAAGCGTGCGCCCGCTTTGCAACGCGCACCACAAATGTTCTAAGACGACCAGATATGCCACTCCCTATTAAGGCCAATTGTAACGGCTTTTTGGTCGCAGTTCCATCAGAATTCCACTGGGGGCGTCGGCGGAGACCAAAATGAATGGGGCCCAATGGAGCTAGATGCTAAAAATCACCATTTTCACCCAAGTCTCTTCAAGTGCGCTCAGATTTGAATGTAGTTTCTTTGAGCAAAAATGGGGTTTCAATAAAAAATCCACTGGACGAGTGCATATGTCCCTTTGATTTCTTACAGGTCTGCCTCTTGTTGTCTACTACATTATGCTAATGTATGAGCTATGTATGACGTCATCGACACTTTAAGTAGCCTTTTAAAGAGAATGTATGACTGTAAAAATCTACAACTCAGTCAGGAGCATTTTATAGACATTCTCTTTGAAAAACAATATTCAAATTAGTAGACAAAAATTTATATCTCGAGATAAGGGCAGGTAAAGGGGTATTGCTCCATAGGACTCCATTCATTCTGGTCTCCAGAATGTGACCGCCCCCGCGTGGTTGACGATGGAACTGCAAACAAAATCACGTGTTGTGAAACCGTTAATGCATCAGAGTGGCATATCTGGTCGTCTTAGAACATTTGTGACGCGCACCCTCATTTAACCAAAACTCGCGTCCGCTTAGCTAAATCATGTACTCGACTTACTATTGTTGTGTACTTGCTGTAATTCAGTTGTACGCACGTGATATACCTTGTGAGCACTTTTGCAAAGTGCGCTCTCATTTAACCAAGATGCGCGTTAAATGAGGCAGCTGCGAAAAGACGCGCTGCTGATCCTATGTCCGTGAAGAGGGAAAAAAGTTATATTTCCACAGAAATACACATCATATCACGCACTCGGGGTGTGCAACACTTCTTCATCATTAAAAATAATTAAGTAATGGGATTCTTGTTATGGTCCTCTATGGCTTATTGTCGGACTTATGAGATGTCGTACCAATGGGATTCTAGTTACGGTCCTCTATGGCTTATTGTCGGACTTATGGGATGTCGGTCCAATGGGCTGTCGGACCAATGGCATGGAACCGCGAAAAAACCCCGGAAAGGGCCCAGTAGCCTTTAGCATTCCATAGACTTTCATTCATTTTAGCGTCACTTTGACATGAAATAACTTTACATAGGTAGCACGCCATAATGTGATGTTGGCATTGTTGGACACCACTGCAAAACACATTTACATTGATCGGAAATCTGTCATGTCACTGTCTTGTAAGAAAAGTTTTTTTCTGAAAATATGCTAAAAATGGCATCACGAACTAATACTGCTACTAACTTTCTGTCGCACAGGAGAGAATTTACTGTACTGTTTGAATAACAAACTGTAGCCATACTCATGCCCGTTTAGTTTTCTATTCATGTCGGGGAAACATTTCCAGCAACATTTCCCACAAAGGTAGCACTGAGTTTGTATTTTTTTGTAAGAGGGATCGTTATCTTAATGGATCTTTGCCATTCGATAGTGAAGCTCAAAGAAAGATGACTAAGCTAAGCTACACGCTAGCCTTGTATGTCTACATGTTAACTAGCTAGCTCCCTCGACATGCTAACTTGTAAGATTGCCTGGAACCAAAGTTGGTAGAGAAACAATCAAGTCCCGAAGGACAATGTTAGCCCTCCACTTAAGTTAACGTGATTGTACTTATGATGATGGTAAAAAATATTTATTAAGAAAATTGTGAATGAGCATCTACTAGTGAGTTTATTGTATTCGGGTTCGTTGGCCAACGTCAATTTGAGAAATCGAAAATCTGGCTTCATCCGGTCCCCACTGAAAATGACGCCATCACTCAGTCCATATCTTCTACTGTCTATGCTGCAAACGCCTGGAGACATTTACATTAAGTCGAATGTGCCTAATTTCTAATCATCATGCAACATTTTCATCCCACAATGCATCACTGGCTACGAGGACCGGGGCCGTGACTGCCGAGGGAGCTGTTACCTGTTGCTGTGCTGCCTCTCCTGGCCTGCATGATCATCAGCGGAGTGCCGCGAGTGTGGCCGAGACTGCGAGCGCCGGGGCTGCAACTGCCGCCAGAGCAAATGCCATCCATGCTCCTGCAGCCGGTACAGAAGATCAGCCGGTACAGAAACATGTCCAGAATGTCAGATCCCTTGCGAGCAAATCTTTTTCCATCAATGATTTTATTTGCGGTCATAACCTAGATATGTTGCTACTCACTGAAACCTGGCTTGATCAGCCTAGTAGCACTGTTACTCTGACTGAAGCAACGCCTCCACAATATGATTTTTTGAGTGTTGCCAGGCCTAATAAGCGTGGAGGTGGTATAGCCATTATTTTCAAGGTACTCTTTAAGTGTCAGCAGACAGTACTGGGTAACTTTTCAACATTTGAATGCTTAAGTACAATTCTTAAATGTTCTACTGATTTATTACTGCTGACTGTTTATAGGCCACCTAAAATCTCTGCACCCCTCTTCCTTGAGGAGTTTGGGGAATTTCTTTCAATCATCTACTTGGGGTATGAACACATCATAATAACTGGAGATTTTAACTTTCATGTTGATAACTTAGAGAATACATATGCTAAAGAATTCCTGTCGCTTATTGATATGTTCAACCTTACTCGGCATATACAACAGGCCACCCATGAGAAAGGGCATATCTTAGACCTTGTCATTACAAAGGGTGTTGAAGCTATAATTACTGTCAAGGATTTTGTTTTTTCAGATCATTCCTGTGTGTTTGCCAATGTTAGTTTATCCCCCCATGTGCAAAATAAGCTAGTTACTGTAAGAAAAAGAATCATAAACAATGGTACAGCATCTCTCTTTGAACAAGCACTCCTGGAAACCCATACTGAAACTTCTCAGTGTGCTGATGATCTATTGGATCATTTTAATTCTAGGATGTCCCATATTATGGATGGTATTGCTCCCTTAAAAACCAAAACACTTAGCCATCAAAAAGCACCTTGGAAATTGAGTCCTTCAGTCAAACAGTCAAAGCGAAATTGTAGAAAAGCTGAGAGGCAGTGGCGTAAAACTAAACTTCAAGTTCACCACCTAATCTACAAAGACATGCTCCGTAAACATAACCAGGAAACATCTAAAGCTAGACAATCATTCTTTTCTGACCTAATCAATAGAAACATCAATAATGCTCGTGTACTATTTAGTACTGTGGAAAAGCTGACTAATCCCCAGCGAAAACTGCCTCCTGAGTTTCTTTCAATAAGTAAATGCAACGACTTTGCTCATTTTTTCAAAGGAAAGGTTGATAACATACGTACAAACATAGTCACACAGGCAAAATCAAGCCACAACTTGGATGGTTTTCCCTCAGTTAAGACAAACGTCAACCAAATGGAATCATTTAGTCTAATTGATGTCGAAATTCTGAAGAAAACTGTACTAAGTCTTAGCTCCACATCTGACCTAGACGTTCTGCCTACAGCCTTTTTTAAATCCACTCTACACCTGATATCACATGATGTGATTCAGATTATTAACACTTCTCTGTTGACTGGACTTTTTCCCTCTTCTCTAAAGAAAGCAGTGGTTAAACCCCTGTTAAAGAAAAATAACCTTGACCCTCTGGTGTTAAACAACTATAGGCCTATATCCAATTTACCATTCATTAGTAAAATAATGGAGAGAATAGTTTTTAATCAATTGAATACATTTCTGACATCAAATGGTTGCCTTGATGATTTTCAATCATGCTTTCGTTCCAATCACAGCACAGAAACAGCTCTTACCAAAGTAATGAATGACATACGACTGAACTCTGTTGCTGGCAAATCCTCAGTTTTGGTGCTCCTTGACCTTAGTGCGGCATTTGACACTGTTGACCATGACATCTTACTGCATAGACTTGAGCATTGGGTTGGTCTTACTGGTATAGCTATCAAATGGTTTGAATCATACCTAAAACAAAGAAGTTTTTATGTTTCCATTGGATGTTACACCTCATCAGCTATGCCTCTGAACTGTGGAGTCCCCCAAGGTTCCATTTTAGGGCCACTACTCTTTAACATTTATATGCTGCCACTTGCACAGATTATTAGGAATAACTCAATTAAGTACCATAGTTATGCTGATGACACACAGTTATATCTAGCCTTGTCACCTAATGATTTTGACCCTCTTAAATCCCTCTACAACTGCATTGACCAAATTAACAACTGGATGTCTCAAAACTTTCTACAGCTCAACACAGATAAAACTGAGATAATTATATTTGGGAATAATCAGCAAAGGCATAAGATTGACACAATACTTAAAACTAAAGGACTCAAAGCAAAGGACACAGTCAAAAATCTTGGTGTCCTTATTGATTGTGATCTCACATTTAACAGTCATATGAAAGCCATCACAAAGTCCGCATTCTACCATCTCAAAAACATCTCCAAGCTTAGGGGTCTAATGTCTAAGCAAGATCTTGAAAAGCTGGTACATGCCTTCATCTCAAGTAGAGTCGATTACTGCAATAGCCTCTTCACTGGCCTTCCCAAAAAGAATATCAAACAGCTCCAATTAATACAAAATGCAGCTGCAAGAGTTCTTACAAGAACAAAAAAAATTGATCACATCACCACAATTTTAAGGTCTCTGCACTGGCTCCCAGTGAGATACAGGATTGACTTTAAGGCCTTACTACTACTGTTCAAGTCACTTAATGGGAAGGGTCCCAGTTACATACTTGATATGTTTCAGTCATATACCCCATCTAGGTCTCTGAGATCCATGGATAGAAATCTATTGACCATACCTACTGTAAAAACAAAGTGTGGTGAGGCAGCCTTTAGCTATCATACAGCAAAGCTCTGGAACCAGCTTCCAGAGGATGTAAAGAATGCCCCTACTGTAGAGAGTTTTAAAAGCAGACTCAAGACGAAACTTTTTTCTGATGCCTTTTCCTAATTTTTATTTTTATTTTATTGTCATTCTTATTATTATTATTATTATTATTTTAATGGTTTTGCTTTATTTTAAATTGTATTTTACTTTTTAAATCTTTAATTGTATTTTATTTTAAAATTTGTGTAAAGCGCATTGAAGTGCATTTATGTATGAAATGCGCTATACAAATAATTTTGACTTTGACTTTGACTTTGACTGACTGCAAACGCCTCGAAACACCTGCGAACGTTTACATCAAGTCGAATGCGCCTACTGACAGACAAGTGATTGAAGTGGAGGTTGTAGCAGACAAGTGAGAGAGCTTGTGCTTTCTGTCATTGTATGAAAAGTCTGATGCGGGACTAAAGTCTGTGTGTTGCGTGGCTGCTACAGTCTTGAGACTCACACTGTTTAGCTTTAATAATCAACAGCTCTCGTCTCATCACGGACTCGAAGCAAGTTCACGTTCGACTTTTCTCAGACGCTTCCACTACAAAGGTTTGTGTCAGTTTATTTTTCACAACGGCACACCCCTTTACCCTCTCAAGTCAACGTTACTTTTGATACCCTACAGATAATAAAGAAATATAATATTCTATTCGTGAAACATATAGCAACACACTAGATATTAGATACTAGATATCTAGATGTTAGATATTTAGCTTATAGCAAACTAGTTGGTCAGAATGCAGGCTGTCTAGCATCACGTGGCGTATGTTAGGTAGCCAAAATCAAGGTTTCTGCTCTGTTGCAGGATTAAACTCTGGCTACTTTAACATTGATAAAATTATTTGATATCCGTATTTCAGCTATACAGACCTGTGTATTTGCTTATTTCATACTGTGGCTATAACAGGTACTAGTCCTCATGTTAAAGTGGTGGAAATGTTAGCTGTGCAAGTTTTCAACTGTTGTGAAAGTATGGTTAATGAGTCATCATAGACTAATGCATGGTCAGCACTCCACAATATGTCCTTTGCCATGCCCTTATCACAACACAATTGCATGTGTTTTTTTTTTTTTTTTTCAAATCCTACAATTCATTAAAAGTTCATGTCTCGCGTGCATAGGTCATGGTGGGAAGAACTTGGCAATTCAAAATGCTTTCAAATGCCCACTTTGTGAATTTAGGCAGCCCTTTGTTGAAAGAGATATGTTTCTACATCTTGGTAGACATTTGAAACGAAAGCAAATTGTTGCCTGCCCATTCAACGACTCTTCATTTAAATCAAATGTGTACTCCACATTTAAATCACATAAATGCCGAGAACATAGCAATTCTTCAGACTATGCTACAGAGCCGGTTAGTGGCGCTCCTCAGAATTTTACCAGTGTGGATGAGTCTGTTGCATTTGATGAAGAGGAGCCCACTCATGCGGAAGTTTATAACTACAATGAATTAGATGATAAATTGGAATATAGTATACAGTATCTCACAGAAGTGAGTGCACCCTTCACATTTCAGTAAAAAATGTGCTATATTTTTTTAAGGGGAAATACTACACAAATGAAACTTGGATATGGTTCTAAGTAGTTAGTATAAAGCTTGTGTAGTAGTATAGATTTTCTGCCCTCTGAAAATAACTTAAGACACAATCATTTCTGTAAACATAGCAGGCCACAAAAGTGAGTACACCCCAAAGTGAACATGTCCAAATTGTGTCAAAATCATTAATATTTTGTGTGAGCACCACTGTTATCTAGCACTGCCTTAATATGAAGTTCACCAGAGCTGCACAGATTGTTTTTGTAATCCTTTTTCATTCCTCCATGATGGCATTACCGATTTGGCAGATGTTAGACACTGGTACTCTTCCACCTCCTGCTTAAGGATGGCCCCATGGGTGATCATTAGGGTTGGGGTCTGGGGTCTTGGGGTCTGGAGACATACTTGGCCATTCCATTATCTTCACTTTTAACTTCTTCAGGAAGGCAGTGGTCATCTTGGAGATGTGTTAGGGGTTGCTATCATAATGAAAAAAACGGTTGTATGTCCCACTTTCCAAAGGGGGGGGGGGGTGTCATGTTCTGCTTCAGATTGTCACAGCACATGTCGGAATCCATGATTCTTTCAATGAACTGCAGTTCCTCATTTCTGGCAGCATTGAAACAGCCCCAAACCATAATGCTACCACCACTAGGCTCAGTTCTAGGCAAGGCACACTTATAATGGTACTGCTTAACAGGTTGCTGCCGCACATGCCTGACACCATTTAAGCCAAACAAGTTTATCTTATTCTAGTCAGACTACAGGACATGGTTTCAGGAATTCATGCTTTTAAAATGTGTGTCTTCACCAAACGGTTTTCAGGCTTTTTTGTGATCAAGCTTTACAAGAGGCTTTCCTTTGAGAGGATGATCATGCAGACCGGGTTGTTGCACTGTGCAGCATCTTATTTGAGCTCTAACAAGCTGACCTCCCACTTCTGCAACATCTGCAGCAATACTGGCTGCAGTCATGCATTTATTTTTTACAGCCAACTTCTGCATTTGACACTGAGTGTGAGTACCTTACTTCTGTGATTGATCCTGTCAATGCCTGTTCGAAGTGGAACCTGTTTTGGAAAACCACTTAATGAATCTGGCCACAATGATGTAGCTCAGTTTTATGGTGTTGCTGATCTTTTATAAATAGGCCATCATTGTGTAAAGCAAATAATTCCATTTCTGAAATCCTCAGTTTTTTTTCCCATGAGGAGCCATGTTGGACATCCAATGGCTAGTATGAGAGAATTATAGCCAAAACATTAAAATGAATAGCTCTAATACATGACACACATATTTGTATGGTCCACTTGAACAGACCCAAACCCCAGATATCTTACACAGATCAGTAAAAACTGAAGGCCCATTGTCAACAGCCAAGAGACAAAAGTCATATGTAGAGCAGAGGTTTCCGCATATTAAACCAATTGAGTACTTTATTGACTGTACCCAAAGAACATCTGTTTTGGTGCCTCTTCTCTCATCCTTACAGGAATTGATGAAAAAAGCAGACATTATAGACCTTGCATTCCAATCAACAACAACAAATCCTGGTGAGTTTTCATCGTATGTTGATGGTTCTTTATATCAGGGCAATGTCCTCTTTGCAGAAGGAGGTGCTAAGTTTTCCTTAATTTTTGTATGTTGATGATCTTGAAATTGCAAATCCTCTTGGGACTTCAAGGGTATATACAAGGACAAGGATACAAAATGTTTGCAGTTTACTGGTCACTCGGTAACTTGCAAGTTTTGTATCGGTCTGCACTGCACACTATTCAGCTTGCCATGATGTGCAATTCCAAAGATGTCCAAAGATTCGGATATGCCAAAGTGTTTGCACCACTGTTGAATGACTTGAAGATTCTAGAACAGGATGGTGTCTATATTGAAACTTTGGGTAACTCAATTAAAGGGACAGTTTTCTGTTTTGTAGCAGATAACCTTGCAGCTCATTGGCTGGGTGGTTTTAATCAAAGTTTTAGGTCTGAGTATAGTTGTCAATTTTGTCTTTACTCCAGAACAGATGTACAGACATTAGATCCAACCATTGATGCCTGCCAGATGAGGAGATCAATAGACCAACATGACTGTCTCACACCAAAAATTCTAGAAAATGAAAACGCTGGGGAAACGTATTGTGTCAAAGGGACTTGTGTTTTTTCTGACCAACTTTCATATTTCCACACCATGACAGGATTTCCTCCAGACATCCTACATGACCTCCAGGAAGGTGTTGTACCCATGGAATTGGTACTTTGCTTGCAAGGTATGATTTCACTTAAATACTTTACCCTCAATGATCTAAATAAGGCAATTAAGTAATTTCTTTATCAACACTCAGACAAGTAGGCCATCCTCATCCAATTCCTCATTTTTAATCTAGAGGAACAATTGTTGGTAATGGTCATGATAATCACGCTCTCTTACGATTACGTCCTGTTCTCATTGGCCACAACATTCCCGAAGGTAATACGTTTTGGGAAATACTAATGACATTGAAAGATGTAGTCGATCTTGTGGTATCTCACAAATTTACAGAAGAAACATTGCAGTCCATGTCTTGCAAAATCTCAGACCACAGTCAAATACTCAAGGAGGTGTTCCCTAATTTAATGGTGAGACTTAAGCACCATTTTCTGGAGCATTACCCACACCTTATCCAGTGCTTTGGGCCCCTTGTCCATCTATAGACAATGAGGTTTGAAGGGAAACACAGGGTTTCTAAAAAGATTATACATGACACTAACAACTTCCAAAATGTTTTAAAAACCTGTGCAGAGAGACATCAACTGATGATGACTTATTACTTATCATCACCCAGATATTTTAAACCACCAGTTAAGACAACTCGTGTCAAGTCAGTCTTCATTGATACATTGGCATCCGAGCTACAAGCCAGTGTTTCAAAGTTGGCTAAAGACTTGACTGTCCTTAGTACAAATAAAGTCAATATTGATGGAACATCTTTTGCACTTGGCATGTTTGTCTGCACTGGTGTTCAAAACTCCTTGCCGAAGTTTAAAGAAATTGTAAACATACTACTACTTGCAAATTGAGTCACTCTTGTACTGAAGGATTATAATGCATTTTATGTTGAGCATTAACGCTCATTTGAATTGACTAGATCGCTGCTCCATCAGTACTGATGACACAGTAATCCTTTCCGCACTGGAGACAAGCTGTAGGTACGTAATGTAATGCAGCCTACGAGCAGGAGGGAAGTTAACTAAAGATCAAAAACACAACATATTGGAGGGCATGGCTGTTGAGATGTATAAGTACACAGGTTATCCAAGTGGCAAACAGTTTGGCAAAGCTGCTGAGGCCTTAGTAAAGAAGCCAACATGCTTGATGGAAAAGTCCAGAACAGGATATGATGGGTGGAAAAATTGTCTCCTGTTTAAGATGGGGAACTATAGGACCAAACTTAGCCGGGCAGGTGTTAAGAATGTATTAGTCAATGCAGGGAAGTGCCGTCGCAGCAATCCAAGTGCTGCATCATCCCATTCTAATATCAAATGGCCCAGGAGAGGAGAAATGAACTCTCCCAAACTATCCTGTTGGTGAAAGTAGAGAAAGTTTAGAGCCCCAGAGATGAACCTACAGTGAATTGCAGAAGGTGTCTGCAGAGAGAGATGGACCCCTTATCTTCCTGTTGATGCATCGAACATTTGCCTTGAGACGCAGGGAAATTGTCAACTCTTCACTTCTGGTAGCAGAGCTGAGAGAGCGATGGCCTGCCCTCTTTTGTGAAGCCCAGGTAAGTGGTGGGTAGTTATAGGGTTAGTTATAGATGTTATTGTTTGATCTTTTCACAGCTTTACAAGGAGGTCTACCGTATCACCAATCAGAACCTCCCCAGTTTTTTTGCATCGCTAGATAGATACACCCCACATCTCTTGAAACTGTACAAGCAGAAGCAGTCTGGAACCTTTGGGCAGAAAATGATTGCTCTTCTGTCAGACTACAGCAGACAGGTAAGCATCCTGGATGTGTTGTTGCTTATTACTTTGTTGATTATATAGTTGTAAAACCTCACAAAGCACTTCCATGTCTGTCCATGTCTCACAACTCAACAGGATAAGAATGATGTACAGGCGACAAGAACAGTGGTCCTGTTTGACTTGGCACTCTGTCTAAAAGAGGATGCATCTGATGTCTTAAAGAGCTGTAAGATATGTCATTCATTCATTCACTTCCGGACTTCTCATCTCAATTTCACTCATAGATAATGCTGTAACCCCCACACCCCTTTTTGATAAACCACACACACACACGGTCTCATCATGTTTTTGGTTTTTATTACACACTTCCATGGCAATAACTTTTTGCATTCTCTTGTGATGTTCCACTGAATTTCTAGGAAGCAGACTTTGACGAAGATCAAAGAGGAGCACTCGCACTTCTGGCCGTTATGGATGACAATGCTGCAGCAGTTCCCTTCAGTGACAAAGCGTAGCTGTCATTCTGGAGGATCAGGTTGTTCTATCTCATCGATATTGGGTAGATGCTCTTGTTGTTTTTTTGCCTGATCTATGCTCTTCACCTAGAATACCCAGAGAAATTGAAGGGGTTCTTTGAATTTATTATAATTGTTCTGCTGAGTTTAGACAATGGAAGAAGACCGATTAAGCCAAAATTGCTCTTCCTCAATAATGAGTTAGAACTTAATGTTTAGACAGGTCATCAGACGTTACAGTACTGTATATGCTGTACAAACTCATCTCTTGCACCCACACCTCCCAAACACGCATACATAATGTCAAGCACACTCAAATCCCACACACATAGTCTCTCTCTGTCTCACTCTCACACACATACTCTCACACACACACTCTGACACACGCACTCACACACACACACACACACACACACACACACACACACACACACACACACACTCACACTCTCACACACACACACTCACACTCTCACACACACACACTCACACTCACACAAATTCATGCATAATAAAACACTAAGACACACAAGTGCATGCACACACTCTTTTCGTTGAAGCACTTTTGCTGGTCTCTTGTTCACACAGTCACGTCATCTTATTCATTCAATTTGATTGACCATAACAATAGCCCCGTTTATATGGACACCTTTTTTGAATCCGATTGAATTTAATCCGATTATTAGAATTCTACCAAACTGTTTATATGAGCCTTAAATAAAGAGATTCGCGTTTGAAGAAAGGTGTAAACCACCTATTTTAATCGGTTTGACAATTTAAACGGTTTCATTTGAATCCGATTATTTGACTGTATATATGGGACGTTTTTAATCGGTTTCTGTAAATAAAGAGATTAAAAGTGAAATTTTGTGTCCATGTAAACGGGGCTAATGTTATTTCTGCTGATGCGTCTCATTTAAGATTATCAATTTAGTTTTTATAGTTTTGTAAGTGTGCTAAAAATACAGGTAGTTGACGAATAGGCCTTGAAAAAAGTTATTTTCATAAAACACCATTTATGAAGATAAAAAAAAATATATATCACAATCATAATCATAATATAGTGATCACAATCGTGGGCTATTAATTCGTTATTTTTTGAAACATTTATAATGCACCGCACTGTAAATATGTCCTTTGGTGTGTGTGGTATTTTTTTTACATATATATTTATATTAAATAATATAGGAATGGCTTGAGACAGTTTTATTTGCATTGTTACACTCTTGATATACTTTTCTTTTATAGTTTTTATTTTTATGTCAAATTATTCTTAAGAATATTTTTTCCCACTTACAATTGACATTGTGGGCAATTTTCCTAGAAATGCAAGGATAACTTTCTTGTCATTTGTACAAAAATGTTTGAAATGATAGGCCTACTAATTTTTCAGGGGTGATCATTTTCTGTCTCCTAATGTATTTTCAATGTTTTTCAAAGATATTGATAAATTAAGGCAAAATTTTGTCCATTTTAAAAATGGGACGTTCAAGTCGTACTAAAGAACGGAGATGAAAGAAAATGAAAGACTGAGCCAGACAATAGATTTCTAAAGTGTTTATTTTAACTTCTTAACTTCGTCATTTTTATTTTAATAAACAGTGTAAGCAGTGTGAAACATGTAACATTTCAACCAATCCCAATGTCTTTGACACTTGCACATTCAATTTCATGCAGAAACGATTTTCAAACATTGACAATGTGTTTAATAGTATCTACGAACAATATCTGAAACATCATGAAAAATGTTATTTTATTAAAAAACAAAAAAAACATTAATTTAAAGTATGGGTACTTTTTAAAAACACATTTTTACTCTGCTCTATATTGAATCATGAGAATAATGAACTTTCATTGTAGTTATCTTGTAGTGTTGTATTGCAGTGTCATTAAAATTATTTATCTTTATACATTAACATCCTAAAGGGCCTTTGACTTAACCTTGAAAAAACTATTTCTGAACTATTTAAATCACATCCAATTTCATGCAGAAACAAATTTCAAACATTAACATTAATGTATTTAATACAGTATCTATAAAAAATATAATTTATGTATTTAAAAACACATTCATTTAAAGTAGGGTACTTCTTAAAAACACATTTTTACTCTGCTCAATATTTTGAATCATGAGAACTTTCATTGTAGTTATTACATTACATTGCATTTGGCAGACGCTTTTATCCAAAGCGACTTACAATCAAGGGGGACATAAGCAATAGAGGAGGACACAGAGTAGAGACACAATGGACATATGTACTTCTGCATAGAGAGAGAGAGAGAGTTTAGGTTAGTGTTTGTTAGTTATATTAGTTTTGTTAGGGAGGGAAGCAATCTCGGAAGAGAAGGGTTTTTACAAGCTTTTTAAAGATAGGGAGGGATGTTGCTGTTCTAGTTGCAACTGGTAGGTCGTTCCACCATTTGGGGACAACCACAGAGAAGCGCTTAGAGTGACCTCTCTTTGTGAGAAGTGAGGGTACCGATAGACGATTTGTGTGAGCGGAGCGTAGCGCCCTGGACGGGACGTGAGCCTGTAATAAGACATTGAGGTAGGCGGGGGCGGAACCTGAAATTACTTTGTAGGGTAGTGTCAGAGTTATCTTGTAGTGTTGTTAAATGTTAAATGATTTACACATTAACAACCTAAAAGGTCTTTCACTTATCCTTGAAAAACAATTCCTGAACTGTTTTAGGCACAATTATGGCACAGGCACACCATTTAGTATCAACCCATAGTTGATGTCACTCATGACACTGAGTATCAACCCACACTGAGTATCAACCCGTCAACACATCAGGCTAAACATCGACCAGTCTACATCTGTGAGTCTAGCACCACGCCGCATTGGCTCTGGTTCAGATATGACTCCACATACCTTCTGCTATGAATAGTAAATGCAGGTTTCTTTGGCCACACAAATGAATTTCCAGATTTTTGCATCATGCAAGTTATTTTTAACTCATCTGCATGAATGCCCATGATCTGACCAACATATGGCTTGCCATCATACTCCACCACCATAAATTTTCCAATTGTGTACTCATCTTCTTTTTCAAAGGAGTCATTCCATTCAATCTGGCATGCATTTCCAAAATCCATCCGTTTTGGATTGTAGCAAGAGCATTCATTGTGATATTCACAAAACCAACTTAATTCTCTGTACAGGATCATTCCTGAAAATTGATGACAGGACTTGGTGTGTACTCAGGATTCCTGAGACCGGTTGAACAGTTGGCGGAAGCATTTTGTCATAGACCTCAATTTCTGACTCTTCAATCCATCTGAATTTTACAGTTTGTAATGGAGTGTGCCGAGCGAATGGGTTAGCCAGTCCAAAGTGATGCGCAAACAAGGAAATATACTTTTGCAAAAATAAAGGTTGTTTTTATTATTTAAGCCGGCAAGTTCATAAACAGGACAAACAAAACACTGAAGAAAAACATAAAGAAAATTTGGGACAAAGCCCACGCAAGCTAGGCTATCCTTCTGTCACTAGTACTCACAGAGCTCCAACCATGTGTCCAGGGCCGGAGTGGGCCCTTTTCTCAGTCCGGGAATTTAATTCAAATTCAGGCCACTCTGATACGGAGGACAAATTTGAGTACATAGAAAAAGTTTTGTGTTTTGAGCCCAGAGTTGAAAAAATGCGCTTATACTAATGTGAGATGCCATAGCAGCCTTGGTTAGAGTTTTGTGTTTTGAGCAAACAGGTGATCAGATACACATAAAAGCATGAACTGTAATTCACACACATGTTTCAATACCAATCACCAAATAAGGGTCTCTATGCAAAATAACAGCTTTCAATGCAGTTTTGTGTTTTGAGCCCAGAGTTGAAAACATGCGCTTATACTAATGTTCTGTAATTCACACACGCGTTTAAATGCATGCACCAACTATGGAGGGAGATGCCATAGCAGCATTGGTTAGAGTTTTGTGTTTTGAGCAAACAGCCCCTGTTTAATATGTCTAATTGCATTAACCTGTGCGAGCTGGTGGTAATACAGGCAGGCTACAAATAAAGCGTGATGAAGCGTTTGGCAACTCTGTTCATCAAAATGGTTAACTGGCATGTAAAGCAACAAGTTTTTGGTTCTTCTATGGAAATAGGAATGCACTTTAAGCATAGCTAATCCTATAGCCTACATTGTGACATTATTAAAAGTTGACAGTAAGTTGACAGTTGTGACAGTTGCAAACGCTCGCCACGTTATATGATAAAATTCACAACCAGGCCAATTATCCATATCTCTTTCAGTGACCTACCAGCTTGTCTTCAGAAGATGTCAGTTAATTTGGCACATTTGGCTGCCACCTCCTTTCTTTTTTTTTATTTTAGCCCTCTCTGTTCCGCCCAGCCTCTTTCTGCTTTCTATCACTGGCGCTCTCAGTGTGATTTAAAGACGAGCCTTGGGCCAAACCACCTGAAACACGTGGGAGCGGTCGGGGGGAATTATGCTGCTTACATGGTAGTAGAACCACAGATTTTCTAGAAAGGGGCTGGGGACCTATTTAATCCACTATGATGCAGCGGGCGGTTGCAACTTAATTGATATTAATGCAAGAATAAGACAAAAGTGACAAAAAAATAGTTAAAATTAGTTGTCCCCGTGGTCCACGTCGATGGTTTGGGCCGGGAAAACTCCCGATCACTTTAATGTGCAGCCCGGCTTTGCATGCGTCTGTCCACTGCCGTGGCCCTCTCCCAAATGAACCAGGCAGCGCATATTTAAATAACTTCGTCAGTCCTGAACCCATTAAAATCAATTAACACAACTAGACCAATTTTAACAGTACTAAACATTTTCCCTTCATGACATACACTACAGAGACAATATGCAGACCTTAAATATTACATTAAACACTTGCGTAACATTTTAAAACTATTTGTCCCGACTCTACTGAGCGGTTTCCCGCGCACCGCGGAAGCAGCATTCAAAAGCGCTTCCATACCAACACTCTGGTTTGGTCCTGCACCCGGAAGACAGCAACAGGTAATTGGCTACAAACATTTGATGCACTTGAACCTTTAATGTCACGTTACATAAACTCATGCACAGAAGACTCTGATGTTTAACGTGCGCACTATGAATCTTAAGGCTATTGTTTATGGAGAACAGTTAATAAATGCTTGCACTATTTAAACCAGTGTTGCGTCTTTGTTGTGACTCCACGTGTACCACACTTTTCTGTATGAAATTACCAACAAGGTTTAAACAGTTGTACACCCCTTAAACCCCTTACAAAACCCACAGCAAACATACAACACAGATTGTATTTTTAAAGTTCTTTGCACTGTGGTTTTTAGTCCAAGTACAAACAGCGCGGGAAACCGCTGTTTAAGTGGCAGACGTGTTGTGCTCTGTCACACAGTTGTTTCTGTTTTGGAGGAGAGAAAGTCATACACATCTCTAGGAGACTGAAGATCATTTCCAGCTTAAGACATGCATGTCAGCCATTCACTTCACTGCTCCCCCCACTCCATCCGGGGCTTCCTTGCCATGTGACCTCTCTGAGTAATTCCAGGTAACATGTTTTAATCCCATTGTAAAGGGAACATGGCTCAGCAGAAATTGGACTGGGAAGGTGGGAACTTCACAAAATATGTCATGCACAATCAGCACAAAGACCTCTAAAAGCACAGCACATGCCATACAATTTGGCCCATAAGGGGCGCTGTAATTGTACAAAATGTTATTTTGCCTATTATCTAGAGAACAGTAATGTTTACAAGCAGTTCTGTCGTGAAATCTATTAAACCTCCCGCATTGAAAACACTCGTCGACGCCCACTTCCAACAAAAAGAATTTCCTTGAAATTTTAACATTGTGAAAGCGAAACCAAATGAACTCGTCATAGGCCATTCATGTGAATCTCACCAAATTTGGTACATGTCATCTACAGACAATGCTGACAAAAAGTTATCAAAGGATGGACTGTTTCAAAGTTACATGTGAATCAAAATTCAAAACATAGCTTAAAATTCTCTAAAAGTCCATATCTCGGCTTCTAATTGCTCATATTTGGTCAAAGTTGACATGACAACTCTGAACGGCTTTCTTTTCATGTACACCAAATTTTGTGACATTTCATCACATGGTGCAATGTTTCCGGTCAAAGCTAGGTGTACAAATACAGTTTTTGTTAAATAACTTATCAAAAATGTTGCCCAAGACAATGATTTTGTGTTAGTAAGCCAGTGTTAAAGAGCCGTATTAACCCATCCTATAAACACTCACTTAAAGAAATAGCGCCACCTAGTGATATAATTAAATGCAAAAATAGGGATTTTGCATTGCCAATATCTTGGACCATGGAGGTGGGAACTACACAAAATATACACAAACACACAGAATGTCATTCATTCAAAACCCACATCCATGCCCACTTCCAGCAAATCATTTCCACACAAACTCTCACCTCACAACCCTGACCTACCACAAACTCACCATACCTATGACTCCCACATTTCAATACACTGCGGCGGTCATACCATGTACTGCTATGCGGTACATCTAGTTAAATTTCGTACAATCGACCAAAGTAAGGAAAGCTAGATCACCAAAATTATCAAGTTGAGTTATAACATTGTCCAGAATGTTGGCAAACAAGCGTTTTCTCTGGCTGGCTGCTGACTTGTCACATCTGTCAGACCGAGCGAGGAGCATTTTTACTCAAACCGCTTGTAAAAACAGTCAAAATTCCCGTCTCTGTTCTTCCATAGCTCCGATTGTGTCTTGAATTTGTGCACAACAAAATCCTATGTCCATGGCCTTGGTTTGCAGCACTCTGAAGAGTGCATCCGTTTAATTCAAGATGGTATCATATAGCATAATCAAAAAGGACGTTGATGCTTTTGACAGCCACTGCGCATATCCAGAGGCCATGATTGCGGTCTCATTACCCCAGTCGTCTTCATTATCACTGATGACGCGGAATACCTCGAGCAGGTCAGCTTGGTTCATGCTGATGGTTTGCAGCAGTCTGGAGTTTGAACTCCATCTTGTGGGCACTGCTCTGGGTAAACGCCGCTTCACGACATCATCCAATAAGCGAGTGTGTTTCGTGGACTTGTTAAAAAACGTCCCTATCCCATCAACCTTACTAAAAAACACTCGGCATTCACTTACACATCTCGCTGCATGTTGCAGTACTAAATTCAATTTCTGTGCATAACAGTGAGTGAACATGGCTTCGGGTACACGTTCTTTTACCTTTGCTTGCACACCATTCAGCTCTGATGACATGATGGATGCCCCGTCGTATGTCTGCGCTACCAATTTTTCCAGACAGTTGTATTTCTCCAACACTGCCAAGACGTACTGGGCTATTGCTGGAGCTCTACAGTCTTCGCTGACATCATCAAAGCCTAAAAAGGCATCCTTCACTTCACACGCCATCTCACTTGTTGCAACATACCGTAAAATGACAGATATCTGAGCTCTGTTCGTGACATCCGTTGTTTCATCGACCTCTACAGCGGCAAATGGTGCTGCATCAATTTCTTTTTTTATGTCACTTATGATCACGTCCGCCACTGCTCCGATGAGATCATTTTGTATCCTATTTGACAACCCAGAAAACACTGTTGATGTCTCCAAGTGACGTGCAAGCCTCTCGTCCCAGTCAGCAAAAGCATTCATAAGCTCGACATAATTCCCACGATTCGAAGAGCTATAGTCTCATCATCATCGCAAAACGCCAATTCCTGTTTGGCTAAGAAGCAGGTTGTGTCAATGAGACTTCAATGAGGCTTCAATATCTCCCTGTTTTCCTTCACCTTAGCATTGTGCTGGTTAATATTTAGCCGGTGCTGTTCGTTGAGAGCAGTATCTATTCGTGAAGTCCCAAATGTTTTTAAAGCAATTTGGCTTTGAATGTGGGTAGCTGAGCATTCGTGTTTCAGAAGGCTTCTCGGTAGGTTTTTTAGGTCACAAAATCCCATGCTAGTCCAGACATTCTCACTGCTTGCGAACAAGAGACATGGATAACAGACAAGGCGGTTTCTTGTAGCACAGCCACACAGCCAATCTTTTCGTTTGTACCACTCACTTTGAAACGATCGTGTTAGCTTCTGCCCAGTCCTTTGAAGTAGATCCTTTAGCTCTGGTGTCGGTCGTCCATTCTTTATCAAGTCCCGTTTTCCTTGAAAGTCCAACTTTGAAAATCCTTTCCGTTTAGCTATTGCATCCTGATTCTCCATGGTTTTAGATGAAGCCAACAATAACACGACAACGGTTCTACTGAAACTTTACGTAATGTAACCTAGTAACCAAAACTGGGCTCACGTAGGCTACGCCCTCTACTGCGGCAGAGTTACTGCCTGCCTCACCTTGTGTCTTTTCAGTTCTGCTTTATGTCAAATTGTTAACACGGTATAAGTGAAACACATACGTAAAAAATATAACAAATTATAGGGAAAGTGAGGCCATATTACAGGCATATCTAAAGTATATAAAAACATGTTAATACAGCGTCACGTTGTTGGCATGCACAGAGTAAGCGCACAGGGCACGCGCTCGAACAGTTAACAAGGGATTGCGCTATCTGTCGTGAGGCACGGCTCGGAGCTGCCTCAGTTCACTGCATATTCGCTGCAGTTGAATAGGAAATAAGCAAATACGGCGATTTTGGTCACGAAAATGATTGAAAGCATTTGAATCATAGAGACATGTGATTTATAGCACAGACACTTGGACAAATCTTTATTAGTATATTATTTACATTGATAACTCATGCGTGATTATGTCTGGTGAGGCTCTGCCGCCCCTGACCGCACGTACATAGTTTTCCTTCAGCCTTCTTTTCTTGATACCTTTTTTAAAAGACAAGAAAATTGAAAATAGAGTTAGAAATTCGATTAAGATGAATGTAACAGATTAAGAACAATAATTATGAAGTTGTGTTCCAACATGGTATATATTAGCTATTTATCCATCACTTCATCAATCATTTATTTGTATTATTTATATGTATTATTTATTTATATAATAATTAATCTATCACTTATTTGTATTATTTATTTCAAATGCTGTGTTATCATTTTAAAATCAGTAACTTTTTGTCTAATGTTACAGTCCGTGTGAACCTATAGGCTTAGATGATATAGCCTATCCAAACACTTGGGGTGCCATGTTGTCATTAAGTATAAACTAAAGAACTCATAAGACTGATACTCAAGCTATTCTAAAGGCATGTATTTATACTGCAATGAAAGGGAATATTTCTGTTTCCTTTACTTTCTCCGTCGCTCTGCAAGGATCGCCTCCCTTCTCTGTGGATCACTGTTAATTCGCTCTCTATACTTCTTTGTTCTTTCTCTCCCACTCATCTCTCCCTCAAATCTTACTGTTATAACAAAAGGAGTTACATTTCATCAATGTTATGCACTTAAACATTCTATTAATGAGATGTCATAACATTAGACAGTCTCTAAACTCAGCAGCAAACATTCAAATATTCATGAATTTCAGAATTTCAAATGGTCAATAAACAAAGAAATCATTAAAATAAACTACAATTACTTGTTTTAAACGCTTCTCTTCAGAGATTTAGTCCTTTTGTGTGACATCTTTGTCCTTTGGTGTGACAGTCAAAGTGTCACACCAGTGGACATTTACTGTCACACCAAAGGACATTTAAGCTTTTGTGTCAGTTGATAACCCAGCCATTGCTAGCTTAATTCTCATTAGCATTTGGCAAGATATATTTGCATAGTATTCCATAATTAGGATGTTTAAAACATATTTATATAAAAAAATATAATTTAAGGGTGTCACACCAAAGGACAACAAAACTCAACACTTTCACTGGTGTGAACACATAGTTAAATGTTTGAACAAATCTGAGAAAAAAACTTACCATGTGCACTTGTCACTTGTCATAATTTTATTGAAGTTGCTTTTTTTATAAAACATGAAAAGGTTTAACCATTTACAGTATTTTACATTTTCAAAGAATCAATTAAATTGACTTTTAGATTGGGAGACAGTGATATTGCCATGTCATGTCAACAGCTAAGTCTGTAGGGAACAAATGTTTGAATAATTTCAATAAAACATTTTTCTTTGATCACTGTCTCCTGTCAAATGACTTGAATTGGAACTAGATGTACCGCATAGCGGTACATGGTATGACCGCCGCAGTGTATTGAAGTGTGGGAACTGCAGGTATGATGAGTTTGTGGTAGTTCAGTGTTGTGAGGTGAGAGTTTGTGTGGAAATGATTTGCTGGAAGTGGGCATGGATGTGGGTTTTGAATGAATGACATTCTGTGTGTTTGTGTATATTTTGTGTAGTTTCCACCTTCTCGGTCCAAGATATTGGCAAAGCAAAATCAGAATTTTTGCATTTAACTATATCACTAGCTTTGACAAGAAACATCGCTCCCTCTGATGAAATGTCACAAAATTTGGTGCACATGAAAAGAAGTCTGTGTAGAGTTGGCATATCAACATTGGCCAAATTTGAGCAATTAGAAGCCAAGATATGGTATTTTGCTGAATTTTAAGCTATGTTTGAAATATTCATTGACATATAACATTGAAACGGTTAATCTCAAATCCTTTGATAACTTTTTGTCATCATTGTCTGTAGATGACATGTACCAAATTTGGTGAGATTCACATGAACGGCCTATGACTAGTTCGTTTACTTTCACTTTCGCAATTTTAAAATTTCCTGGAAATTATTTTCTTTGGAAGTGGCCATTAACCAGTGTTGTCAATGTGGGAGGGTCAACAGATTTCATGACAAAAAAATTTGGTTGTAAACCTTACCGTTCCCTAGATGATAGGCAAAATGACATTTTGTATAATTATAGCGCCCCCTATAGGCCAAATTTTATGGCATGTGCTGTGCTTTTAGAAGTCTTTGTGCTGATCGTGCATGGCGTATTTTGTGAAGTTCCCACCTTCTCAGTCCAAGATATTGGCAATGCAAAATCCCCATTTTTGCATTTAACCATATAATTAGGTGGCACTATGCTTCAAGTGAATGTTTATGGGCTGGGTCGATACACCTCTGTCACACCAGCATACTAACACAAAATCTTTGTTTTGGAAAAAATTGTTGACAAGTTATTTAACAAAAAACATTTTTGGACACCTAGCTTTGACAAGAAACATCGCCCCCTGTGACAAAATGTGACAAAATTTGGTGCACATGAAAAGAAGTCTGTGTAGAGTTGGCATATCAACGTTGGTCAAATTTGAGCAATTAGAAGCCAAGATATGCCTCTGTAACATCAGCATACTAAAGTTACGCCAAGTTACGCCTCTGTAACATCAGCATACTAAAACAAAATTGTTGTCTTGGTAAAAATTGTTGACGAGTTAAAAAAAAAAAACAGTTTTTGGACACCTAGCTTCGACAAAAAACATTGTTCCCTTTGACAAAATGTCAAAAAATTTGATGAGCATGATAAGAAAGCTGTTTAGAGTTGGCATGTCAATTTGTACCACATTAGAGCAATTAGAAGCCAAAATATAGACTTTTGAAGAATTTTAAGCTATGTTTCAAATTTTCATTGACATATAACTTTTAAACGGTTTATCTCAAGATAAATCCTTTGATAACTTTTTTGTCACCAATGTGTGTAGATGACATGTACCAAATTTGGTGAGATTCACATGAACGGGTGACGAGTTTGTTTGGTTTTGTTTTCGCAATGTTAAAATATCACAGAAATTGTTTTTGTTGGAAGTGGGCGTCGACCAGTGTTTTCAATGCGGGAGGGTCAATAGACAACAAAAAAGAACTGCTTGTAAACCTTACCGTTCTCTAGATAATAGGCAAAACGACATTTTGTACAATTACAGTGCCCCCTATGGGCCAAATTTTATGGCATGTGCTTTGCTTTTAGAGGTCTTTGTGCTGATCGTGCAGGGAACTGATAGCTTGCTAGCGAGTGGAATCCTGGCAAAATAAAACTCAAATATGACGCTAAACTCTTTTCCTTGGCCGGTGCACCAGTACACACTCTCGTTCTTTAGGCTACACACTCCAAGGCTCCAAAGGCAGCCATTGGTTGTCTCGCTCTCAGACTGGAATCGCAGAGAACAATTGCTCAGCTTCTCCCTTCTCTAACCGCGGCACTCATGTTGTTGCGACGTGCACCGTACTCTTCCCACTTCCTGTTTTCCCATCTATACCCGGTGTTAATCTTACCTGCTGATTCGCTACTGGTCATACATATGTATACACAAAAAGAAATTACAGAAGGTAAAATGCATGCATACACCCTATATACAGTGAGAGTAATAAGTATTTGATCCCTTGCTGATTTTGTTGGTTTTCCCACTAATAAAGACATGGTCATTCTATACTTTTAATGGTAGATGTATTCTAATATGGAGAGACAGAATATCAAAATGAAAAACCAGAAAATAACTTTTAAGAATATATTTTAATTCATTTGTATGTCATTGAGGGAAATAAGTATTTGATCCCTCTGGCCAAAAGCAGTTAATACTTGGTGACAAAGCCTTTGCTTGCAAGCACAGCAGTCAGACGTTTGTGGTAGTTAACCACAAGGTTAGCACACATATCAGGGGGAATTTTGGCCCACTCTTCTTTGCAGATCCTCTCTAAATCATTCAGGTTGGTGGGCTGTCACTTGGCAACTCGGACCTTCAGCTCCCTCCATAGATTTTCAATAGGATTGAGGTCCAGAGACTGGTTGGGCCACTCCATGACCTTAATATGCTTCTTCTTCAGCCACTCCTTTGTTGCCTTTGCTGTATTCTTTGGATCGTTGTCATGTTGGAAGACCCAACCACGGCCCATTTTCAGCTTCCTGGCAGAGGGGAGGAGGTTGTCCCCCAAGACAGCACGGTACATGGCTCCATCCATCTTCCCACTGATGCGGTGTAGTAGCCCTGTGCCCTTGGCAGAGAAACACCCCCAAAACATAATGCTTCCACCTCCATGTTTGATGGTGGGCACAGTGTTCTTTGGGTTATAGGCTGCATTTTTCTTCCTCCACACACAACGTGTAGAGTTTAGGCCAATATTCAATTTCAAACGACAGAACCTTCTCCCAATCACTTTGAGCATCTTTGAGGTGATCATTGGCATACTTTAGACTGGCCTCCACATGTGCCTTCTTAAGCAGGGGTACCTTTCGTGCACTGCAGGATTTTAATCCATTGCGTCTCAAAGTGTTGCCAACTGTTTTCCTGGTGACTGTGGTCCCAGCTGCCTTGAGGTCATTCACCAACTCCCGCTGTGTGGTTTCAGGATTATTGTGCATAGTTCTAATGATCATTGCCACCCCACGAGGTGAAATCTTCTGTGGAGCACCAGATCGAGGCCTGTTGATGGTCATGTTATACTTTTTATATTTTCTGACAGTTGCGCCAATGGTTGTTACTTTAATACCCAGCATCTTGCTAATGTTTTTGTACCCCATTCCAGTTTTGTGCAGTTCAACAATCCTGTCTCTGAGGTCCTGAGAGAGTTCTTTTGTCTTACTCATGTTGTAGAGCTTGAAATCTGTCTGATTGCCTGATTCTCTGAACATGTGTCTTTCATACTGGTGATTAGTTAGCACAGGTGTCTTCAATTCGGGTAACAAGTTGATTGGGAGTGTCTAACTGCTCTGTGCGACCCACCTCTGCTCCACTGCTCCAAGATTAGCATTACATAAGGAATTCACGGAACTTTTCAGTTATGGCCCACTTGAGGGTTTAAAAGCAGTGTAATTTTTGTCATTTTTCTCAGACCCCCGCAGGCCTCGACTAGCGAACGCGATAACATGTTTCACCCCCTCTTGGCGCTGGCTGAGTACTGCCCCCAACCCAAATAGACTCCCATCGGTTGTGAGGGTAAAGGGAAGAGAAAAGTCAGGGTATGCCAGTACGGGAGATGACACAAGGTGTCCCCTCAGTCTATCAAAAGCTTCCTGACACTCTCTGCTCCAAACAAAAGGGATCGGCTTTCCCTTTGTCTTTCTTACTTTTCCCCATTAGGGAATGTAAAGGTCTCGCCAGCTGGGCGAAGTTTGGGACAGAGCGTCTGTAGTACGACATAAACCCAACTACTTGCCGCACATCCTGTGCATTCTTAGGCGCAGGCCAATCGTGAAGCACACTGACCTTTTCCATGTCCACTCTAACACCCTCAGCCAAAACTATATGGCCTAAAAATCGCAACTCTGGTTTCAACAAGAAGCACTTGCTAGGTTTCAGCTTGAGCCCATGTTCCCTCAGACGACTGAACACAAGATCTAGCTTCTCACAGTGGCTATCGAAATCACTGGAGAACACCAGCACATCATCCAAGTATATCAGGAACACATCAAATGCTTAATCACCTAAAACAACCTCCATTAGCCTCTGAAATGTTGCAGGGGCATTACAGAGGCTGAATGGCATTCTAGTCCACTGGTATAAGCCAAACGGTGTGGTGACAGCCGTTTTTTTCCTGATCCTCTTCATGAACGGCTACCTGAAAATATCCTGCCATCAAATCCAAGGACGAAAAGAGCCTTGCTTTCCCAAGAGCATCCAAAGACTCCTCAACTCTAGGCAAGGGATAGGCATCCTTCAATGTGACACTATTTAGCTTGCGGTAGTCACAACAGAATCGTACTGGGCTATCTCGTTTAATGACAATCACAGCAGGTGATGCCCACGGGCTGCAGCTATCCTTAAGAACCCCTTGCGCAACCAAGTCCTGCAAGTCCAGCCACTTCTTAAACGCTTGGAAGATGTGAGGAGAAACCCGCTGATGCCTCTGCTTAATTGGCCTTGCATCCCCAGTCGGAATATGGTGGGTGACTGTAGTGGTGTACCCAAAATCGCTGTCATGCTGAGAAAACACATCTCTGTGTTTCCATAAAATGCTGTCTAACTTCTGAACCTGAGGTGGGGTCAGGCCCTGGAGGTTGACCTGCACCGGAACAGATAGTGGCCTATGCCCTGCTGTTAATGGGACTTCAACATGGCTGACCTTTCTAACATACAGTCCTCCATTCAGCTCCTCAACAGACACCACTTCTTTTGGTACAAACTCTGCCACCCTGCACCTTGTGAACAGTGTGATAACTCTTTCGCTTGAGTTAAGTACGCGCACCGGCACTTTCCCCCCTGTTGCCTGAGCAAAACATTTGCCACTAGTAAACCACGAGGCAGACTCGCAGTAGGGGACGCCTCAACCAGCACCTTACACTTTACCCTTGGGGGAATCCTACAACGCCCCTCTATTACTTTTTCACTCCGGAATTCTGGAATTGTAACAGCCTGCCTGCCTGCCACTTTTACATATCCAATTCGTCCATTAGGGCCCACACATCGTTCCCCCTCTTCGATGGTGGCTAGCACACGACTTAGACCGGCTTGGCCTGATAGTGGTGTACCTCAATCCATCTTCTTAATACCCTTGAACTCTGGCAGAAAACCTTTAAGCTCTCCAATAACATTCATCCCTAAAATACCAGGCACTACCCTCCTTTCTTTGGGGCTATGGCAGCTATCATTCAGCACAAAAACACATCTACCTCTTAACAGTTTGCCCAAACACTCAATATGTGCCTCTAAACACCCCACTACGGGGATGTTAATACCATTAGCAGCCGTTAGCCGGACCCATTTGGCTGGTGACAGAGAGCATTCTGTCTCCCTAAAATGCTCCCTAAAATAGCTCTCAGAAATAGTGGTAACCTCAGATCCAGTATCTAAAAGGCAACTGGTCTTCACACCATCTATCAGAACATCCAGGGTGAAACACACTCCGCACACACTGGTGAAAGGTGCAGGGTCACCCTTCTTGGCTAGATTGACAGTTCTGATGCCTGCCGAAGCGGAGACACTAGGACTCTGACTATCACTCCCTGCTTGGCCCCCTTCTGTGATGGCAACAGCTACCATTTTCACTCCACGTCCTACCTGCTTAGCCTGTGGGCACATGCGGCTTATGTGACCTGGTTGATTACAGGCATAACAAATAGGCCGCCCTTCACTGTCTCTTAAAGGCGGTCTGCTAGGTCTAACAGGGGTGGCACCCTGTTCCTGGGCATGAACGGCTTTGAAAAGTTCCTCCTGGCAGGCTACAAGGCTTTGGATAGCTTCATGGAGGGACTTCAACGTCAATGGAGATGTTACTTCAGCCACTGTAGCATGAACCACCCCTCTCACTGGACCCCTGGCCCCACTGGTTACCGCGACCACCTCCTCTTCCTCAGACCATGTGATAGCAGCATGCATCAGGTCAAAGAAGGCTAGAGCTGGTTGTTCCTTCTCCTGTCTCTTCATTTCACGCTGTAAAAAGTCATCCCGAAGACCCAGTACAAATTGTTCTTTCAGCATTTTGTCAGAGTCTTGAATTCGCTTTGGTTCTCGTCTCATTAGCTTGCGCAGTTTTTCTTGATCGTAAGCATACACTCGTATCTTTTCACCTGCTAACTGCTTCCTATCATAAAACTCCCTGAGATGGGTACCAATAGGGACCTTATCACCATATGTGTCCTCCAAGACTCTAAACACTTTTTTGACATTTGTATTATCTTCGCTTAATAGAAACTTCACTGTCAGTTTTGCTTCACCCTTCAGGGTGTTGCCTTATAAACTCAATCTTATCCTCCTCTGGAATCCTGCCAATCTTAAAAGATCATTTCATAGATGCTATCCACTCCTCTACACAGGGTTCACCTTCCAGTAAAGTCAGGACATTTTCTCTCTCTTGGTATATACAAAGCTGCTGGGGCCTTGGCCTGTTGCTCAATAACCGTTTTGCCATTGACAGGGCCTCTCTCTGGTCTTGCCTGGCCTGATCAAGGAGTGCTGCCTGCTCCCCAAGCCTGTCCAGCCACCTTTTCAAACTGCTCCTTCAATTCTTCCATTTCAGCCATAATGAAACATAAACTGTAAAGCTACGAGGAAATTATCCTGTTCGTGATGCCACAATGTAACGGACGGGACCTACGTCCGCTTAGTAGGGGGAAATAACACTTCCCTGGAAGGCTGGAAGACACAGGATCTAGGTCCGTAACCCCCAAGCCTACTAATCTCAAACCTATTCTGCTCACCACAAGGAATACAATGGTTAGGGCTTTAGGATTTTAAGATGCCACAGTGGTGACCTAAAGGGTGGACTACAGGAGTCTGTGTGTGGATGTGTGGGTGTGAAACTTACCCTGTAGGTTCCCTAAACCACAATATCCTAACAGCATAGGATGAGACCCCCCTACTCCAGAGAAGGCAATCATACACAATAGCTCCAGAATACACAGTATTTCAAAGTCCAAAATCAAAAGTCATTTATTAGTCTAAATAACGAGAAGTATTAAATGTAATAAACCCTTTTTGTCATCAAAACTACTCACTGCTAACATTCACTCTGAGCGCTCAGATTCTAAGTAATAACACAACCACTGCATCCAAATATTTAAAGAAAACTTACACAAGGCAAAAGTAGAAAACTATAACATAAATTTGACCTGAATGGCAAATAGATCCAAATGGCAAACACTTCAAAACGAACCTTAATAACAAATGTTTATCTTTTTTCAGTCACTGTAAACAAAAAAAAATAGGTTCGAAAAGATAGCTCAAAAATATTTTGTCCATATGAAAATGTCCTTGAAGAGCTCAGATGACAAAACAACAAACAAATGAACAGTCAGACGTGACCACCTATGCATATACAGGTGTCGAACTGGGCAGCAAAAATCCTTAACCGAAATAGATGACAAAGTAGCAAATTAAACCGCAGCTGTCCTTTGTGTCAGTCCTAGCACACAGCAAACAAAATATAGCGTAGCAAAATAACAGCAAAGGCATTCAGTTCCAGAAGCAGTAACGCTGTATGTAAATGGGCAAAAGAATTCAATGCTGTTATGAACTCAAAAGTCAGGTTACTTCACCTCAGGCCCGCCTTTGTCTCTGGTTGGCAGGGAACTGTTAGCTTGCTAGCAAGTGGAATCCTGGCAAAATAAAACACAAATACGACGCTAAACTCCTTTCCTTGGCCGGTGCACCAGTACACACTCTCGTTCTTTAGGCTACACACTCCAAGGCTGCAAAGGCAGTCATTAGTCGTCTCACTCTGAGACTAGAATCGCAGAGAACAATTTGTCAGCGTCTCCCTTCTCTAACCGCGGCACTCACGTTGTTGTGAAGTGCACCAGACTCTTCCCACTTCCTGTTTTCCCATCTATACCCGGTGTTAATCTTACCTGCTGATTCGCTACTGGTCATACATATGTATACGCAATTCTCCCTTTAAAAAGAAATTACAGAAGGCAAAATGCATGCATACACCCTATATACACTACAAGAGGCCTAGCTTGCTCTTAACTGAGCAGATTTTAGTAATTTCTGTACCGAATCAAAATAGCTGAAGCCCTTGAACAACAAGGTCTAAGTTGAGGTTCTGTACTCTACTGTCTATGGGTTCTCTAGGTAGCTGGCTGTAGTATAAGCCCAGTAATAAGGTAAATTGGTGCACCCAACAGTGGCTTGCCTGCACAAAACAGACAGCCACTGCATGCTACGTATCACTAACAAGGGAAATATTTATATTAACAATTTGGTCTTGCTGTGTAGAATTTTAAACTATTTTACATTATATTACAGCGACTTAACTGTCTTTGCGATTTACAAAGTTGTTGTTTTACTATTTTTTAAACAAAGAAAAAAATTCAAACAAAAATACAGTATGTCACAAAAGTGACTATACCCTTCACATTTCAACAAAAAATGTGGTATATCTTTTCAAGGGACAATGCTACAGAAAATAAACTTTGATATGTTTTTGAGTAGTCAGTGTACAGCTAGTGTAGCAGCATTCATTTACTGTCCTCTGAAAACAACCTTACACACAGGCATTTTTGTTTAAATAGCAGGCCACAAAAGTGAGTACACCCTCAATGATAACGGTACATATCATTCAAACCTGAAAAGCCGCTTGTGCAATTCATCATTTTTGAGTTTGGGTCTGCTCAACTGGACCATACAAATATGTGTGTCATGTATTAGAGCTATTCATTTTAATGTTTTGGCTATAATTCTCTCATACTAGACATTGGATGTCCACCATGGCTCCTCATGGCCAAAAACTGTCTGAGCACTTCAGAAATGGAATTATTTGCTTTACACAATGATGGCCTATCTATAAAAGATCAGCAACACCATGAAAGTGAGCTTCATTAAGTGGTTTTCCAAAACAGGTTCAACTTCAAACAGGCATTGACAGGATCAATCAAAGAAGTAAGGTACACACACTCAGCGTCAAATGCAGAAGTTGGCTGTAAAAAATAAATGCATGGCAGTCATCATTGCTGCAGAGGTTGCAGAAGTGGGAGGTCAGCTTGTCAGACCTCAAATAAGATGCTGCACAGTGCAACAACCCGGTGTGCATGATCATCCTCTGAGAGGAAAGCCTCTTGTAAAGCTTGATCACAAAAAAGCCTGAAAACTGTTTGCTGAAGACACACAGTCTAAAAGCATGAATTCCTGAAACCAAACTTGTTTTGCTTAGCGTCAGGCATGTGTGGCAGCAACCTGTTAAAAAGTACCAATTAAAGTGTGCCTTGCCTAGAATCGAGCCCAGTGGTGGGACCATCATGGTTTGGGGCTGTTTCAATGCTGAGGAACTGCAGTTCGTTGAAAGAATGATGGATTCCGACATGTGCTGTGACAATCTGAAGTAGAGCATGACACCCCCACCACCACCACCTTTGGAAAGTGGGACATACAATTGTTTTTTTTTTCATTATAACAACCCCTAACACATCTCCAAGATGACCACTGCCTTCCTGAAGAAGTTGAAAGATAATGGAATGGCCAAGTATGTCTCCAGGCTCCGGGCATCCTTAAGGAGGAAGTGGAAGAGTACCAGTGTCTAACATCTGCCAAATCCGTAATGCCATCATGGAGGAATGGAAAAGGATTACAAAAACAACCTGTGCAGCTTTGGTGAATTCCATATTAAGGCATTTCTAGATAACAAATGGTGCTCACACAAAATATTAATGATTTTGACACAATTTGGACATGTTCACTTTGGGGTGTACTCACTTTTGTCACAAGACTAGGAACTGGGAGACAGACAAAGACAGGAACGGACCCAATAGCGTAACAGAACAGATCTTTTATTAAGGGTTAGGGGAAACAGGGAGAGAATCCAATGCCCCGGTACTGGGATGTTGGTCGTGGTGGGGAGTCGGGCCGGGTCTGGAGCCAGGGACTGGAGAGTCGTGCGTGGTCAGGAGTCGGTCCGGGTCTGGAGCCAGGGACTGGAGAGTCGTGCGTGGTCAGGAGGCGGCCCGGGTCTGGAGACAGGGATCGGAGAGCCATGCATGGTCAGGAGTCGGTCCGGGTCTGGAGCCAGGGATCGGAGAGCCATGCGTGGTCAGGAGTCGGACTGGGTCTGGAGCCAGTGATCGGAGAGCCGTGCGTGGTCAGAAGCCAACGATCTGTCCGAGGAGACAAGGAAGGAAACACTGGGAAGTGGGGCTCACACAGAAGACAAGGCACAGGCACAGGCACGAAAAAACAAGAAAACAGAAACCCGACACGATACTAGGAAACACGAAGCAGTCAGGAGTCAAAACTTAGCTGTAGAGATAAACACCATGGTTAGCAGACGAACTGACAAAGAGGAAATGAACGTAGGGGTTTAAATAGGGGTGCGGTGCAAGTGAACATGATAACGAGGTGATGGGTAAACAAGAAAGTGTAGGTGTAGTGCATTAACACAGAGACACGGACGAGAGGCAACACAGGTGAAGGCAATGATCACGGTTGTGAGGGGAAACTGGGAGTGGAGTGAGTGATTGAACTAATAATGAAATAAGTGACGGGAATAGTGGTGGAAAGAGTGAGAACAGCGCCAGAGGAAAAAACCCAGACTGAGACCGTGACATTTGTGGCCTGCTATGTTTACAAAAATGATTGTGTGTTAGGTTTTTTTCAGAGGGCAGAAAATCTATACTGCTACACAAGCTTTAAACTAACTACTCAAAAACATATCCAAGTTTCATTTGTGTAGTATTATCCCTTGAAAAGATATAGCACATTTGTTAGGCAGCTTACATGAAACTATTTTGATGAATGTCTGCTGTCTGCAATGGCCTTTAAAATGTGTTGTCACACTCATAGTTTTCTACATCTTTTTACACACGTTCATCCTTCATGGTAGCTAATACTTCAACTGTCATGTCTACTTGACACAAAATGTGTTACAGTTACCAGACATCAAACAGAACGCATACAGTAGAAGGATTTCACCGAACTAATGAGAGGTGTGACTTGGGTCCGCCCTTCATAATCGGGCTAATTAGCTTGACAGCAGCCTGATTTTTTTTTTTTTACAGTAGGCCTACTAATGAACATTAGAAAGTAATGAATGTTGCCATCTTTGCACTGCAGAGTCAAGTCCAGGGGTGGGCTGGGCAGGGGATGGGGGTTGTGTGGTGTGGTTGTGGACAAAAACGGATGCCTCTACCACAAATTATGTCTTGTGTGGAGGCTTCTAGAAACAAGAGCAAATGCAACCCTGGTTAACAGCTGTAATTCACAGAGTGTAGGCCTAGGCTTCTACAGACGCCCAGAGATTATGTCATTTTTTCAGAACTGTAGCCTACTCTAAATATTTAATATGTGACCTGCCAAAGTTTCATTTTCAGGGCAGCTTTTAAGGAGAAAAACACCTCGCTGATGAATATACGAAAGGCCAATGTCGGCGTCATGAAATATTTTTGCTGCTTAAAAAAAAAAAGCAGAACAGCAACATGTTTACATTTATGGATTATATGGAGAAAATGGGATAAGGTATAAATCTGATAAGATGTAAAACAGAAGAAATCAGAAAAAAGAGAAGGGTATGCTTTCTGGACCCTGGCAAAATAAATGTAAATAACTTAATTCTTAATTGTAGATATTTTTATTAGAGGAAATCTTAATGAAAGATGAATAATAGGAAACCTGTTTATGTGACATTGTGTCAGTATTATTACATTAAAGACCATGTTTTATGCTGCATGGTACGGGTGCTGGTGCTAGTCAGGCAAGCAGATTTATTTGTCTGTAATGGACCTGCAGAAACCTAGGCTATGCTTTGGAGGAAAAAACAGAACCGAAATGGGGGAAAATGAGGGAATAATTCTTGGGAAGGTGCTGTCGAAATGTCACAATATGGCAATTTTGTGGTGTTTGATGCAACTGAAGTGCCTTTGCACTCAGAACAAAAGAATGTCAAAATAGTCTCAAATCTAGTTTTTCCCAGAGCAGTCTGCAAGCTTGCTCCCCTTAGCCGATTGATTTCCCCAGGGCCCTGTGCCTGCAAGGGAGAGGACTGCAGCTACAGCAGTGACACAACTTTTGGTGGTGTTGTGCCTGTGATTGTAGAGGGCCATGAAAGTCTCTGTGAGAGTTTCTTGTCAACACATTTTTATTAGTTGGTGTGCCTTAAGGAACTGCATGATGTTACCCAATGTATGTGAACAAATCAGAAAATAGGGTCATTTATTGTAAAGTATTGTAAAAGCCTACTGCTTTTGTTGTACTGCTGCAGCTGTTATGCAGCTTTGCTTCAAAATTTATGTAAGATATAGTGTCGATGTAAATATGAAGGTTATTACCAACATTAGATTATCTACATCAGTATATATCTAAACATTGCAACTGTGGCATCAGATATATGGGTCATTTGCATAACAACCTAGTGTAATTATGAATGTTCCCACCACATCACAAGGGCTAAACTATTTGTTTCCTGTGCTCCAGCCTCCCCTGTCCACCCACAAAGAGCCTGTTACTGTAAATCGACACCCTGATCTGCAGTCCAGATAAAGATCAAAGGCACTTTTCCCTGCTGTAATTGCACCACTACTTTCTAGGTGGTGCTTTATTTGCAGTCTGTGAGATACAACATTATAAGTAGCGCAAGACACAACCAGCGCCAGGAGTTTTTGTTTTGTTGATAACATAAAAAAACAACAGCTATACAAAAAACAACGGCCGGCAGCCAGAAAAAAACCCACAACCTTGTTACATGCCGAGTGCAACTTCTTCCAAATTGTTTTACTGAGTAAAAACCTTAAGCAATCCCACATAATAAAAAAATCAAGTCAATCTGGAACCCAACATAAAAAAAAAAACATTTAAGTGTGCCAGAGTTGTTAGGCATCTGTTCAAATGTCAAACCGCAGAGCACTTTTTGTTCTCAGTAGGGCTACAGTCATTATTTTTTCTAAGCACTAAGGCTACCTTAGAGCACAGGGACAAAATGATATACAGAGTTGAGGAAAGCAATGAGCTTGGTCCAGAATCATGCGGACCCTATAGTGGATGTTGACTATTCACTATCCTTCTGATGTAATGGGAACCCTTAGCCATATATATAAATATGTAATATGATCCATTCCCTGAGGAACATAAATAGGCTGCTATGTCCAGTGTGGTGTTTTTTAAGGATTTTTTATTGTGGTATTAAAACAAATAATTTCATAAGTGATGATAATAAATCTTTGCTTGTAAGGTACAAAAAACAAAATGATAAAGATGGTGTAAGGTTACAAGGCAATCAAATATCCACATGGCAATGCAGATCCAGGCCTCAACATCTGATTCAGAAGTGTATCTCCAGTGGGATATTCCAGTTTAGTGTAATCCATACGGGCACCTAAGCGATGTTAAATAAAAACAATCCTGAACAGAAAACAATGTGATTTCCACATTAGCCATGCACATTATTTGATAAATCCACTTACATTTAACATTTTCCATAAAAATATACACAACTGTGTTCTATTTTATCAATACAATTCGTCTTACATTTATTCTGATTTGTCATAGTTAAATCAGGGTAAACAACACATGTGGTGTGTTTTTGAGATTTGCCATTTCAATGCTATTTTGAAAACATGTCTTACACAATTGATATCAAATGGCAAAACATTGATTAAACCAAATATTCGCCTTGAAAAACACTTTGATTCAATTTTTACTGACGCTCTTTAGAAAATGTAAAGAGGGCACGTCTTCCTTTTTCATGACTCACTTCTTTTGTTTCATTGCAAGTGAGGCAAAAGAAAAGATGCGTTTCACATTCTTAACATTTGGATAGTACGATCATGACTCCTCTAGGGATTCTGACCAGCCACAGGTTTAGATCGCCGTGTCGCCTTGTTGTTTTTTTTTTTTTTTTTTTTCAAGCTCGTTCCAGCATTCAGCTTGGTTCCCTGATGAGTCTTAAAAGATGCCCCTGAGCACTTCACCGGGCCGCTGGGCCTCTTCGGTCACGCCCAGGACTAAAGGCAAACTGCCACTTTTCCAGAAATATCTTTGTCTTCACAGTCCCTAACATGTCACTGGGGTGACAGACCACGGTGGACCTCAACCTCAAAGGGCTTGAATGGCACAAGACAAAGTTTGTGTGATTGACACTGGGTGATAATACTGACCACATTCATATCAACTTTTAAAAAAAAGGTGAAAAACTGTTTCATGGTTGGGTGTTTTTTTTTCTTTTTCAACCAAATTTATGTTAGTTATTTGCTTCATTTCAAACATCTAAACGAAATGGTGAGACGTGAGAAATTACTTTGCCACGGTTGACACACATTTAGAGAGTAAACTTCGCAAGTAGTAACACACCGACAGAGATTCTCTCCTTCACCTCTGTAGAGGTCGCAACTGCAACAAGCTCCTTCTTGTGTCATCTGTGATGGAATGTGATTTTGTTAATGGTGATTCAAATGGTCACCCACTCTTCTGTACTCATCTGCATAACTTTTTTTAACCCTTAAAAAGTCTGAGGAGGAACTCTACTGTATATTACATGAAGAACAGCAACGGTCCTCCTTGTCTGGTAGCGAAGCATAGTCCATCTGTCTGACGATCTCAGCAAACAGCTCATCCACCATGGTCTTGCTCTTGGCAGAGGTCTCCATGAAGGGACAGCCCCACTCCTCAGCCAGTGCTTGGCCCTCACTTGACGACACCTCCCTCTCATTGTCCAGATCCACCTTGTTCCCCACAAGGATCACGGGCACCCTCTCATACCTATAAGACAGAAAGAACAACAACACGGCCAAAGCAGGTCAAGGAAAACTGGAGGTTAATGATACCAGTGAGGCTGCCTCCTTATTACAAGAACATAGGAGAGTAGTGCCCTACATGACTACACTATATAATAATATGAAATTACATACTGTATACTGTCTGTGCATACTGTATGGTACTTCCCCAAAAACATTCTCCATGATCTCTTGCACCCTTGTTCTCACAATTCACAACTTTTTAACAAATTAACAGACAAATTAACAACTGTCTATTACATACATTATACTACTACACATCAATATTTTTTATTTAAATACAACTTTTCAAATGCAGAGAAAACCACTAAATTAATGTGTGTATTAAACACTAGCACTGTCTTTTCTTTCACACCATGTGGAGCACAAAAGAAATTAGCTTTTTAAAAAATTAGGCTGGGTTTTTATTTTGGCTGATCAGGGGGCTAATTGGTGTGGGCATAAAATGCCCCTTTGCCTGTGCTTGGGTGTGCTCTCTTCTTCCTCGCTTTTGGAGCTTTTGATTTTTGTTTTACATCTTCGTATTACTAACTTGCACTACAGATTTGCTTTTCATTCACTCACTGACTTTTTTCTACTTCCTTAAAATAAAAACATATTTTTGAACTTCTGCGTGTGGTCTACCCTTTTTGTCTCCATGCCTGTCTGAGCCAGCATGTGTGACAATTACATTTCCTACATTCTGGTGCATCTTACCAGGCTGTTAGACAGATTCATTTATCTAAAGAAATACGATTTTTCAGAAACATACAGTGGGGAAAACAAGTATTTGCTGATTTTGTTGGTTTGGCCACTAATAAAGACTCGATCAGTCTGTAATAATTTATTTGCATTTTATTGAGGAAAATAAGTATTTGATCCCCTAGTAACCATCAAGAGTTCTTGTTAATGCAGACAATTTAGACTCTCCAAATTACCTTGTCACCTAAATTGAAGACACCTGATATCACTAATGACTTGTATAAAAGCCACCTGGCCACAGAATCAGTTTGTCAGACTCCAAACTCTCCAACATGGGAAAGACTAAAGAGCTTTCTGTGGATTTAAGGGAGAAGATTGTAGACCTGCATAAGACCGGTATGGGTTACAAAACCATTAGCAAGAAGCTGGGCGTTAAGATGACAACTGTTGGTGCAATTGTGCGCAAGTACAAGACTCACAACATGATCATCAATCAACCTAGGTCTGGGGCTCCAAACAAGATCTCACCTCGTGGGGTTTCCAGGATCATGAGAATAGTGAGAAATAGACCTAATAAATCACGGGCAGAGTTAGTGGATGATCTTAAAGCAGCTGGGATCACAGTCACCAAGCAAACAGTTGGTAACACTTTACACCGCAATGGTCTAACATCTTGCAGTGCTCGCAAAGTACCCCTGCTTAAGAAAGCACATGTGCAGGCCCGTCTGAACTTTGCCAATGAACATCTGAATGACTTGGGGAGTGACTGGGAGAAGGTGTTATGGTCAGATGAGACCAATTGAGCTCTTTGGCATCAATTTAACCCGTCGTGTCCGGAGGGAGAGACATGCTGCTTATGACCCCAAGAACACCAACCCCACTGTCAAGCACGGAGGTGGTAACATTATGCTTTGGGGGTGTATTTCTGCACAGGGCTACTTCACTGTATCAATGGGAGAATGGACAGAGCCATGTACCGTCAAATCCTGAGTGAAAACCTCCTTCCCTCTGCCAGGAACCTTAAAATGGGTCGTGGATGGGTCTTCCAGCAGGACAATGACCCAAAGCATACAGCCAAGGCAACTAAGGAATGGCTAAAGAAACGTATCAAGGTCATGGAGTGGCCCAGCTAGTCTCCGGACCTGAATCCTATAGAAAATCTATGGAGACAGCTGAAGCTTAGAGTTGCCAAGTGACAGCCACGGAATCTTGATTTAGAGGTCATTTGCAAAGAAGAATGGACCAAAATTCCTCCTAATATGTGCAGAAACCTGGTCATCAACTACAAAAAACATCTGACCTCTGTGCTTGCTAATAAGGAATTTGCCACAAAGTACTAAGTCCTTTTGGCAAGAGGGTTCAAATACTTATTTTCCTCAATAAAATGCAAATAAATGAATAAAAATTCTTTAAAGTCGATTTCTTGATTTTCTTTGTGATATTCTGTCTCAGCATGTTAGACTACACCTACCATTAATATTACAGACTGATCCGAGTTTTATTAGTAGCCAAACCAACAAAATCAGCAAGGGATCAAATACTTGTTTTCCCCACTGTAAGCCTTGTAAGTGAAAGAACAGCAGAAAGTGCTTTGTGTTTTACACAAGATGACACATAGACATAATAAATTGTTATTTAGGATATCATTTGAGAATAAACAAGTGTGCTCCAGTAGTGTATTTAGCTACGTTGTATTTGATGTTGAGGTCTAATTAGGCACCTGTCACTTTAAATGTCTCCCCATGATCCTTCATTATGTTTTCTATGGAATGAATACATATTCAAAAACACCTTGAGGAGAATTTTTACTGGATTAGAGATGTGTTTTGCAAGGTGCATTTTTTTATGATTTTGGTGAGTAACACTAGGCTGCTACACAGCTGACAAGGAGACATCCAGGGGCCTATTTCACAAAACCTGACTAAACACATCCAAGATAAGTGACGAAAACGGGGCTTGACCTAGCCTTGTCTATGTAAACACGCTGAATACGTTTCACTAACGCCGAGCACGGATGAGTTAAGGCGGCTAGGCCAAGCCAGGTGTAACAAATCCTGTTAAGAGCGCGTTCACGTTATTCTATAAAAGACGGCATGGATGGATCCCAGAATGCGCGATGAAATGGAGAAGACGCGTGCGCAGTACTTCACCCCGGCGGAGCAGAGCGTCCTCATGGAATGTTATGAGGTGAAGCACGTGCAGCCTGTCATTATATATTGCTGTGATCACCGACTTAATTGAGAACACAAGTGAAGTTGGTTTGCGTATTCATTCAATTAATGAAATAAATAAAAGAAACTATTCGATTACAATTGGTTCAGACAATAAAAGCCTAATAATAAGCAAACAAACAAATATAATAAACAGCAGAGAAAATGTTTTATTTAGCCTATTCAAAGTGTTTCATACAAACATTAAAAGTTGGCTAACACCATTGCTGGCTGGCCGGCCGCGTCTGACAACTCTGAGTGACAGTTCATTGAGCCAATAAGGGGCAAGAATGAACTAATCCTGGTTCTTAGCCTGGTCGGGAGCAGGCTAGCTGCAAGGTATAAATCCCCATGGTAACTTATATGCGATTTCTTCTGTGAAACGACTTCAAGGCTAAAGTCATCTAGGATGACCAAGTAAACCCGTCTTAATCCCTTATCTTGGTTTTGTGAAATAGGCCCCAGGTGTAGCCTACTTGCTTGTTTAATAACAGATTCTGAGGGGCATAGACTCGCTTCTGTTTAGATTTGCTTCCCTCTCTTGGTCAGTATCCTCATCTGACGTCATATGTATTATTAGACAAATTCTTGATCACACAGCACTGCACAGGGCTGACTAATCGTGATGCATGCTGGTTACAATTTTTTCCAGAATGACCTGGATGGGAGTGTTTTTGGCTACACTTTCTGTCACATGACCTTTAATCATTGCAGGAGCAAGGTTCCTGCAGAGCAGTTGCTCTTCACTCCCTTCTCCAACATGGAACCACCTCCATGATGTCAGGACTTTACCCAAATTGGGTTTTATTTACCCTGACGTATAAGATGTGTGTTTTAATGAACTTCCATATCCAGAAGTGGCTGTGCCTTTTTTCTACACAAATGCCACATACTTTCAGATAAGTAGCAGCCATATGGCTGTGCCATATGGCTGTGGATAGTGAGCATGAATAAACCTATAAATTCTTTAATGTGATGCAACATCCCTGAAATCTGGCGTCAATAAATTGCTCAGTTCTCTCATCAAGTTTGTGGTGAGGATAGAGAAGTGGATAGCTGCTATCTTGCATGCAAGGCAACACAGGTTCAAGCCCTGAGAGTGTCCAACTTGATAGCAGTGCTTGTATCCCCGCCGATGCACTCGCCACCTACCACACGCACTTGTGTGAAAACACTTCATATGCGGCTCATAAGAATCTCACATGGAGGTGTAGTTTGGAAAGTCTTAACGCCTTAACCTATCAGTTCACTGGATTAATCTCAGTAGGCTACCATATTTTACTTTAGGCTATGCAATATTGTTTTGATATAGTTCTGTCAAATGCCAAGACAAGCTACAACAAATATATCCTTTGGATAAGGTGGCACATTGGGTTTGAGCTTTCATGTTAGGATGGTTGTCCTTGCTTTATTTTCCAGAAGTTGTTTATTTTCCAGAAGTCACAATTCCCATAGACGAGTGCAATTACACCCATAGATGAGTTGCCTAGTGCGGGAATGCATAGACAGTTGGAGTCAATGCCATCAATGGCTTTTCATGTATTTTCAAGTAATAAATCATTGCATAGTTTGATGTCTAAATGCGTATCTGCTACGCAAAATACATAAAGGTTGGCAGATCTGCAAGCAGCCTAGGTTTTGGCACAGCAATAAAATACTTCTATGACCAGCTCATAAAGATCAAAGTGGCCTTGACAGCTAAAGCTGTATTTGATTTTTCATCCACACCTTTTTCTGACAAGGACACACTTAACCTTAAAGAAAGGGCCATCATGCAAAACAAATGTTCTGAAAGCCTCTCTGACAAGTTCGCCAGCAGGCAGCACCTCTCACTTGTGGCTGGCTGGCAAACTTTTGTCAGATGCATACAGGATCCTCTCACGCATTCTGAGCACATACACAGAGTCATGCAACCAACAGATGCATGCATAATTTAATGTGCCTTTAGTGCACCTTTCCAATCCTGCTGTGCAATAGAGTATGCATTGTAAAGACAGCGAAAGACAAGGCACCCCACATTGTCTGTGCATCAATTTGTCACACTGGCTTTCAGGAACATCATGCTTTTCTGGTCAAGAAGCTGGCAGTGCAGAGTTGAGCCAGTACTAAGTCTACATCACTATTCCTGAGTCAGTGAACGTAAAAGGTTTCTTTTATGTTTACATATACATGTAAAGTCATGTAGTTTCATCACTCCTTGGTTGCTTCCTGCTTCTCTCCTGTCATGTTGAATAAAATTAATGTTTATCATGTTGGGTGGGGGATCCATCCGGCTATGTTTGCTACCAGGGATGGTGACTGGTATGGTCACTGAGGGAGCAGTAAACCATGGAGACAGTTCTCAGGGCCAGCGGCTAGTTTGGTTCCTGACTTCCCCAAAGAGAAATCCCCAAAGAGAGTTGAGCCATGTCGGAATGTCCCAGAGAATCTGTCGCAAGAACCTGAAAATGAAGAGCTTAAAAAAAAAACAGCAGAGAAATGTATTATCCGATTCCAAGGCCTGCTTAAAGGTCTGTAGTCTAATCAGCTGTTGCTAGGGCCGTAAAAAGGTCTTGCAACATCCCATAATAGGCAGCCTTGCTTCCTGATTGCCATTCATCACGGGCCAACACACCCCGAATTACAGATATTGATCTGTCAGTGGCAAGGTAAGTGGTAGGGGGTGGGGTGGTGGTGAAAAATGAACCTCTTTAGGAATTTTTCTGTCTGTGCCTGAGGCCAAGAGTACAGGGTGAGGAACAACACCCCCCCCCCCCCACACACACACACACACACACACCTCCAAACACAGACAAGCTGAGTCATCATCATCGGGATGGAGGAATGGCAAGAGGAAAAAGGGTGCTAGGGGCAGCAAGAATTATGACCATTACACTCCTTACAAAAAATGGTTGAATGGATGTACTGAGACCAACGAGAGACTATCACTGGATGATTAGTCTCATTAAGGAGAATGGGACTGTCCCTGCTGGTGGTAGTGGCTGTGGCAATGGTGGGCACCCATGAGTGATTATCTGTCTGTGACACCCCCGTTGTGGTCCATGGGAGAGACCAAAGGAGGATGGGGATGGCTCTGGAAAGTTAGCTGTATTGCCGTGCCAGAAGATTGATGAATTTAAACTTGCGCGCTAAGTTCAGAGAAGACCCATGCACTTAGCTTTCCTTCTGTGCAGTGTAAGCACTGCAAGTGATAAACTGAGCATTAGGGCAAGATTTGACAAATGTCTACTCTTCACATGATGTACAATACATAGTATGTAATATATGACAAAGTCATATTTTTTGGATTTGTTCTAAACCAGCAATATTGGTTATTCAAAGGCCAAGAGGTCTTACTCAGAGGCCAAGACTACAATATACAATTGTAGTCATGACTGTTGAGTAAGACCTCTTGACCTTTGAGTAGGTATGACGTACCAAAACTGCCCCTTACTTCTCCCATATCTGAGCCTACCACACCAAGGTCCCTTACACAAGGGTCAACCTAAGCCAGGGGTCCTTCACATGGTTTACACACAAGATAAAATAGTGTTTTTCGTGCCGTTTTGTGATCTCTAATGTACAGAATATGAATAGGGGTACCAGCCATCCCACTCAAACCTTGCTAGGTTGCAGCAATGCAAAAGAGCTGTGCGTATTAGCATAGGTAGTCTGAGCACATACACATAAAAATTGCACTACCTGGAACTGTCATCAAAGTAAACAAGGAGATGCTGACGGTCCCCCACCTCCCCTTCCCTTCCCCAACCCCCTCGACAAACCCCCCGGAGGAGTGCAGCATGGTCGGCCTATGCACAAACAGCAAGACACCCAGGTCTCTGAAGGCCTCCTGCCGGCGAGGTGAGAAGTGTGTGGGCAGCGAGCGCCACATATACCAAATGTCACCTGGAGGCAAAGCAGGGAGAGATCAGCATGGGGAGCGAACGAGTGGCTCTACAAATAACCAAGGAGGCAAACGCAAGGGGAAAAAACTGCCTTTCTCTCAAGCCCCAGAGGCTCTTTTCGGATTCAGGATGGCTCCACTGTGGATGCGAGTGCAATCAGGGTTTGCCAACAGCGGGGCCTCATGCACCACTCCGTAATCAGGGATGCAAAGTGGGATGCCTTAATTGAACCAACAGCTCAGGGGGGTTACAACTCAGCAGTAATGTTAGAGGCCAGAGAAGGTGTTTTGTTCAAACTTTAAAACAGGGAAGTATTAAAAATTAACTTAATGTGTCTTTCCATGAACAGCCAGTGGATCATAAATGACTCTCCTCTGTCCCTAATTGGTATAAACATGTTCCCGTAAAGCATGTCTTATATACTGAACAATTTCTACATGTACATTGCACACTATGTCATGTATACTCTGCTTGCTTCCAAGTCATGATTCTCCTCTTTTTCAGCATTGAGCACACACTGAGCATTTTACAACCATCCCGTCTAGTGCTGGTTTTGTTTCTCATATGCCCTGAGGTCATGTAGAGCAAAGTTGTAAATAGCAAAATAGGTGATTCCAAGTTATATAGGCAAGCAGCACATAACTCCCTACCTCATAAAACCCACAGATTTCCCAAAAGTCACCAAATTTAATCACCAATTTTTTTACACTGGTGGCAACCAACCAGGTCTGCCACTTACAGCTCTCTTTTCAAAGCTGGCACACTCTATGAAACACATTAGCCGCGCTGTAGTTATCATGAGTATGATGACTTCAAGAATGATCAACTTCAGAAATGGCTGTGCTAAAAAAAACTTTACAGAACATTTTTAGAAACATCTATGCTATGCCGCCTCTAATCATGAACAGCATAAGGCTGCTTCAACCACCTACCTCTAAGCCCCATAGTACACCGCACTCCAATTAGACAAATTAAGCCTTGACATGCAGTGTCGACAGCATGCATGACCGCTCTCCTCTGCCTGCATCCTCTCCTCTTGTTCTCTTTCCATGCACGCTGTTGCTCTTTTGCCAGTGGTCAACACTATTTACTCCAACACAGTTGTCTGAGCTCCATGGACGTGGATGCTCGTTAGCTGTCCCATCGACACCCTGCCTTTCCTTGCCAACCCCCTTTGAGCTCAGAAGCATCGAAACCAGATGTGAAATCCTCAGGGAGGTTGGAAAAACAAGGGATGCTGGGATATTACTGTTTTGAGTGGTAAATCTCAACAGGGGGCAACTCACACTCGGAGAGGTGTGCTCAGGGTGTTTGGGGCAGAACTTTATACACTGAAAGGAACAAAAAGGAAACAACACAAATCAGCTACAAATTTATGGTACACAAAACTGGGGAGCTACATTAAGTTTCCCTCTGGAAAAGAAGAGACAAAAATACATTTTTAATATTGCAAGCCTGCTGTTACAACACCGAGCCTTAAAATGCTACACTGCGAGGAGCTTGTGAAGACTACTGTTTGTATCATTTTTTATAAAAGCACTAACATCCTAACACTGTGAAATGTTATATTTTGCCACAGCAAATAGCAACCCTCTACCTTGTTTCCTTTAAAGTCTTCCTCAGGATGGCTGCTACAGTTGTTCCACACCATCAGCATAGCGTTACTTCTTTATTATGCTCATGTAATGCCATCTTCTACCACACCATCTAGTTTACTTTTAGTAAACAGCAAAATCATCATGACAGACATCCAAGAGAATATGATCGCTTCACACAGAATACAGGCAGTGCAGCAGGGGGCTCTCACTTAGTTTAGAGGAGAGAGAGAGAGATAGAGAGAAGGAGAGAGACAGTAAGAGAGACACACTACGGAGGGATGGAGTCTCTCCATGTTTCCTCTACCACTACAGGAGTCGGCCTGCACTTTATGCCGCCGACCACTTTACCACAGAGACAATACCACAAGAAAGCTAAGATCTCCGGCATGTGTGATTGTTGACAAACTCACCACTAAAGAAAAAAAATCAGGAAGACAAAAGACATGGAGGAAGTTATTGAGCTTGAAAGGAACTAAGACTGCATTGGCCGTATGGTTGTATGGCTCACAGACTAGAGCAACTAAACAGGCAATAGCAACTAAACAAATTTGGAAATAAAATTATCTGAAAATTAGTCTTCTCCCCACACTGTGCTTATTCATAAAACACTGTGTACCTTTTGTATGCACTCCTTTCATTTCCTCCGTTTGTACAAAAAAGGACAAAGCAAATATTTCCAGCGTACTACCATGGACTAGGAGATTAGTCGATGACATATTTCAGCTTGCTATCCTGAGGTCACATCAGATGTCAAACCAAAATAGTGCCCCTCGATATCTCTATTTTTAACTTTTCTTACATTCAACTTCATTACGGTGGTTGTTTTACTAGTTTGTTGTGCATTTATACATCAAAAGCAGCACTTAATCATATCTTAAAGATTGTGGAGGAGCATGTTAGCACTGTGCACGATTTGTCCTTAAAATAATGTCAGTACATATCAATGTTTAAGTGCCTGTTTACTACTAAGTTACAAACACATCCAATGTATGAATCACATAAATCTCATGACTTTACTATATGGCTACAATACTACACAGACTTTGAATGTTGTATGGCAAGAAATGCAGTAACACATAATCAGTGCTTCATACATACAGTAACATACTAAATAATTTAGAAATTTACAGATATGTATTAACAGTAAGCTATTTTATTCAAAGCTTTAAAAACATTAGTAATGTAAGTAATGTGGGCCCATCCAAAGAAGAACTAGCACTTTTTCTTCTTCTTCCTCCTTTCTGTGCAGGAGACAGTAGTGATGGTGGAGGAGGGGGCGGGGGGGAGGTGGACGGGGTGGTTTACTGACAGGCTGGGATCTAGCACAGATGACCTCACATTTGGATCCCCCCTCCACTTCCCTTTCCCATGACATCGCTGCCAAGAATGCTCGGTGGCTTTAGGTTATAGTGGGCTAATGCAGCCCTGATGTTTCTCTGGCTCGCGACTAAACGAAATCCCATTACGTTTTGGTGAGTGGGCAAAACTCAGCGTGGTGCATTTACTGTTCGCTGCCTCAGCAGTAAATCCAGGCTATTTGTTCTATACGTGACACACACACACACACACCTAGAGATCACCTACATCTGACAAAGGACTTTACTCTCTTTTACAAGCCCAGGCGCACATGCACGCGCACACACACACACCAGCATTCCACATATGCATATGCTGTACTATTGCACAATTGCTGAGTGGCTGTTCCTAACCCCTCAGCACTGTCTCTGTGCTTGATAAAATAGCCTGCACTAAAGAACTTCTGAGACCATATGAAACATTAGGTAACAGGAACTCACTCGTTTTCACATTAGTATGCTTAAAAGATTGCAGAGTCAGTGCATAGCTGTCATTAAAAAAGGCAAATGTGAAACAAATGATTTAAGCCTTATCTTATGGCATAGTCCAGCCTAGATTCTAGTCTAGTCTAGTATATTATATTATAGCATGATAAAGTGTATAATGGTAGCCTACAGTATGCTGGTGGCTAGTGAAATTCAGATGCCAATGTGTAGATCACCAAAACATTTTCATGTCACTGATTTTAGCTATTTTAGCATTTTTCTGTAAATATTAGGTTACAAACGTTTTACTGCTTTAGCATTTAGAGCATAGGGAATGTCAGCAGGGTGTTCCACTTTGGTCACTGATCACTAGTGACTGACCTGAATTAGGAGTATTTAAACATATACAAATACATATGCACACACAACTCTCTCTCTCTCTCTCTCTCTCTCTCTCTCACACACACACACACACACACACTTTGCTGCCACTATACTTAATGTACTGTATATAGCCTACTGTAATATTTTACTTAACATTTAACCATGTTATGCTGTACCGTACTATATCTTTTTGTCCATTTATAGAGCTGCACAAACAGTTCACACCACCTACTATTACAGAGCAGGGGGAAGGGGGATTGGGGCATCAAGAGTTAGAATGAGCACTTCCAGGCTTCGCCCTGCATGGAATGAGGACACCACGTAATGGTGACGTGATCCTCTCTCCACGAGGACTTCTCATGTCTGCCAGCCAGGCAACTTCAGATGCCAGACCTCATTTAAGCCCTCAGAGAGAAAAAAAAACAAGAAAAACTCCCAACACGGAAAAACCATCAGGCCTTCTGCGGTGCTGCCAGTAAATGGTAAAAGGATCTGGAGCTGATAGCACTCTTCCGAGACATTCACATTTTTCAACTGGATTCCAAACAGGCAGCAATGAAAAAAAAAACAATGGATGCTGAACAGACACATTCAGGTAAACCACAAGCAGTGCACATCTGGATCCACACATGGAACATGTGACCTGTGCTCTCGCAACTCACGAAAGTACATTCTGGGGAGAATGGTCCTAATGAAGAGCTCAGGGGCTCAGAAAGTTCACAGGGGCATCATATAAGAGAGGCCTGCCTGTCTATTGCAATAATGGTGAAGGGCAACCACCTGACACTTCACACATTAATACACTGGTTAATACACTTCCTCTTTCTGTCAAAAACACACACACACTCTCTCTAAATGCATGAGCTGGGTCGACATTTTTGAAGGGAAGTAGTTTCCATTAGGTTATTTATTTGTTTATTTTACTGGGATATGATCTTACCCATGAACTACCAGTGTTTTTGATGACAATCACTGCAACAGCATGCTTGGTATTACCCTATAACTGGCCCAGTACAGTGTGTCAGAAGTACAGTAGGCTACTGGTGAGATTGGTGTCTTGACACACCTTGACGTCCACTCACCTTTTCACTCTGATTATCTGATCTCTCATTGGCTTGATGTCTTGGAAGCTCTGCTGGTTCACGAGGCTGTAGACCAGTATGAAGCCCTGGCCGTTCTTGATGTAGAGGTCCCGCATAGAGGCAAACTGCTCCGTTCCTGCTGTATCAAGGATCTCAAGCACAGAGGGGGAGGAATCCACCTCTATCTCCTTGCGGTAAAAATCCTCGATTGTCGGGTCGTACTTTTCGATAAAGGTTCCGGTGACAAACTGTACGGTCAGCGCGGACTTTCCGACTCCACCGCTCCCCAGGACCACGACTTTGTACTCACGCATCGCTCCCTCGGTGCCTTTAATGTCAAATTAAAAAGAGGAAACGCTAACAGCCAGCGAGCAATCGCGGGCATGAATAATACTGAATAGCGTGTCGCAGTGCAAACTTGCATTTCATCTTATAATGGCACAATAGAGGCTCGAGCATGGCTGGTTAGACCTTAGCAATTATTATTCAGCTGCAGAAAATAAATAAGCAAAACACAAAGATTCGTCGCCACAGGCTGGGCTTCATTGCAGAAATTGGCTACTGGAAGACCTGATACGAGAGAAATGTGTCCGATGCTTGACTAGGCTACACCGCACGGCCATGCACAGAAAAAGGTACATAAGCATGACAGATTGGCAAACGTAATTTAATTGACAAAGCCAAATCACCACATTGGGCTATAAAATGAGGACATAAACTTGCTGGCACCTCACAAGCTCCGCTCCTCTTTAAATTCGGCGAACTCTCCAACGTTTTAGCAGGGACCATAAGATGGTTAAATTAAGTCTCTTCCACCTAATGTCGACCAAAATCAACACTTCTCCGTATATTCCGCATCTTCAGATCCTTTTCGCCCACCTCTCACCAACGACTACATCCGTCGTCGCCATACAGTCGGGTGGAGACCCACTTACGCGTAACCATAAAGTCTCCACTCGGCTTCCGTACCACCGAGTTGGATAGTCTGGGGCCTAGGTATTTTCCATAGGTATTTTCCCACATAATAGATGTGTATCATAAATATGGAACCCATTTCCGCCAGAAAAAGAAAGAAAATTATGGCAAATCAAAGTTATGAGAAAAGTCAAAATTATGTGGTAGCAATTCATAATTAGCTTATAAAAAACTCAAAATTATGAGACAAGAAAATCTAAATTACGCTAAAATAAACTATAATTATGAGATAAAAAGTCATAATTATGGGACAAAAAGTTGAAATTATGAGATGAAAAACTATTGTGGAAAGAATACAGGAAAGACCCAGCATCATCTTGGCCTAAGGTGGTTTAAAAGCACGTTTACCTGTCACTGTTATAGCCATATGTGAATTTGACTGTTTTTAGGGGTAACTCTTATGGCTTTTTATTATTTCTTTCTATCTCATAAGTATCTATCTCATAATTAACATTTACCGGAGTCAAATTCCTTGTATACATAAGTGTACTTGGCCAATGAAGCTGATTCTGACTTTGTATCATAATTTTTACTTTTTTACTCTCATAAATTAGATTTTTTAAATTTTGTCATTTTGATTTTTTTATTTCATAATTATGACTTTCTATCTCATAATTTTGAGTTAATGTAACGATTTTTTTTTCTCTTACTGGCGGTAAATGGGCTTCCATAATATAAACTCTAACAGGCTTGAGTATTTGCTGCAAGCCTCGCCCACAGTTCTGGTATGCTCAGGGCCAGCGTGATTTCAGTGGGTTGGATTTATGCTTTAAAAGTGTCTTGCCTATGTGGATGAGATGCTGACATCTCTGATCTGTAACCAATACAAGCTGTCACTCGGGAATGTGGCCAAGGGAGAGGGGAAAGTACCATCCCAGATGCTGTTTCTATGGCAACCTGGTACCGCCACCTGAAATGAATAGCACCAATCTAAGCATGCTGCAGTTGCAGGCAAATTGTGCTACTACAACACTAAACACAGATTAAAATGTTGATTTACTTGACAACTCAAGATACTTCTCTAACATTTAAGTGAAAAAATCATAAACCCCCACTAGAGAAGTAATGCCATATAAAGGACAAGTCTAATGCTTAGTAAGAACAACATAACTCAAAGTTACCCCAGTGCAAAAGGTTGTTATGACCTCCATGGCGATGGGATCCATCAGCCTGAATGCAAAACCTTACAAAATTAGTATACACTGCAATGCTACTTTCATTCTGTTAGAAGAAGCATGCGAGTTGTATTCATGCTCACTATAGTATTACACCATATGGGAAAGTGCAGCATGTGGCATCAATCATATTGGGCTGTGTGATCCTGCTGAGGTAAAAGGTATAAAAACCATCTTCTGTATGGAGCTATATCTCTATAGCATTAGCCCCTCTAGATTAACTAAGAGTAATTATCAGTATGGAATATGAAGGCGAGATATTTATGATCCATCTTTCACTCTGCAAGCACCAACTACCACCACAAGAGGGCACTCTAGTCTTAAATATACCTATGTACCTTAAATACCTATGTATTCTTGCAGCGTCCCTGATTTTCCTGATTAGTTAACCTATCTGCCTGAAGGGCTGTGGTAATAAAATGCATCAGTTGATTTAGTGAACATGCAGTAGGACCTTTTAAAAATATTGTTTTCCATATATGCAAGTAAATGCAGATCATTTATGTTCGTAAAAACTCCTCTCAGTAAGTCATTCTGTCATAAAAAAGACCACACAAGACCAATGAAATCCTTATATTTTTATTTGTTTCAATAAATTTTACACTATTTAACTTGAACCAAAAACATTTGACTATAGAACATAAAATAGCACATAATATATATGCACAAATAATGGTTTTGAAATGGTTACACAAAAAAGTATTGTTATCCAAAGAGTTGGTTTTGTTGTCATTCTGTTTACTTGTCTTTGTTTTGTGACACAGATGGGCAACTGCATTTAATGGTTAAAATCGAGTAACATAAACGCCCTACCAATTATGGCACGAAAGGGCCACCAAATTCTCAATGACAGTTGTAACAAATAAAAAGGAAACTCAACTTCTATGAATCTCTTAAATCAGGTAATCATTTTGGCCTCACAACAAAACAAACATGTTTTCTTTTTTCCCCCATCACCCCAAACCAACCCCAAAAATAACAACAAAAAAAGACTGGTTCAGTTCAACCTTTTACATTTAAGAGCTGTTAAATATAAAATCTTAAGAACAGTGGACTTAAGGTAAGGCAAGGTGTTTGGATAAGCTTTGTCTGCTCAGTTGATCAAACTGACCAGAAAGTGCTTCTTTTTAAATCTTACACCATCAGTCTGTCTTAGCTAAAGTTGTACTTGTCAGAATAATTTTATTTTATTTGGATGTAGCACATCCCAAACTGGGGCTTACAGAATTGTGTATAATGACCATATTCATTGTAAAATAATATCTCTCTCTATATATATTTTTAGTATTACAACAAACATTCAAGATATCATTATTACATCTTCTATTGTTATTACTGGCATTTTAAGAAAAATTAACCTCTAATTTGATGTGATGATGTCATGCAAGATGCTTCTGGAATATTATATTCTATGTTGTCACGGGTAGCAATAAACAAGAATAACCTGCTCAATATTGTAATGTTGCCATACCATACTCAGTGTGCATCAATTTGTTTTTGTATTATTTTGTGTTTTTTTTTTGTATTGTTTTTTTCTTTACATGGGAACAAAGTGCAATATTTATTTCACTCTATAAATAGGCCTACAGTCACTGGCTTTTTTGACAAAGTCAGGAGTTCCTTTTAGTCAGTCATGTAGAAATGGGGAACAGCTGAATAGATTATGGCTCAACTATATTGTTTGGTGAACTAATTTCTTAAGTTATTTCACACTAAATACAATTGGCAAGTACTTCCTATCATATTTTAAAACTTACACTGACACAGAGTCTGATAAATCCTACTGAAAAAAATATGGTGTACAATCTCAACATAACAGGAAATGTTCCCATATCTGCATCACAATCTAATGTTGTACTGTGTTCTAAAAAACTGAAATGAACAAACATTTACAAAAATACCGAACTTTAGTCATTGCAACTTTAGGTTGCCACAGCAACAACTTAATATTGTTATGAAATAACTATTATACTACAGTGTAAAGTTTTTTTTCTATATTTTTGGTAAAATGTTACTATACAATAAACATTTTTTTTTTTTTTTTAAATATTTTTTTTCGTTTGTTTTACATAATACAAGCAATTCCAAAGCCTTATTTTCACTGCAATGCATTGTCCTCTGTTGCTGAAAGGATGAGAGGCAGTTGGAGCGAGCTGATGGCTATTGGATAGCCACAGGCCCCATCCCACCACACCACCCCCAACCCTTCCCGCTCCTACTGACCAGAACCTGGTTTTCACCGGGAGTCAGTCAAGGGACCATACATGCAGAGGCAAGTATAGCTTAATAAATTACATTCATTTTAAAATATAGGTTACAACATTGTTCTAGAACTATTATTTAACAAAAAAAAAAACTAAATAAATGAAATTAAAATATATTTAAATGACTTCCCACATCAAAAATTACATTAAAACTGTAACTTTTGTGAAGAAACCTAAATCAAATACAAAAAGAAAAGAAAGAACAATAAAAAAGAACTAAGACCAGTGCCTTAATCTTGTGGAACCAAAGAAGTCTGTGGATTGTCTGTGTTCATCAAAGCACCATGAAAATACATCATGATTCTGATTTGATTTTTTTTTCTTTAAACACACCAACATGTGCACACGCATGTGCACATTGCTTACACATGCATGCATGCAAGACACTCTCACATACCCTTTACCCAAACAAACACATACACACTTTTCCGCACACCCCAACAAACGGAACCACACACAAGAGTGAAAACTGGAAATAGAAGGCTGTGTGTTCTTCCTTGTCCATTCCACTGCTGTAGAGCAAAATACACTCTGTAGTAGAGAAATAGTAAAATATAGAAGATAATAAAATGGACATTGATTTGACATTGAGTAGGACTACACCGTGGCATTTAAAAACAGACACGCAGGCCTTGGTGATAGTCACTCACTTAAGAGACGATCTTGATAATTGTCATTCTTGTGACACCCAAGGTGCTCACTGAGAGAATATTGAAATGACAATGAATATACACTTATATATACATATTACAGACAATGTGTTACAACACATTACATTTCTCATGTTTTCCACTCAATTACTTTTTGTTTCCAGTATAAACTACAAAAATAAACAATACTACAAACAAAGAATACATTATCAAATAATTACTAAACATTCTGCCCAAAAGGTCCACAGTTACTTTCTGGTGAGAAGTGTAAGTGTCAACTGTCGTATCATAACAAAACAGACAAAAACGTCATTGTTTGTGCATGAAATGTTTAAACGATTTTTAAACTTTAACTTTAGAAAAAAAATTGAACTATTTGGGGACTCACAACTCCAAAATGTGTGTGTGTGTATGTGTGTGTGTGTGTGTGCATTGTGTTTGTGGAGGTTTCCCCCCTCCTTTCCAGACACCAGCATCTTCTCAAGATGTCTGCTGTGTAAAAGATTATTTGCTTAGGCACTTCTCTACTGTTTGTGAAATAAAAAAAGGATTCCAGGTGAGAGCACACTGGCAGTAGTCAGTCACAGATAGCCCTCCGCACAGAAAATCTTTTAGCCTGACCAAAGACCAAAAGATAAAAAAGAAAGAGACAGAGACTTCTGCTTTTGTGGGAGTCTAAGCACTTGTATCTTGTGCCCCCACCCCCCATCTCTTCTCAATGTCTCCTTCAGCTTCACTCACTGCACTGGACTTAAAGGACAAATGTGCCTATAGGATACACAAGGCTTACATTGAGTGTGTGTGTGTGTGTGTGTGTGTGTGTGCGCACACGTGTTTGTCTGTATGTGTATATCTCAGCAGCTTACCAGCTTGGTATAAGCCCTTGGCACAAACAAGTGACCAGAGGTAAGTCCCCAGCGGCCACTGTGTTTTTCCTCTTATGTGTATTTACTTGCTTTTTATGTACACAGACACACATACACACACACATATACACTCACATACAGTGTGTCCCTCCTCTCTCTCTCTCACACACACACACACACAAACATTTACAAACACAAACACACACGTACACGTACACCCATTTACACTTCTACACACACAAATAATTCTCTTGTCCCCAAATGACACAAACAGTGGGCAAAAAAACAATGGAGGGAAAAAAACAGTCCTTTTTCGATGTCTCAGATTCAGATTATGGCACAATGGTAGCCAGTGTGCATGTTTCTTTCATTGTTTGTTTCTTGTTCATACCGAGTAGAGTGTCTGGCTTAAAGATAACTGTTAGTTTTCTCATTGTTGAGGTCTGTCAAGCAGGTCCGGACACAATGGGAGAGAGATGATGTCATCCATGAGGTTTGGCAAGGGGAGCACATTCTCGTCAAAGAATAAAAGTACAGCTGGTCACCAGAAATCAAAGATTTAAAAAAAACTACAGCTGGTCTCCCCTTTAACATTCATGTTTGTGGCTGTCAAAAATAAATAAAAAATAGGGGGGGGGGGTAGATAAATCAAGCAATCCCTCATGCCGGGAGTACAAACAGTAGGGAAGCCAATCGGTGAGTTTCTAAGACATGCTTTTGAGGGACTTTTCTGTGACAATTCTCATTCAAAACAATTAAGCACTTAATATAAAGCACTATTATCTTTTCGAACAGTGCAAATAAGACATATTTTCATTTATTTTTTTCCTAGGATGAGCTTTTGTGCAATGTTTGATTTTCAGATCAAAACAAATATGAAAAGGATTCACGTTACCTGACGAAGGAACAACCATTTAAATAAAATCATTGCTTTCGCCTCGAGAACGCATGTGCTGTACATATTTGTTTTCTCCAACTCTTCTTTGTCCAATTGTATCATTTTTATGAGTAAATGTTTTTTTTCGCTGTATAAACATCATATAACATATAACATATAACATCAGCACTTGAAATGGTGTAAGTATGGGGTTTTTTGATTGGTAGTTGGTATAGTTTTAACATGCAGGTTGCTGTAGGTCTATTGGTGTGGAGTAGTAGTATTTACAGATGGACTGTTTTGGGCTTCGTAGTGCAGCTTCTTGACACAGAGCTCCCCTCCTGTGGTCTACTTCAGGATGATCTGTTACAGGAACACAACAAAAGAGCAGCTGGATTAGTCCACATCCGGGTTTGTAATAGTTAGACAGATGCACACAGACGCAGGCACGCACACTTGCTGCATGTAACATTGTTTAAAAAGATAGAGAGGAAACATGGACTGGTGAAATGTATGGGGCATAGACTACATTTTGGTAAATTAATGTGTCTGGGAGAAAAGAAAAAAAAAACACTTGCAGATGGCTCTTCAAACCTTTTGGATAATCAGTGTGTGAAAATGCATTTGGGGCACAGGAGGGTCAAACATTTCCCTTCAATTTTTCAGTCAATCCCCAACTTGTGTCAAAGGGCTGCAGCTAAGCCAAAAATGAGTAGCTAAAACTAAGTTAAGTGACAAAAGACACACAAGAAGCATGTGGGGCCAGCTGAGAGGACGAAGCGAGGCCGGTAAGGCAGCTGATGATGGTGCAGTGAAGGTGATGATGAGTGGTGATGTAGTGGCGGCTGGTGACCACAGGTGGTGACCAAGCAGCAGGACAGCTATGCCTGTGAAATCAGGCTGCACAAAGCCAAGAGACATGGACATGCAGAATCCCCAAAACAACACTAGTAAAAAAAAGAAATAAGATGGGAGTAAATGGTTGAACCACTGGGGTTACTGGGCTGAATTCACATCGGGCAAAGCTATGTATTGTCTACTATGAGTGACTGGTTGTTATGCAGGTTTTCAGGGATAAAGATAAATGAAGGAAATACTGGGAAAATTAGGGAAATTTAAGAACAAGCTTCAGACCACAAGAAGAACTAGGTCTGTTTATTGGTAACAGAAATATGTGTGATATTAATTTAAACAAAAGACGTGATTCCTCTCCATTCTATCTTGCATTTTGTGTGAGGCATGTAGGTATTTTTTTAGCCAGTTGGGGGCAATATCACAGCACAGGACACAAGGTATGAATAGCGTACTTCATCCTTTCTTTAAAATCTGTCTGTATACTTTGAGTCATGAGGTAGTGCTGCATGGAGCCTCAATCACAGCAAGGCCTTGTGACTAAAGTGGCTGAGGTAAAAGAACAACAGCTGAGCCTTAACCTCTTTTCTTTTTTAAAACACTTTTCAAACCATCCCCCAAAAACATGATTTAGCTGTCAACACACAGGAGAGGGGGATGCAATCTCCACAGCCAGCGGTGGTGGCACTGCATCACTAGGCTGGCAGAGGTCCTGTATCTGGGGTGCTGTGCAAAGGACAGGAGTGGCTGCGGCGTGGAACGGTGGAGTGGGCAAGACAATAGCCGGGTGGGCGAGGGTGGGCTTGTTTGTGCCTCCTGTGTGACAGATTCACAGGAAACTAGAGCCCTGCAGCACCCCATTCTCCCCACCTCTCTCTGTCCCTCTCTCTCTCTCTCTGCATAATTAAACCTGGGTGCTAAATTATTTGCAGAGTGGTGACTCAGCTGCCAGCGGGGGATCGTGGCGTGGCTGGTGATGGCATCAGCCGTCTGGAATTGGCGTTCTAGACGCCACCAGGGAGGAGGAAGGAGGGCAGAGGACGGTGGTGGCAGTGGAGGTGAGGCAGTGAAGAAGGGGAATAAGCTCAGCGTGATCTTACTGCAAATATTCTGTCCAGTGCTGTCCAGAGATGTGAGCAGCATGCCATGTTGCCCTCACTATGACAGAGCAGGTTGTCAGGGCTGAGGTCAGGATGTGATTTAGCACAACTGTGAGATAAGGGGAACGCAGCCACTGGCACAATATTATTATGGCACACAATGTAAAGAAGTGGACATTCTAACATCCCAATGTCAGGGCGCTATTGGAGGTTAAAATGATATTAGAATAATTTAGAAGAATTTCATCTGGCTGAATCTTTCACAAAGTATCAAGTAGAGCTAGGGGTAGCATTACCTAAATTCAATAAATTGATATTTTAAGATGTTTACTTTGGTACTGATGAATGCTCGAATAAATAAATAAATAAACGACTTACTTAATAAATACCAAGTTTCCATGTTTGGACTCTATTACAGCTGAATTACCTCTTGACTGTATATAGCAAACCTCTGCCTAATTTATGTGTAAGCATGTACACTGAAATGACCATAATGCCCGTAGTGGTGTATAAGAGGATTGTAATTTTAGAGTGGATAACCCACACATAGGTGCCATCTCATTCTCTACACCTCGCTGACAAGAAAAATTAACCTCAGCATCGGCGACGGTGGCACTTTCCCATCAGAGCCAAATAACTGCAGAAGCACTACGGCCCACTGCTGCTTTGACATCAACAGGAAGCCCAAAGCCTCCCTCAGGAAAAGGCGATGCTTAATGGTTCGGAGGAATGCTGGCCATTCTCCTTACATGACCCTGTTTGTGTGGAAAAAATAGGCAAGTATGTGCCGTGTCTAAGGGAACAGCTGCTCGCTAACTTATCTGTCATCAGATCCCACCACATAACATTCCAGTGTAATCATCAATGCAGACACACCCAGGTAGTGATTTAGTTATAGGTAGTACCAAAGCTGTGGGTTTGAAGTAAATGATTATTGCCACTCTGGCACAGATCGTTACAGCATTTGACAATCTAATCATTAGGTAACTGGGCCAAGGAGGGGCAAAAAAACAACAAAAAAGTGTTTTTGGGTAAACATCAGGAAACGCCTTAGAGTTAAGTGGCAGGAAAGCCAATGTGGAAAGTAAAAAAAGTAAGGCACCCTTCATTAGCATAATGGAAGTTAATGAGTGAATAGCCGGGAGCTTGTTAGACACCCTGTCGCTGGCTTAGGCATTGCAATTGCATGGTCTCAGCAACTACCTATGTCACCGCCACCCCCACCGCCACAAACTCTTTTTCTTGCCCTGCTCCTCCTTGTCCACTGCGGCAGGCAGGGCGGTGACGGCCCTGCCATCTATCTGCAGGACTGAGTGCCATTTTTAGTCCTTTCCGGAAGGGCAGACCAGGCAGCATCCTTCCTGCTTCTGGGTGCACTAATAGCAGCACTGAGGGCTGATGGTATTGACTGTTTCCTTGAGTGCTCTGCTTCGAGAACCCTTTCCTTCCCCGCCCTGCACATCAGCGACCCCTCCCACCCCTCCACCCCAAAACTCGAACAAGTGTGAGAAAGACAAATTCCACCAATCAAATGGAGGGGAAAGGTGTGGACACCTGAGAACCTAGGTTGAAAATGTGGGGGTGTGTTTGCGTGTGTGTGGGAGAGAGAATATGAACGTGGCTGAACACAAAGATAAAGATAGGTTTGGCTGGAATAGTCCTTTCTCACAATTTAAATCGCAGTTTACAGTTATATTTTCTACTGCAGATGAAGGACAATTTGACACAAAAAAACGAAGACCATGCAAAAAAAAAAGAAAAACAAAAAGAAGGAAATAATGCAACACAACTACTAAGCGAGCTCTTAATAAGCACTTTCGTGTTGGACCAATTACAGAATACACTTAAATTTTTTTCCCAATCCATTAGCACACAAAATAAATGGGGATGACTTTGTGTGCGCACTAGCTAGGCACAGCTACGCTAACACAGGGATGGCGCAAGTGGAACAGGTCAGCAATCGCCATGGAGACCAAGGGCTCACTTGCAATTCAATTTGTAGTGCCGGGGAGTGCTTATTTGGAGCTCGGGGATTTATGAAAGAAAGCTTTTAAAAGGAGCAAACCTGATTGGCTGGTGCTGTTGCTGCGTAGGGGACACTTGTGGCAGGAGTTGTTGCTGCAGAGACAGTAGCAGGCGTAGCACTGTACATCATGGGGACTTTTTCAGGAGGGGAACCATGGAAGCAATGAACAGGTAGGTGGAGCATTATGGTAACCATGGCAACAGATTTTGTTTTTTTTGGGGGTTGGGGGAGGGGTGTTGATTTATTCATTTATTTATTTTTGTTTAAAAATGGTAAGTATTACAGAGCAGCAAGCCATCATTGGGTTAGACCAGCAGATGGCATGCGATCATGATGCAAAGCAAAAAAGCATGGGAGAAAAATAACAAAAAAGAAGGAAAAAAGCTGATTACAATCACAAATAAGGAAATTTTATCACCACAATCAGTTTTTTTACCAGAGAAGCTGGCAGAACAAGCACTGCCTCTTGCCAATTTTGGTGCACACTAAAGTGTGATGCCCAATGCTTAACAACACTTACTCCTATTCTCCTGACGGCTATGTTGGGGTTACTTCTCTGGAAAACTGATCAAATTTCCAAATCAACAACATAACAAAAACACAATATCTAACACCTGCTCAGCTTGCGCATTAATGTTGTGGTCTCACACACAGAAATGATTAAGGAAAAAACTGAAAGGAACTCATACTCAGCATCTTTGTCAACATCACAGTAACCATTATGTCATATTTAGCAATCACGTAACTTTTACAACGCTTCTCCCTGCTTATTACCCTAAACAGATAGAGGTCTCCCAACAGGTGAGGCAAACTTTGCAATGCACATGCACATATATTAAGGCAAACCCAAGCCCTCTTAGCCCCCGTCAGTTGACTTTAATGCTACTATTAAACACAGCCATTTATCATCTTACTTAAATTACCTTAGGGAGACCACATAGCTCCTCTGCCCCGTTGCCAGGGGCAGCAGGCAGGTCTCCCGCCAGTAGGTAACCCTCCCCAGGCAATTTTTACTCGCCATCAAAATGGTGCAAGAAAAAAATAAACCAAGAGAGAGAAAAGAAAAGCACCTACCAAAGCTGCTAGCAGGAGTCATGCACAAGACTGAACCTGTGCACCATGCAGTGTGGAGTGGACAGGAAGGTTAATGAGGGAAGGCAGAAAAACCCGTTAGAGAAAGAGATAGGGAGAGGGGGAGAGAGACAGACAGACAGCCAGAGAGTCAATAATCAGCATGCAGACACACACAAACATCTTTTTTTTGCTTTGTACATTTTCTCCTTTGCATTCTGGTTACTTTGCTCTGTTGGCTGTGTTAAGATACATGTGGCCATACCATTTGAGTCAGTGAGTAAGAGGTTCCTTTAAAAACACACAGATAATGGCTTGATGTCAGCAAAGCAGTCATGGGATAATGTTTTTTGCAGGGTTTTTTTAGATAAGAAGTTGGACACAAATGTCACAGTGAGCCATGCCATGACACTAAGGTGAAGGGAGACTATAAAAGCAGGGCTATGCACAGGGATCCATGACAGTGTACAGTGCAGTTCAGAGAATGAGGAAATTACAATAGGGAGCTGAACTCTAGGGTGAAAGGACAGAGACAGGGAGGTAGCTGCAGATCAGTCAAACAAAAAACTGCATTGAGACTGGGTTAACTATTTACTACACTTGAGATGTATAGATGAATCACTCACCACAAACTATGCTTAAGTGATGGAACAGTCAGCAATTAATAAAAACTAAACTATGTTGGGTAAAATATGGAAATACTTCTGAAAAACGTTTTAAATTTTCAGGCTACCTAATCTTTATGCACTTCCTGTAAAAAAAAAAGGGAAGATGATGATACGCTCACTTTTCTCATCAGGAATGACATTTGCACGTGCTCTAAAAAAGGTATGCAATGGCAGACCTGACACTTTATAAGTGGGCGTTAAAAGCCAAAGTGCATACCTAGTAATTACACAGCAATATGACCCCTCATCCAGCAGGGAGGTTTAACTGTGTTAATCAAGGCACTGAGAGCTCTGCCTTGCCTAACACCTGGCAACAATTCCTGCCTTCATCTGCAAGAGCGCATAGATATCTATCAAAGTTTGAGGGGAGTGCCAGCCAGCCTCATGTTGAGAGTGTGTGCAGAGAGTACAGCAGGCTCATCAGTGCAGGAGTCAGGCAGAATTTCTTACGAGAGAGAGTTTACGCTGCCTCACTGACAAATCACTCCCTCTTACTGAGTCCACACTTGACAGGCTTCAAAGGGGGGGGGGGGGGATTCTGCTGCTTGAGTGTGAGTCGATGCTTCAGAAGACAACTGACTATCAATCATGAATGTACTTCCTTGTGAAGTAGAATCAGAGGTAAAAGGAGTTGCAACAGTGAACTCTATTGCCAAGCTTCATCACAGGCTGTGAATCAATTCAATGCTTTTAGGGATTAGTTAAGGTATAACAAAGCATGCACAAGCATTTAAAAGGGACCATTAGAATGAAGCAAATCTAACACAAAAGGCAGTGCTGAAAGACTGAAAGACTCTGATCTGATCTGTGTGTGTGTGTGTGTATGTGTGAGAGTATGTGTGCTCGTTTAGGAGGGCATACCTGTGGGAAAGAAAGTGGTGGCAGGCTGCTGAAGCTGTGCGTTAGCCAAGGCCTGCTGGTAGTGCAAGACGCTGGGGTTGAAGAGGGTGCTGGCCCCGTTGCTCTTCTCCAAGGCTGGTCTCTTTGGTAGGGGCTGCAGCATACTATGGGGGAAGGCCTGGGGGACAGACAAAAAGGATAACAGGGATTAGACCTCTGAGACCCACACTCATCTTTTTTACCTGTGCTTTTCTTTCTCTTACTCTCTGTTTATCGCTCTCTCCCTCAGTTGGGCTCTCTCTCTAACAAAGCTAACAGACACAAACACACATACACACACACCCCTAGTGGCACACCTAACACTGTTGATCTGTCATTTACATGCATGCACACAAACAAATATCCAGACATTACCAATATCAAAATGATTTTATGACCATATCACTGGACGATGACAAACTACACACAATATTCAGCAAGGCACTTTTTTATGTCTATTTTAATCAACTGATTGTCCGTTCTCAAGAATGTCTTAACTCATAGTCAGGTTTGATTTGGCATAGAGTACTATGCAACTTGGCTAAAGCAAAACCAGAGAATTACTGGGTGACTCTTTACAGATTAACTATGGAAGAAAAGAAACCAAATTAAATTTTGTGAGTGGCTACAGTACATTAAAAAAGCTACATGCAAAGCAAAAGGTGAAAGGTGAAAGTACCAGATCTACAGTTGCCTCGAGGGGTCGCTTCATTGCTTTGGCAGTCGACTGAGTCTTTTAATAGCAGGCAGCGAGCACATGATGGCAGTGGGCCAATGGGATTCAAGCGTATTAACATACAGGTAACAGCAAGCAGAGGTGCATCATGGGGACAGCATTGCATTGTGGGTAGGTGAGAAGGAAAAACAAAAACAAAAATAATCTGAATGCAATATACCACATACAGAAAACAATAGGCATGCACATAAACAAAAAAATTGCTTTTTCAAGAAACATTGCTAAGTTTTGAATTAGTATGAAAGCAAAAAGCATCTACTGTACCCATGTTAAAAAAGCATAAGAAATCAAGACTTTAAATGTACATGTATATTTAACACTCTGACACTGAATTTCATTAGTTCAGTAAAGCTTAAAGGAGCTTGAACGTTAGCAAGTGTCTACCATTGTATATTCATAGTAAATGTGCGTCACAAATATAAGGAGGATACCACATGGGCTAAACAGACATGAATGCAAAGGCATTCCATAAATCCACTTTTTTAAATTGTTTGTTTAGGGGTGGGGTGAGGTTGGGTGGTGAAGAAAGGAAGCTGACTTGTGGGTGCTGACCCTTAATGCAAGAATAACATTTCTTTTTAGTTTCCAAAAGTGGTCACACAAAATGTGACCTGACCCTATCAACTGTTTTTATTTTTATGGCACATTATGAAACTTCGATAAAATGGGCAAATAGCAGGATGTTTTGAATATTTAGTTTGTGGAGGATAAAGAGAGAAGTTTGTTCCAATAACCTATTTAACATAATTTCAGGGTCTTTTGACTGGTAGCTGTGAATACCTGCGGCGAAACTGCAAGAAAGAGGAAAGTCTAGCGAACACTTGTGAATGAGCACGCAACTTCAACAAGTTTCTCAGAAGAGGTTAAATCAGCATTTAAAGATTTCTTCCTCCTCTTCTCTATTTGCAGCACCACTGAGCATTGCAAAGAATACTATATTCCTAACAAGATGAATGCTACAGTGAGACGTCAATGCAGGTCTTGGAAAAACAGGATTTTCTTTTCCACGGATGCTAATGTTTTCTGCATTCATCATAAAAAGCTGTGGCATGAGAAAAATGTTCATCGGACATCATTTGCTGTGGACTAAAGCACTAGCCCACAGTATCGGATAAAAAAGGAGAAGGGGAAAGACTGTGAGAAGGGAAAGACTGTGAAAGGCGATAAACTGCTGGAATATGTTTTCACAGTTAAAATGAGGAACCTGTGTTCAGCTGCATTCATACAAAGTAAAACTAGAGTAGACACATGATAATTCCTGTTGTTCTCATCACTGTATGAAGTGTTCTGTGTTCTTTTTTGTATCGTTGATTTTGCTTTGTTCCCTGTTCGCTGTCTATATCGGTTTCAAACAGTAATAATTTGCAGGTGTTTTGACAGGTTAATGAAGTTGATTGATGTCATAAATGTATGGAAAAATATGATCTAACAAACAATAACACAAAACAAATAATATCTAAATGTAGATCACATTTTTCATACGGTAGAAATAAATGCAATGGCAAATTATTCAAGACAAAATATTCAAAGTAAAGTTAAAGCATCATGCACACAAAATGAGTAGGCCAAAGAGCTGGTGAGGCCATGCAAAAACAAGCAGCCTAAACCAGAAGTGGTGCATACTAACAAAAAAGGGAGACATAAATTTAGAGGTCATAAAAAAGCCTCATAAAAAATGCCTTACAACACGTACCTTTAAAAAGGAAACATTAAAAATATCTAAATAACTAAGCGAACTAAGCTGAAATAAACAGCTACCAAGGACATGGACTGTCATAGGTGAATGTTAGGCCAGACCATTTAATGGCAATCTGTTACAGACTTTGATTACATTAAGAGAATAAGACGTTTTCCTGCCGTTCTGCCCAGATAAACCTGATATTTATTTTCAAAACATTTACTGTTGGGAAGTTATCAACATCTCTGGGACTCTGTTCTGTTATGTAACGATGTTTTATAAAGCAAACATAATATACAGTATATTGTGGAGATAAGAATAGCATTCAGCCTACTAAGCTCACCTCAAGGGCATGTTGGATTATCACTCGCTCTCTCTCTCTCTCTCTCTAATAAATCTCAATGACTTTATGGGCCTATGAAGGAGTCTGTGCCTTCGGAGGTCACTATGGTGTGCTGACGTTGCACCTTGACACTGACATTGTTTTGTCTGCAGGTGAAATGTTGGACTGTAAAGATTATCTGGGTTAACCATTTACAAAACAAGAGAGCTCTGTCTTTCTTCTTTTTTCCCCCTCCCCTTGTTTTTGGCCGTGGAGCCACTGATGTCCTTGTGTCCCCCCTTTCACCCAGACTGCAAGTCAAACAGGCAAGGAAGGGGAGGGGGAGGGGGGAGTGGTGTCAGGTGAGGTTAAGAGCAAAAGCAAAGCAAATGGGGGCAAACAGATGAGGCCAAAGCATGCCAGCCAGAGCCGTGAGAGCAGCGACAATAACAAAAACAACATTTTTTTTTCAAGGAAAAGACAGAAACAAACAAACAAATAAAACAAAACAAAAAAACCTCCACCACTACAAGGAGGAGAAAGAATACAGGCATTACAGCGACACTGACATCAATATACCCTGATGTTACTTGATGGCGTTAGGCCAGAAATACAGTTTCAGCAGGAAACGAGGCCCCAGCCCTGGATGTCAGTTTGGCATGACACTGACATCCATCTCATCTAATTCAATTTGCACTGATCAAGAGAGCTGTGAGGCTCTCATCTCGATGAAGGAGAGTGTGCTGTCCTTGAGGGGGCTGGCCACAAAGCATGCAAAAGCCTTCTCATCTGACATAATAGTGTAATATAATTAAAGAAGATGAGGAGAGTAATCATAACAACCAATGTTGTGTTTTCGTGAAACCCAATGAACTGATTAACTGATTTGGACATTTTCGTTGGCATGTACGTCTTAATAAAGCAGTGCTCTACATTTTTATGTACGTATTTAGGATGTATTGAAGTCTTCGAGATCAGCTCACTGCCTTTCACTTATGAATGCATACATAAGTTTAACCTCTGCTTAATCTAGGATGGGTGCACAGCATGCATACACTTTACATATGCATTAGAGTGAAGTTACTTTTTGTCTTCTTTTTTTCTTGGCCCAGCATCTGTACTCATGTTTTTGAAAAAATGAAAGAGTCTGTTTTTCAGTGTGTGTGTGTGTGAGTGACAGAGAGAGAGGCAAGGAGAGACAAAAAATGGTATGGTCTGCAAGTGTGTGTGTGTGTGTGCATGTGTGTAAGAGAGTGAGAAAGAGAGAGAGAGACAGAGACAGAGACAGAGACAGAGACAGAGAGAGAGAGAGAGAGAGAGAGAGAGAGAGAGAGAGAGAGAGAGAGAGAGAGAGAGAGAGAGAGAGAGAAGAGTATATCACTGTATTGTAAATGGGAGGCAGTTTAGTTTCAGTAGTTTGTTAAGGTTGCAGCAATAGGGCTGCACATTCTTTAAAATTCTACCAATTAGAATATCCACTGTACACACCATTAACACTTCACTGCTTAACAGCTGGGGTTTGTAAGATGGCGAGTTACATGGGTTTCTCTGCAGTTGCTATCTGCTGAACCCTGATGTTCTACATTATTAAATCCCTCAAACTTTAATACCCACAACACCGCTCATTTTTCTTGAGGCTCTTTGTTCTCAGCGAATTAGTACGAATTCAGGAACAGTGATTAGCATTTTGTATTACTATGCATCTGCAGGGAGAATCAGCTGCACACAAATATTTATCTGGCTTCATTATATTTGGGGTTATTTTACTAAACTCATCAGAGAGGGCAGTGTTGAAAAGCGGTAGTGAAAGCACTTGTGTGGATAACTATCGGTGGGAGACTGTGTAAGAGTACGTGGGCATGTATGTCTCTACTTAAAGGGGTCCTTCTATCGTTATTTTTTTTCATATTGCTGTGTCGCCACTATGGTTGAATGTATTGTGCGTCATTTCTGTGAAAAATTATGTCCTAGTTCTCTTGCTTGACGCTGTTTTCTGTAAGCTAGAACAGGTCTAGTGGTTAAACGACTGGCTTTTCCGGTGTCCCTCATGAATATCCATGACGTGTCAATAAAGCACCTCTGATTGGGCAAATTCGCTGTCTTTCGCTCACCTAGCTTCTGTCCACTGTTCTTCCTCTGGGATGTTGGCATGCCATACATGGCTCTGGGCGGGGCTTACGACCTAGTGACGTAGATAGGTTTAGCATGCTCTGGTCCGCTCGTTCTGGTTAGCTCGAATCTTTAATGACCAGTAAAACCATGAGGGTCGAATTTCACGTCTTGGAGTGCTGTGTGCATATACTGCTTGTTGTGACCCACCACATTGTAAATAGAGCTACTCAAAGTGGTTTTTAGCGGAAGGACCCCTTTAAGGCTTAAGTGCATGTTGATGACTGTTTAGGCATGTGTGTGTATTTGTGTGTATGCGTGCAAATGTGTGTTTCAAGGTATACGTGAGAGCATGGCTCTGAGACGTCTTTCAGTGTGTCTACTTAAACGTGTGTAGTTGGACTTACATGTACTGTATGTCTGTTTGAGCATATTTAATGTATTCATTTGAGGGCATCCCTCTGTGTTTTCTGTCAGTGTGTCTGTATGTGCAAGTGTGTCACTGGCATCATGCTTCTATGTCTGTTTGAGCATATGAAAATCCATTTAACTACATGATCCTGTGTGTTTATGTGTGTGTGCGTGTGTGCATGTGCGCATGTGTCTTACCATGGCTGCAGCTGCAGCAGCCTGGGCTGCCACAGCCGTCTGGTTGGCCTGATGCTGGGCGGCCTTGATCTTGGCCTGGAGGTGCGTGGGCGGGTGGAAGTACTTGCACTTCTCGCGCGAGCAGCGGCTCTTGATGTAGTCCATGCACACAGTCACAGTATTGTCGCTCGTGTCGATCATGGGGCTGTCGCTCGGGTGCGCAAAGCGGCAGTCTGTCTCACCCCGGGCACAGTTGCCCCGCTGGAACTCGCGACACACCTATATACACACAGACATGCAAACACGTAGTGTGCACACACATACGCATGCACGCACATACTCATGCACACACACACACACACACACACACACACACACACACACACACACAAAATGAAAAAACGCCAAAATGATTGACCTGAAAAAAATCATATCATCACAAAAAGATACACACACACACAGGCACACACAGGCAGCCAAGCACCCACACACACACATACACTATAAACACACTGACAGGATTAAAAGCTCCCAAAGTTAAATATCAGCTTGGTCACAGAACACTGGAACCCAAAGCCTGGAATGAGACTGATGCCTGGAGTGTGCGACTGAACTTTGAAATCCCAACAGTGATCTATCCTGACCCATAAACCTGTTCACAGATGTTGGCCCCTATCTTCAATCAATGTTTCCTGGCATTCCTCAAGTGCCTGGAAACACTGTACGCTTTTGTGTGATGTGTGCCTGGCACTCACCTCAGGTGAACCACACTGACGAGAGGAAACCTTGCAACAAATGTACCCCAAGAGATTTGGCTTGTTTTGCTGTTCTTTCTCACATACTGCTGCTAGCACTGCACTGTTCAGCCTGTTTTATCTACATGATAAATCTTTTAACAGCAGTAGTGTGATGACAGTATATAAATATAGTATAAAACTTTGCTTATGAGTACATATGTTTTGTCTGGTTCAAAAATGATCAGTTTGTTTAAAGAGGAAAGTAATTAATTTCCTAATCAGTTAACTATGGTTGATACAAAGATGAGCAAATACACATACAGTACGTGTAGAAAGACGCACATCACACAACATACAAAATACACACAATAATGGATATACACAAAGGCCAGTGACAGTCAATAGACTGTTCAAACAGGCAATGCTTTCAAAACACACACACACGCACGCATGCACGCACACACACACACACACACACACACACACACACATACACACATATACACATACACACACAGATGGCAGTGGGAACAGACAGCATCAGGGCACAAACAGCTCAGTAAACAGTCATGCTTGGTGTGGGAGGATCCTCATTCCTCAGAGGAACACAGCCTCTCATTATCACGCACATCGCTCAGTTGCTAAGTGACAGCACTTAGCGAACAAGCACACAAACGACACACACACATACACACACACACACACACACACACACACACACACACACACACACACACACACACACACACACACACACACACACACACACAAACACGCACACACACAGCTACAAACACAAAAAGACAAACAGGCACAAACAAAGAGGTGATAGCTAGGGGAGGGATTTTATGTAACTGTAATCATATCCATCCTTTGTTTCATGGAGAACTGGCAATCTTGGGCTTCATTAACTGTAAACCATGACCTAGCACATTACACTCAGCCTTCACTAGAACATCATCTTTGGCCTACACTGGCCACACCCAAATCATTCATCCAAACAAACAAGAAAACAAACAAACAAAAACAGCATTTGGTTAGGCCTCACCAATAAAATATACTGAATTTACAACAGGTAATTTCACTAACTAATATAGGCGCGTCTTCCGATCAAGGCTGCTCACCACTGACTGAAGACAGAACAGGGCCTGAATTTATGTGCGAGATTGTGCATATTTTTTTAATTCCCGCATCTTCAACTATTTTAATGCGAGAGATTCCTGCACACATTTACTGCACTGCCTGACAATGTCAATCTAATAATAGATCAATAATAGAATGTGTGCATGTGGGACTATTAGATGAACGGACCACCTTCCAATGTCTCGGTTACTTAAATTGAACTATCTCTTAAAAAAATAAAAAACACGGATATACCGCATGTGCTCTGCCCATCTCTCCATAGTTTGGACTTTTGCTGTTAAGGCCATCCTTAAAAGTATGTTTGTTTGCTGTAACATCAGAAAAAAATAGTTCGGTAGGTCGGTAGAGGTGACTTCTCCCCTTTGGTGTCAGAAGTGGGGTGGCTTGCTGTGAGGTCATCAGAGGCGCACCAACTGTGTGAGCCATATGAGAGACCCCCAGGTTAGGTTGACCGCAGTGTGAGGGACCGTAGTGATGGGTGAAGTGAGTATGTGCGGCACCCTGAATGGGAGAAGTATGGTGGCAGATGCGTGAGGAACACCTGCGTGTGTGAAGCGCATGGGTGAAGGCAGTGTGATGGAGTGACCATCACTAGGGTTGCAGGTGTGCTCTGACTGCCATACCAACAAGCCGGGTTCTTTGGCGTTGCAGTCAAAGTGCATGTTTGGTACCCTGGAGACCTGGGTGGGGTGACTTCTCCTCCCCTTCTTTGCACCCCCTAACACGAAAAATCCTGAATCTGGTTATAATAGTGGTAATAGCAGTGAGAGTGATACTGCTAAAAAGGATATCTCAAAAAGTAGTGAAAAGTTACATACTGTAGAGATACTGAAGAAATCTTCAATTTGAGTAGTGGCAGAAGGTAAGAAGTATGTTATATAAACCTGCAAGTAGTGCCCCCTCCCAACTGTATAAATCATCTCCGCATGTTAATCACTGAGGGGGGAAATTCCCCCCCATTTTGAAACATGAAATTCAGGCCCTGCAGAATAACAAAGCAGCACTTAGTAGCTGATCACATGACCCTGTCAGGGGTGCTGCAATTGGTTACCTCTAGCTTGTCGGTGCGCAGCAGCTTTTGTGTGGAGGAGGAGCTCTGGACACTGACGGGTGGGCTGCCGGGGACGATAACAGGGGTGCTGGGGAGCATCTCAGTGGGCACCAGGCCCATGCCATGGCTCATGGGCGTCAGGTACGGCGCATAGCTCAAGCCAGGACTGGACCCCAGACCCTGGCTCACCGGGAACGTAGGCTAGGAGAGGAACAGATGTTTTCAGTGACACCAAAAGAGGGGACAGAAGACAAGTTAGAAAGTCATGTGAAGGACAGAGAGATTGAATTTGAAAAGGTGAAAGAAAAAATGAGGAAAAAGTAGGCAAAGATGGCAGAGTCAGACTAACAAAGAAAAAAATGTTTGATTGTCCAAGATAGAGGAAAAAAGCAAGAAATTCTAAAACGCAGAGTATGAAATAAAGTCAGTAAATAAAGTAAGTATTTAATACAGACAGCTGAAAGTACAGACAGGCTAACAAGACCCACCTATATGCTTGATTGCCCAAGATAAACAAAAAAAGTGCAATTCTAGAATGTTGAGTATAAAATAAAGTACCGGTAAGTAAGAAAGCAAAAAGTACAGTGCTAGATCATGACGTGCCAGACCAAAGACAAGAACAATACAGGAACGCACCACATGCTGCATGGTTGTGCCTGGGATCATGAACTGCATCTGTTGGGCCAGCATGGCCGCCGCTGTCTTCTGTTGGATCAGGTTGTTCCGGCCGTTAATCTCCAGCTGAGTCTTCAGGTGCGCTGGAGGATGCAGATACTTGCAGTTTTCTCTTGTACACCGCCCCTGTGAAAAAAGAACACGGAGGGATTAAAGGATTTACACACCACAGATATTGTTGTGAAAAAAAAACATATTTACAGTAAAACAGCTCTGTATGTCTAAAAAATTACAGATAACTGAAGCATTCAATCCCGGACCCTGTCCTGTTGTTGGCCTGAGCTTGCGGTGTCATTTACAAATGAAATGAGTTGACTTTCAAATGTGGAGAGAAAACCCCCCAAATACCAGGGGAATAGGGAGAGCCAGGCTGTATCTGGGACAGGAGGGTGGTATCAGGCCAACACCAAGCGGGGTGTCGAGACACGAGTTACTAGCAGGATAAGGTACTGGTGCTGACACCAGAAGAGAGAGAACACTGGCAGTGCAGAGAGAGAGAGAGGGAGAGAGAGAGAGACAGACAGACAGATAAGAGAGAAAGAGAAGAAATACATAGAAATGTAATATTGTTAAAGTTTGAGTTTTTTCAGAAAAAAAATCAGAGCAAGGAGAGAAAGTGACAGACAGACAGAGAAAGAGAAAGAGAGAGAGGGAGAGAGAGAGAAGAAGAAGACGTCTCAACTGTAATGGCTGCATGCCAAATAAAGATGGCTGTGGACCACGAACAATACCTCACTGAAAAATCCAAACAGCGCTGAGGAGGTCACCATCTCCATAGCGATTAGACTCTGAGCCAATTACATTCACTTCTGACTCGAGAGCTCATCGCTGTGGTCTGGGGTGTGCGTGTGTGAGTGTGTGTTTTCACGTGTCTCAGAATTTATCATCATTCCCATCCAACCCCCCCCCGTGTCTTTGAAAAATCTTTCATCAGCTCTTGGCCATTTTCTAAACCAAACATAACAAACCTAATATTACAAACACTGAATATGAATACAACTGTACAGCCAAATTTATCAGATAAATTAAACTTTTATTTTACTCACTGCAAACCTTGCCTCTAATTCCTCAGACCAGAGTAGCAAACATGTCATATCTAGATCTAAACTGACCCCATTGGAGTCAGGCTTTATTTAGAAAAAGGGGTTTTGTTTCCTAGGGTAATGCATCCATCAGATACACCTTGGAATCTGTGCAGTCAGCATATCAAGCGTGATAGGCCCCAGGAGGTCAGTGTGGAAGAGCGCATAGAGGTCAGTGGACTTTCAGATGCAGATAAGGTATCACGTATCACTGGGTAAATGAAACGCTTGATGTACCCTCACTACTGAAAGGGGGAATGACACGAGCCAATTAATTCAAGGGTGGTGTAGTTGAACAAGAGAAGGAAAGTAGTATTTGACGTGGTGTCTTGACTATATGGCTATGGTTTTTACATTACATTTCATTACACTCAGCAGATACTTTTATCCAAAGCGACTCAAATCAAGCTACAGATATGCAAAGGGGAACAGAGTAAGCAAGATTGTAACAAAGTTGGTGCAGAAGGGAAGATTTTTCAAGAGCTTCTTGAAGGTAGAGAGGGATGACTCCATTCTCAAATAATGTCATGTAATGTAATATGGCAATGGTTTAAAGAGGAGCACTCTAGATATTTTAACAGATGTCAGAAACAGTTAAAAAGTTATTTGGAATCCACTGGCCCTAGAAAAATGTACTGCAACAAGAACACAACAACTGTGAGTCCTAGTCCATGATATCATATGGTATAGGCAGCCAACAGGGATTCATCCAGAGATAATTTCCACTTTTTCCTTTCAGCTGTGTTCTGCACTGACACAGATAGCCCTCTGAGCAGCCCCAATCTTAACACCCCCCTCTGGCCCAGTTGAGCCATCACGGAGGAGAGGAGCACTCATGCTGAGCAGGCGTGTTAAAGCCGATCAGGACACTTAAGGAGGAAAGCAGCTCACTGGGTCAGTCGCTGACCAAAAACACCAGTCTCTCTATAATATGCAGTATAATGTCAAACCAAAGATTGTTTAGAAAACTAAAACTAACTAAAAAACTCTAACATCACAAATGTCAAGGTGACAAAGGAATAGGCCTAATGGACATGTATGGCTTGAAATCTTTTAGAGTCTTTTGGTGCTTCTTTATTATGTAGTTGTGTCTGCTATCATGCCCCCAAATAGAACGTCCAGTAATGTAATAAACATAAAGGAGATGATCTTTGGATTGGAATGGCAGCTAGATACATGAGACAGTAATAAACTGTGCAACCACACACTTGTGCAATTCAGTGCATTTTCACCAGCAAACAAACAGGCTACATAAAATACCAAAAAATCAACTTATGTATTTCAATTTTATTTTATAGTCTGACAGTTTTAGCCTCAGACTGCTGCTAGACACTGCTGCTGCTGTGTTGACACTTGTGGCCTCAAGAATAGATACTTTTTTTTTCCAAACATTTTCATTTCTAATGAAGCAACCAACTATGTAATTTCATCACAACACCTGCCATTGGCCCTTTGTCAGTTGGTAGGGAAATCTGGTGTGATATGTCAACTTTAATACTTACCCTATCCCTTTCTTATTTATTTATTTATTTATTTATTTATTTATTTATTTAGGTTCTTCCTCCTGAGAGAAGGGGGACAGGTTTGGGTATTGTTCATTTACAGTTATATTTATACTGTTTAAGGGGACAGAAAAGATGATGTTGTAGATTACACCCAGGTCTAGTGGAACATAAACAACTTGCCAATTGCCAATGGTTTTCTATTTAAAAATGATTGCTATGTTAAGCTCTGCAACAATCAAGGATGGCAGCATTTATTTGTCACCATCTTACCGTCTTTGGCAGTTTGTTGTGCAGAAATCTGCCATTTTAAGTGTGGAAAAAAACTCTCCCCCACTAGATGTAGTTCAAACAAACCTGCAGATATCTAAACAGGACAGATGGGACTGGAATATATGACAGCAAGACATACCTGAACTTACATTTTAATTTGTTCAATTAAATTGAACAAAAAATATTTATTCAACAACGCGGTTTCACAAACTGTAAAAACAATCTATACAATTGCAAGAAGTCTACAGTATATACCAAACAAAATATGAGCTCAGAGCATTTCGAGAATAGCCACTAAATCAGTCAGTCACATAGGAGGAGCCAGAGCGAGTGAGTCTGTATGCATGCAGGCCCATGTGTCTGCGTGTGTATGTCCAGTAATCTCTGCATATTGATTAGAACCTATGGTGTGACAAAGATAAATTTAGGTGTGAATAACCTTTTTCTGTCACATTAATGTCGGATTATCTCTCGTGAATGCACCTCTTACGAACTAATCCACTTAGTGCAATAATATCAGTGTTACAGCCATAAAATTGTTTTTCCATGACATATGTTCCACCAAATTGTAATGTGCATCCTTTTAAAGTGAATTATCTTTTAGATGGAAATGGGGATAATGTGATCAGCAACTGTGTTGATGATGTACTAAGTTGTACTAAGAACACAAGCCTGTACAGCTTCTGGTTCACAGTTGCTGCTTGCGTGTTGCACGTCCTGGCGAAATCCAAAAATATATTTACAGTGTCATGTATATATTCAAATTGGCTCACAGCACATAAGCAGTAGGATGTGCTGGTTAGGCACTCACATTTTTTACTATGAGCAGTAAGACCCCAAAGCAAAAGTAGTCTATAAAACCCTTTCCCACTATCCCAGCATGTTATTCTCCTCTGAAAGGCGCTTGGGATTGGTTAATAAATGTGATGCAAGCTATAAGTGAGCTCTTCTGCTGATCCACTTGGCATGTTGACACTGCGTGCTTGTAAATTTGACATGCTTAAAATGTTCTGTTCACATGAACATACAACCAAATCCATAACCAAATATCGTGTTTCAGAATAAAACATAGCCAATCTGTGGTACACGTGTTCTGAACCGTGGGGAGTGATCTGTACAGATCACAGATCAGCGGTGATCTGTTGCACCACTATTAGAAACTGTTGAAATGCTGTGACAGATGCCTTTTTTAACGTTACTTTGCATTTAAGACCAAGCTTTTTCAATGTCTGTCATTTAATGTCATTTGAATGTCAATGTTAATGTATTTAGACAATACATACTGCACTGAGAAAGCTAGTAACAAGAAATCACATCTGGTAGAGACCAGGACTATTCTACTGGAGTAGATATTCTCCGTTGTACTGTAAAGGCCAGCAAGGGCTACGTGAGATGCTTACCGAGAGAGCTGTCTGGATAGAGATTATTTGAGCAATCAGGTGAACCACCCATACTTCCCCTTTGAGGATACGTGCTTCATCTGGCAAATAGTTAGCAAAGTGAAGAGGCAAGGTCACTGATTTCATTCACTTTGGCACTGGAAACATTAGCACAATGCTATTTATTCCTAAAAATGTCCTTCCCTGTTTGACTATTGTGCGAGCAATAAAGAAATAGGAGAAGCAAGGCCCTTTACCACAAAATCTTAGCTGCTGAAAAGTACACCAGCACAGAAATGTCAAAACATGGTTTGCACAGACTACAGTGAATCATAACCTCAGTATTAACTCTTGGCCAAATATTATTAGTTGCATTAACTGGAATGCTGGGCTATTTTTGAGGTTTCTTCAGACAGAAGACAAAATGATGGTGTTGACAGTCCTCTAAGACAGGCACCATGAAATGTAACTCTATATCAGACATTATGCACATATATGTCAAAACAAAACCCCCCTTGTAACACAGCATTGTCAGGAATTACTATAATTAACCCTATGCCTATGTGAAGATATGCTGACATATTTTTGGCTATTTATATTCCTCCTTTAACCAAACTGTTTTCTTTTCTGAATCAAACAATTGGTTAGAAGTAGTACTGCTACAACCCAGCACAGAGAATGAACTGTGAAAATAGCTTTGTAGCTGATGACATATGACTTTAGGACCAGCCTATATCTCTGGCAGACACAAGCAAAAAGGCTGTGAAATCTCTCTCTCTCACACACATAACGGTACACACAAAGACACATATTCTGCATAAACAATCAAACCTGTGTGTGTGTGTGTCTTTTCTCTCACACACATGTAACACACGGGAGAACATATGGACCCTGCGTCATATGCTGCTTATACATACACACATTAATAAACCCTTGAGTAGAAAACCTGGTGGTATGGCCTGACCGCCACAGTGTGGTCACACAACAAAACTGAGTCATTGTCCTCTAGAAGCCCCTGGTCACACCCAGTTAGGAAAACATGGTGTCCTCTGCCGAGAAGGACTGCTAAAACAGACTGCACCATTACTGACTTATTCTGACCACAGTTACCCCATCAAAGCTGACACTAAAAGAAAAAACACACCCAAAAAAAACCCCAGAGGAGGCATGATGGATGATGACGAGATTAGACATCTCGTAGTCAAACATTCCTAATGAATTACACATTGTGGTGAAGATGTGTCTGGACAGCAAAGGTCAGGCCCACACACTCCACCTAGCAAGCAGTGCAGTGTGGATGCGTGTCCTCCAAATGGGCACAGAAGGGTATGCAGCGGTAGCTGCAGATACGAGGTGCTGTTCTGTGACACGACACGAATGGAGAAGTGGAAAGACGAAAGAGGCTTAAAAGGATGAGCCCCTGCGAGTGCTGACAGAGGAAGTTCTCCTGTGGGTGCCCTTGTTCCTGTCCAGCTCTGCTGTCTGGGTCTGACCTACTCTGAGTGGCTGGGCTTAGCCAGGGTGAGAGTGCACTGTACAGAGAGAGCAGTAGGTATTTCCTTGACCAAAAGGTGAAGAAAATAAGATCATGGGACTGCTATTAGTCTGTGCATTACATTTTTAAGAACCCTTTATTACTTACCAACCAATTTTGTAATATAAATAGCCTATGCTAACTACTGCCCCCAACTCATCAGCCGAAGCCTATATGTGCACTGGAAGTAATAACTGTCAATCTGTGCTTCACATATTAGAAGCAATACTACTGGGGTATGCAGATGAATGTTGCTAATTTCATAAACATACTGGAGAATATTCTCACTTAACCTACTTAGTGCTTTCCCCTAAGACCCCCTTCTCTAATCACATCCATTAATTACCCATGTGATTCCAACTCCTCTCACCCAAGAATTAAAGGTTTTACAAGCAAGTTGTGAGACAATTATGACCATGCTTCGATTGACTCCTCCATAAAAAATTGCTCTGAACCACAGACTAATTGGATTAATGCATGGTCCTCCCTCTCCTCCTCCCTCTGAAAATGAGTGGAGGCTAATTAGCTTAAAAGGCCTACTTCTGAGGTTAGGGAGAAACAGGGCAGAGATGCTTTGAAAAAAAATAAGCTACCTGCTGAAAAAAAAGATATAAGCAATTTCTTCTCATCAACTCATGTTCTCAGAAATAGGATAATGTAAGCGTCAGATTCCTGTCACCCTGCATTCCTTTTTATTAGCGCTATAATTATGCCGCAGCGATGGACGAGGGGGAAATCGTGTTTGCCTGTTCCTTAAGACGCACAGGGCTCTCTTGTGTCACCCGAGCGAGTCAGCGAGCGAGCAGGGCTATGCTCTGCATCGGACGTGTGGAGTGCTGACTGCGTGCCTGTGGGTGGGTAGGTGACATGCGGACACACACAGAGGAGACTCTCAGAGCAGCGGGATAATGGTGCTTCAGTTGAGGCCGCAACCGACCGTCCGCCATTTGCATTTCCTCATCAATGGGGCTCTATTTGACTGGTCAAAGGGAGAGCAGAGCAGAGAGCACTCCTGAAATGCCAGTAAGCTCTACACAGGCTGGCACGCTCTTCATTAAAAATGTTTAAAGTGCCTCGCTTTTTTGTTTGCTCGCCCCCACCCCTTGGTTGTGTTCTCTCTGCTCACTGATGTATCTTTATTTAGCTCTCCAGGTCAAATCCATGGACAAGAGGCCACATGCGTGTCATCAATTCAAAAGGACAACCAATCTGTTTTGTTCACCACCACAGCTCGCACTGGTTTGTGCAAGGACATCAGAGGCCAGAAAGCAATTTAATGAAGCCTCCAACACCACTAGTCAAAAGAAACACACTGTAAAAAACAACTCTGGCCCCCTCGCCTGCCTGACACATTAGTGAGTCGAATCAGCACTCTGGCCCATATTTACAGTTAAAAAAGATGGCAGCATTTATCGGGCATCAGGGCTCTCTTTTTTATTATTGTTGTGTTCTCCCAAACAGATGCCTCATTTTTCCATTTTCTCTCCAGAGAAGATTAAAGACTTGGCCCCTCTGTAACCCTCCATGGGTTAAAATGACTGTCATTTCAGTGAGACTAAATTTCCTGGTAATGCCGCCACGTAACAAAAGCACCAAGTTAATCTAATTCCCCCAAAAACCCATCGAGAAGGGGCTCTTATGTCTTACCACCCTGAGTGGTTTTGAGGCTTTCCTCAGGGTGTTAATGGCTGCCAGAAAGTCAAACTGTACAGTTAGAGAAGACCATGCTAAGTGAGCCATCCTGCAACCAAAACCCTCAACTGGACAGGCAGTGCTGGTATTAGGAGAGCCAGTAAAAAGCAGGTCCTGCCCAGGACTAAATGGGAAAAAGGTGGGTACAGGGAAGCTGGATGAACTAGGACATTCAAGCCCTTCATGCCCGGATGAGCCGAGCCCAGCTCCGCTTTCGGATCTCTGCCTGAGGTACTCCAGTCTCTGTTTACTTGCTGATACAAGACTCTCGTCATCCATGAGGGAATGGCCCACCAGTGAGTTAAGAAGAGCGATTCAGACGCTGTCGCCTTCAAATCTTAAGGCCAAGGAGGTGCACATCCTAGGGTGAATTATACCCAAGAGATCCCATGCCAGGACAGGAACCAAAGGTAACCCTACCTACTACTTTATAGCACCATAGTGGCTCATTCATGCACCCCACTTTCACATCTAGGCCTACATGGCTTGGTTAAAAAAAGTCTTTTAAGAAAAAAAGAAAACAGCTTTCTGAGATTTAGTTACTAAAGAGAAGAGGGGCCTCCTTGGTTTCCCAGTTCACCCTGACGGAAATGCTGCAGTGCCTTATGCCAGAAGACTGTGAAGCACTAAGACCAAGCACACTGAACTCGCTGATTTTGTGTTTTCAAAACTGTGCACTGAAAAAGAAAAAAAAAGTTGAACTTTGTTTTGCTGTGGTAGGAGTCGGTGATGGAAATCAGCAAAGGCTGCAGGCACTTGCCTGCTGCAGTGTGTTTGGGATCATTCACATAGTCATGAACATAATTCTAAACAACAGATTTCTGATTTTTTAAAACAAAAAAAAAATATCCAACAGAAGTAGAATGGTTGGGGGTTATGATGAATAACAATAAGTAATGAAAATCTGATGCTTACACTATCTATCTGTTTACACACCTAAACTCTAATGATCATCTTCAGATGATGGATGAAACTCATAGAGATATTAGATAGTGGCCACTACAGAAATACTATTCCTTTAATGTTGGAGACGTTTAAAGAGATGTATTTCTTTACTTTGCACTCATTTCATTAATTGTCTAACAGTTTTACTGTGTCACTTGTGAGTTTATGTTACATTCACTAGAGATTAAGTGCTGTAAGAAACCATCTTAATGTTTTGTTCTTAATTTGTATGGAGAAGTTACAGCATGATGATCTTAATTTATTGTGCAGTATAATATGTTTGTTTTTTTTTTGTTTCAGGTTGCTGTTCCACAAAGACCATATATTAACATTATAGTAATATATTAACCTGTCTATCTAAATTAGTGTTTTTTTCTATGGGTTTTTCTTTTGCTCATATTATGCTAATGTGTTGGAAATGTCATGTGCTTGCAGTCGTTTGCATGTCATTGTTAAATAAAGACTCCATAAAAATATCAAAAACATACATAGGCCACAGAAGTTCACTGCCTGGTCAATAAGGGGCTGAACCTACTGCCTCTAGTGTTGTCTCAATTTTTTACATTTCCAAGAATGGGATACAAAGACCATTAAAGTCTCTTTATTTTATTGATTTCCAAAGTCCTATCTGGTATAGTATGTGTGTGCATAGCATGTTTATGCTGCCATTGTATTCCTTTGCATTGCCTGAGGTAATAAGGAATGCATTTGTTTCAACACCAAATAATCCCGCAGATGGACTGGCTCCTCTGCTGCTGATGCACTTGAGATTAATTTGACAGAAAGACAACACCCACCCTCTTAAGCCTGGCTTTGCACTACAGGGAGTTAAAAAGGGAGGAGGGTACGGAGGTAGTAGTGGAAGAGGAGAAGGAGAAAAGAGCTATGACAGAATAGAGAGAGAGGGAGAGGCAGGGAAAGAGGAGGAGAGAGAGTCTACTCATACCACACCCCGTACTAAACCCATTCACAACCTTCCCTACTGCACCTCACCCCACTTCCCCCCAAAAAGCAGTTGGGGAGTGCTCACCACTGGGTCACTTTCCTGAAAGGACCACACATAAACACACACAGAAAAGGGTGTGTGCCAACATGTGCAAAAGCCAGTACACACAGCACCTTGGTGTGTGAATTAAAAGTACATAGAACACCATGCACCAGTCAAAGCTCCTGGCACATGGGAGTTTATGTGGAGAGCGGAGGACGTAAGATCTGTAAAAAGTCAAACAAGAGACAGATCTCCCAGTCTGGAAAAAAGAGAGGAGGTAATAAAGTGGGATAGGACGGTTGTGTTCTCATGTGTACTTCAGTGTGTCTTGGGGGCAAGGGGTGGACAGGTGGGTGCACTGTGTCATAATATGTAAGTCATGAAGGGCTCCCCGTGGTATGGTATAGGTATAAAGGGTGTTGGCTGGAGGGGGCAGGGGTGATCGTGTGTAATCCAGATACACTGTGAGCCAATTGATGATAATCTGATCATGTGTGAAGTGCTGAGACATGGGACTCATCTAGAGGATCTGAGCTAATCCTCACACACACGCACACCTTCTTTATCTCTCTCTCTCACACACACACACAGAAATGTACACTATCTCCAGGCTTCTTGCAGGTTTCAGTAATTTACATTTTTTAGACCTTTTAAGACCATTATGAGTACAATTTAAGACCAACACGACACATTACTAAATTGCTGAAATACAATGCATACACATGTACAATGCATGTGCATTGATAATGAAAGCCTGGAGAGGGTGCACTGGTCTTCTAAAATTGATTTAATTAGGTGGAGACATGGTCAGCACTATGTCATGGCATGCTTAGCTATAAATGAGCAAATGCACACATTGTGCATACAATTCAACCATATAAGTATAAACCTTCACAGTGATGGTTGTTGCAATAGGCAATAAGAACCCCTTTTTGGCGGGCCTATTTCATATTTCTTTCCATATTGCCAAGTCCAGTTCCACTTATTCTGTATCACTTTGTCAATGTCCAACACATATGTGTTTCATTTGTTACAGTGCATGCAAAACCAAAAGCAAAATGACCTGCTCAACTGATGGAAATGAAAGGGCCTTAAGCCTAGTTTATGCTCACTTAATGGTCATCAAACTTGACACAGAGAGCTCCTTGTATTGTTGCTAATCCCACACAGAGAAGACCTTGCATGTGCCTCCTTAATTTTTTAACCACCACAAGCTTATGGGCACAACTTTACACTTTCTGGCAAAGAAAGCCCAGCAGTGCCTCTACTTCCTGCATAAACTGAATAGGGCAAGTGCTTCACCACTCATCATGTCCACATTCTACAGAGGAACCATGAAGAGCATCTTCTCCAGCTGCATTACTGTGTGGGGAGGAAGCTGCACAGACTACAACAGGAGAGCCATGCAGCGCATAGTGAACGCAGCTAGCAGAATCATTGCAGCACCACTCCCCTCCATGAAAGACATACACACCACCCGCCTTACCCGCAAAGCGCTCACAACTACTCCGCACACAATCTGTTCAGCCTCCTGCCCTCTGGGAGGAGGTACAAGAACCTCCATTCCCGCACCACCAGACTCAGCAACAGCTTCACCTACCAGGCCATCAGGATGCTAAATACTCTCTCCCCTCTCCACCTATCGCCTTTCTCCCCTCTCTACCCACAACCCCACCCCACCAGGTTGCTAGGAAGCTAGGAAATCACCGCCATTAGGCTGCCAGAAGATAGAAATCTACCCAAAAACAGCACACCCCAAAGAACACTTGGTCTCAGACCCCCCCCTGGACCCCTCCACCCCAAATGTCTGCTATATGCCTTGCACTATATGCCTTTTGCACCTAGGTTGCACCAACTTGGTCAATTATTGCACATAGCACAAGAAGAACGTTGCAGTCGGATGTGTCCCAGTTGTGTTATGATGTGTTATTAGCTTTTATTTATTTATTAGCTAGTTTATTGATCTGAGGTCATCGTAGTGGCCAGGCAAAATGTCACTTACTATGTTACATGTTACACTCAGGATAGTAAGAACAATTATTAGCAACCACAATAAGGTAGTTTTAAAACGTTTACGTTATCACGTGTCTGTCATGTCCGTGTGCTTAGACATATAAACGTTTATATGTCTATGTCCGTGTGAAACACAAACGGTGCGTCACCAATAACGGGCTGTGCGAATTAAACAACACATCGATTTGGGAAAAAATGCGTCGATCATTTTTTTGTAATCGAGTTATTCAAATTAATCGATTAGTTGTTTCAGCTCTAATTAAATGCAGTTCCCTCTGTGTCTCAGGGAAGATTTCACATGGTGCCTAACAACAAACTGCAACACCTGTGACAGCATCACATTAGTCAGATCAAAATCGCAGGCGGAGACGAGGATTTAAAATTTCATTTCTGTGTAATGGATGAGCATCTTCAAGCACATTGGACACAGTGGATCATAAAACAAAACACATTAAGCACATCAGACGTGTGCCCTCTTTCTCTCGCTCTCTTTCAGATGAGCCCTGTGCAGACTACTGCCTAAATAAGCTGTAAAACAATTAGGATAAAAGGGTACGATAGAATTAGGCCTACTAGAAACTTACTACTTAAAAATTCATAAGCATACGAGTGAGTGAGAAAGGCTGTTGTTGTCTATGGCACGATAAAAAAGTTAGAGGGGAAAAAATACAATGTGAAAGGAAAATGACCACTGCTGCTTTTAATAACACCAGCTGAGCTATAGACTGGCCAACAACAGACGTGTAGGTGTGAGGTGAAAATAACAACATGGCTTTAAGGGATTTTTCCCCTTTCTCTGCTTTATTATAAACAGTGTTAAAATTGAAAAATAGTGGAAATATTATTGTGATTATGACAGTATATATTTTACTGATTAATATATAAAAAACAGCCTAGATACATCAGACAGGCAGCTGTGTCTGATAAAGGCCACTGTGTAGAAGACTGTGGTTGAGCCAGAACAGATAGTGAAACTGAAAATATTCCAGCTTTAGTTAATTTCAGTGACTGCCTGATAAAGACATCAACCTTTTAACATCATCAGAAGTGCTGTATTTTTCTAAGCACTGTCAAATGAGAACAAATGCCACAACACACACGCTGCATTTACTGTGAAACCTGGATTGATTTTTTTTTTGTCTGTATTCCTGGAACAGGCCAATGTAAATTCAGGGGAGACCTAATAAGAACGAATGGAGGTGGTGGGGCGCGAATGCACTCTGAAGGACTGCACATCTTAACTCTTCCCCTGCATGTATCAGCAGCACAAAGAGCTGGGAGTCCGTGGGAGGACAGAGAGGCCTTGGTGGCCTTGCATTCCACTGCACACTGACAAACAAACACACACACACACATACACACACACACACACACACACACACACACACACACACACATACACAGAAACACATAAACAGACAAACACACACTTGCACACAGACAGACAGACAGACACACGCACAGAAATGCATAAACACCCAAACACATCTCTCTCACACGCATGCACACGCACAAGGACATGCTTTTGCACACTCTCTAACACACACAATGCCTTCCTTTTTTACAGTATGGTTAACAAGCATCTAGCCTAGCCTACTGCCACATGACGGAGGAGAAATGCATTCATTTTTAGACAGCCATAAATAACCCACTCAGGGCTATTGAAAAACAAAAATGCCCACCATTTTTAATTGTGCTCCATCTTTCATAGCCAGTGAGCTGCTTTGTTGAGATGAGCTACCCTACCTTATTTAGATAGAACACTACTATCTAACCCTACTTCTACTACTAACCCTACTTCTACTTCCTACTTCTGACCCTAATCCTTACCTTAAAGGGAAACTTTGGTGTAAAATGAAAAGAAACATACCGGGTTGGTATGTTTGCTGAGGAGCAAAATTGTGCTAGCCTGTTGCATATAGAACTTCACTATTTTTTACTGTTTTGGCCCAGAAGGCTAACAGTGGTAGTGCTAACTAAGGTCATAGCGAAAGCATGAAGATTACGCTATTTTTAAACCATTAAAAACAGCTCAAAGAAACTCCACACTCCATTGGTAGTATAACAAGGGCCCTGGCATTTTTAACATGCCAATTTTTATTGTACACTGAAGTTTCCCTGACTTTCGCCGACTGTGCAGTCTAACTCCACAAGCAGACCAGTTCGACAGAACACCGGAGTCAGGGTAAGAGTACATGGCTCCTATGTCACCTAGTGACTTAAAAGGGGATGCTGGGACATGCAGACATGATGAGATGACATGGTAAAGAGCAGTCCACCTTTGCATGTACTTCCTGTGACCTTTGAGAGTATTAACTTAACAATGAAGTGCAGAGAGACAGAGTGACAGCTCACTTTGACCTTTGTGCATGTTTTAATGAGAGTCTTCTGACAACTGAGCGGATCATTTTTATTGCATGGCTTATGTGAATGTGACTAATCGCTGCTATGAGGGGGTGGGGAAGAAAAGTCGAATGGCAAAGCTTTAGTCACCTTTTCAGGGCCAAAACGCATATGATGAAACAGACTGTTGGCATTTTAGAATCGCTTTTCCCAGCAATATAACAGCCTTAATTAGGGTCTGTGCAGGAACCTTGAAAAAGCACCATTTAGGCCAATTACTCAGAGGTCAGAATGGTAGCTCAGGTGGTACAACTGCCATCAGGGGAGACTTTGTTACCAGCGTATCCTGTCACTCAGTGCGTTCACATGGACAAGTCGAAACCACTTGGAACTGGTTTGGGATCGTACCGGCTTCATGTGAACAGAGATTGGTTTGGTTTGGAATTGGTTTTCCTAAACCAATTGCGACGCCAGGCCTAGGCTGTTTCCAAACCACTTCGACTGCCATGTGAACGGGGATCGGATTGGTTTCGGGTATTGCGCATGTATCAACGAAATAAAAAACGCAGTTTGTTCCTTCATACGGACTTTCTAACACAGCAGAATGCACAACACGTACGCAAATGCGTACGTGCCCATAGAAGATGTGCCAGAGTATGAAGTTTTTGTTTAGACCACCTTATTGTTTAAGTGGGTAATAATATCAGGTGAAAGGAGGAGGCTATGTAAATACATTTGCACTGACTGACTTGTAAGATTTTCTTTAGCCACTGTTTTGCGATGTGGAATAACCGGAATGAGAGGTGAAAAGTTCAGTCTCCTACGTGCCGTCTGTATGTGTAGGCATATGTGTGCAGTGCTGTAGTCTGCTGTTGCGTATACGATAAGATACATTTTACCTACGTAGCAGCTTTGTTGTGGGCAAATGTTTACTGGTGTTATGTCCATTATTTTAGTTATGTGTCGTTAGTCGCGTTATGTCCAACATTGTAGCAGCTAGCATTGTAAATCTTATCAGCCTGGGTCGTCATGGCTGGGTCGGCACGGTTTGACCGATATCTTTGGCATTTTTTGCCCAAACAACACGAAACTTGGCACTGCACACACTGGTAACATTATGATGACGCCGTCCAAATTTGAGATCTTTGGGATCAAGCAAGAGTTATGCGTGGAAGAGACGTTCCTTGCATTAAAAGATAATAATAGAAAGATAGAAGTTGACTACAGCGCCCCTACCTAGCGTAGCGGAAAGGGCCGGGTCTCTGGCCGAATCCGCTTAGACGAACTGCATGTGAACAGGGACTTGGGGACAGACCACCCGTTGGGAAGCAACACCCAAACCAATCCCAAACCAAACCAATCCCACCATGTGAACGCAGTCACTGCTTCTCTTGTGATTAGCAAAATCCACATACCTATGTAAACGTCCATTACTGTCCATATGCAACCCAGTCTGACACAGTGGGGGAGAGACAATAAATGACAGCATTAGCCTACACTTTATTTCTTGCAAGTGTTATGCTGAGACAATGGTTAGATTTCTATGGAAATGTTTTGGAAGCTATAAAAACTATACTACACTGTATGTGTGCATATATGCATATATACACACACACATTTTTTTTCTCGCACTTCACAGATGTTGCAGCTGAATTCAGTCAGTCATCAGTGCGGATAAATGTCATTTGCATTTCTCCTCTCTTCAGCTACGCAGTGGCCTTTGCCAACCTTCCATCCTCTGTTCTGCAGAAGAGAGAGGAGCAGTTACAAAGGTCACACCACTCCTTGAGGTATTCCATTAACAAGTCTGAAGAGGCTTCAGATGACAGAAAGCAGAAAAAGAGGGCTAAGCATGCCAATTTCAGACAACGCGATCTTGTGATCTCCAAAGCTGCAGTTTTTGACTGACCCATCTGTTTGACTGGATCTGTTGTGTCAACTATTTTACACATACATGACGTCTACCTGCCTTTTGTTAAATTCAATTCATATACATTTGTTATAAAATACAAGAATAATGCAGAGGTTTACAATAACCAAAGTTGTAAATCTTCTTCTTAAGATAAACTGATTAGATTGTGAGAAGAGCTAAATCTATAGGGAGAAGACTTTAACAGTTTGTGATTAAACTTTATGGTCTTCACATAGACTGTATGGGTCTCCAAAGCAACTACTTCCCTACGGCAAGCCTAGAGAGACACAACACAAATCTCTACTTTTTGTGTTAATGTTGTTTTTCTTCAAAGCCCTTAGTTTGAATAATTAACATTAGAATGTACAGGCATGTTAATAAATACATTTATTTAGTTTTCATTCTTGGATTACAGTTTGATTAGAAGAAAATCGTGAACTAAATCGAAATTGCAATATCTGCAAAATCATAATTAGATATTTTCCTAAAATCGTCCAATGTTGTGTGTGTGTGTGTGAGAGAGAGAGAGAGAGAAAGAGAGAGAGAGAGAGAGAGAGCGAGAGAGAGACAGAGAGACAGAGAGGCAGAGACACACAGAGAGTTTAAGAGTGTATGTATGTGAGGCTGGGTGTTTCTGTGTAGGTGGCTAGGCATCAGAGTATGTGGGTGGGTGCATGTGTGTGTGCGCACATGTGTTTCTATGTGTGTGCGTGTTGGTAGGATGTGAGTACAGGGGCTGCATGGAAATCTAGGCCTACAACTATATGCAACCTTTTAAGACCTACCTACCTACCTGCCTGCTCAGTGTAATGTAAATGCTTATATGTCTGTGTGTATGACAGAAGGAAAGAGAGATACAGAGGGTAAGAGCAAGAGAGAGAGGGGGGGGGGGGGGCATAGAAAGAGAAAGAAAAAGTGAGAGAAATAGATCCATGACAATTAGCAGTGCAGCAGGGAAAGATGTAAACAGATATGGAGGTTTAAAAGCAGGAGTCAGCAAGAGCGAGAGACTGATAGGGATAGCTGGGGTCTCTGAGAGGTCATCGGAGAGCTTAGGCCATGAGTCTATCCCTAAATAAACCCACACATAACCCCCCTACTCTCTTTCTCTTTCTCTCTCACTGCAGGCGATTAGACCCTCTGATCCGACGGCGGATCCTCAGGATCTGTAACGGTATACCGGCAGCCAATTAGTGACCCCCACCTGTTGCCCTGGTTCAAGGGTGCAGGCAACTGCCAGTAAGTGGTGGGGGTGTGGTTAGCGATGGTGGTGGTGGGGGGGGTTGTCTTACTTTTGCCCCCACAACTTTGCCAGGCATCATTAACACACCCCAACAGAAGACATCCAGCAATTTGTGACCTCTGCAATAAGAACAAACAAACGTGGAGTGGGTTGCTGAGGGGCAGATGTGGAGAGCTCCCGCTTTATTTGGGTGCTCTGACTTCGTCATCTACACTCCACCTGACCTTCATAGCATTTAAACGCATTGAAAAATAATTTCATTTAAAACTTTTTAAGCATTGACAGCTTGCAACCCTAAACATTGCTTGTGTACACACAGACACATCCCCTCACTATATACTATAAAGAGATGTGCACTATATGTGTGAAATGTACAACATCTGAGTAATCCATTGCAAATACAATATGTCAGGCTGTGGCCTGTTTTATATATCATGGTCAGAGCTTTAGGTCAGCAACAGATGACATTTAGATATGTCCTGGTGCCTTTTCTTTGCCATATACTGTGGATTCATCTGTGGCCAGAGTAAGTGGGCTAGGTGAGGACAATCTTTAGCTAATGACAGCCTGGAGAAGCATGATAAAAATATGCGCTTTGCAATGTTGCAGTAACAGCTCTTCTTCTTGCTTTGCACTTAATGAGGAGTTAACATTGAGATTTATTGTGCAAGACAACACCAGGCTGCTGCAGAGGTTATTTTTACAGTGCATCTGCTTGCTCGCAGTGTTGGACATAAATCTTAACTACACAAGCATGTTAACACAATATATTTATGAAATACTGAACGGTCACAGTTTCAGTTTATATTCGCCAGAGACTACGAAAATGAAGATCCCACAAAATGATCTTTGCTGTCTTGGAAATACTGCTTTAGTCCATATGCTTTAGTCTGCAAGCCCCCCCCCCTTGCACTAAAGCACAAAGAAAAAAGAAGAAGGAAAAAAACAAACTAAGTCTTCTCATTTTTAGGCAAAACATTCGCAAGAGCTATTTTATTATGGCTATTATTACTGCTCTTACGGAGCAGGAGGGACAGGAAATGACTCCATTCGTGCTGTCAATCAGTCTGGCAGCTGGGAATAAGTAATCCATAAATGTCACAGTTCAGTCACTATGCAAGAGCTGTCAGTACATTACCGTACGCCTAGGCTAATAAGGACTTTATGTCGACCTACACTTGAGCTTTCAAGTGACAGGCTGAGCCTTTTGCCTAGCCCAGCACCAAGAGAGAGGACATATTTTGGAGTTGGCATCTCTTTTTTTCCCCACCGACAGCAATAACCAAACTGGATGGAAGTGTGAGAACATGGCCTTACAAGCTGCCCTTCACATTTTAGAGAAATCAATCAGCCACCTGAGCAAAAACTTTTTAAATGAAAAGTAAAGAAGGCACAGTTGTGGAGGATACTGTCATGGTCACAATGTGAAAGAATGAAGAACACATCCAACAAAAAAAACTCTACCATCGCAAACTTGAGAACTTCAACATGACAGAAGCACAATAAATTATGCTGCAGTCACGGTACATGGTAAACTGGTGCGTCCTTTGACGGCATGGCCTCCTGATGGAGGTGACGCAGGCGTGGGGACCTGACTAACACCGAACACTGCCTGCTATTCATGACAGTGACACTCCAGACCTCCAGACACCCAGCAACCACCCCAACACCACCCCTCTCTGTCCCTCTTCCCAGCCTGCCTATCAGGGACTTAAAGGTTGCTGCCTAATTAGGCGAGGCTGCTGATTTCAAAGGGCCAATTAGGGATCCTCTCTCCACTCATTACGGGGTCTCGCTTTTGCAGCACCAGCTGCGGCCTCCAAGTCTTTCCCCTGCCGAGTCCCACGGCCCTTGGCAATGGCAGCTTGTATGGTTCAGACAGAAGAGGTGCAGAGTGGGAGGGTTAAATCTTAGCGGTCATAGGGTGACAGGGAACTTCAATAATGCTAAAGCATAAAGGTTAAAAGGAGGGACACTGTGTGTGTGTGTGTGTGTGTGTGTGTGTGTGTGTGTGTGTGTGTGTGTGTGTGTGTGTGTGTGTGTGCGTGCACGCGTGTCTGGACCCATATGCAAGTGTGAAGAGGGATGTTAACACGGGCGGTAATCAGTCTTATGCCTGGAAACTGTGAAAGACAGAAAAGAGAAAGAAAGAAAGAAAGAAAGAAAGAAAGAAAGAAAGAAAGAAAGAAAAGGGAGAGAGAGAGGACAGGCAGATGGGGGGGGGGGCTCTGTTGAATTTTTTTCTGTTTGCAGTGGAAAGAGAAAGTTCTGGAACAGGGGGGAGGAGTGTCAGTTCTATTTAAAATCCTCTGAGAGTGTGTTAAGATATGCCACTGGGAACTGACTGCTTAAGGCTGCTAAAATCAGCTGATGGAACTGTGACACACTCTCCAGGAAGCCGACAACACTCTTTGTAAGCCTATCTACCACAAAATGTCTATAGTCCAGTTAAAAATTTACTGTTATAATAATGACAAACTGCAAAATTAATGTGATTTGGAATTTTACTAGCTCTTGAATTATCACCACTCATTGTATTATCAGGTCAAGGTTTTACTGCAGTGTTAAATGCGGTCAAAAATAAATAAATAACAAAAATGAATATATATATATATATATACACACACACACACACACATATTATTATATATATATATATAATAATATTAGTTAATTAATAAATAATAATTTTATTTATATATATATACACACACACACACATATTATTTTATATATATATAATAATATTAGTTAATTAATAAATAATAATTTTATTTATTTATTTACTTGCCTTTTTAGACGTATTTAGCACTGCAGTAAAAATAACTAATAACTAACTGTTGGGGCTGCAAGTTTTTTCACAGCCAAAGAAAACACCTATTTCTCAGGTTCCATCAGGTCTTCCAGGAGCTGGTTTGGGGGCTATGTGCAATGAGGTGAAATGGAGCAGAATCCAATATGAGCAGAAAGACAGGGATTAACCGCAGGGCTGCTGCTGTGAGCCCAGGTGAAATCTGTTTCTCGTCTCACAGTCTCGCATGTCATTACATAATGCATATTCACTGTAGCAGAGAGACAGACAGCTGTGGATTACAAAGCAGGGAGCTCAGAGAAACAGCATCACCATTCAAGGAACGAGACGAGTGCATTCCCTGGCGAGTATCTGCATTAGGTAGCTCGTAAGAATAACTGAAAAGCAAATTTCTTCCTAAAACACCGTCCCACGCAGTCCTGGTGCCAGATCAATTAGTATGTCAAGTAGTGTGTGTGTATTTGCTTATGAGTAACAGCAGTTAGCTTATCAGTAGCTATCACAAAGGACACAAACAGAAATTCAATTGTCAACAATGGCAAAAAAACAGAGAAAAGGGTTTGTTTTTGTGGCTCTGGAAAGCAGTGCCTAAGCTTACAACTCACCTTCTGCTTGATCTACCTTTTCTAACCCCCTACCCCTTCTTCTTCTTTCCCCTTACTTTCCCTTATCCCATGCTTCTCCTTCCCTCAGTTTACCCTCTGTTTTTTCTATGGAGGGCTTGGAAAAGTGAAGTCACATGGACCAAATGAAGTCTGGCATGTTTGGAAGGGGAGGGGAGGGGCGAGCCCGGGAGAGGGAGAGGCTGCAGTGCAGGCAGGCACCCTGGTCAGGAATGGGTGAGTCGGCGAGCTCATCAAAGCCCTCTGCCTCCCCAGCAGTAGCCTGAGCGCTTAAGCCCTGCTCCGCGTCTCATTGTTTTTTTCAATGACCCGGCTACTGGAACCCCTGCCGCGGGCCAGGCCAACATTCCCGTCCGCGCGTGTTTGCTCAGACCTGGGTGTGGCCCTCCAGCAGATTACGCCCAAAGAATGCCAGCAAGCTCTCCTCCTCCCCACCCACACACAGTACAGACATGCACAGCACACACACTTGTTTCAACTTATAAAATAATATATATTATAATTACATATTTGTTTTTTTCCCCTTCTTCTTTTTTTAAAATGTGTGGTAATAGCAGTAGTGTTAAAAACTCACTGTGGTAGCATTCATGGGGAACCCACATTTTAGGCACAATGAAATAATACAAAATGCATAACTAAATATGAAACCTTATTCACACAGGTGATTTTAAGGCCAAAATTCTCCTAACAACGTACAAACGTACAGCGGACAGGCATGTAGCATTTGTTTAACTTCATGAGAACCACGACACAGACATCCCTAATCTGAGTGCTCCTTTGTGGACCGATCAGAAGCCCAGATAAGACCAAAGCAGGCTAAAGACACCACACTACCCTGTCATCTTTATTTTCAGTCGAAACGAAAACAAGTCAGCAAGGTCAAACCCGTGCTGTACAACACAAAAAAGGTAGACCAGCGGAATATCTACTGTGTTACTGTTTGCCTATAGGTTACTATAATAATGATGATGATGATGATGGTGGTGGCCAGGGGACTTTTTGTAAGTGTTCAGATCTTGGCCTCTTTTCTTCTTCTCTGAACCTCCATCTAGATCTGTGTAATTGCCTCAAACCCGGCACAGGCTTCCTGTCTAGTTGTGCACGCTGTGCACATGGCGCTCCTTGTTCCCAGACTACTTTGATTCTCTCCCCCACTCCCGCCCCACAACCTCTCGGTGTTTACAGAAGCTTGTTGTTCCTAGCTTTGATAACGTTTAACTAAGGATTTCTTACTGTGCTGACAGATACAGTGCCAAAAACACCCCCTGAAGTTCGGCATTTATTACTAAAATAGCTCAGAGGAATACAATGACCCAACACAAATATCTTGCACTTAAGTCACATGTTCTCAGTCACATGCTATTGATGAGCAGCATTTGTTACCGTCAGCGGTAATGGTATAATGCTGAATACAGCCAATATACAGTAGCAGTTGTGAAACCAGGAAATTCAATACCATGGAAATTCTAAAAATGGGATTTAAGCATAACCAACCAACAACACAGGACTGTGTGTGTGTGTTTGTGTGTGCTTATGTGTGTCTGTGCATAATATGCGTGTGTGCTTGCATGTGTCAATGTGTGTATGTACTACCAGAGGGGCTATCGAAGGTTCTTTCAACATGTCTGTCATCACACAAATAGCGAATGGGGAGCACAGACGATCCTCCCCAGGTGACTTTTGCTCGGCACTCATTGCCGGTTTCCTTGTTGTCGTGCGCAATGACAGATGTTGATTGTTGATAGGGCAATGGCACTGCACTCGCTGCAGTCCCCAAAGCAGCAGCCACCACTGCAAGTCACAGAGGACGTGTCAGCAACAGAGAGCAGTCGAGTATTAGAGGAGCAAGGGACAGAGAAAGGGAGGGACGGAGAGAGCAATAGAGGGGGGCATAGAGAAAGAAAGAGATAGAGAGAGAGAGAGAGAGAAGAGAAAGAGAGAGGAGAGAGAGGGGAACAAAGACGAAGGAAAAAAACATCTGACAACAGGCCATTCATTAGCAAAAGCTGTGACATCATCACATGACTTTGGCATTTGTATATTTTCAGAGCCCCCCAAAGCCTCATTCTGTCGCTGCTGGATGCAACTGCATAGTCAGGACAGCACAGAGAGAAGCATATCTCTACCTCATAAACAGCAATCTTTTCACCATGCTGGTATGACATTCTGACACAGGTATTCATGCCATTTGATAACATGGAAAAAAACAAAAGATCTCAATAACTTTGCGTCTTATCAGACTGCCATGATTCAAATTCAATTAAACTCTGTCTAATGCAGATACCCCATCCCCACCCCCACACACAACCTACCTTGGTTCTAGACTTTCTATTTATGTTATTACCTCTTATAACAATAACAACAAATTTAAGTCCAAGTTTGGCTACAACAGACGGCCAACACTACACCATGGGTACTGCAGATACGGCACCCTTCCTCATGCAGCAAACAACAAACGAGCACCTGCACTGGAGAAGGACACAACGGCCTTACCCACAAGACTCTTCCTGGACGCCACACAAACGCTGAGAGCAGCAAGCCTGCGTGCCCTGCCTGCGTAACAAATGGGGCCACTGACAAGATTCATTTGCCTCTAATGCGCAGCACGCCGGCCCGAATGAGAACACAAGCCGCCCTTTTGTTTGGCCGCTGCAGGTCAATGCGGCCGCTTGTTTCCCTCACTGGGTCGCGTGGTCGAGCCCTGCTGCTGGCACTGACCCTGACGTCTCCCTCTCTCTCCCTATCTCTCTCTTTCCATCTGCTGAGAAAAGGGAACAGTGATCACTGGGCTGAGAGGAACTAGTGATCACTAGGCTGGGGGAAGGGGGTGGCCTAGGCCTAGAGGAGCCGTGTAGGGTTATCAGCAGCAGACACCTCCAGGTAGAGTCGGGAGTAGTACCCCCAACTCAGGCCCACATAGCTGTGTGATGTTAACCACTGCCAATGTGATGATGGTGATGAGGCGCTAGGGTCTAAACATCATTATCATCATCATTGCTAGTGTTAGTTATGGGCACGTGATGACACGTTGACAGTAGACCTGGAGCCTAAGAGGAAAAAACGGTCTGGATCAAACCTAGCTTTGATTGTGGTACACTTAAACTTTTGCCTTACCTTACAAGCAGCCTTCAGTTCTACAATAGCAAAATGTTAGTATTCAACAAAGAACAGTACTTTACATTTCTCATAGTGCTTGAAGCCTTTCCCAAAAAGGGGAGGTGATAGTTTGCATGGCTACTCTTACCCCTGTTCAAAAACTGTTCAAATTGAAGTTTAAACAAGTAGCCTAGAAGTAGGGAAAAAGTGTCAAACTACGGATCATTTAAATGGTCAAAGATCTGGTCAGCCTTTTTATTTCTAGTCTTTCAATGATGTCATGTCCATTGTCCCACACTCATTGTAAGGCACGTAAGAATGATTAAGTCTCTTTGCACAGACCTCAGCTGGCTTTGGTTTGCAATAGATGGCCAAAATGTGTCAAAAATGCTGAGGAACACTATAGAGTAAAGTTACGTTTCCACTGGAGAGGCTGCTATCTGCGCACATAGGCCCCCTGACAGCGGCCCAATGGTCATGTCAAACTCGCTCCCGAATTGATCCCAATTGGCGACAGCTGTTAACCCATTAAGCCATCAACAACTTTGATGAGACCCAAGCAGCCGTAATAAAGCGTCTGTCAATCTCTCTGGTGTTGCCGGCGCACTAATTCGGCCGTTGCGTGGAACCTCCGTTAAGTTCACGCTGGGCTCGTGTGGAGAAGCCGTGCAAGTGAGTGCCTGCCAAGGAAGCAGCTGATCAACCCTGTGGCCGCGAGTCACAGAAATGCTGGACCACACTGCCAAAACACCGGAGTGCTCACAGCAAGAACAGGTTTTCAGGCTCGGTTTTGTTGATCTTAAACGCTGCACAGTCTGATGGAGTCATGCAGTTCATCAGAAAGCTGTTCAACTGGGTGAAGGAGGACTGAGCCGAGGCACTGAATAAATGAGGACGTGTGTGTTTTGTGGGTTAGTCGGTACACCACTATAGAATTGGCATGGTGTAAGAAAAAACAAATCATATTAACCTCTCCTATGAGTATGCAACCATCTTGCAACATGAATTACAATACACAGCTTTATTAATTTACTTGCATCCGATCCCATCCTCCACACGTGCCCTTGACTAATTTGCATTATATGATGAACACAGCAGCTCTGTGAGCTGTTAGCTGGCGACAGTACTTTTGAAAAGCTGAGATAGCTGCTTACGCAAATGTGAAAGCTAAGCACTGCCTTAAGTCCATTGTTCCAGAGAGATAGCAGGTACCTGCTCTAGTTTTGCTGGTCATTTGTCACTGTCATGCAAAACTGTGTTTCCATGCCGCAATAAATATGAATAAATAAATAAATAAATAAATAACATATACAGCTCAGTGTATTCTTCCATATGTGATTGCAATCTGCTATTTTTTGTGATCTAGGCTACGTATATATTTTTTTCCCTGAACACAGAATATTATAAGCCTTTGAGAAAAAAAATGGCTAAGCCTAAAATGGTATCACTGACCTCAAAGCTTTGTCAGAAATAATGAAATGAGGCTATTACATCTAAAGGCAGTAGACACAAACTGAAGCTGTCAGTAGTGAAAAAAAATGCCAAAGATGAATTGGACCCGACTGATCACACACACACACATATCTTCAAAAACCTAGCACATACAAGATGACCACATTTAGCTGTTGCTATGTAACGCAGGGCATAAATGACATTTTAAATGGGTGGCCTTCATAGACAGTGCATTATAAACAACTTTCAGCCATCAACAGGAGAAATTAGGCCTATCATATTCAAACAAATTAACTTGGCCTAATTAAATTAGCATCCATTACACACAGGCTCTCATTACGGCTGTTACTTTGAGAGGAGCTGGAGGGCCTGACATTTATGTACACTTGCTCTAGGAATAGCAGTCTTCGTGACGTCTTGGTGAACGCACCAGATGTTTGTGACCCGTATAAATGATGGACGTGGCACGGTAACATTAGATGAGGAGAAACATATAAACCTGCCAGCACAGAGAGTGGTAGCGGGAGGAGGGGTAGGGGTGGGTCATTGGGGGGTGGGATGGGGCTCTGATCTTTGATCCGACAGGTCAAATCCATTTGACAACTCTTGGCAGCAAGACACGGGGGCATGAAGCTGACACACACACTCTAATTTGAGAGCACTCCACTGACACAAAACCTCAGCGCCTAACGTCTCCAAAGCAAAATGGATCCTTGAGATGTTTACATGGGAATACCAGACTCCCTCTGTCAGGCACCAAATATAGCCATGGCCCACGTGGTACACAACCACATGCCACTAAGAGTTGACAAAAAAATTACTGCATGCTGTTTAGTCAAAACACTCCTTCTACTTGCATTAGCAAATGTGTCTTTTGCAACTATTCTTGGGTATTGAAATACTGCCTGTCCTTGGCAAGGAGCTGTGCTGTTTGCGACAGTTCCTCACTGAGAAAGAACAGGAGGAGACAAAAGAAAATCTATACTTTGTATACATAATGGAGAGTCTGCATTACCAAAACATATCAAATAACACAAAAAGGTCACACTGCTTTGATTTTGTAACCAGCTGAGGCCAACAGGCAAGCGTTAGCACCATGGACTGGAATGGATCAGCACCCGTCTGGTCTTCCCACCCCCCTAATGCCCTCCTACCTTTAGGGAGTCAAAGCAGGCGATCACTCTCCCGTTCTCCACCTGGCAGCTCTTGGGCGGGTGGGCAAATTTGCATTCCTCGTCGCTGCGTGAGCAGGTGCCCCTCTGAAACTGACGACACACTTCCAGGGTCAGCCATTTTGTGTCTCGTATTGAGGCGATGTTCAAAGCCATAGCCAGCAGCTGGGATGAGGCGAGGGCTACCAGTCACTTTAAGACAAGGTGCTGAAGGAAAGAGGTTGATGTGTGTGGGAGGGATTCAATTGAGAATAAAAACCAAAATAAATGATCTAAAAAAGCATGTCACATAGAGTTGACCCAAATAAGTTACTGTTGAAGCTTGTGCATGTGTGAGTTTTCGAGCAAAGCAGGCCCTCCGGTAAAAAAAAAACAACAGAGAGGGGTGTCACGGCTTACAACCCCCCGTGGCAGCACGGGAGACGGCTGCTTCAAGCAGAGCTGTCAATTGCAGCGATGACACTCATCCGTCACTCAGTCCCAGGTGCAGGCTGTTGGCAGGACAGAGAGGACATTCTTGTGGTAGGATTGAGAAAGAGAGAAAGATAGAGAGAAAGCGAGAAATAGAGAGAGAGAGACTGCTTGTCAACCCGCCCCGTGCCTTCCTCAAATGTCCTTTTCTGTGTGGGGGGTGAAGGATAAGGAGGAGGACGAAGAAGAGGAGGAGGCGGAGAAGGGATGGACGTGGGGTTATGGGAGGGGTGGACACAGGGGAGTTGACTCACACTATTTTCAGGCGATCGTTCTCCTTCAGGGGAGTAATAAGTATTCAGTGTGTGGGTGGGGGGATGGGGGGGGTGGGGGTGATCTGCGGTAGCAGTGGTGGCTGTGCTGATGACCGGGCTTCTCTCCTCGCTCTTTGCTCTGTGTTTTGGCAAGGCTGCCGGATTCTCTGGCAGGGCTGTCGAGATGTTTTCCGCTGCAGTTTTGTCTCATGCGTAGTGTTTGGGTGACTTGGTGGGCATACACAGACAGCAGGAGGATTTAAAGGGTGAGCTAGTTTCCGTCAAAAAACAAAGAAGAAAAAGCACCGTGGATGAACAACGAGCAAGCTTCAAGTAGGGACGTCATCAGACAAGGCACTTTCTGTCAAGGATCTGAGGAGGGCAAAAAGAAAAAAATAACAGTTGTTTTTAGCAAGATGATAAATGATTTATGATAAAAACGTTAAAGTATGCATCCTAATAACGCTCAAGTGGATAATACCACATTAAAATCATGCATATGGACAGATGCTACTTGATGACTATTTAGTTTAAACATAAAATAGAGCTAAGTCATAAATCTTCAAGCTTGGATTTTACTCTCCCCATTGGCTGACTATTATGGATACGCTGCAGTATACTTGGGCATTTTATGGAATATATCCCAATCTTATAGCTGCCCCCTGGACTGCAGCATTTTCTATTGCAGTTATATCTCTATCCAAAGCTTATGTTCTACAGTACCTTGTACTAACTTAGACCCTAGCCTAAATGTCCTAGCCATCGGTCATGCCAAAGGTAGATGATGAGGGGCGGGGTGGGTTTAGAAATCATAAATTGTGCTGGACAGGAAATGTTGAGTGGTCCCTCTGGGCACTCTCTGGAAAGCTAGGCTGCTTTGGTAAACTGTGTGGGAGGTACCACCCCCCACCCCAATCGCACACCAGTGCATAATGGGAAGGGGTGGACCAGTGGAAATCACGCAGCACAGCAACATTCCGGGCAGCTGTCCAGCAGCCGGAGAAGGGCCGAGACAGATGCGCGTGCCAAACACAATTATACCGTCCACCCCGATCTGACACAACACAACCAGCTCCGACGATACGCTTCGCGCCAGCACAGACGCCGCTGAATTCATGGGGAGAATTTGTGTCAACTTCCATAGCCCCAGTCACATGTCAGACAGAGAGAGAGGGAGACGGGAAGAGAAATGGAAAACGAAAGGCAGAGAGGGGTTGCAACACAGGCAGGGGTTGGTTGCAACTACTGTTGCTAGCTCTGAAAAAAGCTAGTGCCAATGCTTGGCATGCCTTTAAAACGTCTCATGAGCAGCGGCTGCTGAACAGGAAGCATTTTCCAGGGGTAACATCTGGAAATATTTTCTTGTGCAAACTGGAGGGTGAGCGAGGGACAGTGAGAGGATAACAGAGAGGGAAAGGGAGAGAGAAAGAGACAGAGAAACACAGAGGGAAAGAGACAGAGAGAAAGAGAGCGAGTAAGAGAGGGCAAAAGAGAGACAGCGCAGATAGATAGAGAGATGGGGGTTGGGCAGTCAGACGAAGGCAGGCAAGGTCGTAAAAAAACTGCAGCTGCTGTTTAAGATTCCCTTTGCTGTTTAATGATGGACACAAACCAAATACACACACACACACCTCTCAACTTCACCACGTTACACTGTCCTTTACCACACCACAGACACACATGGAAAACGAATGTCCAGTGAAGACAACAACTACTGTTTGCCCCTGAAAGAAGCTGTCTGTTTAGGAGATAACATCCAGAGACAGGCAAATGAGTTGCAAATGCCTGCACAAATATACGGTGCTCTCGCCCTCATCTCATCTGGCTCCATTACAGCGCTGGCAACAAGGGTACAGTACAAGTCAAGTCTAAGTAGTAAAGTCATTAGATGTGCTTCTACCCTACAGAAAACCTCGGATGTCCCTAATCATTTCACTTGATTATTAAGTCATCTCTTAGCACTGCCATACAATCACACTGATCTAATGAAGTTTTTGAGTTCTTACTTTCTTTTCCTGCTCACTTTGCTGAAGGTCTCTATCTCACTTCATTTCTTAAAATGAATGGCAACATGAACAAGATTATTTAAGTCTATCATTGAAAAAAAAAACTTTTACCTTTGCATTATCAGAGGATTACCTATTTTGCATTTCAACTTTAATCACATATGTAAAACAAATAAAGATATCGATGAAAAACTAAAAAGATATACACGAAAAAACTCTAATACAATTATGGCAAGACAAATTAACACAAATCTCCAAGATGATTTAATTAGAAATTATTACTGCCTTAATAATAAAGTCATCATAATTTTATAAAGGTCATAGCATCTTGATTGGTGATACTTAAACACTGCTATCCAGCCTTAAAACATTATGTTGAGGATTTAGCATTCACTTGACATTTCTGATGTCTAGCAAGCAATAGGCCAACAGGTACTCTGTTGAGCACTCAGTATCACACTTTTGCAAAATGTAAATAGACCTGAACATGACTGTGACTTGTCTTAGCATAAATGCAAGGACATTACCTCAAATAGGCTGCATGGGGAGAGAACAGGAACGACAGTGACCGGCACAAGAGGGAGCATTTAAACTAGTCTCCTGATATGACTGTTTTGTTCTAAATATAGGCCAGACCAACCACACATTTAGGCTAAGTCTCAGCACTGTCCTTTACAAAACTTTGGGCTCAGCTCAGCGCATAAAAGAAGACTGAGGAAGAGGGGCAGAGACAAAATATCTGTCTTTTTAAGTGTTACAAACTCAGACAGCCGTTCTAACTGTTCTGAATCATGCAGGATAAGAAAGCGGCTTTCAGTATCCCCCTGCTTTGCACTATGACTGTGCGAGGTTTAGATCTGCATTCTGACTAGGGGTCAATCGGTGAGGTTTTGGGAGTCCGTTGGGAGCTGCAAAGGGCCTCCCTCCAGCGTGCTGAGTCATCATGTGGATGAGGCATGCCAGTGATCCCACGCAGCAAGTGTTGAGCCTCTCTGGGAAGCACAGAGCTACAGCCGATGGCCTTAAGGAAGAAGCCAGCTGGACTCCAATCCCTCTTGAGAACCCCCCCCACACACACACACACACTTCCCCTATGCCCAAAAAACTACACAATTGCACCAAACACCCAATGTCTATATTAGATACATTAACAGTAGCGTGACAGTGTGAGGTCAGTCATCTTTTGTGCACTGACCTGAGCCCAAAGTTTTGTAATGTGAATGGGGGAGACAGCAATATCTCACTGGAGAAATTACACAAACGACAAAGCCTATATATAACATGGACCCCACCCGCATGAATCACACTAATGGTCAACTAGCATGACTTGATACAGCCACATGACTGTGAGTAGCCCTTTGCCACAGACAGTTTGAGACAGGCCACTCTGGCTGACTGGTAGTCGTAACAGAGGGGTAGGGAAAAATAGCTTTTATTTTATTACACTAAAAACGAAACTATCACGATACTCTAAATTAACTCAGTGTTGACTTTCAGAAGGTAAGCCTCTTATCTCTCAGCTGTAAAAGAGCCTAGGCCAATCAGCTAAGTAAGAGTCAAAACTAATTTCATTATCCTGACTAGGATGCAAACTGATATAAAACTATTTAGAGTACTGTTGCACACTATACACAATAATCTAATGTCTTCAATAACATAGCAAACCTTTCTGAATCATTAAATCAAATTTAAACGTCTCTCCATCACAGAGCAGAAAGTCTCAACGCTGGGATTTTAATTTCACAGCCTTCCCTTTGGGAGTGTCATCTGCACTGAAGGAAATCAGGTAAGAATCATGTCAGTTGTGACCTTTTGCAATTAGTCCCCTTTTATTTTTAGAGCCAGGAGGAAAAAGAAAATGTGATGGTCTACTTTTAAAAGTGTGTGACAGTGAGAGGGGGTGCTACAGAGATGTAATCTCATGAAAGCTTCAGTGAATACAAGACAGATTTACTGGGTTCTTTCACTCATACAAGACCTAAAACCTAAACACTGCAGACAAGAACATGTGCTAGACCTACTGCAGTATGTTTAAATGCTTCCAAATCATACTGAACTAACTGGAGGTTGAAGAACAACAATTGTTAGAATATCAATTATAACACATCCCTTCTAGAACACTTTTTTTCAGTCCTTCACCAAACCGTCAGCACATTCAATGAGCCAAATAAATACAGGCTTCCTGAAGGAACACACCCTACATGAGGGTGGAGCCTAAACCAAAAGTATCCATTTGCGGATGGCAGGATGGCGGTGCTGCCAGATGTCATGGCTACATACGGCATAATTACTATTTTCAACCCTGTGCTGGACCCCTTTTTGCAAGTGTCAAGGGCGTTTGGTTTGACCTTGGGTCACTGGTGCTCCTGGAAGCAAACCAGCAAGGCTCGGCTGCCAGGTGATCCATCCTAGCTAGTCTCATGCAAAACAAAGCATGATCGCACCTCCAGGACAGAGGCTGGCACAGGAGGACAGATGGTGTGCAGTTAGAAAGGTGGCTCTGGCACCCTTGCAGTGACCTGAAGAGATTACTTAGTGACAAACACCCCCCACCCCCACCCCTCCCACACATGAAATTATACAATTTTTTGGTGCAATAGTGCATAACGCACCACCTTGCATCCCTCAGACAAAATAAATTCAACTCACTCTTTTGCACAGAAGATAGAGAGAGAGCCAGAGAAAAGTAAAGGTACAGAAAAGTAGAGAGAGAGAGAGAAAGAGAGGTAAAAAGAGAGAGACAGGGAGAAGTATGTAGACAGAGAGACAGAGGGGTGGGGGGTATACAGAGAGGAATCACTAAACACATGTAGTCAGAGGCACACATTAATCAGGATGACATATTTGACTGATTATGGCTGGGAAGCCTCAGCCTCGGGGATTATGAAATTTTAATTCTAAGCCATTTATAAACATACTTGTTTTTCTGCCCTTACAAAGGGGTCTGTGAAATAAAGGGTTCAGAAGCTCTGAACCCTGCAATGACTATCAGAAAGAATACAAGAGCCCAAAAGAGCTGTTTCTAGAAGAGACTTTCTAGAAGAGAATGACACAGAGAAAGTCTGTGCCCCTAGGAAGAACCCAAAGCAATAGCTCGATGGCTTTGGCCTCTCTGGATTAGGGTAACCCTGTGAGCTGGTCATTGGCTAATTGAAAGGGGAGGGGCTCCCCACAATAGTGACAATCATCACTAAAAACAGCCAAATTCATTGGGTGCCTTGTCTTCCTTATTTACCCACATTCTTCCCATGTAGGAAAGTTCAGTAGGATCGACAACTGTACTTTTCTTGGGATAAGAATTTACACACGAAAGTAGGGAAGTTGATCTGGCTAATTATGCTGCCATTCTGAAACTCCAGTGTGACACAAAACTTCCAGAACACCAAGCTGGGTGGATGCAGGATGTAAAAGGGCTGAAATGTTTGATATTAAGCAGCATATTAATTCAGTGGTCACCCAGCCATGCCAGTCCACCATACGCACACACAAACACACGTACATGCACACACACACAGCATGAGTAACAGGAAAGAAAGAGGGCCATGTTTCCGTTGGAGAGAAAAACAGTGGCAGCTAACTTTACAAATGAGTATTTCCAACTCTGAATAGATGGAAATTTCTGGAATTAGTCTAGAGGTGTTTTTCCCCCCTCTCTCTCTCACCAGGCTGTCTAAAAGGGAACACATTTCATTACCCTGCTAATGGTGGGTGCTGAGAAACTGTACACTCGTTAAAACAATTTGATGATGCAGTAAATAACTTTAGTGTAATTATGGATGCCTCTTTTGAAGCATCTCATAATCAATGATTTAAGCTGTGGTCAAAAAAGTCTGTGATGTTAAAAAATGTACAGTGTAACCTAATTTAAAAAAGCTTAACTTAACCTAACTTAGCTTAACCAGCTTTTTTTTTTTTTTGTCTGAATGGCCTTTACAAATACGCAGCTCCCAAATATCCCTGTGAGCCCATAAGTCCTAGAATGGCTAAGCAAATATGAAGTTGCGGGAAGAATCTAAATTATGCCCACATTCTTATTAGCATAGAAGGTGACGAGTGACATGCTAAGTGAAGGGGGTTAGTGGAATAAGCCAGGCTGTTGCACAGACAAGTCCCCATTTTACAGAGTCAGCAAAAGGTTAGGTTATAATAGCCTTACTGTCGGACTACAACTCGGTGACCCACGCTATTATCTTCATACCACTAAGTCTGCATTTCTCCATCAGGATCATCCAGACTGTTTATTTATAGTCAAATAAACATCTCGCAATACCTAGTTAGCTGCTGTAGTCCTGAATCTCCTGTAAGACATGACATACTGGGTCAGCTGACTTAGATGTTAATGAGTTGCTGTGGTGAATAATGTTGCACCTATTTAACACAATTTTCAACAATAGGCTTTTCAAACCAGGTTAGATAGGGCATGTATAAAACACTGTCAGGCAAGATATTGAGATCTAAATATGTAAGCATTTAATTTTGCAAAACAATTATCCCTTTAGGACTGGCACGAACAACTTACTCAGACACAGAATGTTGATATCAATGCAAAACCTCACTCCACCAATGTTTGATTAAAATTGAAAGGTAATTAATTTAAGGACCACGATGCTGTTTAATGGTTACTGCAGTGTACTAAAGCATATACAAACCTCCCTGGCGTTCAAAACCTTTAGAGTACCTAGGCCTAATTAGATTTAAAGGTCTATATCAAATGTGCCTCTCAATCGATTCTGGGGGTTCACACTGATTTGCAGAGTCTTGCTAATAAAGACCATTTAGTTCCTTGCTATGTTAATTTTTTCAAGGTTCTTTTTCCTCTAAGAGGTAGGAAGGCCAGAGTCAGCTATTCAATCAAAAAAAGGAATAAAAACCCCTCTTTCTCGTGTCTGCCAACAGTTTGCCTGTTTACCACAGGACTGCCCAGTTCTCAGCATCCAGGCGGGTGTTTTGAAGGGCTAGCACTGATGCTCTTGAATAGAAGCAGTGGCCGAAGCCTGTACTTCAGAGGGATTATACAAGATATGTTGCTCATTAAGATTGCATGAAGCACATGCTAATTACAGAACTGGGGAAGATATCACAGTTCCAATCGCCATCAAAGATTTCAAAAAATAGGACAAAATAAAACTCTGCTATTCCCAATGGGACATAAGCATCAAACCAAATATATAATTTTTTAATCTAGTAAATTCACAATTATTAAGCTATACACCTTCACAGGCATGACAAAGTAAAACAAATAAGTAATAACTACATCCCTTTGTCAGGACTATTTAAACAACAAACTTTCACAGCTAAAAAATCAAGTGAACACAGCTTAACTGGACACTCACTGATAGGAAACTTAACATTTCTCCACTCTGAACTGAGACAGCAGCTGAGAGGTATCAATGAGCGCCACTGAACAGTCAAGCGAGGAAAGAGAAGAGAGGGAAGGAGAGTAGAGGATAGGAGAAAGGATAAGAGAAGAGAAGGGACTTACTGCAGCAGTTTTCCCATCACCAGAGCAGTCTCCAGTTTTAGAGCGCTGGCAAGAGCTGACCTCACTCTGTTCTATTCTCTCACTTTCTGTTTCTCTCTCTCGTCCTCTCCTTTCCTCCCACTTCCTTGCTGCTCCCACCCCAGCTCCTCCACCACACCCCAGATGGTATGCACCATACTGCAGTACAATTCCCAGTTTTTTCCCCCTCCTTTTCAAGAGAACTGAAGAATGGGAGAAAAAAAAACGAATCAGAGAATCTATCCTCCTCCCACCTCAATGTGGTCTTCCACACTGCCTTTCCGTTCCTCTCTCTCTCACACACACGCACTCACCAGTCGCTCTTTCTCCCCCCTCCCTTCTGTTTTCTTTTTCTCTCACTTCTAGAGGCACCTGGTGTGGCGATCGGACTCCTCCCGTCTCAGCTAGCGTCCGCATGAGCTGTTGTCATTCCCCGCATGGAGTAGAGTGCTGGAGGCCCATGCCTGGGATTTTCTCTCTCGGCAGCAACAGCGCAGGAAACACGAGTGGCCGATCTGCTGCTAAACTCTCGGGCTCAAACATTTCCAGCCGGGCCCTTTCCCTCCCACCGCTGCCCCCCTCCCTTACCCTCGGCGCCCCCTCTGCTATGACCAACCCCTTCCTGCCCACCCACCTCCAGCTAAGTCCCACCCCCTGGTGTCTCTAGCCAGTAGCAGAGCAGGTCTACTCTTTGAGGCTTCTGCATTAGGTGCAGAGCTGCAGACAAGCAGGCTGACCTCAGAGACTCTGATGACAGCCCCACCTTCACTGATTTTAAAGGTATTTCCCCAATTTCCTTGCCCCTCTCAACAGCATTGCCCCTTTTGCTTTTTGCAAATATGAAGCAAATTAGAAACTACACCAGTCAGACAGGTTTAAACTAGAAAACAAAAAAAGAAAAAAAAGTTAAATTGGAAAGAAATGAAATATCCAAAAAAAACCACTTTAGAGTTATTTATGATTACATTTATATTATAGGAAAGTTTTAATTTAATTATTTTCAGCATGTAACTCTCAGTGTCCTGTTCTTCACAAGCCTCAGTATCCCTCACACTGTCATTTCTGGGACAGTGTTATCATGCGGGCAAGGAGGCAGCCTCCTCCCTACCTTAGTAACGGTAAGCTCTTTTCAGCATCACGTGAGAAGTGAGATGGGGGGGGGGGGGGGGGGCTACGGTTATTCTACGGATGCAGCAGTGATGCAGAAGTGATGAGTCAGAGCCCTGTTCACGATGCTTCCCTTGGAATCAATAGAACAGCTGTTGTCTCTGGCGCTCTCAGGCCCTCGTTCCCGCAAGTGGACAGCAATTATGTGACAGGCCCAGAGCTTTTACAAAGGCGGAGGCAGCCGAAAGCTAAAACTACACGCACTGGGTCGAACACCAATTGGGCAAGATGTTCTCTGACAGGGCAGCTGCCAAACTAAACCCTCACTCCACCCCGCTGCCCCAGCTTTACCAGATAGGGCTTGAAGCCTTCCACTGGGTGAATAGCACATTTCTGTCTTTGGTCACCTTTATCTGACAACATCAGCTTGTTATACAATGTGAAAACTTCAGACAAAGTTTACAACTACTGACAAGTTGCAATTTACTCTACCCATAGTCTTATAAACCTAAAGTAACACAATGTAGGATTTGCTTGCGGGGTCCCCCTACAGTCGAGAAATGGTATTTTCTGTAGCAACTGTCGTAAAATCTGTATTTCATGCATTTGTTGATGCCATCAGAATTTCATCCTAAGGCAGGACTGATGTGCACTCAACCATGTCTTCAACCATGTCTGGTGAGGTGAACAAAGCTAACATGGAACGTTACAAAAACTTAGCCTGTGGTTCTTCTATGGTTATTTACAAAAATTAGCAAGTAGGCTACCCTTACAGCATTTTGTATTAACATTGTTTTAAAATATCAGAAACAAGAAAAAAATACAGTTGTAATCTACAATAGTTATTTATTGAAAGCAAAGAATTTATAATTACTAGTTCAATAGTAACAGTGTAAAGCCACTGTCAGTGGGGCACTCCTCTTTCACGTTATGCCAGAGAGTGAAAGCAGGGTCAATATTCACCCTAGTCCGAAATCTAATGCTATCACTCTCCCGCAATCTTCTAAATACACACTTAGCCGTTTCGCTGTTCTTGGTACTTCAGCCAACTGCTCATTCTCACTCGTTCTTGTTTCTCTTACTGTCTATGGTTCTAACTCTATTCACCTATCTCGTCCTTTGAAGGGGAAGCGAAGATGTGATGTATGCCATAAAGCACTTACATTTTGTAGTTTTTTTGGTGACATGGTTCCTACCTGAGGCCCGAAGTTGCATAGTGCCAGTGTAGACGACACAGGTGCTCTCAAGCAATGACAAAGGTGTACCATCAGTATGATTTTGAAAATATATGCACTACATTGTGTTTCTTTAAAACTGCACAACAAAGCATGGCCACATAGCCTATCTTCCAAAACTATGACAACAGGGAATTTAACATCTTCGCACTACAACTCCAACTCAGTGACATATAGGCCTGGCCTTAATGAGCAGATGTAAAATATTCATTCAATTTCTGTGTGCCCATATCTATCCACAGTGATATGGTCATCTGTGTCAAAATGACTGTGAGGTCATATTCCCAATCCGGCACAAAGGAAAAAAAGTCTCCAACAGGAAGAAAACAGTTGCCTCTAGAACAAAACAGTCAGGCGTTACTTCCTTCCTGCAAGCTATCCACACCCCAACTTGTGTCCTGGCTGACCATTTACCACACAGGGACCCTGTGAAGAATTGCTTTGGCTAAATTTAGGGAACATCAAAATGGGTGGACTCTGCTGTAACTTACGACACAAACAACTCTGACTCAAATATTTTTAAAGAGATGCATACAGAATAATTAGGCATACATATGTGTATTTGAAAAATATCTATACAAACAATTCTGGAAATTAAGTGATTGAGTTCATGTAGTTTGGCACCAGACCACTCCCCTATAATACATGCAAAGTAGGTGCAGTGCATCAAAAAACCTTTACACTTCCAAAATTTACACAAACAAAATTACATACTGTACAGCAAAAGCAATACAGTCAGGTCTGTACAGTTGCAGAAAGCTTGTAGATATTACCCAGAAAGCTGATGGTGTTTTTTTTATTATTATTATCATAACTAATATTAAAATGCTGATCTCCACATGGACATAGCCAGGTGCACTGGCTTTGTCCCAAGAAAACATGATGCAGTGGATAGGCTATTTAGGGGGAGATCTTACACTTTGGGGTTGAGCATGATTTATTAGAGTGGGACGACTGTGAGAGTACACATATAAATGTGTATGTAGAGGAAAGCCTAGTCTAGCCTGTGTTATCCAGTGTGTAATGTAGGAATATATATGAGGAATATGAGGAATATGCCCAATGACATCATAATAACCAAACTATTACAAAGTATTAGGGATCTAATGACTAACACCACTCAATCTATTTTTGCTAGTGACAGCAGACATTCTGCGGAACTCAGCTAGAGCATTTTGCAACCATTCCTAAGGGTGCAAGGGGTCCAATAGCAGGAGAGGAGGAAAGGGAAAATATAGGGAAACAACACAGCAGTTCCCCTGAGGACTGAGCCACAGTGCTCTACCACAGAAGAATAAAAAAGAATAAGAAAAAAGACAAATCCGAGTAGTTGCAAGTTTGGACATATCCTTTGTCTGCCTAATTTAATAGGGAAAGACTTTGGATATGCAGTCTGACCCTAAAATGTACACAAAACGTACCTATATAAATCATAGTATTACAAAATATAGCCTACTGTACTGTTGATTTATTTTAAAAAGCATCTTACAGGCTGGCTGTAGACTTAGTGACTATACCTGGCATTATAAGAAACTGACATCTGAAAAGAAATGATCAACTTCTAGTTCTTTGCCAACCCAATCATTTTTGCTTTAATTTTTAAAAATGAAGATGCAGTGAATCAGCAGCATCACAAAATCGATTATAGGGCTCTGCCACCTCAGTGCTAACTGTAGCCTAATTATATATCAAGTTACAGTGTACTGTTTCTGCAAACAAGCCTTGGCGGTGCCCCATACACTCTGGTTTGGTCAACATGTTAATCACACCAAGGCCACCCCCACTCTCTCACTCTCTCTCTTTCACACACACACACATACACACACATGTCAACACAAAGGTTAATTTCTTAAATTATTAGAAAACAAAGTAAAATTGTCATTTTCACTGTTCTATGATTTTATGTGACAAGTTCCTTACTTTGGATTGCCAAGGATACCGCTGAGGACAACACATCCACAGACATTCTTTCTCTAAATCTAATCTGAAATACATTCAGATGCTAATTTGTTTGTACAAGACATGACCCCTATAGACAAACAGATGTTTTAATACTGTCCCACCAGATTCCTTAAACTCTGGCATGGCATTTGGCTATACAATTTGGCTAATATGATGAGCTGCTGAAATATCGTGTGACAACATACATTTGACAAAATGCATTTTGATAATACTAGGCAAATAGGTGAGGTCCACCCTCTGTAAACAAGTAGGTGTGTCTAAATGACAGATAAAGGAGATAAACTTCTATTTGGGTCATCCATGCATTAAGATTTATTAACACTTACCAAAGCATCTTAATATGCATCCTATTGCATATTTTCTTCTCAGCAACTTCATTAGCCTGCTCGTTCGCTAAGTAATATTCGTACAGTATTATTAAAGACACAGTTTTGTACATTACTTTTTCATACTTCCTACAATAGTTCTTACCGCCTTTTACGACCGTGTTCCCTTACGGTTATCCAGTAGCGTTTTGATTTGTTGTTCTATTTCCTAGTTGGGTGTCTTGAGGCACACTGATTCCTTTGACAGCCCTGTATTGCTCAAAGTTAGTCGGCGTCTGAAGGGCACTCTTACACGTTTATGTCTCAATGGACATGTCTCATTCTCAGTTTATATGGACCAATGGTACAGACACTTGGGAATCACAGCAAATGATGCAACAAATAACTAGTAATGGGTAGCGAAGCTACTACAGTCGGATATATCCATTTGCTAAAACGTACACGACCCCGCAAACATGACGGCATTGTTTTGACTTATCTATCAGATAGCCTATATACATTTTAGTTTTCGACAATGTACCAAACTAAGTGACAAGTGACATTTTTTTCCAAGGTAGGCATCGCCCCTATAAAGCTTTCCTAACTTGCGCGAACAGCCGCTAATGTCATTGTAATGACAGTTGGAGAACGACAACCAATTGCCACAAAAACACCATTACAACTTACCCATGGTCAGTGAAAACAACGACGACATACTAACAAGTACGACTATTAGCAAGTGCTGTTGGTTCTACAAATAACGCCCAAAATGTAAATGACATAACAGACGAAGCATATGTTACGTTAACATTACGTACACTTGGGCGTATGAGGCATAGACATTAGCTATCGTTAGCCTGCATCGGGAAATGAATTTCACACATGGTTTTGACACTTCCATAGTTAGGTAACATGATACTCTAACGCTAAAGCGTAAGTTCATTGCTTCCGAAACGTTGTCAACCCAGTTGCTAAATTTATGAGTAATGTAACTGCAAATGGTAGCTGTAACTTATAAGTGTTACATCTCCCCAAGTTCATCACCTGGTTATTCGGGGACGTACAAGTGTGGGCAAGCTCGCTATTTCAATCCATTGCCTCTAAACACGAGTCAGAACAACGAACTAAACTAGGTAACTATTACCTGAAAACAAAGAGTGAAATTACGTCAGCTAGCCGTTAGCCGACTTACCTGCTTACCTGATCACCATGACCCGCGGTTTCTGGTATGTATCACCAGTAGAAGCTAGCTCGCAGCCCGGGAGTGAGTTTGGTCGACGGTGTGGCCTCACAAGTCCTCAAGTGATGAACAAAGTGAAGCGAATGAAGGATATAGTGACTAGAGCCCACACGTATATGTGGAGTTAAGAAAACTGATTTTGTCAGAGAAGGCAAAGATTTACCTCCAACTACTGTTACTTTGCAGTAGGGCTGCTCGAGCAACAAGCTCCTCTGACAGCTCATGGGAGAGGAAATTATATGCGTAAGGGGTATGTCTTTTGTAAATGAATAATTACTGATGTAATAATAATGTTATAAAGGTAACCTATGTAGTACAACCTATTATTAGTTTTATTGTAGATTGCACTTACAACATTGGATGTAAAAATAGACATACCGATGTTTTAGGAGAAATAATGCAAGCCAGGGCCACCCTATTACAGTCCGACTTGGAATGCTCCTAATGAATGTCAGTAGCCCTGGGAAGGGCAAGGGTCTGCTTGTTGCCTTGGAAACAACCGTGAATCTCCCGGGGTAGAATAGATGTAGGCTATCCTGATTTTAATCAACAAGCACAAAAATGGCAGATAACTCCTTCATCTAACAAATGAATGACTTTACATAGTTGTCTTATAGTATACTATGAAATGAACACGTGAGTGCACAACAGGTGCGCAAACCTTCGTACCAGTAATGTAAAAGTGAAAGTTGTCGCTGAAAGCAACGGTCTACTGCCTTGTCTACATTTAACTACAACGTTAACCGACAAAAGGCCGCGCCGTGACCCAAGCCAAGTTTTTATATATTTGTATGTATTTAGAATTGCGATATGCTATATTACCAAAATCTTTTCAGGCAGTAGCCTAATGACATGCATCTGGCATCATTTTAGTTGAGTAGTATGCAAGAAAAAGACTAATTTTAGTTGAAGGCTAGCTGGCTAAATTCATCCAAGCAAAATTGAGTTATAAATTATAATTACAATTCTCTGAATTAGTGAATAATAAAACCATAAAATTTTGGTGGATGCATAAAAATAGCCTACTTTTAGGCCACCCGGTGTTAGTGTACAACTTGGTAAGAATGTTCTGCTGTGCTGTGCTATTGGGATAATGTTTCAAGGAAACAACTTTTATAACATTTTAACATGTTTTTCACACGCATTGTGCGTGAGCGGTGCGGACGGAAGCTGCCCAGATAGCAAGCACACGTTGGCCCAACGTCGGCATTGGTTGGCTACTATGGAGCGGAATTCGTGCCGATCATCGGCCAACCGAACGTCATGGCATCCGTCACTCAGACACATCTGTCAATTGCATTTTCATAAGCAGCAGCCTATATGTACCTACATGAATTTACAGGAGCCCAACACATGGCCAGGATTTGTGAAACATGTACTACTACATGTACTAGGCCTACTTCTTTTGTGGGAGGCTGATGGTACATGAAGGGTTTTGTTGAAACGTGGGAGTGTGAAACGTGTCCTAAACCATCATCCCATGGTTAAAAGGCCAAAAGAAAACCTTAGCTTTTGTTGATTTAGTGTAGCCTAGTCTTCTGATAGAGACAATTATTTATGTCTGTGAACATAAAATCAGAAAGGCAAATGCATCCCTGCCAGTGAGCTACTAAACAATTAATGAGTCTTTTTATGTGCATAGGAAATGTCATTCAATGAATGTAGGTTAGGCTGTACTCAGGGAGCAGAGCAATAAACATTTTATACAAATTATAGGCCCAATATCAAAATATTGAATTATTATATTTAGGCAGCCCCAGTGACGCCTATACAGTAGGCTTGGATTACAAGTGGATGAAAGTAACAGAGACAAATCTTCTGGTCATTAAGACGGTTACATGACGTTCGGTGGATTGACCGGTTAGTCGGATAGGAGGTTTTTGGCATCAATGTCGCGCCATAGGGTAGGCCTACTGGTTGGCAAGGTCGGCGGTAGAACTACTATGGCGCAGGATTGACGCCAAAAACCTCCTATCCAATGGATCCACTGAACGTTTTGTTTTCGCCTCGCCAGCCTATCGACTATCGTCCACAGCGGGGGCGGTCGAGAAAGTCTTCATTGGCCTGGTAGCCTAATGACTAATTTAAGCATCTACCACCTTACGAAAATGATTCATTAACTCAAAAAAGTTGTGTAGTGCTGCTTTAAATGGTGTTTAATTAACTTATTATTATTCTTCCGTTCACTCATCGATAGAGATGCCAACTCTAACAGCCAACACTTCAGCCCAAACTGGAGATGTGTCGGTGTTTCGAGGGGTTACCCTATCCCTTGTTGTTCGTTCATTATTCCTGTTTTTTCGTGCAATTTTGTCCCATTTTAAAGAATGGTAGATCTCTAACCTGATGATGTCATAATGCTCTGCTCCACTCTAGATCATAGCCATTCCTATGGTTCTGCTCTAGACATTAGAATAAGCGCTGCAGAGAAAAAACATTTTTTATGGAATGTTGAAAGTTGAAAGCAAAAAAGAAGATGTAACTGTCACATGTATTATACAATCTGGCTTTCTATAACACATATCATGTTCAGCTGTTTTCTCTGCTCACAACTGTTTAAAAATAAAAGTCTTTGCTACAATACTATTCAATATTTTAAAGGGGTCCTTCCGCTAAAAACCACTTCGAGTAGCTCTATTTACAATGTGGTGGGTCACAACAAGCAGTATAAGCACGCAGCATTCCAAGACGTGAAATTTGACCCTCATGGTTTTACTGGTCATTGAAGGGTCGAGCTAACCAAAACGAGTAGATCAGAGCAGGCTAAACCTATCTACCTATCTACGTCGCTACGTATGGCAAGCCCACATCCCAAAGGAAGAACAGTGGACAGAAGCTAGGTGAGCGAAAGGCAGCAAATTTGCCCAATCAGAGGTGCCTCCTTATTGACACGTCATGGATATTCACGAGGGACACCGGAAAATCCAGTCGTTCAACCACTAGACCTGTTATAGCTAACAGAAAACAGCGTCAAGCAAGAGAACTAGGACATAATTTTTCACAGAAATGACGCACAATGCATTCAACCATAGTGGCGACACAGAAATATGGATAATAATAACGATGAAAGGACCCCTTTAAGTGTAGCACCCCCAGTGCCGCTAACGTGTGTTACCCAAAGGATGAACAATGACAAAGGGGCCGCTGTTGACTTCTTTATATTTATGTGTTTTCTAATTTGTGTTATTCAATTAGTGAGGATAAGGTTTAGGCCAGTTCCAGGTTCGGCTACTAGAGGGGAAGATTGACAACAACACATCCATTCAAAGGGTGAATACTAATGATAATTTATTAATAAATAATTCAATATATACAATAGATTAAAATATTATAAATAAAAAACTCAAAATAAAACAGAGCTCTTTAAAAAGTAAAGTATCCAACGAATATTAAAAATGTCAAATGTTCATTTAAAAAAGAAAGTCCGGGAAGGGAGTGTGTGTGTATTGTCAGTGTACGTGGCTTATCTCTTGAGTTCCAGAGAGTTGGGAGTTCCTGCAGGTATCGTCAAGGGGGGCAGTCGAGGGGTTCATTTACGGGGTTCATTCATTGGACTGGCTCGCTATCAAATAGTCACATACAAAAAAAAAAAACCAATCAAAGATCCAAGAAAGTAAAAATTAGTTCATCAGGTATGAAGGAAAAAAAACAGTAAAAGGATATAGAAAAAGTCATTAAGGTTCAAGTTCAAGGAGGTTAATTTCAGGGGGTATTTTTCAGACGAATCAAAAGCAGGGTTCATCAGAAGAAAGCAGTAAATCAAGTGAGAGCAAAGGAAAAAAAGTAAAACAAATCTGGTAGCCTAGCAACCACAACTCGTGCAACTTCTAAGGAGAACTATGGAGAAGCACTTAATTTCTATGGAATGAATTCTCTGCCGGAACGTCTGTACTCGTAGACATATCTTGTGCTCATTAAAAGAATTTGTGTACACGTGGAAATATTTTGTGCTTGTGAAAAGAATTTGTGTACATGTGGAAATATTTTGTGCTTGTAAAAACAATGTGTCCTTTGTGTGAAAAACTTTCATGTCTCTATTGTGCTTGTAAAAAAAAAAATGTGTCTCTGCGTGAAAATCTGTTTTGTCTCTGTAACAAAGTTTTGTGCTTGTAATAAAAATTTGTGCTTGTAAATAGATTTTTTGTACATGTAAAAATACTTTGTATTTGAGAAAAAACAAATCTCCCACAGGCACAAATCGTATTCACAAGCACACATTCTTTTTACGAACACAAAACCAAAGTCAGTGAAATCTCTGCCAAAACTTCTCAGCCAATCACCAAACGTCTTACTCACTGGCCAATCAAGTTGCCGCCTTTATTTAGAAACAGCGAGGAGGCATATTTTCCGGACACTGATGATCATATCTGCTGTGTTCCATGGGAGACGACGCGGGAGCAATGGTACGTGAATTCTATATGTAGCCATGTTCTTTGGCGCCCTCCTGCACACATTTTTCTTTACAGTTTTTCTCCATGGGTTTGGCTCATTTCTTGAAACTGAGATGACATTCCTATAACTATAAGGTCATTTGGCCAAACATTCTTACAGTTCTGCACAACACTTCACATAGCAAAATGTCATATGTCTCCAAAAACTATTCATTCATTCTTCAAAATAAAATCCATTTCCCATTTAAATAGTCAACGCCATAAAAATTACACAGATCCTTCTCAATTGCTTTGGCTCATTTTCACTCATTCAGTACTTTTGTCAAAACTAACTGGATGGTTCAGCACAACTACACGGATCACCTGCAAATGCTCATATCTCTTCCCAAAACAGTTTACCCATGTGTCAAAACTAAATTTCCTTCTCAAATAAATAGTCAGTGTCCCCAAAATGCATTGTCCCTTTGGCATTGTGTAAGCATGCTGCAACTCAAAATGCTTAGACATTTTGTCATTATGGCTACACCACAGCTACAACACACACACTGCACTCATTCTACCAAGGAAATTGTAACTATTTTTATTCACACATAAAGTAAATTTCATGCATTGGAGAACCTAAAAGGAAAATGTATACAGTATTCTGTAAAAAATCAAAATCAAAATTGTATCATGTCACTGCAATCGGCACATTGGCGCCCCCTAAGTGAACCATGGCATGGTGAAAGTTCACATTGCCTCACACAATGACAAACTGTGGTAGGTGGGGCCTTTTCAGATGTGGCCGCACACATTGTAATATTTCCCTCTCACTGACCCAGGACGTCCACTGTGGCCCGTGGGCCAAGGATGTTTCGGCCGTGCCTGCGACCCTTGGCCAGGTTGAAACCAGCCTCACCAACAAATAAGAGGATGTGAGGTGTTTCATTTCCATCCAATGCCATTATTCTCTACAAAAAAAGAAAAATAAAACCAACTCAGTCATATAGATGGGTCATACACAGCATCAGTATGTCCTTCACAAAGTCAATATAACCCTCTGCAGTGGTTCCAAACCTGGAGTACAGACCTAAGCAGAGGTACTGCAGGTAGTATTTGACACAAAGAGAAGGGAGAAATACTGATGACAGTGTTCTGTTACAGTTCTTAGGCAAATTTCTGTGGTCAGATACTGTAAAGCTAGATTCCGAAGGTAAAGAGGATACTGAAAACCCCCGAAAATTGGAACCTCTGCATAGTGTAGTTATAGGCTACAATGATAAACAACAAATAATTTAATTACCTGGTACCACAGTTCTTTCACTTTGTCCGTGTTCTTATCGAATGGCACCCTGTAGATAGTGTTTCATGGTCATTTGGTTCTTCTTCAGTACCTGGTCTATTGTCGATACGCTGATGGAGTTGACGTTTTGGAAGATGGCATTGTCTTGGAAGACTGCATCACGGACTAACTGTTAGATTGGACATCTGCGATGTGGGAAACTTGTCCTTCGTTAGTCAAGACCTGATTTCACCTGTCACCAATTCACCTGACTGTCATAAATGTATGACATGTTCCAAAAAATGTATACTATATTGTATTATATCCTTAACTAATTTTCACAATTGAGCAGACTATTCTGCATATGATGACTTATACAATGAAGTTGCGCTGACATGTTTTGAAGAGAACGACCATTACACTAAGAACCAACTAATTGGAATAGATCGGCAAGATCAATTCATTTGGAAAATGTGCTAAATGTGGGCTAATTGTGTTAACTGTAGGTAAGTGTACATAACCATTTGCAAAGATGCACTAGACACTTGAGACATGTACAAAGCATTTAAAAATTTGATGAACACAATGAGAAATGTCATTCTGTTGTGACAAACTGTTGTGTTTGTTGTGGTAATTAAATAAGCTGCGGTCCTACTGATGTCATGCTTATAATGTTGTTTGACTTGTTGAGTATTTGTATGCATGATGCTTTTGATGCAAAATCTTATTTTAGACTCCAAACTGTGAAAACAATAGACTATAAATTCATAAGATACACCTGATGAAAATTGATGAAATTATGCAAAAAGTATTATTTTAAATGATTTTAAACTTTTAAATATACTTAGACTGGTTGTAATATGTAAATATGAAAATAATAATATGATATTATTATAATATGGTCGACATGTCTGAAACATTTTTGCAGCTTTTATCATAAAGCAGGAAAACATGATTTCTGGCAGCATGTTAGTATTACAGCCATAGTGAACTGTGCACTCTTCCATCCATACACTAGGAATGGGATTGGAATGTTTAGGATGCTTTATGGCCTAAAATGAATTTTTCAAAACCATGCCTGGACATATTTTAATGTTGTGCAAGTCACAAGGCTTCTAAATGTACTGCAGCATGGAGAAATGCTGCCGCTTTCACATGGGAACAGTCTCCCCATTGTAAACTGTGGTGAATCTTCTTCTCAGTAATCTGTCTGGAATAAGGTTCATGTGCTTCAATTTAACATGAGGACATATTACCATTAAATGCCTTACAATAGACTCCCTTACAGAGTAAGAGTCAGTGACATGGGCAGCAGAAATTTTGCTGGTGCCTCACCTATTAGAGTATCCTCAAAGAGGATGGGGTCAGAGGTCAAACCATTTTTACAAGACTCAGTTCTCAGAGGAAAAATGTTATTTTAAAAGTGTTACGTGTAAGATTGTGGACAACACTGGTACCACAAATCAAATTCAAAATTCTGTAAAGCTTTGCTAGGGGCCGGAAGCAAAACACAAAATCAAAACATAAACAGAATTGTGTAGCCTAGTCCCACCCATACTGCTTGTGATGCTACACTGAATCTCATGTTTAAGTTCTGTTGCCTGTTCTTGGCTGTTCCAAGAAAAATCTGGCACCAATGAAAAACAAATGCTATGCATTTGTCATCGGGATCAGTGGTCTGATTGGTTGTAGCTCTGTCCACTAGTACACAGAGGCATTTGAAAGACAGCTGTTGATCTCGCCTCTGAGAACTTCCTGTCTATGGGAAGTTTGATAGACCAAGCTCCGTCTATGGGCTTGGTATGACAGCCAGGCTAGAATTTGTGGGCTGTTCACGTATTTCCTTAATCGCTGGTGAAACAACAGGACCATTTTATGATTACTTGCCATACATGTCTTACATATAGCATCCCTAAGATTTTTAATAAGATTAATTACTGAATATTATAATAACATTCTCCAAATTCATCTGTTCTCCAAATTGATCAGTTGTACGTGTGGTTGAGATGACCACAGTCTATATGTAGTCTGGCCTGTGTCTGTATTGTAAAACTTCCTCCCACCCTTTCCCAAACCAAATACAGCCGCCATCTGCAAACATAAACATTCTTCACTGTCTTGCCGCAAGAGTAAAACCAGCACAGCTTTACCAGCAGGCCACTGTGACAAAGAGATAAATAACTCCACACGGAAACTTTTGAGGCATTGTATTTTATGCTCTCACTCATACAAATAACTGGCTGTGTGGTCTGTGTAATATATGAAAACATCTTCTCGTATTTTGTAGCAGAGACACGTTAAGAGGCCTCACCCTCAAATTTTCTTTTGTGAAATAGCAAGTGGTTACCAGCAGTTGAGATAGCAGATACATATGATTACCTCTGGCCACAATAACATGAAGCTGCTCTTGAAGTTCTTGCTTTAAAGACCACTTTTTTCTTCACTGCATGCATAAAGGCCAGTGTGTTCCAGTTGACTGTATAGATTTAGGATTCAGCATTTAGGATTTCTTTGTCATTGTACAAGTTCAATGAAATAAAAAGCTCTTTCTAGTGAACTAAGACGGTAACATACAACAAAATATGACATACATACAACAAAAGACAATATCACTGAGACAGATGTGATTTTTTAACCAGCCAACATAACTAATTTAATCTTACACAATATCAGCACGAACTGACTTGAAACACAGGAGCAAGGCTACTCGAGCTTCCATCCTCACTTTGCAAGCCCTCTAGTGGTGACCAGGACAGTCACAAGAAAAAAGACCCACAATGTAACTCATCTTTCCTCTATATATGAAGTCAGGCTCACTAATCCACCATGTGAAAACACACTTTTTCACTCACTTTACCGCAGTACATCTGAAAATCCCCAAGAAGGTTGGACATTATTAAAATGAATCAAATTCTTGACAGAACCAAAATGAGAAAGATTGACTATTTACAGTTTTTACCAATCATTTTCACGCGTGTCTCAATACCATGTCTACATTTTCACAACTCTTAACACATTTGCATGAACCAAAGTCTATGGGAGACAAACAACTTTCTCTTTCACATTGCTTTCACACAATTGCGTTCAATCACCACTTCAAACAAAATACACAAGTACTTTTCTCAGTTAATGTTTACCACCAACAAAATTATGTACAACTGCAGCTAAATTTGCAGACATTTGGATACTCTTATCAAAACAGTTAACTCTAGGATCAAAACCTAAAAGCAATACAATACAGTGTAACAAAGCACAGCATTTTGCATTTTGTCACACAAAAAAGAAGTAATGTGCTTGAGGCATCTTTTAGCCAAATAATTATTGATTTTTAGCACTTTCACGCTTACATGTGTATTTCTTCATAATCTTTTAAAAAAAATGTATAGCTTGTTACGTAACAGGTAAACAATGAGGTTACATTTGCATGTTTGTGGGTAAAACATTGTGATATAGGCTAGAAAGTTGATTTTGGAGTTGCTGTGTATTCCATTACCAGTATGTACTGTAGGCTTTATCATGGTTTATCCAAAATGCAGCAGCACCATGGATAAGCATTACAGTAGGTAGGGCCAAAAACGACTTCTATGGATGACTATATTTACATAGCCTGGCTAGAGCTTGGTCTGGCAAATCTCCCTCAATGTAGCATCACAGGCAGTATGGGCGGGCCCAGGCTAATATTTACATACATTTACATGTACAACACATATTACATGTACATTCTTTTGCAGTGAAACATACTCTAATTGATGCAGGTAATGGGTGTTCACCTTTCCTGCAGTGGAACACAATGTGGTTATATGTAAGCACAGGGTGAAGGTATCACATGTTACAGTTCATCCTGGTGCGTTTCTGGAGTGATGTGTTTTCTGTTTGTATGATTGTGCATAGTTGATTGACACAATTTACTGTATCTTCAGTTCTAAAATGTGTACTGCAGTTAGAATCCAGAAAAATTGTGAACTATAGAAAATCCACTGAAAAACACCTTGTGATTCGCATCAACATTTTCTAATACATATGGTACTTTACACAAAATACTGTAATTCATTTGTAAACTGTATAGGTAGCCTACTCTTTATTTATCTATTATCAAAGGTGCATGAATACATACAAATGTAACTTAGATTGTTTGATAAAGTGTGTATTTACAATACATACAATCCTATCAGTAACGTACCATACTGTCAGACAGAGGCTAGATTTTAAGTGATTTGTTTCAAGTTGTTTGCATTTTTTAGCTTATTGTACATTGGCTGGCATTGTAGACTTACTGACCGACAGTGTGTGTTATAGTTAGGTTGCTGTAGCGCATTTTGCAGCAAATGTTAACTGATGTGCTCAAACGCATGTTGATACAGCACACTGTGTTAAGAGTTTTGCAAAAGTGGACATTGCCCTGCAAAACGTGTGAAAATGATTGGCAAAAACTGTTAACTGTTTTTCTTTGAGCCCTCAAACAGGAGCACAACAAAAATGATACTAGATAAAATTCACTGTGGATCAACACACAAACCACCTGCCTTTTCTTTCAAGGTCTCTCCTCAGCCCCTTTTTGAGTCCTCTGCTAAGAAGGTCATTGATATGAATTTCTCTTGAGTCCTTCCCCACTCTGAACAGGTGCCTCTGTCCTCACTCTGTAGCCTGTGACCTGTTGTGGACATGATTCTCAGATACGTTGGTCGAAGAGAATCTGTCTCTCTCTCTGTCTCTCTCTCTCTCTCTGTTTGTGTGTATGTATGATGCAGTGTCAGAATGGCACTCACTTAGCATGTCTAATGAAATAAATATGACTTCATTAATAGATGGTAGTTAGTAATTCAAGTAAAGGCACCTTGTCATAATATCCACTGAATCCGGCATTTGCAGAAACCCTGATGTAGAAGGCAGAGGATAAAGCATAATAATGTCGAACCACAGCCTTCTTTCTCTGCCCAACACTCAAGAGTCGCTGGTATTCATTTGAGGTCAAAAGAAAAATAGGTTGTTGGCACAATAGTTTTACCGCTGTCTTGTGGGCAGATGGTCAGTAACAATCAGTATTCTTCACACCAGTATTGATAGCAGCTAAGGTTTATCGTGTGTCATGTTTCATATTTTATATTTTATTCTCATGCAATTTTCAGGCACTTTTATTTTGACAACTCATTTGAACAGGAAGTTGTTGGCGGCCATTTGACCTTGACCATTTTGAGCTTGCTTTCAGTGGAGACAGCTGCCTTTGTCTGCCACTCCTCATTTGCCAAACTTTCTATGCTTGTTCAAGCAACGTCTGTAAGTACACTGTTTTGAAGTAATTCATGTTTCTAGTTTAAGTTCATGCTGGAAATTCATATATTAATGTTAGAAGGTTAAAAATGCAATTAAAAACGAACTATTTTGGCAATGGCATAGTGATACACATGGTGTTATTAGGCAACAGTAATTCATCATTCATCTTTTACAATTTTTGATGTATGTTGTGTATATGTTTGTATTTCAGTTTTACAAATTAAAGACTCAGTAAAATCACAAGAAAGACAATCTGCTTCTGTGGAGTTTCTGGGTCTCTGTTTAGCTGCTTGGATAGCTACTCCTAGCGAGGCCAAGACAGTAAAAAGACGGCATCACAGCAAGCATGGAGCTGCGCTATCACACAGCTAAGTGGCAAACAAGCTTACAAGTGGCTCACATGTACTGAACTGTCTGCGAAGCTCTAGTTAAATGATGGAGCGGAGACCATCAGCGAGATATGAAACCCATTCATCCGCATCTCATGGTGCCCGAGCTTCAGTTAGCTCCAGATCTAGCATGGTGTTTTTACAAGCTAAGGCAAAAGCCGAAGCAGCTCAAACCAGAGCAACATTCATGAAAAAGGAAGCAGATATTAAAGTGGAGCAAGCACGTCTGCAAGCCTTACTGGATTCGCTCAGAGCAGAGCAAGAGCTAGAAGCAGCAAAAGCTGAAATGCATGCACTAGAAGCTGGATTAATTGAAATGGGCTATGAGATGAGGAGCTGTGCCTCTAGTTCAGATCTGCAAGATGCTAAAAACCAACTTATTACCAAATATGTGCTGGAACAAAGGAGTGTTAATACTGGTGGCACACCACATCAGATGAGGAGCGCAGATGTTAGCACACCAAATCCCCATGCTGCTACAGATCTACAAACGCCAGTTAATCACACAGCTGCTGATTATGGCCCACCTCCTCTTCTAAGCGCCCCGGGAGTTAACAGTCAATTACCTCGCCCAAGCAATGGTGACCCACCTATACCTGATCAGCAACGATCTATCCTCAGAGTGGCTGCTCATGATGATTACCAATCTTTTAATCTCACCAGTGATCTTGCCAAGTTCCTAGCTCGCAGCCGCATGGTAACTTCAGGGCTCACTTCCTTCGATGATCAGCCCATAAACTACTGGGCTTGGAAGGCATCATTCAAAAGTGCAATAGCTGGCTTAGATCTCTCCGCTGCAGAAGAGCTAGATCTTCTTGTCAAGTACCTAGGCAAGGAATCAGCCGAGCAAATCAAGCGAATTAAAGCTGTTAATATCAGACACCCACCAGCTGGCTTATCATTGGCCTGGGAGCGGCTTGAGGAGACTTACGGCTCACCTGAGGCTATAGAGCACGCACTTTTCACGAAGGTGGAAAGGTTTCCCAAGGTCACAGCTAATGACCCACGCAAGCTACGTGACCTAGCAGATCTACTGTCAGAGCTAGAGTATGCAAAGCTAGATGGCAGTCTACCAGGCCTGTCATACTTAGACACCGCCAGAGGCATACACCCCATAGTGGAGAAATTGCCTCACAACATACAAGAGAAGTGGATATCGTATGGCTCAAAATACAAGCGCAGCCATCTCGTCAGTTTTCCTCCATTCTCTGTATTTGTGAAGTTTGTTCTCACAGAGGCTAAAGCACGCACTGACCCTAGCTTTAATCTCTTCGCTTCTTCGTCTATACCTGCACATCTGAAAAAGGGCTACTCAGACCGGCCAGCTAAAACACCTGTAGCGGTCCACAAGACGCAAGTCTCTTCTACTGGAGAGTCACCCAGTGAGAGTGAGAACAATGCAGTGAACCCAGGTAAACAGTGTCCGATCCACCAAAAGCCTCATCCGCTCAAGAAGTGTCGCGGGTTCAGACTGAAGACTTGGGATGAGCGTAAGCAGCTACTAAAAAAGTACTCCATCTGTTTTCGTTGTTGCTCCTCTACTCAGCACCTGGCTAAAGATTGTACAGCTGAAATCAAATGTACCGAGTGTGAGAGTGATTCCCATGTATCAGCACTCCATCCCGGTCCAGCCCCTTGGTCATCCAAAGCGTCTCCTCCCCCAGCAAGCCATGGCGGGGAGGGCGACAAAGCGGACAGTCAGGAGGTGACTTCCAGGTGTACACAGGTGTGTGGAGAGGGAGTAAGTCCACGAGCATGCTCCAAAATCAGCCTTGTCAATGTGTACCCAGCTGGATGCCAAGAACAGTCCAAGACAATGTACGTCATTCTGGACGATCAGAGCAATCGCTCCCTTGCTCGCTCTAAGTTCTTTGACATCTTTCAGATCAAGGGATCTTCACACGCATACACATTGAAGACATGTGCTGGGCTAACGGAGATGTCTGGAAGGAGAGCTTGCGGATTCATTGTTGAGTCTGTTGACAAAAAGCTGAGTCTGTCCTTACCTACTCTTCTGGAGTGTGATCAGCTCCCGAGCAACCGCTCCGAAATACCTACGCCAGAAGCAGCACACCACCACGCTCACCTGAGGTGCATTGCGGATGAAATCCCACCTTTGGATCCCGGTGCTGACATCCTCCTCTTGTTAGGCCGGGACATCCTAAGGGTGCACAAGGTCAGGGATCAGATTAACGGTGTGGGCAACTCCCCATTTGCACAGAAGCTGGACTTAGGGTGGGTAATTGTCGGAAGTGTTTGCCTTGGATCTACCCACAGACCTCTCGAGGTGAATAGCTTCAAGACCACGGTGTTGGAAAACGGTCGTACAAGCTATCTTCAGCCATGCAGCGGTCAAATCAAGGTGAAAGAAACCTACGCAGAGAAGCCCAACAGTCGTCATCAGCCAACGCTTATCCAAGCATGCAGCTCAATGACACCTCTCAATAGCGAGAGCCTGGGACAAGGTATCTTTGATCGTACCTCAGACGACCACAAACTGGGACCTTCAGTCGAGGATATGGAGTTCCTGCGGATTATGGATAAAGAGTTCCATCAAGATGATGCCAATAACTGGGTTGGTCCCTTACCTTTCCATTCGCCACGACGACGGCTACCCAACAACAGACAGCTTGCCTATGACCGGCTCATGTCTCTACGACGGTCTTTGGACAAGAAACCTTCCATGAAGGCGCATTTCCTGGAGTTCATGGAAAACATGCTCGAGCGACAACATGCAGAGATTGCGCCGCCAGTACCAGGAAACAAAGAGTGCTGGTACTTACCTCTGTTTGGCGTCTACCATCCGAAGAAGCCGGACAAGATCCGCATTGTCTTCGATTCCAGTGCAGCCTATGATGGAGTGTCACTCAATGACGTCCTCATTACAGGCCCTGACCTCAACAACAGTCTAGTGGGCTTGCTCATGAGGTTCAGAAAAGAAGCGGTGGCTGTCACAGCTGACATTGAGCACATGTTTCATTGTTTCGTGGTGAAGGAGGACCACAGAGACTTCCTTCGCTTTCTGTGGTACCAGAACAATGACATGTCAAGTGAAGTCACTGAGTATCGGATGAGAGTCCACACCTTCGGAAACAGTCCCTCACCTGCCGTTGCCATATACGGCTTACGAAGGGCTGCTGAAGAAGGAGAAGCAGAGTTCAGTGCTGCAGCACGAAGATTTGTTGAACGGGAGTTTTACGTGGATGATGGGCTGAAATCATTCAGCACTGAAGAAGAAGCCATCAGCGTTGTAATGCAAACTCAACAAATGCTTGCAGCCTCAAACATCAGGTTACACAAGTTCACTTCCAATCGGCCCGCAGTCCTGGAAGCCTTCCCATCTGGTGATCGAGCACAAAATATTGAAGACTTGGATCTCTTTGCAGACGATCTGCCGATCCAACGCAGTCTGGGATTGTCCTGGAATATCGCAATGGACACGTTCACTTTCCGAATCACCTGTGAGCAGAAACCCTTCACCCGCAGGGGTGTGCTATCGACTGTGAACAGCGTCTACGACCCATTAGGGTTCATAGCCCCGGTCACCATTCAGGGCAGACTGCTCTTGAGAGAGCTCACCAGCCTGGCAGGGGACTGGGACTCACTTCTCCCGCACCACATGGAGGCAGAGTGGATGAAATGGAGAGACTCATTGCAAGACCTAGAGGAACTTCAGATCCCACGTGTCTACACATCCATATCTACATCAGGGGCCCAGCGAAGGGAGCTCTGTGTGTTTGCTGATGCCTCAGTGAAAGCTGTGGCTGCAGTAGCATACATGAGAGTCTCATCTCAAGACGAGCATGTAGAGACTGGCTTTGTGTATGGGAAAGCGAAGCTGGCGCCGCAGCCAGACTTGACTATTCCAAGACTGGAGCTCTGCGCGGCAGTGCTTGCCGTGGAGATGGCAGAGATGATCGCTACAGAAATGGATGTGACATTCAACAACGTTGTGTACTACACTGACAGCAAGGTAGTGTTAGGGTACATACACAACCAAACAAGGAGGTTCCACGTCTATGTGCACAACCGAGTCCAACGCATACGCAACTCATCATGCTCTGGACAGTGGAGATACGTACCTACAGACTTGAATCCAGCTGACTACGGATCTCGCTCTGTGCCAGCGGCTCTTCTCAGTAGCACAACATGGCTTAAAGGACCAGCCTTTCTCACCAAACCATCTTTGTACTCATCTGAGCCTCAAGAGACTTACGACATCGTCAATCCTGCAGCAGACACTGAGATACGTCCCCAAGTAATGGCAAACCTTATGCACATCCCAGAGGATGCTGTGCAGCCAGAGCGTTTTGAACGCTTCTCCAAGTTAAGCACTCTGATCAGAGCAATATCGCACTTGATCCACATTGCTCGCACCTTTTCTCACTCTACGCCCACCAACAGCTGCAGCGGATGGCACATCTGCCAGCCATCAGTGGAAGAGATGACACAAGCCAAAGTGTGCATACTGAAGAGTGTTCAAAGAGAGTGCTATAAAGAAGAGATCAAATGCATACAAGAGGGCTCAAACATTTCCTCTTCAAGCAGCCTGTGCAAGCTGAACCCGATTCTTGACTCTGATGGACTGTTGAGAGTTGGGGGCCGTATAAAGCACTCAGGCCTAGACATGGATGATGTCAATCCCATCATTGTCCCCGGCCGTCACCACCTTTCAGTGCTTCTGATACGCCACTACCATGAAGCTGTGAAACACCAGGGCAGGCATTTTACTGAAGGTGCAATCAGGTCAGCAGGCTTCTGGATAGTTGGTGCCAAACGAAGCATTGCTAGTCTTCTGTTCAAGTGCGTGACCTGCAAGAAGCTGCGGGGAAAAACTGAACAGCAACAAATGGGAGACTTACCAGCTGAACGGCTTCAGGTAGCACCGCCATTCACATACGTCGGCGTTGACGTATTTGGCCCATGGGAGGTTACCTCACGCCGCACCAGAGGAGGTCATGCCAATTCCAAGAGATGGGCAGTGATGTTTTCATGCATGTGTACCCGAGCAGTACACATTGAGTTGATAGAGACTATGACTGCCAGTAGTTTCATCAACGCTTTGAGACGTCTCTTCGCCATCCGAGGTCCTGCACGGCAGATCCGTTCAGATTGCGGAACGAACTTTGTTGGTGCCTCTCGGGAATTGCAAATGTCTGGTCCCGACTCGACCTCTGAGAGCGTAGAGAGGTATCTCAGCGACCACAACTGCACCTGGGTGTTCAATCCGCCTCATTCATCCCATATGGGTGGTGCCTGGGAGCGGATGATCGGGATCGCCAGGCGCATCCTTGACTCTATGCTACAAGAGCAAAGAACCCAACTAACACATGAGGTCTTGTCCACACTCATGGCCGAGGTGGCTGCTGTGATGAACGCTCAACCTCTCATACCAGTGTCATCAGACCCAGAGTCAGCTTTGATCCTCACTCCATCCATGCTCCTGACCTTGAAGACAGGGTCCACACCTCCTCCCCCCGGCAACTTTGAGGGTGGGGCCAGGTACAAGGAAGAATGGAAAAGAGTTCAAAGTCTGGCCGACATCTTCTGGGGCAAGTGGAGGCGTGAGTACCTTCACACATTGCAGTTCCGTCAAAAGTGGCGGGACAAGAAGCCCAGCTTGAAATGTGGAGACGTAGTTCTTCTCAAAGACTCTCAATCAAAGAGAAACGAATGGCCCATCGCTGTCATTACAAGGACTTTCCCAGGGAAAGATGGACTGGTCCGGAAAGTTGAGGTGACTACTGCAAAAGATGGCAACAGAAAGACTTTCTCTCGTCCCGTAACAGAAGTAGTCCTGCTTCTGTCAGAAGAACGCACTAGCAATGTTGATAGTTAAATGTGGGTTCTTACAGACCCCAGGCGGGGAGTGTCATGTTTCATATTTTATATTTTATTCTCATGCAATTTTCAGGCACTTTTATTTTGACAACTCATTTGAACAGGAAGTTGTTGGCGGCCATTTGACCTTGACCATTTTGAGCTTGCTTTCAGTGGAGACAGCTGCCTTTGTCTGCCACTCCTCATTTGCCAAACTTTCTATGCTTGTTCAAGCAACGTCTGTAAGTACACTGTTTTGAAGTAATTCATGTTTCTAGTTTAAGTTCATGCTGGAAATTCATATATTAATGTTAGAAGGTTAAAAATGCAATTAAAAACGAACTATTTTGGCAATGGCATAGTGATACACATGGTGTTATTAGGCAACAGTAATTCATCATTCATCTTTTACAATTTTTGATGTATGTTGTGTATATGTTTGTATTTCAGTTTTACAAATTAAAGACTCAGTAAAATCACAAGAAAGACAATCTGCTTCTGTGGAGTTTCTGGGTCTCTGTTTAGCTGCTTGGATAGCTACTCCTAGCGAGGCCAAGACATCGTGCATTTTAAAGACTACTGGGACATTTTAGCACATAACATCTTTAGTTCAGAACAGTAACTTTTATTTTCCCCATAAAAAATGTTTTGTCTGAAATGATTCTGCAATAGCTCTGGTGGGATTTTTCTTCACAGTTCCCCCAAAGTGCTTTTTACAATAAGCGGTTACTAAACTCCTTGGCGGTGTTTGTGGGCAGAAGCCAACATCTTGTCCACCACTGCCATGGAACATGCATAGATTCTGATTGGGGAATGATTGTTTTGCACCAGCAGCAGTCTGACCCCTGTGAACTGGCCATGAGCAACGAAATCCTGTTCGTTTAGTCAGCCTGCATGCACTCAGCCACTCAACCACCCACACTTCCTGCATATCCCCAAGCTTCATGCTTCATGGAAAGGGTTCGTTTTTAATGCATTCATAATGTATTTGGCTTGAAGTAAATGAGATGCATGATGGATTGGGTGCTTCTGATTATAGTTGCGGCTTGGTCAGGCTATGCTGTCTTTACATTTGACCTATGACCACCATGTTTGACTATAAGTTCTCACAAGAAAGCATGTTTTTTTTCTCTCTCTCTCTCTCTCTCTCCCTCTCTCTCTCTCTCTCTCTCTCTCTCTCTCTCTCTCTCTCTCTCTCTCTCACACACACGCAGAGTGCGTAGGGCACCAAGTGCTTGTGGGGGCACCACCAAAAAAATTGGCTCGTGAAAAAATCATCACACAATAGGCTAGGTACGTGCTAGTAAGGATATTTTTAAAATGTGAAAAGTATGTTAATATGTTTAAGCAATACAAAAGCAACATAGGTCAATTTGCTCCAGAAAAAAGTAAATCTCCTTCTCCATTCTCCTACTGGTGCCCCCCTCCCCCACCTTTCAGTGGTCTGGTCGATTACAGTCTTAGTTTAAGTTTTGCAGACAAATGTTTGGACAGGGCCTTGAAAAGATATCTAAAGTCGGGAGCGGAAAAAAGAATAGAAAGCGAGATGAAGCTCACGCTTGCAGATAAGACAGTGTTTTAAATAAATAAATCATAATAATAAAAAGTTCATTTTGTAGCCCTTGTTCCTTACCGTCAACAAACTTTGTAACGTTAGCTCCCAGGCTACTAGCCTATTTGCAACTGTGTTAACAAGTGTTGCAAATGATTAACGTTGTAAATGATTGATGCTGGCTAGCTAGTTTAGGTTGTGGATATAAATATGGATATGGATATTTGAAAGCAATTCATCATGGTCACTCGACTGTTTTCAGTTAACGTTCGGATAAGACTAGCACTTTCTTCCTTAGGTTGCTAGCTAGCTATGCTGCGGTTGCCCTCAGTCACAAGTACATAGTTCTCATTGGTTTGCAGGTTCATAGGCCAAGGGCACCATCTGCTGGTGAAACTAATATGAAAAGAAACAATCTTGCTGTTACGTAGATTTTCCCTCTTCGTATTTATTTCAAACTCTGTACACAATGTTTTTGTTCTCCCATATGAAACCTTTATAAATGTAAAATAGAGTGAATTTTGAAATGTACCAGTGATTTACACGTAGGCCTACATAAACCTAATTTATACAGTATGTCACAGAAGTGAGTACAACCCTGACATTTTTTTCCTTTTTTTTATTATATCTTTCTATGGAAGAAGTGTAAAGATATAATATTTCTCTACAATGTAAAGTATGCAGTGTACCGCTTATATAACAGTGCAAATTTGCTGTTCCCTCAAAATAACTCAACACACAACTATTAATGTCTAAACCACTGGCAACAAAAGTGAGTACACCCCTAAGTGAAAATGTCCAAATTGTGCCCAAAGTGTCAATATTTTGTGTGGCCACCATTATTTTCCAACACTGCCTTAACTCTCCTGGGCATGGAGTTCACTAGAGCGTCACAAGTTGTCACTGGAATCCTCTTCCACTCCTACATGATGACATCACGGAGCTGACCTTGACCTTGAGACCTGGAGCTCCTCCACCTTCCATTTGAGGATGCCCCACAGATGCTGAATGCTGGATTTCAATTTCGCCTTGAAAGTCAGTCTGGCCAAGCTGCCTGTTTACACCGTTTCTACATTAACAGAGAAACTGGGACCAATGAAAATCTAGCATTTCAAAAAGGTAATGACGTGGTAGTTCAGCGACCGGAAATCTACCTCAGTCACTGTCAACATGGCGAACGTGGAGCAACGGCAAGATTTAGTGCAGCTGTAGCTGCTGTTTTGGAAAAATTCAAAGGGAAGTTATCTCTGGAAATAGAGCAAAGGTTAGCCCTTGAATCATTTATTGCAGGAAAGGACGTTTTCGCAATGCTACCGACCGGCTTCGGTAAAAGTTTGATTTATCAGTTAGCCCTGCTGTTAGCCAAGTTTGGGGCTTTGCAAGAACCCTGTCGTTGTAGTCATTTCGCATACGTCAGAGGACAGAGGAGTGTGATTGGTTGAATCTTCGTCCAGTAGCAAACAGAGGCATTTGAAAGAGGCGGGTTAAGCCCGCCCTCTGAGAAATGGGTTTACAACACAGCTTGGCCAGACCAATGTTCGCAGAGCATTGATAAGTCGCGTTAGCCAGGCTAGTCTACTGACTCTTTAACTTTAAATACACCTATACTTTCTTTTTTTTAGCTCTGGACCTTTTTCATGCCTTTGTTGTCAATTACTGTAATATTGTGCAAGGTGCTGTATGTGCGGCATTCTTGCCAGTTTAAGGTGTATGAGACACACCTCCGTGGTGTTTCAAAAGTTTGATCTAAAGCAGTTTATCAAACATTTAACTGTCGCTTGTACCCCCTGAGAAGAATTGTGTCCTATGGAGTGCAGCACTGACTTGCTATGAATATTTTTGCATAATTATAGCTGCTGCACAAACGTTTTGCACACACCCCCAGAACTGATTTATGTATTCAAACCCCAGTTTGACAACCATTGATCTAAACATCACCCATACCCCTTCATACGTTAAGATTCACCTAAGAGCAATTTGCCAAGTTAAATGACATTTATAAACAAAGTATAGAATATGCTTGACTGATGACACTACAGAAACCCAGTATGATAGATTGTGAATTTTAAACAATTAATAATATAAGAAACAGCAATAGTAGAGTACAGTAGAATACATCATATACACATCATACACACTATGCATAGGCACATAAACATATGACATCCACACATACAATCATACATTTGCATAATGTATGACAAAATAATGACAAACTTCTCACTATCATAATCATATAAGATTTTTTTCATTGCTTTAAAAATATTGGTTTGTTTTGATGCATATGTCTTTAATGATGGTGTAATTTTAATGTAATATTAGACAACTAAACAGGGTACTGCCCCAATGTTCAAAATGTTTGGAAAGAATGTGGTTGTGTTAAGAGAGGAGAGGAGTGTAAAAAACTGTGGTGCTTATGAAATACTGTATTTTCATCATTTTTTTCACACAGCTATTCATATTTTAGGAGTGACATTTCAAAAACTAAACAAGATATCAAGTTGAAGTTTTGTGTTTTGTAATAATACAAGTAAGTGTGTTTGGACCAAAAATCAGAAAAAAATAAGGATTATGGTGTCGGACCCATTTCAACTGATATGAAATTGCCCTATTGCATTACTCAGTGCCCTTCTGAGTCCAACAGGTTAAGGGAAGCTCTGTTTTTTAAGAAGGCCTCCAAGATATGATTGGGTGGGTGGGTAGATAGAATGATGGGGATGAGTGATGGGTAGAGAGTTGGGCAGTATTTAAAGAATCATTGTCTTTAGCTATGTCAAAATTTAAGCAATTTCCAAATTTAATGAATGGATCTTCAGAGGCATAAATAAATAATGACTTGTTGGCAGTAAACACTATCTTTAGTTCATCTTCTCACCTTCAAAGTAATCAATTAATTTTGTTATGGCCAATTGTCTCACCAAACTTCAAAGTCAACTTTCTTGGCCATGAGGCAGAGTGTTGGGAGCGTTTGACGCGCATTCCACTGAAGCACACACGGAGAGTGAAATATAGAAGATGTAATTTAATGTCCACAATCCGGTTGACTTCTAAATTGACGTAATACAACAAAAGGATTTGAACAAAAGAGGATTTGAATGAACGAATAGCACGTACGCGGTCAAAAACTGTGTCCTACCTACACTCTGTCTGTCAGGCACCTGTGAGTGAGAATTAAATCAATCTGTGATTCGCGCAACAAAGCGTGTCGGAGGGAGGAGTTCACAGTGCAAGCCACGTCACTCACAGGTAGGATGGCGAGACAGAGGGTGCTTAGGACTAAACAGTTCAGAAACCTAAAAGGTAAGCTAACACAGGTGACCAAAATCAAACCTGCACAGAAATATGGCTCCTACACACTGGCCCCTAATTGGTCACTGCTACTGCAGGGCAATTACTAACATAAAACAAAAAAAGGAGCCATTATACACCAAATAGAAGCCATAGGTCAAGCAATACAATCAGTCAATACAAAAGTTGCCATAAGCACTAAGTAAACAAAAGTACCAGATAAATCCTGGGTAATCAATCACAAGAATATACATTTGTTTTTTTACAATTAGTTTTTTTTTTGTTTTTCTTTTTTTGACCTTTTGTGCGCCAGTAGAGTCTTTCAGGTGAAAAGTGTCAACAGTAGAGTTCCATAAGTTCAATGTATATGTAGTGCAATATGTTGAAGTCCATGTACAGTATGTCACAAAAGTGAGTACACCCCTAACATTTTTGTACTTTTTAAATTACATCTTTCCATGGGAGAAGTCTAAAGATATAATACTTTTGTACAATGTAAAGGAGGCAGTGTACATCTTATATAACAGTGCAAATTTGCTGTTCCCTCAAAATAACTCAACACACAACCATTAATGTCTAAGCCACTGCCAACAAAAGTGAGTACACCCCTAAGTGAAAATGTCCAAATTGTGCCCAAAGTGTCAATATTTTGTGTGGCCACTATTATTTTCCAGCACTGCCTTAACTCTCTTGGGCATGGAGTTCACTAGAGCATCACAAGTTGTCACTGGAATCCTCTTCCACCCCTACATGACGCCATCACAGAGCTGACCTTGAGCTTGAGACCTTGAGCTCCTCCACCTTCCATTTGAGGATGCCCCACAGATGCTGAATTGGGTTCAGGTCTGGGGACATGCTAGGCCAGTCCATCACCTTCACCCTCACCCAAGGTGTGGTCATCTTGGAGGTGTGCTTGGGGTCGTCACCATGTTGAAATACCACCCTGCCCAGTTTCAAAGGGGGGGGGCATCATGCTCTGCTTCAGTATGTCACAGTACATATTGGCATTGGCATGGTTCCCTTAATGAAGTGTAGGTCCCCAGTGCTCGCAGCACTCATACAGCCCCAAACCATGACACTTCCTCCACCATGCTTGACTTTTAGCAGGACACAGTTGTCTTTGTAATCCTCACCTGGTTGCTGCCACACACACCTGACACCATCTGAGCTAAATACGTTTATTTTGGTCTCATCAGACCACAGGACATGGTTCCAGTAATCCATGCCCTTAGTCTGTTTGTCTTCAGCAAACTGTTTGCGGGCTGTCTTGTGCATCATCTTCAGAAGTGGCTTCCTTCTGGGCGGAGCCATGCAGACCAGTTTGATGCAGTGTGCAGCGTATGGTCTGCGCACTGACAGGCCCTTCAACCCAGCCCTTCAGGTCCCCCTACCCCTTCAACCTCTGCAGCAATGCTGCCAGCACTCCTCAGCGTATTTTAAAGACACAGCCTCCGGATATAATGTTGAGTACATGCACTCAACTTCTTTGGTCGGCCATGGCGAGGCTTGTTCTTAGTAGAGCCTGTCCCCTTGAAGCGCTGTATGGTCTTGGCCACTGTGCTGCAGCTCAGTTTCAGGGTGTTGGCAATCTTCTTATAACCTAGGCCATCTTCATGTAAAGCAACAAATTTCTTTTTTAAATCCTCAGAGAGTTCTTTTCCATGAGGTGCCATGTTGAACTTCCAATGACCAGTATGAGAGAATGTGAGAGTGATAACACCAAATTTAACACAACTTCTACCCATTTACACCTGAGACCTTGTAACACTAATGGATCACATGACACCAGGGACAAAAAATGGCTAATTGGGCACAATTTGGACATTTTCGCGTAGGGGTGTACTCACTTTTGTTGCCAGTGGTTTAGACATTAATATTTGTGTGTTGAGTTGTTTTGAGGGAACAGCAAATTTGCACTGTTATATAAGATGTACACTGCCTCCTTTACATTGTAGAAAAGTATTATATCTTTAGACTTCTCCCATGGAAAGATATAATTTAAAAAGTACAAAAATGTTAGGGGTGTACTCACTTTTGTGACATACTGTATGTGCAAACAGTGAATGTAAATGTGGTGCAGTTTGTGAAGTCCATGAATGCAAGTGTATGGGCTGGTGAGTGAGCATGCATAGGTATGTTTGGGTTTATCAGCCATGAGGGCGTGCAATGGGAACTTCTGAGCTGAGCTAAGGTGATTCTTCACCTTCAAGAAGCAAGCAGAGCTTGCTGATGGGCCTCTGCAGAACATTGGTTTTGGTTTGCACCAACACGCTCCGCACAAGACCTTTGGGCCCGGGCAGGGTCTTGATCACTCTACCAAGAGGCCAAGAGTTCCTAGGTGCTGCCGGGTCTACCAGCACCACAATGTCGTTCACCCTGAAGTTCCTCTCAGGGTGGGTCCATTTCTGTTGTTGCTGCATTAGTGAAAGGTATTCTGTGGTCCACCTTCGCCAGAACAGGTCTGTCAGGTATTGGACTTGCTTCCACCGTTTCCTACTGTACATGTCCCTTTTGCTGAAGAGACCAGGAGGTGGCAGTGGTTCGCTCTTCAACTGTAGCAGGTGGTTTGATGTTAAGGGTGTCAGGTCCTTTGGGTCACTGGAGGCAGTGGTCAGGGGTCGGTCATTGAGAATGCATTCAACCTCACACAAGGCTGTCTGTAGCATTTCGTCATCCAGTGTCTGTTGGCGTATAATGGAGAGTAGTACTTTCTTAACCATGCGGATAAGCCTTTCCCATGCTCCTCCAAAGTGCGCCGCATATGGTGTGTTGAATAGCCACCTGACCTGGTTGACCAACAGATACTCTCGGATCTTGTCATTATCCAATTGGCTTAATGCAGTTCCCAGTTCTTTCTGTGCACATGTGAAGTTGGTGCCACAGTCTGTTCTTATGGTCTGTACTGGTCCTCTCCGGCACAGACAACGCCTGATGGCATTGATACAGGAGTCTGTGTATAGGCTCCAGGCTACTTCCAGATGGATGGCTCGGCATACCAGGCAGGTGAAGACCACACCCCAGCGCTTCACACGTGAGCGACCCCTCTTGACTTCCATAGGTCCAAAGAAGTCGATGCCCACGTGTGAAAATGGTGGCAAACTGGGAGTGACCCGATCCCGTGGTAGCTCTGCCATCTTCTGGGTTCCAGGTCTGGCCTGCATTCGTCTGCAAAACACACAAGTTCTGACAATGCGTCTAGCGCAAGAGTTAGCAGAAGGGAGCCAGAATTTTTGTCTAAGTCTGGAAAGCATGTGATTCCTTCCTGAGTGCCCAATGGCTTGATGGATATCTCTCAGGATCAACTTAGATATACAAGATGACTTGGGGAGTATGATTGGGTTTTTTGTACTCACGGGTATGGGAGCTTTACCTATCCGGCCGCCAACCTTCATGATGCCATCTTCTATTCTTGGATCCAGTCTGGATACAGGACTATCAGATTTCACTGGTTTGCTCTCTCTCAAGAGCATCAATTCTGAATCAAAGTGACGTTGCTGTTCGTAACGAATTATTGATTTTTCTGCTTCTTCCAGATCCTCCACTGTTAAGCCCTTTGGCTCATCCTGTTTTCTGGTGGGTATTTTTCCCTTTTTTAGCAGAAATCTCTTGAATTTGATTGGCCATGCCGCAGCTTTTACCAATTTCTTCCATGAGGAGTAGTACTCTATCAGAGTGGTGGTGGCAGCAGCATTGTTAAGATTAACAGCATTCACAGTGACATCAGGCTTCACCTCAGGGTCACATGAAGGGATATGACCAAGTTCCTGCGGCATGCCAGGCCATTCACTTTCCATCTGTGACAGGAAGAGGGGGCCGTTGAGCCACCTGGTGGAATTCAAAAGTGACATTACATGCAAGCCACGTGATGCATCGTCTGCTGGATTTTGTTCAGAGAGTACATATCTCCATTGATGTTTGTTGGAGAGGTTGCGGATTAGTGCCACTCTGTTTGCCACGTAAGTATGGAATCTTTTTGTCGTGTTCTGAATGTACTTCAGTACTGTTGTACTGTCTGTCCAGAAAGTAGAAGTTCCATGTGGAGTTCTTTCTGCAACATCCTGTCAATTTTTACAGCTAATGTCGCGGCTGCAAGCTCAAGTCTTGGAATTGTTAGCCGTTTCAGAGGAGCTACTCAAGCCTTCCCAAGAACAAATGCAACATGAACATTATTGGTGTTACTGAGGAATCTGAGGTAACTTACAGTACCATAGCCTGACTCGCTTGCATCACAGAAATGGTGCAGTTCTGCAGTCTTCACAGTGAAATTCTAAGGCTTCATGCACCTGTCCATCTCAAATCTGCACAACTGATCCAGTTCTGCAAGCCAGCATGTCCAGGGTCTGGTCATCTCCTCAGGAATCATGTCATCCCATCCAAACCTTTCCTGGCAAAGTTTCCGCAGGATTTGTTTGGCCTGTAGTGTAAAGGGTGAAAGGACCCCTAGTGGGTCATAAATGGAACTCACCATAGAGAGAATGTTGCGTCTGGTAGGGGCTTTGTTTTTCACGGCTACACGGAAGGTGAATGTGTCATTTCTGATGTCCCACTGTATCCCCAATGCCCTTTCCAGGGACTGTTTGTCTAAATCCAAGTCAAGCCGTTTCACAATTGCAGCTCTGTAGTTTTCTGGGATGGTTTCCAGAACTTTGTAGTTATTGCTCACCCATTTGTTCAGAGCAAAGCCACCATAGGCACATGCTTTCCTCAGGTCACTAGTGAGTTGGATTGCTTCGGATACAGTGGGCACACTTTTGAGACAATCGTCTACATAAAAGCTGTGTTTGATCATGTCCTGTACATCCACGCTGAGTTGATGAGAGTTGTCCACAGCTGTCTGCTTCAGTGCAAAGTTTGCAATGCTAGGTGATGACACAGCACCGAAAAGGTGAACGGTCATTCGATAGACTGCTATGGGTTGGCTGGTGTCTCCTTGTGGCCACCAAAGGAATCTCAGGAAGTCGCGCTGGTGTTCATGGACTTTCACCTGGTAATACATTGCTTCAATGTCTGCCATTAATGCTATGTTCTCATGTCTGAATCTCAGCAGAATGCCGAGGAGAGGATTGGCAAGATCGGGACCTTGAAGGAGCATGCCATTTAATGATTTGCCCTTGTATGATGCTGAGCAATCAAAGACAACACGGAGCTTTCCCTTTTGTTTGTGGTATACTCCATGGTGTGGTATATGCCAAACGTGGCCATCACACTTCTGTAATTGGCTTTGTGGAACCTTTTCTGCATAGCCCTTCTCTAGGACACTTTCCATGAACGTTTTGTATTCAGAGGCATATGCAGAATCCTTTTTCAGTCTCTTGGCCAAGCTCCATGCACGTTGTGCTGCCATGTCATAATTGTCAGGCAAGGTTGGGTCTTGTCATGAAAGGGTAAGGGTAAGTAGTAGTGTCCGTCTTTCCGAATAAGAGACTTGGACGCCATGTCCATGAACATCTGATCCTCAATGGACATCTCCTTTTTCTCATCATACTCCTTTTCAGGGAAATCATGATTGTACTGAGATATGAGCAGTTGTTTGATACCTCCCAGAGAGATACGGTTGGCTGCGATCCTTGTTCCATCCTCATTCGTAGCAGTGCTGCTGATTGGGCCGTTGCCCACCCATCCAAAAAGTGTTTTTACTGCATACGGTCCATTACCTTGGCTGCGTATGATTTGCCAAGGTTCCATAGCCTTTGGAACGTTAATGCCAATCAGTAGCTCAATGTCAGCATCAATGTTGCGCAGTGTCACTTCACTCAGGTATGGCCATTGATTCAGGTCTTGTTGAGTTAATAAGTCTTTTTTGGTGACTGGAATGGCTTTCTGAGTATAAACATTAGGCAGGTTGATATACACATTGCTGTCTAAGCTACCAACCTCCAATCCTGTGAGCTCGTAGCATTTCACAGGTCTTTCCTGACCCATGGTCTTCAGGGTAATCTGTGTGCTGCGCCCTCTGGTGTTCAGTTTCTCCATCAGCTGTTCAGTGCAGAACGAGGCCGTACTGCCAGGGTCAAGAAAAGCATAAGTTCGAATGATCTTACTTCCACTTGCCACTTTGATCTGGACTGGTACAATGGCCATGGCACAGTTGCTACTGGCCCCTATTGCGGCATGATTTGCTGCTGACACATGAGCGTTTCTGCTGGAGTAGGTGGGTTTGGCTGGAGGTTGCTGCAGTGGCTGTGGCTGTTGTTGTTGGTCATTGCGATCAATGTGTAGCAGTGTGGGGTGCCTTCCTTTGCATGTTTGGCATTCTAGTCTTTTCTGGCAGTTTTTGCTCATATGACCCCGTCTAAGACAGCCAAAGCAGTGGCCATTGTTTTTCAGGTGTTCTACCTTGGTAGAATGAGGCTCTAATGCAAACTTACCACAGACAATTACTGAATGGTCATCATCACAAAAACTGCATGTAGGCAAGTTGGGTGGCTGTCTATAGTTTTGACCCGCAGTGGCTGCCATGGTGGTTGCAAAGCTCTTCTTGGGAGTCTTTGAACCGATCGTTCGTAGATTAGTTGTTGTGCCTTTGGCTGGGGCTGGATCTTTAACGTCACCGAATATGGGATGCAGCAAGATATTTGCCTGTGTATCCAGAAATTCCACAAGATGTTTGAATTTGATACGAGTCCTTTTCTGCTCATATTCGTACACTACATCGTTCACGCAGCTTGTATGGGACCTTGGACAACAGCAGTTTCAGGTTTGATGCAATGTTTAGTTCATCCATGTGGTCTAAATCATTCATGGCATTCAAGCATTCTTTCAGGTACAGGACATATGAATGTAGTGATTTCCCATCGTCAGGCTTAACGGCTGCCCAGTTCAAAGCCTTTTCGATGTAGGCATTCGCAATTTTCATTTCATTGCCAAAGTGTCTTTCAAGCAGCTGTTTGGCCTCAATGTAGCCTTGGCTGGGGTTCATGTGCATGCAGCTACGCACTAGATTTTTGGCCTGCCCTGATGTAAACTGCTCTAAAAAATAAAGCCTGTCCTGGGAATTACTAGTTTTATCTTCGATGACATATTTGAAGGCATGCATGAATGTCTGGTAAGACAGCGGATCACCATTAAAAACTGGCACTTCCCTCTGTGGCAGTAATGAGAGATTCTGCTGCTGTATCATTAATTCTGTGAGCTCTTTGTGCGTTTGTAGCATTGAACTATTCAGGTCTGCACTATTTCTGCCACTAGAAGTAGCATGGGGGCTGAATGACGATGTTGCAACTTGCTCACCTGCGCAGAGATGTTTGACCGCCTTCTGCAGTGGTGTCTTGGGCACTGCGGCAACGTGAGCGTATTCAATAGCAGAGGCGTCAGGGAAGGTATGGTCCACGTTCTGATTGTAATATTCTGTCATTCCATCTGTCTGCTGTTCAGAGTCCTCACGCAACACTTTTAATTTGGCGTCAGCAGCATTGAGCTTTGTTTTAAGTTCCAATTGTTCCATTTTTGATTTTAAAGCAACTTCCTCCAATTTCAGCGCTTGTAATGCGGGCAGTGCCCCTAACTTTCCTCTTCGCTTTAAGCAGAGTGATTTAAAGTGTTCCTCCGCTTCCGCGGCACTCTGCGCTTTTGCCTCCGACATTTCAATTCACACAGCTTGCTGTCCGTTTTTAACCAAAATCAAAGAAATGAAAGTCAAGTTCTGCTGCCTTTGAGTCTGTCCAATTATTCCCAAATGTTCCACTTACTCACAACGCCAGGCGAAGTCTCCTTTTGCTGTGTCCTGAAATTTCGGCTCATCCAAGGCAGCAAACGTTCTCCCCTTCTCGTTTGTTAAATCCACATCGGTTGGTAATCCTTTTCCTAATTCCAGCGTCAGCTCTCGGAAAGTTTTTGACTAATGTTATGGCCAATTGTCTCACCAAACTTCAAAGTCAACTTCCTTGGCCATGAGGCAGAGTGTTGGAAGCGTTTGACGTGCATTCCACTGAAGCACACACGGAGAGTGAAATATAGAAGATGTAATTTAATGTCCACAATCCGGTTGACTTCTAAATTGACGTAATACAACAAAAGGATCTGAACAAAAGAGGATTTGAATGAACGAATAGCACGTACGCGGTCAAAAACTGTGTCCTACCTACACTCTGTCTGTCAGGCACCTGTGAGTGAGACAATTAAATCAATCTGTGATTTGCGCAACAAAGCGCGTCGGAGGGAGGAGTTCACAGTGCAAGCCACGTCACTCACAGGTAGGATGGCGAGACAGAGGGTGCTTAGGACTAAACAGTTCAGAAACCTAAAAGGTAAGCTAACACAGGTGACCAAAATCAAACCTGCACAGAAATATGGCTCCTACAAATTTGGTTTTCATACCACAGGTACAAATACCTGTGCTCCCTGTTCTTGTACGAAACGCACACAATGGAGATACATATTGTGACACCATGAGAGGTCTGGGTGGGGTAGTTCAATTAGTGCAAGGACACAATGTTCAAATCAAAGTCTTTTTTAATGATGTTTCAAAGGTTTTTAACAGAAAAGGCAATTCAATTTCAAAAAGGCAAACTGAGGATTCTTTTTTTCAACGGTCAACTCAAACAATGTCTCTGTATGAAATCAAAAGGATCTTCCTCAAAAATAGAGTCTCTTTCTCCCCTGACAAATGAATGTCTATTTCCCCCACAGTTCACCGCTCACACTCTTACCCCAGTAAGTGTAAGCCCTGGCGTTTGCAGGTAAAAGGTAATCCAGCATGTGAGTAGTCCTTTCAGCAGGTTGGTATTCCTTTCAGCAGGCTCTTCAAAAGTAATCCGCATGCACAGGAGGCTACAGTTTTCCTTGTTGCTCCTCCGGCTCCCTCTCAACAATGACTGTGTAGAGCTCTTTTCAAGCTCCTCTCAACAATCAGTCCCTAATTGGTTTCACCTGAGGGCTGATCTTAGTTGCTGCTGGTGTGTTGCACCCCCGTTTTGAGGTGCAGTTCACCGTTTCCTCCAGTAGATGGAGCCCTGCCGAGTGGAGGTTGCAGCCATCTTACCGGAACATAGCGTCCCTCCAGGATGCAGCCTCTCGTGGTGTCACAATATATTCTGGGAAGAGATTCTATCTTGTCTTTCTTCCTGCACACAAGGTTCACACAACAGTCCTCAGCTGGGCCAGTAGATGACAGCCTACAGTCTGGATATGTAAGGCCTGTGTCTCTTCTTCTCCTTCTGTAATGGGATGACAGTCAGTACGTGCACATGGTAGGATCCGATTGGATTGGATTGGGATTGGTTTGGGTGTTGCTACCCAACGGGTGGTCTGTCCCAAAATCCAAGTGCACGTGGAGTTCGTATAATCAGATAATGGTCAGAGACCTGGCCCTTTCCGCTACACTAGGTGGTTGGCGCTGTGGTGACCCAGCTAGAAGGGGACATTCTGAGAACTTTATCTAACGTTCCCCTAGAGGTTCTCTAAAGGTGTCAAATGTCCAGAACCTTAGGAGAACATTTGGGACATTCTTAAAATGTCCTCTTAAGGTTATGAAAGTGCAACAATTCAAAGCAACCAAAATAACTGTGAGGGAACATCCCATTTTGGTTATTTTTGGTGACACTGCAACATTCGGAAGTGAAACATTTGGGACATTAATGGAACGTTCTCATTTAGTTCCTGTTTGGTGACGTAATAACGTTCCCTTGAGGACTTCAGAGGGACGTTCTCTCTTGGTTATCTTTTGGTGAAACTGTAACGTTATAAAAATAACATTTGGAACATACTGGCAACGTTCCCATTTAGTTCTCGTTTGGTGACATAATAACGTTCCCTTGAGGACTTAAGAGGAATGTTCTCACTTGGTTATCTTTTGGTGAAACTGTAACGTTACAAAGATAACATTTGGAACATGCCGACAACGTTCCCATTTGGTTCCTTGTTGGTCATGCGATAATGTTCCATTGGGAACTTATGGGGAACATTTTTTTTTGCTGACACTGCAACATTTGGAAGTGAAACATTTGGAACATTAATGGAACGTTCTCATTTAGTTCCTGTTTGGTGACGTAATAACGTTCCCTTGAGGCCTTCAGAGGGGCGTTCTCTCTTGGTTATCTTTTGGTGAAACTGTAACGTTATAAAAATAACATTTGGAACATACTGGCAACATTCCCATTTAGTTCTCGTTTGGTGACATAATAACGTTCCCTTGAGGACTTTAGAGGAATGTTCTCACTTGGTTATCTTTTGGTGAAACTGTAACGTTACAAAGATAACATTTGGAACATGCCGACAATGTTCACATTTGGTTCCTTGTTGGTCATGCGATAATGTTCCATTGGGAACTTATGGGGAACATTTTTTTTTGCTGACACTGCACAAAAACCCCCAATTTCTCTGCCAGGAAAAGCTTGTTGCATGGCTACACATGCGTGTATTGCTGGCAAACTCGTATGCATCTCTCCCCTGATCTCCTCCCTTCCCCTTATACAGTCTAAATAAAGACTTTTTTTGTGATTTCAAATTAAAATTGAGTGACAGTGATTTGTATCTCCTATTCATATTTCAAACCTGTAGTCAAAGAAAGTAAGTAAGTGGGCTAAGAAAGGCTAAAAAAAGTAGCCTTCCATGACTCTTTGATAACCAGCCTTTGAATTGCTATTGGTTGTAATGAGACTGCTCCTATTGTTCAATATGAGTGAACAAATTCTGATTAAAAAACATAAACAACTACAAATGTTCTGTTGGTTCCCTAAACATTTTTGAGAACATTTTGAGAACGTTGTAGAAACAACCTAGAGGGAACGTTTTTCTTGGTGGTTCCCCAAACATTCTTAAAACATCCTGAATGTTCCCTAAAAGTTCCCAAAAAAACCTTCCCTACACATTAAAGGAACTCCACAAAAAAACGTGGAGAGAACATTTTTTGAAAACTTACAGGGAACATTCCTTCCACCAAAGAGAACGTTCTAAGAACGTCCCCGGAACGTGAAATTTCCAGCTGGGCAACCAGTGGTGTTATAGCTACTTCTATCGATCTATTTTAATGCAAAGAATGTCTGTTCCATGCATAACTCTCGAACCACTCATCCACTTGATCTCAAATTTGGAGGGCGTCGTCATAATGTTACCAGTGTGTGCAGTGCCAAGTTGTTTCGTGTTGTTTGGGCAAAAAATGCCAAAGATATCGGTCAAACAAGCTTGACAAACTTTTGTCTTGTGTCACTCTGGTCGTAGCCATGACAACCCAGGCTGATAGGATTTACAACGCTAGCTGCTACAATGTTGGACATAACACGACTAACGACATAACTACAATAATGGACATAACACAAGTAAACATTTACCCACAACAAAGCTGCTACATAGGTTAGATGTGCAACAGCAAACTACAGCACTGCACACATATGCCTACAGTGCATACAGACGACACGTAGAGGAGACTGTTGGTTCGAGACTTATGCGTGGAACAGACGTTCCTTGCATTAAAAGATAATAATAGATCAACAGAAGTACGCCTAGTTATAACACCACTGGTTGAGTAGCGCCACCCACCACCTAGCGTAGCGGAAAGGACCATTATCTGATTACACAAACTCCACGTGCACTTGGATTTTGGGACAGACCACCCGTTGGGGAGCAATACCCAAACCAATCCCAATCCAATCTGATCCTACCATGTGCACGTACTGAATGGCTGCTGCTTCTGCATTCTAAAGGATTTTTACATGAAAGTGGAACAAAATTAACCCAATAGCAGGCTAGAGCTTTACAAAGATGCATTTCCCCGAATACGGTCTGGTTCTTATCTAGATAAACAAAGTCTAATGATCATTACTAAAAGGTATGTGTAAGTCATAACACTTTTTTCATTTTTTACATACATCTTTCTGTGTCTGTCTGTCTACTTTCTGTTAGTGTGTTAGTAGTCTGTTAGTGGCCACTGCAGTTGTCTACAGTCAGGAAGTGCATGACAAATTAAAGAAAACACAGATTGAGGGATGATCATACTTTCAAAAAGATAAATGTGTCATCACATACACAAAAATTCTTTTATAATACCAATGTTTGATATTCATAGCAGATCACCTTGTATGATTGATCTGTTGAATCTCAAATGTATTACAGTAAATCTCAACAAAAGGACACAAACCACTGGCAAAGATACAGATATAACATGCGATTAAATAAACCTCCTGAGGCTATTTTGCATCATTTTTGTCCTGGTCGCCCAATTCCCTGGACTGTGCTCCACTTATAACTGTTGTTGCTATGGCAATTTATTACTGTGTCAGTGTCATAGGCCACCAGTGCTGGGATATTTCATGAACACCCTTAAAGTAAAATAAATGGGAGAATCTCAAGGCCGTGCATGAAAATATTGAAACAGCCAAGTCTTGGTTTCTAAAGCTATCTTAAACGAAAATATGTGTATTGATTTAGGTACTTAGCTGGGCAACCATGAATCATTCAGTAAGTGTGTGTGTCTGTAGGTGGTTAAGTGTTCAGGCATAGATACAGTATGTGTGTGGGTGTGACGAACGGACAGACGGACAGACGGACGGACGGACGGACGAACAGACAGACAGACAGACAGACAGACAGACAGACAGACAGATAGATAGATAGATAGGTAGATTTTGTTGTTGATAGTGAACAACAATGGGGAAACAGCACACTGAGTGTGTGTAGTTTTGGTGCGGCCTGCAGCTGTGGAGGTGGAGAGGTGGCATGGAACCTGCTGTGAGAGGAGAGAGGAGCCAGAACGCCCCCACAACTCCTACAGCCCCTGCCAGGCCTGAGGTAAACCACACATGTAGACGTGCACACACAGACACACACACTCTCTTTCTCTCTCTTCCTCTCTCTCTCTCACCATCTTTTTTCTAATACATATACACACTTAGTAACAGTTCTCACTTTCGGTCTTACTATTTTTTTCTGGTAAATACATATACTTATTAACAAACAAACTCTCTCTGTCTCTGTACACACACACACACACACATACATACATACACACACACGCACGCACACACACACACACTAGGCCACCCACAAATATATATTTCAAAACACAAATCCAGGGGGTGCAGTGGTGCTGTGGTTAGAACATCTGACCATGAACAGGCATTTGCCTAGAAGACTTTAAATCGGACCTGTCATTTCCCAACCCTTCCCCATCACTCCCCCACTTACTCCCTGTCACCATCTTCACTGTCCTGTCTAAATAAAGCTACAAAAAGTCCACAAAAAACACAAACCCAGGATTAAACAATTGCCCTTTGAAATGATATAAAACCTTGAATGTAAGACTTTGGTGAGAATTGTGCCCCATCTAGAGGCAATTGTCTGGTACTTTTCTATAGTTTTACTTCAGTGACTGAGATGACTGTGGCCACTCGTGGCCACTCATAGCCTCTTGGGAGGTGTGCTTTTGGAGGAGGAGTTGAGAAAGTGGCTACAAAAACTATTTGCTGTCTCTGTAGGGGCAACCCTCTAAGCCAGCAGCTCATTACCACAGTTAACCCAAATGTGTGTGTGCATTACTGTGTGTGTCTGCATGAGTGCAGAGTCCTTTCAGTGCGTGGTCAGGTCCTACATCAGTTAAAAACAGGTAAAATAAACAGGTAAAAATAAACAGGTGCAAAGGAGATTTTTCAGACTGTCAGTCTAGAATTCCCTCTTGTATTTAAAGAAACTGAAAAGGAATCATAGCAATTTGCTAATTCAGCTTTAATCTAACCTTACAGACACTCTATATTTACCTCTCTGTTGCAGTTCATATCTATGCTCTGTTTTATGTTTTCTTTTTAATTACACAGCAGAGCAACACCATACTGCCACACATATGTGTCATAATTGAATTGAATTTCCTACCAATTACTTTATCTTGAATATGGCTTTAACTGTCTGCTTTGTTAGCAGTATAATTTATTTATCTACCTGTCTGTCCATCTGTCTGTTATATACAGTTGTTTAGTCAAATACTAAACTTTATTTTGAATATAAATCTGTTTTTTTTTGTAACATATCTTGCCTAAAATTAGGGACAATAAAGATGTAAACACCTATCAGTCAACTCTTAAGACAAGGCATTAAGGTCATACCAAAGCAAATCTACCAAGTGTTAATATTTTAAATAAAACAATTCACAAATCTGGATGCCTTCTTTGCGTTGGTTTTAGAAAAGGCACTGTGGTTTTGATTTGTAACAACTATTTTTAGTGAATTCACTGCACTTACATCAGAAAAATCTACTGTATGTATGCATATTACATGACAAACCATCATCACTGGTTGCCTTCCTCATTCATTGTGTGTTTAAGATATAGTATATCCAGTTTTAACCTGTTCACATCAATCTATTTCCACATAAGGTTAGTACTGTCTTGTGATGGCCTTGAGAAGAGTTTAACGGCATGCATATTACGGAGGGTGCCAGGATAAACAAAGAGAGATAAATGATTAACATCTAAGAAGGAAATCAGCCCTCTTTATTTTATGCATTTACATATACATCAACAAATCCATAATTGCATGTGACAGAACAAAAACAAATGTAATGTTGCTTAAACATTTTGTACTGCTTTTTATGTTTTACAGCCAAAAATAAAGTTTAATCCAAAAAAGCAAATGCTCGTATTTGGTGTAATTATTCACTTACAAACAGCATTTAATTGACATTATGTACATGACAAAAGGTCCACATAAAAAAGTCATCGATTTTATAAAATAAAACATTCCTCAATTGTATAAATGATCAAACCCACCAACTACAACAATCACAATTTTATTTGGTAATGTCACTATGTTAATATTTATACCACAGATGACTATACCTTATGGCAATCAAGTGGTGATGAGTCTGAAAAGCAAGCCCTTGACATTTGCAATATTTATGCTTCAGAACAGCCTGCTTTGTTTGTATAGTATGGGAATGGTTCCCCGTGTCAGGGTCATATCATCATAAACTTGTTGCAGCGCATGCTGTTAATTCTGTCTCTGCTGTCTTCCGAGGAAATACGATCCTGTAACAACAGCCTTCTTCAGTGTGGAAAAAAGCTTTTTTGTTCCCTTCTGGGAATATGAGGATCCAAAAAGTACAAGTGAAGTAGTACAGCCTCCAAGTGTTTAGACTTGACCAGAACTATAATTACATGAGTGAAAGAGGTGGCTGCTGCCAGGCAAACATCACGAATTGGGTACTGCGGTTATTAACTGTAAGTTAACTCTCTCTGTAATTTGTCACTGTCACTGGATTGATATGTTGATACTTTTTAATATATAGATAATATTGTATGTTATGTATATGTAAATGCTTATATAAATATCAATGCATATAAATGTAGCTCTACTTACGTCAGTCAGTCCATGAACCATCTGAGGACAACTCATCTAAACACTTCATTTGTCAAAACTAGAGATGCTTTTGTTTTTGACCTATTTCCTTTCAATATTTTTTTGTGTAAGAATCACTTTTAAATTTCCTTATTACATAAATTTACTTTTGAAATAGAAACATCTTATCTGTCAGCAACAACATTGACTCTGTACATCTGAGCTAGTACACAATTGTTAGAGTGTTGTCTTTAAAATATAATCTCAAATACTGATTCTTCTACTAATGCAGAGTGTTTTATATAGTGTTTATATATAGTTTCATACATTTACAATGCTTTAAAACTAATGCTTATTTTGTGAATGCATGCCTCATGGGCCCTTGGCCATGGCTATGTTGACTTTCCATTAAAGAATCGCATGGATTGGCATAAATGGGCATAAATTGGCATTCCTAATATAACCTATGTAATTAGATAGTGTGCAAATGTAGCCCAAAGGACTCTGAATAGTCTCCAAATCTGTCATCATCAGCATGCAGGATGACCTACATCATATACCACGGAAATGAAACAGAAGGCAACTGCACCGATGTCGACCATCTGGTGAAGCGCTACTACCTGCCTGTCATGTACAGCCTGGTGTTCATCATAGGCCTGGTGGGCAATGTGACCTCGCTGCTGGTTTACTTCACCAAGCTGCGGCCGTGGAAGAGCAGCAGCGTGATCATGGTGAACCTGGCCTCCACCGACCTACTCTATGCCTTCAGCATGCCCTTCTTTGTCTACTACTACACCCACAGTGACTCTTGGACGCTGGGCAGCTTCATGTGCCGCTTTGTGCGCTTTGGCTTCCACTTCAACCTCTATGGCAGCATCCTGTTTCTCACCTGCCTGGCCATCTTTCGTTACGTGGCCGTGGTGCACCCCATGCGGGCAGCCGAGATACAGCGGGTGCGGTGGGGGGTGCTTGCTTGCATCACTGTCTGGGCCCTGGCGGCAGCTGAGATCGCCCCCATGCTGACCATGATCTCCATAGTGGAGTTCAACAATAAAACCTACTGCCTGGACTTTGCCAGCAATGATCCCGAACAGGTGTGGCTGTACGGCTGGGTGCTGACAGTCGTGGGTTACCTGCTGCCCCTGGTGGTGGTGTGTGGGAGCTACATCCGCATTGTGCGCGAGCTGGCCCAGGGGCCACACATGCGCAGCCAGGGAAGGGTGAGGGCACGGCGGCTCATCGTAGTGGTGATGGTGTGTTTCGTGGTGTGCTTCATGCCCTACCATGTGTTGCGCGTTCTGCGGGTGTTCACACGCCGCAAGACTGACTCATCCTGCCTCATGGAGCGCTGGGTGCATGCTGCCTACATCATCTCGCGTCCTCTGGCAGCCCTGAACACCGTCTTCAACTTGGTACTGTATACTCTCGCTGGCGACCGCTTCCAGGTGGCCTTCCTTAGCCTCTTCAAGTGCCAGGCCTTCAAGTGTCTGGCCAAAGCAAAAGCAAGCATCACTCTAGCAGTCATCAGCAAAGCCACCTCCAACACAACAAGAGAAGCTGACACAAACACCACCAAATAGCATAGTGTTTGTGCATATGTGTTCTTTCACAAGAGGATTTTGCTACGTTTGGTCTTACAGTGATATAACTGTCTTTGAAAAGTCAAAACCTATACGGCAGCCTATACTGTTAGAAGGCAAAGAGTTTTAGGCACTATATTCTCCTGCAACCTGAAATTCATTCAAATGTCATCCACATTTTACACAAGGCTGGCCATTTCCAATAGAACAGGTAAAGAAGGTTGTGAACAAAGGATACAGAGGACACAAGTCAATGGGCTGGGATATTTTTTTCTGCTGTGTATGTGTATGTGTATGTCTCTCTCTCTTTCTCTCTCTCTCTCTCTCTGCATGTGTGTTTAAGGGACGGAGGGAGGGAGAGAGAGAGAGAGAGAGAGAGAGAGAGAGAGAGAGAGAACAGGACTTTCCCAGCATATGTCTTGACAGTAATTATCTCCAGGCACACGAGTACTTACACGAGTAATTACAGAAATAAAACAGTACCCATGGACCATTTATTTAAGTCCCTTTATATATAGCATTGTGGAGGTTGCTTTATTTTGTAATTACTTCTTTGTCATGTCCACTGTCTGTTTAGCATAAAACCTTTACAAATATGAGCCTTCTTGTTTTTTTTCGTCTTCAGTACATCATTTATCTAAATGTCATAATAAGGATCCCAGTGAGGCTATGTCTATGTCACAACCTTTAATCCCAAAAGATCATATTACACACTGCATCATGTAATAGTCAGGAAACTCCAGTGCTGGTAGCAATATGGGAAGATTACATAGCTCCTATTTCAGCGTCCTAAATATAACCACTCAACAATAATCTGTTACGTTCAGGAAACAGGAAGACCCAAATGCAGACAAAGATTCCACTCAGGTTTCTTTTTTTCTTGTCAGAAGTTTCAAAAAGACAAAGAAAGACAGTCCAAAAAACCCCAGCAACAGCAAACAAACAGGCAGACAGGTTCCAAAAAGCAGACAAATCAGGTTTTATTTTCAAATCACAGATGAAGCACAGCAATCTGGCAAAGAGCACACAGAAAACTGAAATTAAGTAGGAGGAAGACGACAGATAATTGGGCCAGGAAAACAAGGAGCAGACTAATGAGCAGGAGAGGTGTTGGCTAAAGATGGCAGGAGAAGCACATGGCAGGAGTGGGTGGAGTTTAGATGGAAACAAAAAAGCACATGGTCACAAAAACACACAAGACAGGCAGTACACAAACAGCCCAGCAGGGGCTAGGCACCCATGTAAACAGATACTGACATAACACCAATCTCGAGGGTTTTCTGTGACAGCTCATTACCTCCGCCAAGGAGGTTATGTTTTCAACGACGTTGGTTTGTTTGTTTGTCTGTTTGTTTGTCTGTTTGTTTGTGAACAACATAACTCGAAAAGTTATGGATGGATTTTGATGAAATTTTCAGGATAGGTCAGAAGTGGCCTAACTTAGAACTGATTTGTTTTTGGTGGTGATCTGAATAACCATCTGGATCCACGAATTTTTTATTCAGTGAAGTTACCAGTGTAGCATGGAATCTACAGAGACTTTTATTTTGAATATAGGAATATAGGTTGGTACGGAAATGAGGCTCCTGTTGCGAGTCAAGGAGTTGTTGAGTTTTTGGTTAGAGGGTTCAGTGAAAGACAGAGGAGAGTTAGAGCGGTAGTGGTGAGCAGCCCAGTAGTTCATGTTGGCAGTGGAAATTAGATAAAGTACTTTCCTGCACCGAAGAGCCAACCAAGTTCGTATGAACATGAGTGCACGAACCCACTAGTTAACTATTACACCAGTAATAAAATGTTTTAACATGATTAATGTCTTTTAATGTCTTAAGGTGAGAATGACAATAAGGTGGAGCCTTAAGCTGCCTTGGTGGAGGTCTGCGCTCTCTGAGTGCTTTTCTAGTTTTCATTAATTCATTGTTCTCTAGGACTTTTTAATTATATATTATGCTACAGGGTTTTCACAAGTTGCACAAGGTTGCTCATGTTATTTTTTTCACAAAATACAGTATATTTTGCCATGTGGGAAATCCCCCGAACAGTCTTTGTCATGACAGATTTTGTTTGAGGCATTTACCAGGTGTAGGAATCTAGAAATTCCAAATGTTTACAGTAATGCAAATGCACTGGTCTCAGGTTGCTGTCAGCAGGGACAAAAAAAGATTTCCGAGCAGGAAGACCTGCTCAGTCTCAGTTCAACAACAATCCAGTATAACTAGAACTGTACTTCACTGTCATTAAGTGTAACATTATATTCGATTTTAAATCCCCCCCCAATTTTAAATCGCCCTCTTTCCTTTCCACTCGTTTACCTCTTATTTACGCCTCTCACCCCTCCCTCTCTCTTCCTATCTTTTCTGCCTAACCATTGTCACTCTAATGGGCCCTATGACAAAAAGCTGATTTGTAAATTATATTTACTTTGCATGATGGGGTCGCTAAGTAAGTCTGTAAACACAGTATCTGGTAAATCTTTGACGACTCTTTGACAGATAGTAAATGCCAAGTGCCTCATTGCTGTGAACAATTTACATGCAAGTTTCAGGGTAGTATTCTGGTAAGAACTTAAATGGACAGAGTGCACATCAAACAGTGCTGGAACAGACATAATGCCCAGGCTTTAGATGGAAGTCCATCTGAAAAAACAAATAATGTAAGTTGTTTACGTAGCCTAATATATGTTTATTATGTAAAAAGATGGATACATTAGAATATATAGTGAGTACTGTACATCATGAGCATTGTGCATCATATCAGTCAGCAAGATAATTTAGTGATTTTATTTCAGTCTATGTACATACTGCCATAACAATGTGCATGTCTTGGGTCTCTTTTCCAGAGTCTAGCTCTAACTGGAACACAATCCCCTTCGAGCACAGGGGCAAGCAAAAACTCTCGCCTTTGTTTTTTTTTACAACTTTCTTTTTTCCCAGCGAGAGAAACTTTAAGCAGAATTGGAATTATGAGCATACATCACCAGCAGTAGATAATATCCAATTATATATATATATATACTAGAAGTCGGCATAAATTGTGACATAGATATGTAGTGGTTAAGGGGGAGCAGGCAGGATAGCAGGGAAAATGCAGGTGTACAGGTGCTGTCTCAGGGAAATAGGCTGTTGCCAGTAAATGATGGGTGATTGACAGTAGATCCGATGTGAGTTTTAAGAAAAGACAAGATATTTGTGCACTTAGGAAGAGTACTTTTTTGGATTTAAGTCTTCCTCACTTATTGTCACCTACTACTGTTTGATAGAACGCTTGACATTTTTCAAGACTTATCCTGTCTTATACTCCTAGATTTTGCCATATTACTATTGTTATGAGTCTGGGCGTTGAGTTTATTTTCTAAGTCTAATTCACAGGGTACAGCTGGTCTGTAAAAAAAGGAGGTGGTAATACTAACTGAAGTAGATACAGCAAAATGCTTATTAGACTGGTGAAAGTGGGCCGCAAATGTGTAGAAGTCATGTGAAAGACGGCATTGTAAAAATAACAGCGCAGGTATGTAGCAGCCCAAAGGGAATGGGCAGCACAGCAGAGGAAGGACAGATAAATGCAAACATGAGACAATCAGCACAAACACTAGCACAAGAAGATGATGTGATGATAGAGTGTAAAGTTTTAACCCCATTTTTGGATATTCAAGTGATGCCCTATAAGGGAGAGAATAAAGGCAATTCAGCAAATCACACCCTAAACTTTAACCCTTGGGCCATGACTGCTGGAAGTAGAGCTTCCAAAAATACACTCAACTCACAGGTATTTCCTTCCACAGTAATCTTTGCTGAAAGACAAAGGATTTGTAGAGGGGGGAGAGAAACATGAGCATTGACTTACACCCAAATGGCTGAGAGAGAGAGGAAACAAAGGTAAAAGGAGTAGCTCATCAATGGCAATACCTTGATGTAGCTAACGTACTTGAGGAGGAAAGAATATCTGATAGAGTAAGCAAGGTTGCTATGTAGAATAAGACACAATTTGAAAGATTTTAGGTTATGAAATTTTTGGCTGGCCTTTGAGGAGTTCATTACATTCAGTGGCAAGGGAGTAGGAAGGTATACTGCAGTAGGTACTGGATTATGGTTCTAGCCATAGGACGAGGAATGTTTTGAGATTGCATAAAAAGATAGAAAAGGAAATGTATTCACAGATGAAGCCTGAAGGATTAGTGCTACACTACATTTTGAAGACAAATACTGTACTTTTTAATCCACTACAAATGTGAGCATGATGTACTCGTTACATTGGTAAGAGGTGGATGTGCTCAAGTCCTACCTAATACATTTTGGGTCTAATTTTGCAACAATGTGATAAATCATATTTTATAGATAGAGATCATAAATGTACCTCCAGTGTTGGGGAGTAACGCGATACATGTAATTCCGTTACGCAATTTAATTACAAAATAAATGTAACAGTAATACATTACAGTTACTGGAGAAAATGTGTAATTCAATTACAGGTACTTTTTATTTTTTTCAAAATTACAATTTGAATTACATCTTAATATTGTCAGCAAAACCTGGCTAAAACAGCCTATATTAAAAAAACTGTTTCGTGTGTTTTTCTTATAGGCTACCATAGCCTACAAAACATCCCTGTTGCCATTTCCCTCCACAGTTGGATGCAGGGCTTTGTGTTCAAGTGTATCACTTTGTAGGTACAACCACACATAAACTACGTTTCCCATGATCCTCCTTAGTTTCCTCTTTCCATGAATCTCCTTCCTTAGCCACACCTCAGGTGATAACCCATTCTCAGGTTTCACACTCAGGTTTAAAACCACAGGCGCGCTGTTGCTCAGCCTCTCTGTTCTGTGGGTCGTCAGACCTCATGGATGTAAAGAGACATCTTCTCTCTGTTCTGTGGGTCGTCAGACCTCATGGATGTAAAGAGACTCTCTCTGTCCTGCTGACCAACGGGTCGCATGGACGCAAAGGGACACTCCTCTCTGCCCTACCGGCCAAGGAGCCAGGCAGACAATGGACCTCGTCAGCATGCGCAAGTAAATAGACAAAGAATGGCCTTTGCACAAGGTCACCTAGTACTCTAACTCGAGTACACAAGCTTACTGGAAAGGCAACCAGCTTCCCTTCCTCAATCGTAGGCCTAGAGCCACGAACAGGGTATGAGCGGACCCCTCTAAGCTACCCGTTGCACGAGCAACATTTTGAGTTTGAATAGAACGGACTACTTCTAATCGCGAAGCCGATCCCCAGCCAAAGACGCTGAGGAAGTACAGTTCTGAATGTCTATGCGCGACGAACCACCGCAGGAAACCTCTTAATCGCGACGTCGATTCCCGGCTACAAGCCGAGAGAGCTTTCCTAAAATAAGGACTCTTCCTCCATCGGATCATCACAGATCGTCCATGGAACCGGACTCCCTCAAATGGACTCCCCTGAATCAAGGATTCTCCAGCAAAGAATTCAAGCAACTCCATCAGGAAACAAAGGCAACCTTCACGTGAGCACTTGGGCATAGATAGGATACTCTTTAGCACAGCAAGAAAGTGTTAAACTGTCTGATGTAAACATACACATTGTTTTCACGTAGACTTTGACTGACCATTTGTAATGTTCTTTTTATTTGCTACTTTGATAGACAGATCATGCATGCTCTGCTCTCTCTCTCTCTCTCTCTCTCTCCCTCTCGCTAACTCTTATCTCATGCACCATACTGAGATACCTGGTGGAAAGGAATGCTAACGATAGCCTAGCAGAACTAGTCTATTGTTTCAGAGTGAGCTAATCCTGTGCCCTTCCCCCGCTCTTGCGCTTCCCTGGCACAAAGATAAAACTCTCACATATTTCTCTGACCATTTGCCGATACAACTGGGAACCCCCGTTCCCCCTCTTCTCTCTCTCCCTCTCTCTTACACACACACACATACATACACACTATCCTATTATCTTGTATATATGCACAACCTGTTAGATTAGTTCATATCTGTAGTTTATTAGTTAATAAACTATGCCTTTGGAATAAATTGTGTTGTGCCTGTTACTGTTGCTGTATTCATGAAAGCTATGGAATGAATTCCCTGCCAAAACGTCTGTACTCGTAGAAATATCTTGTGCTTGTAAAAAGAATTTGTGTACACGTGGAAATATTTTGTGCTTGTAAAAAAAATGTGTGTGTGCGTGAAAATCTGTTTTGTCTCTGTAACAAAGTTTTGTGCTTGTAAAAAAAATGTGTGTGCGCGTGAAAATCTGTTTTGTCTCTGTAACAAAGTTTTGTGCTTGTAATAAAAATTTGTGCTTGTAAATATATTTTTTGTACATGTAAAAATACTTTGTATTTGAGAAAAAAAAACCAAATCTCCCACAGGCACATTTTTTTTACGAACACAGATTCTTTTTACGAACACAAAACCCAAGTGTGAAATCTCTGCCAAAACTTCTCATCCAATCACCAAACGTCTTACTCACCGGCCAATCAAGTTGCCGCCTTTATTTAGAAACGGCGAGGAGGCATATTTTCCGGACACTGATGATCATATCTGCTGTGTTCCATGGGAGACGATGCGGGAGCAATGGTACGTGAATTCTATATGTAGCCATGTACAATAAAGTAGCCAAGTTAACGGCGAACTTGCTGCAGTTGTCTTGCTGCAGACGTTTTGGCAGGGAATTCATTCCATAGAAAGCCACCCAGTCTTAAGAACTCCAAAAGCCTTCATCCAGTCCAAGTGTGTGTAAATACTATTGACTATAGTGCATTGTGATACTGTAAGTAACATATTATTACTATAGCGGTAGTATAAGCATAACATTTTGGTAATATACCATCAATTTAACTCTTTGGTGATTAATTATTTAACATAAGAATTAATGGTAATATTAATGGAATTGATTTTATGAGACTGATCAATTAATGCCAATTATACCCACATTTATTATTGGCGCCAACTTGTAACGAGACTGATTGTCCCTACAACTTCTACAGCGCCACCACGTCTGCCAGTACATGCCTTTGGGTTCTGGGTCTGAATTTCAGTTGCTAACAACATACTACCAGCAATGTAAGAAATGCATTCCATAGCTGGAAATTCAAAAAACATTTCCGATATGTCGCTGAAAAGGGCATTAATTTAAGGTCAACACTGGCAGTAAAAATGTTTACGGGGAAAAAATCATGAAAACATTTGAAAAGTAATCAAAAAGTAATAAGTTACGTTACTCAGATAAAGTAATTCAAAAAGTTACACTACTATTACATTTTAAACAGGGTAACTTAACTGTAACAAATTACATTTCTAAAGTAACCTTCCCAACACTGTGTACCTCCTAATGTTGATGACTTGATCACACTTTCTTAGCATTCTTAGCATTGTTAGTACTGTTAACATTCTTAGCATGCTTGCTAACAAACATTAGCTAAGTCAGTGAAGTAGCACTGTTAGAATAGTTAGTTAGAGCTTTATTGATCCCCCATGGGGCAATTGTATTTGCAGTACAGTCGCTGGCACAAGACATGAGACACAGACAGGCATATCAACAACAAAAGAACACATACACAGCCAAAAACAAACAAAAAAAACCAACAATAATAATAATAATAATAATTCCTATTCACACTAGCACACAGTACATTGGATGGTTTACCACTAGGCCTTGTTTAGTGCTTTTATTGCTTGGGGTACAAAAGAAAACCTTGACCTATTTTTGGACAGCGGGGGTGGGGGGGGCAAAAACGACGTCCAGATGGCAGGAGTTGAAATGAAGAGGACAGCGGATGTGTACTTTGTTCAATGATGTTATCAGCAATTATTTAGTTAGCATCATTACTATGCTTAGCATTGTTAGCGTAACTGCTAACCAATATGGGCTAAGTTAACTAAGTAACACTGTCAGCCCAGTTAATGACTTCACATTTTAGCATAGTTAGCATACCTGCTAAATAGCGTCAGCTAATATAGATACACAACACTGTTAACCCAGTTACTTTGCATTTTAGCATAGTTAGTATTGTTAGCATAACTTCTTAATAGCTGTAGCCAATGTAGCTTCACAACACTGTCAGCACAGTTAATTACTTCACATCTTTAGCATAGTTGGCATAATTACCATTACTAGCATAATTAACATAACCGCTAACAAATACTAGCTACGTTAACTAAGTAACACTGTTAACCCAGTTAATTAGTTTGCATTTTAGCATTGTTAGCATTGCTAGCATAACTGCTAAATAGCTTTAGCATAATCATTAAAAAACCAAGTGGAGGTTAGAGTGAGGGCATCATCAGCCTGAACATTTCACCATTCATTTTCAATGGAGGCAAAAAGTTGCAGAAAAACGACAATAACGAACGAATGACAAGAGGTACGGTAAATCGAACCGTGGGCTACCATGTCCAAACCGTGCCGGTCATTTTAGAGTTGGAACGGTGTCTCTATCTCGAATAACTAGACTGCATTCCCGCAGAAAATGCAAAAAGTGTGCTTGCATTTTAGCATAGTTAGCATTGCTACCAATGTTAGCATAACTGTTAAATAGCTTCAGCTAATATAGCTACTAGGCCTGTAACGGTATGTGTATTCGTACCGAACCGCTGGAAAAACAGACGTTCGGTTCAATACAGTGCTGTACCGAACGAGTACAGTCAGTATGTGTTTTACATGCTGCTACCACTACATTTGGCTCTTTTTAACATTCATGAGGATAGCTGTATATGATTGGAGTAGTAAGGGAAGTTCTTAAGAGAAACTCGTTTGTGATTTGTGCTCTTATGACCACGTGGAGGTAACGTCACACGGCGCACCAAACAGACGAGCCTTTCTATTCTTACCACTTCACTTCAAAACTTTTACGCCTCGTTTCGACCCAACAGGTCGAAATGCCAGGCTGGCTGGCCAACATAAGTTATCCTGCAAGCTAGCCTACATCTAACAGCAGCAACTGATTCAAAATTGCATATTGCAGGGGCTACATGGGCATCGTTGTGTTGCTTAGATGATATTTAAGTGTTGTAATATCATTCTACAAATGCAAGAAGTGTACTAGTACAAGCTTGTGACCGTATTTGTTAGCCAGCTTGCTAATAGTTAGCTAGTCGTAAGCTAACTTTGCTAGCTTAAAACTTCGAGTAATTAAATGGTAATCTAGAGTACTCTGCTTGTCTTAAGTCAGTTCGTGGCACATTTAAATAACAATCCGTGACGGCACCATCACTTTTGGTTACTCAGAGACTTTAAATCATACAAACACTTTAACGTTAGAGGTTCCAGAAGTGTCCCCCATGTTGGTCTGAATTTTTTGTAACTCCCCTCTCTTAAGCAAACGTCACGCACTAAACACACCACACGCTGATCTAATTGGTCATAACATCTATCTCATTTAAATAAACTTATCTTCCTGGCAAAAAATATGAAGATTTAGATTTACAACGAATTCCTTATTGTAACTGGAACTGAGTGCTGCACTTTAAATGTTGATTTAGTTTACTGTAAAAAGGAATGTATTTTTTATTTAACTTATTGGTACCAAGCAGCACTTTGAATTTTTTTACTGTTTCCATTTCTATATTGACATTTTGGTTAAATAAACAACACCATGCTGAGGAAGGAAATGGTTTCGCATTTTGTTTCCATACTGTACCGAAAATGAACCGAACCGTGACCTCAAAACCGAGGTACGTACCGAACCGTGATTTTTGTGTACCGTTACACCCCTAATAGCTACACAACACTGTAAGCACAGTTAATTACTTCACATTTAGCATTGTTAGCACAACTATTAACGAATAGCTAGCTAGCTGAGTTAACCAAGTAACACTGTTAACCCAGTTAATTACTTTGCATTTTAGCATAGTTACCATTGTTAGCATAATGACTAAATAGCCTCAGCTAATATAGCTACACAACACTGTTAGCACAGTTAATTACTTCACATTTTATCATAGTTAGCATAATTAATATTATTAGCATAGCTGCTAACGAATACTAGCTGAGTCAACCAAGTAACACTTTTAACCCAGTTAATTATTTTGCATTTTAGCATAGTTAGCATAGCTAGCATTGTTATCATAACGGCTAACAAACATTTGCTAAGTTAACAGAGTAGCACTGACTACATAGATAACTACTAGAGATAACTATTATAGGCTGCAATACACTCCCATGGCAGATTGCGTCTAACTGATGAAAGCCTCAACACCTGCATGAAGCTTAACCTCACCGCATATCAGCCAGATTACAAAGCCATCAGTAAGACGATGCAGTCCCAGAAGTCTCATTAATGGTGAGAAGTGTTTTTGTTCCCTTCTTGGCTTCAATATAAAAACGCAATTAAAAATAATACTTTCGTACACTCTAAAATTGTTTGGTTTTTAAATACAAAGGCCGATATTTAATTGTGTTTATTTTTTAATGGTATGGCTCTCACAGAAATTTATTTTTAAAAAAATGGGCATTTATGGCTCAGCCAGACAAAAAGGTTCCCGACCCCTGCCATAGACTGTCTGACACCATTTTTAAACTGTCCTGCCTCAAACAGTTTAAGCAGACCTCTCTTACAAAGTTTAAATGAAGTTTATAGGTTAAGCGGTTCAGTTTTAATCATTAAAAAACCGAGTGGAGGTTAGAGTGAGGGCAGAGCTCACTCTAGCTGCTAGAGTGGAGCAGTGTACTGTGACATCATCAGCCTGAGCATTCCGCCGTTCATTTCAATGGCGACAAAAAGTTGCAGAAAAACGACAATAGCGGACGTACGACAAGAGGTACGGTATACCGAAATATAGGCGGTCATGTCCAAACCGGGCCGGTCGTTTTAGAGTTGGAACGGTGTCTCTATCTCGAAAGCCTGAGGAGTAGTGAGGTATGCAAAATCTGGGTGAAAAATGTTGTGTTGAAAAATCGCGGTGAATAATAATAACTAGACTGCATTCCCGCAGAAAATGCAAAAAGTGTGCTTGCATTTTAGCATAGTTAGCATTGCTAGCATTGTTAACATAATGGCTAAATAGCCCCAGCTAATATAGGTACACAACACTGTTAGCACAGTTAATTACTTCATATTTTAGCATAGTTAGCATGATTAGCATTGTTAGCAATACTACTGACGAATACCAGCTGAGTCAACCAAGTAACACTTTTAACCCAGTTAATTATTTTGCATTTTAGCATAATTAGCATAGCTAGCATTGTTAGCATAACAGCTAACAAACGTTTGCTAAGTTAGCAGAGTAGCACTGACTACATAGATAACTACTAGAGATAACTACTATAGGCTGCAATACACTCCCATGGCAGAACATTATGCAGGCCATGGTATGGGGATTATGACATCACTTGAGAGTTCTATTCCTGAACATTCCACATTTAAAAAATGGCAGTTGGTCCAGGTGCAACTGCCACAGTATTGTCTGCCTCTCTTTCACCATTTTTAAACTGTCCTGTTTCAAACAGTTTAAGTAGTTGCCACATCAAAATTTCACAGCTCACAGTCAGATCCCAGACCTCTCTTGCAAAGTTTAAATCAAGTTTATAGGTTAAACGGTTGAGTTTTGATCATTTAAAACTTCAGACATGCACCCTGACCTGTTTACAGTAAGATGATGAAATGTATGGCAAAATCCCATATACTATCTGACACCATTTTTAAACTGTTCTGCCTCAAACAGTTTAAGTAGTTGCCACATGAATTTTACACAGGTCACAGTCAGATCCCAGACCTCTCTTACAAACTTTAAATCAAGTTTTATAGGTTAAGTGGTTAAGTTTTAATCATTAAAAAACGAAGTGGAGGTTAGAGTGAGGGCAGAGCTCACTCTGGCTGCTACAGTGGACCAGTGTACTATGACATCATCAGCCTGAACATTCCGCAATTCATTTTCAATGGGCCAAAAAGTTGCAGATAAACGACAATAACGGACGAACGACAAGAGGTACGGTATACCGAAATGTAGGCGGTCATGTCCAAACCGGGCCGGTCGTTTTAGAGTTGGAACGGTGTCTCTATCTCGAAAGCCTGAGGACTAGTAACGTCTTCAAGATCTGGTTCAGGAGAAGAAGAATAAACGGGGAGAGAACAATAAGTGTGCTCTCCAAGCACACTTAATAATAAACGGTGGGATAACAATAAGTGTGCTCTGCAAGCACACTTAATAAACGGTGGGATAACAATAAGTGTGCTTTTTGCAAGCACACTTAATAATAATAAACGGTGGGATAACAATAAGTGTGCTCTGCAAGCACACTTAACTACTAGAGATAACTACTATAGGCTGCAATACAATCCCATGGCAGAACATTATGCAGGCCATGGCATGGGGATTATGACATCACTCAAGAGTTCTATTCCTGAACATTCCACATTTAAAAAATGGCAGTTGGTCCAGGTGCAACTGCCACAGTATTGTCTGCCTCTCTTTCACCATTTTTAAACTGTCCTGTTTCAAACAGTTTAAGTAGTTGCCGCATCAAAATTTCACAGCTCACAGTCAGATCCCAGACCTCTCTTACAAAGTTTGAATCAAGTTTATAGGTTAAACGGTTGAGTTTTGATCATTTAAAACTTCAGACATGCACCCTGACCTGTTTACAGTAAGATGATGAAATGTATGGCAAAATCCCATAGACTGTCTGACACCATTTTTTAAACTGTCCTATCTCAAACAGTTTAAGTAGTTGCCACATGAAATTTACACAGGTCACAGTCAGATCCCAGCCCTCTCTTACAAACTTCAAATCAAGTTTATAGGTTAAGCGGTTGAGTTTTAATCATTAAAAAACCGAGTGGAAGTTAGAGTGAGGGCAGAGCTCACTCTAGCTGCCTGAACATTCCGCCATTCATTTCAATGGCGACAAAAGTTGCAGAAAAACGACAATAGCGGACGAACGACAAGAGGTACGGTATACCGAAATGTAGGCGGTCTTGTCCAAACCGGGCCGGTCGTTTTAGAGTTGGAATGGTGTCTCTATCTCGAAAGCCTGAGGAGTAGTAACGTCTGAAAAATCTTGAGTGAGGGCAGAGCTCAATCTAGCTGCTACAGTAGAGAAGTGTATTGTGACATCATCAGCCTGAACATTCCGCCATTCATTTCAATGGCGACAAAGTTGCAGAAAAACGACAATAGCGGACGAACGACAAGAGGTACGGTTAATAGAACGATGAGCGGTCATGTCCAAACCGGGCCGGTCGTTTTAGAGTTGGAACGGGGTCTCTATCTCGAAAGCCTGAGGAGTAGCGACGTCTGCAAAATCCAGGACAGGAGAATAATAAACGGGGAGATAACAATAAGTGTGCTTTTTGCAAGCACACTTAACTAGAGTGCATTCCCGCAGAAAATGCAAAAAGTGTGCTTGCAAATATGTGTGCCAATTATTTAAAGTTTTTACCAATTGGCACTATAGGCTGTAATACACTGCCATGGCAGAACATTATGCAGGCCATGGCATGGGGATTATGACATCACTCGAGAGTTCTATTCCTGAACATTCCAAATTTTAAAAATGGCAGTTGGTCCAGGTGCAACTGCCACAGTATTGTCTGCCTCTCTTTCACCATTTTTAAACTGTCCTGTTTCAAACAGTTTAAGTAGTTGCCGCATCAAAATTTCACAGGTCACAGTCAGATCCCAGACCTCTCTTACAAACTTTAAATCAAGTTTATAGGTTAAACGGTTGAGTTTTAATCATTAAAAAAACAAGTGGAGGTTAGAGTGAGGGCAGAGCTTGCCTGAGGGCTGCCAAAGTGGAGCAGTGTACTGTGACATCATCAGCCTGAACTTTCCACCATTCATTTTCAATGGGCCAAAAAGTTGCAGAAAAACGACAATAACGGACGAACAACAAGAGGTACGGTAAATCGAACCATGAGCGGCCATGTCCAAACCAGGTCGGTCGTTTTAGAGTTGGAACAGCGTCTCTTTCTCTAAAGCTTAAGGACTAGTAGTGGAGGCAAAATCTGGGTGAACGTTGAAAAATCAGCAGAATAATAAACGGGGAGAAAACAGTAAGTGTGCTCTGCAAGCACACTTAATAAGAAACGGGGAGAAAACAATAAGTGTGCTCTGCAAGCACACGTAATTACATGTAAGTTATTTTGTTTTGTATTCAGCTGATTAAAATTTGTGAATAAAGAATAAATAACAATAGTGTGTTATTCCATTAAGGGTTTTAAATATGGATTAGGAATTATGCTCTATCAAAGGATTTTTTTTTTAAACTACTTGTACTTTGCATACTTTTAAGTATTTTTTTAAACAGGTACTTTTGTACTTCATCTTAAGTCACAACTTTTACTTGTAAGAAATATTTCACCAGGAGTATCTATACTTAAACTCAAGTAAACTAATTTACTTTGTCCACCTCTGGTTGGGAGCTACTTAGTGAGTTACTGATGTATCCAAGCAGGAGAGAGTCACAGTAAATCTAGTTCATGTTTAAGCATGGGAAGAGATCAGAGAATATGACTCTAATGCCACCTAGTGGAGGAGATAAGGAACCAACAGAAATTACCTTTGGAGAATAGAAGTAAATAGAACAGGATTCGCTTTTCACCTTTCTACTTGAAGCAGAGCTCATTTCTGTTTTTGTTCCCATGCTGTTGTGAATGATTATATATGTATTCGACCTCCTACTCATGTTTTTCTATTCCTTACATTTAGGTGAAATGAATAGATGCAGTGACATAATCATTTTCAGAAGAGGTAATAATATAACTCTAAGTCAAGAGTTAAAAAAATGTATTGCCTAATGTTTAATGTACAACAGTGCAATACAAACAAAACGCATCTAAACAAGCAAAACAGATAAATGAACAGTATGAATGTCCCACACAATTAGTTATGGTGCCTGCCTGCTACTAGAAAACACTGATGTGGGGTTGATAGGCTTATAACCAAAGAACCCACAAAGAAGGTGGAACAAATTTTCCTCAGTGTCATGGTTAATCTTCATATCATACAGTGTAAAACAGCATCCCAACCACCATTTTCCTACCCTCCTGGCAGCTCTTCAACTAATCTGCCCACTAACTCTGGTCTGTCTTCAAATTGACAGACAGACAGACAGACAGGCACACACACACACACACACACACACACACACACACACACACACACACACATCTAGAGAGAAAGAGAGAGATAGATGCATTTATTGAGAGCATTCTGGGATCCTGTCAGGACAAGCTGCTACTGAATTTAAGTAATGTTTATTCATCTATTTGTTTGTTTGTTTGCCTGCTGAGGCAAGGTATCATTGGGCACCTAATACCAAACACCAAAATACTTTGTAAGTCAACTAATAAATATTATACCTATATTATACCTATATTATATATTACACATTATATGTATACACCTAATATAGATTTATTACACCTATATATTACTGCTATTAATACATCTAATATAGCATGTGTACAATCTCATACTTTAATATTCAAACTTATGGCTATATTACTATATGCTTTATAAGGATGATAAAATGCATGTAAGTGCGCCTACACACACAATCACACGCACGCACACACCCATGCACAATCACACACATATACACATGCACACACACACACACTTTAAACATTTCAAACCACACATAAACTTAACCACTGAATAATTTTCCTGGTAACCCTCGCTTCTTTCTCAAATTGATTCATACAGGTATTCCTTCTCAGAAATGCTTGCCTATTTCCCCTTTGTAACTTGTGCCATTTCCTAACAGTTTACTTGTGACGTGGTATTTGCGTGGTATTTTACCTTTTAATTAATAGGTAAATATTCATAAATGGGGGGTGACTAAGACATATTACTGTCCCTAGCGATGTTGCAGCAAGGAATGTACTTACAATCATCTAACACCAGTCAGTCCTGTCTGATACTCCTATGCACAGGGTCCACAGATCATAGCATGCTCAACCCTAGAAGTTATTTTTTGTTTTTTGGGTTGTTAGTTCTCATCATTATAAATAGACATTTTAAATAAGGAGTGCCTTTGCCTGAAAAACTCCTTTCGGTTTTTGGACCTTTATGCAGGATATTGCAAAGTTTGCAATTTTTTATAAGATAGAGGCCAACGGGGCCATGGCATGGACCTTCAGCAGTACATTTCCACTTGGCTGGAAGAAAACTAGGTCATGCGGTGGTGACAGAATGTAGAATTGTGCTGCTGTTCCAGCAAAGACAAACCACAGTGACATGTATACAGTTAGGTGGAAACAAAACCACTGTTGGTGAATAACTGGCACCAAATGTGGTCTAATGAAATAGACTGTTGATGTTCAGTGAGAACACATTCTGTGTGTGATTTATTTTTGCAAATAAAAAAACATCAAGTGTGTAACTAGCTATATTTAATATAACACATTCAGTAGCGAGCTTCCTACAAACTCAGTGACCTTTTTTTCTCACGATCAGACTTAGTTCCAGTAAAGGGTCTTACCATGTCAGCTGTTGTTTTTAACTTTCATAAATTCTGAAGTTGTGTCAAAACACAAAAAGTGGTCCAATGTACAGTAGCAGTGTACTTTTAACTTCCTGTTGACTGTATATCTCAGATCTAGAATGTGTGTAATACTGTTAGTGACTACTGCAACAAGAAATGATTACTTTCTTCAAAGACCAAGATTGACAAAGACACACAGAATGTCTGACACAAGACCTTTACTGTATAAAAGTTTGTTTAGACTGTTGCTAACATTGTTGCTAACAATTAAATGTTGTGTGATAGTGGCCTAGCAAGCCATAATGTGCTCCTCGTAAACCCATGGTTTAAATGGAATTTCTCTACATAAATAAACTTACTTCTTTACATATGTATACCATATATTCAATATACGGCACATTCCCTTTGCTCTCATCATATGTTTCAGTAACCAGTGACCAGTAAAAAACAGTGCTTACTGTCATTGTTTTCTTAATATTAAAGTTCTTTATCCCAAACTTTTATACAACAATTAATCAGTTATGTTTGAAACAATGTAGATATCTGTCTCAGGGTGCCTTAGGTAAGATTAAAAATGATAAACAGTGATGACAAGTGAATTCTTCGAAACAAATTGTCAAAAAAATTGTTAAAATTACACATCATCATAAAAAAAATCAGATTAAAATGCAGTAGTTTCAATACAGTGCACTTGTGTACATTACAGGGAAAAGTAAATAAAAAGGAAGATTCCTATGGCACATACTGTTATGAGGCCAAGGTTAAGAAGAACTTTGGCTTTGGGGGACTCGTGGAGCATCTCTTCAATGTTGACCTTGTCATCTGCCAGTGACCTTTCCTCAGTCTTGGCTGGTGCCCCACTAAAGCCACAGAAACCCTCCACCAGCCTCATGCACAGAATCTTCCCACCCCCACCGGAATTTTTCTTTACACTTCTAGTGGCAGAGAAAGCTACTGGGTCCTGACGCCCATTGCCCATCATTACTGGCCTTTCCATTCACCTCAGTGCTGAAGGTTGTGGTGTCATTTTCATTAGAGTCAGCCAAGGCCGACATTGTCTGACCCGTCACACCACTGTGGTTGTGTTTGGCCTCGTTAGTAACAACAGACAAGTCCTTGACAGGTGCGCTACTGCCATTGCAGTGAATGTTGGCCTTCAGCTTGTGCATCTCTTCAGGATCCATGACTAGACCTTCATCTTTGTTGTAGAGCCCCCAAAAGGTTGTTGTTCTGATCTGGTCCTTGCTTGGTGGAGGGGAACACAGACTGACCACAACTGTCACAAGGCCTGAGATCCAAAACAGCCCAGCTGCCACGTACATGAAGTGAACATCTTTGATGAAGGCGGGCCGAGTGTCATCCTCGTTGCAGGGGCCCTCCCGGTAGATGAAGGCCAAGATCAGTCGGCTGAGTCCCAGCACGAACCCCACCACGCCTCCCCAGAACGCACCGGTCTCGTTGCATCTCTTCCAGAGCACGGCGAGCAGGAAGAGGGCTGCAATCGGTGGGGTGAGGTAGTCGCAGACTTCCTGGATGTACAGGAACATCTGACCACCTTGCATCTCGATGATCACCGGGACCCAGGCGATACTGACGATCACCATGAAAGCCACAAACAACCGTCCCACCACCATCAGCTCCCTGGATGTGGCCCGATGGCGAATCATCTTGTAGATGTCCAGCGTAAAGATGGTGCTGGCACTGTTGAAGATAGAGTCCAGGTCGCTCATCAGGGCAGCAATCATCACAGCCATCATTAAACCCCTGAGACCGACAGGCATGGACATGACGAGGCGCGGGTAGGCGATGTTGGAGCATCCAGCAGCACTTCCGCACACCTTCATACAGTGCTCAGGATTGATACAAGCCAGTTCGTCTGCAAACAGCACTCGGGATATCATGCCTGGGATCACGATGATGAACATGGGTAGGATCTTAAGAAAACCTGCCATCAGTGTGGAGCCTTTGGCATGGGCGATGTTTTTAGCTGCCAGCACCCTTTGCACGATCACCTGATCAGTGCACCAGTACCACAGCGATGCTGGGGTTTGGCCCAGGATAAAGCCTGGCCATGGGAGGTCTTCATCCAGTGGTCCTCTCAGGATTTGAAGGGAATGTGGCTTGGGCTGAATATGGCAGGTGGCACTGTTGGTTAAGTTCATATTTAAGATTATTGCATCAACATTAGGTGTTGCATTCATGTATTTCTCTCTCAGCCCTTCCAGGCCTCCTACCTTAATTAGGCTGGTGATGGACAGGCAAAGAGCACCGGCAATCATAAGAAAAGCCTGGAGAGTGTCAGTGTAAATAACAGCAACAAGGCCTCCTGTGATAGTCAACAGGGCTGTCATGGTGATTAACAAGATGATTGACAGGTAGAGGTTCCATCCCAGAGACTCTTGGATGAACAAAGCACCAGAATACAAGTCAACAGATAGCTTAGTGAAGATGTAAAGGACTAAGGACAGAGCTGCAAAGTAGACCTTCAGCCTCTTGCCTCCAAATCTTTTGGAGAGGTACTCGGGCATGGTGTAGACCCCAGAGTGGATGTACACGGGGATAAAGATCCAGCCCAGTAGCTGAAGAAGCAGCAGAGCATTGAACTCCCAGGCACCCACGGCAAACCCACTTGCGGCTCCTGATCCAGCCAGGCCAATGAAGTGCTCACTGCCGATGTTACTAACAAACAGCGATGCCCCGATGACAAACCAGTTCATGGAGCGACCAGCGAGAAAGTACCCGCTCACCGTGCTGCGGTTGGCCCGCCACATAGCGTAGAAGCCGAAGCCCATGACCAGAACAAAGTAGAGCACCACCACCACTATGTCTGCTGCCTCCATCACCGCCATCTTAAAAGACACTAAAAGCTACAACTCTAGTGTTGAGAGGTGGCACCAGGAAAGCTATATACTCCAAGGTGGTTTTTGTGTGGAATACCAGCAGTGGGATTTGACCCTTGTAAGATGATACAATATTGTTCTGCAACCCATGTACTTGGGTTTACTGTGAATATAGTCTCAGCACATGCAGCAGGATGGTGGTTTATTCAGTTGCAGTGCAGATATCCTGAAATGAAGAAGAAAGAATGTTTTATCATCGGTAGCTGATTAATTACAGACAAGTCAAGACAATAAATGGCATTCTCTCATTCAGGTAGGTGACGGAACGTAAAAAAAGGAAGAACAACAAACCAAACAAAAACAGCTTAAAAATGTCCTAAAAGTTATTTGTGTCAATGTTTACAGTTTTAGTGAATGGTCTGAAATTAGTTGGTTGGTAGATTGCCAAAGCACAAAAATTCACAAGTAGTCTGATATCCTCATCATGTCAGTAGTAATTTGGTCAAGTTACTAATGATAGCCTGAGCCACATGTGGTGTGTGGTTTAAAATCATCTCTTTTGTTTGAGAATAATTGTGTCTTTCATGTTAATTATATTCAATGTATACAGTGTCCTCTATAAAAATATTATTTGAGTGTATCAGTGTGCTCTGCATTCTTTATGTCACACATTTCTTAGATGTCATGAGTTTCTTGTTTCTACTATTGTACCCTTTCTTTCCTCACTCTGAGTCTGAACTATTTATGAACCTAACCACCATCCTAAACAAATAATAGCTAATCATTCTTAGCCCAAAAGCTGATGACATTTCAGAATTGTTTTACATTTATTTAGACATTTAGTTGCACAAAGTTACATTTATTTGGACATAGATTACCTTTAGTTGTTTCAAAAAACAACTCATCCATAGTCCACAAATGTATCATAATCATGCCTCAGCCCCAGCAAATAGACTAAGCAAGACAAATACATTAATTCCAGGAATAATCAAGTGCCCACTGCTACAAAAACGAACCTTTCAGCTTTTTCCAGTAACAGCACTGGACTGTTTGTTTTCTACAGACACAAAAGTGCCACATGGGTATAGAGCTTGACCCTGTTTCGCCTTATTTCGAGCTAAAAACTTGTAAGGACACACAGTCAAAAACCATAGTCAGGGAACTATTCATATACAAGTATAGTAAGGTAAGGTACAGGTCAAGTGCAGTATTGTGACACAGACAATCCTATAGAAACTTGGAAACAGGATAGAGGCAATGACCTTAGACTTTTTTTACCAGTAACTGTTCAGGCCGGCGCGGACCGGACAAGGAGCGTCAGAAAATGATTCTGATATTTCCATCCACAGCGCTGCCATCAAAACGTAGCAAAATGGCACATGTAGCGCTACTTTAAGGCATAACCGTTTTAGTACTATTTAGACCGATAAAGGCTTTGCAAACGTTACTATGCAATTAACTTGCCGTTTTTTATCAGTTAGATCGATATTGCATTAATTACTTGGATTTACCGATGGCAGCAGTTGCTCCAGGAAGAAAAGTCTTAGTATTACTAACGTCAGCCCAAAAGGTCGTAAATAGCAAATCTACAAGAATGTATTGAAAAGCAAGTAATTTCTATGGGCTTCACGTGCATGCTTTTAAGTTATCTAAACCTCTGCGGCAGACGCACCTCCGACGTTCCCAGTGCTTTGCTCCCTTAAAACAATGGAGTTCTATTTTTTACTGTTCGCGTCGCCTCGCAGACTTGTCCGGTGGGCGCTGGCCTTTATTCTGATTTGACCTCAATTAAGTTATGATCTGATTGATGATCTGACATTTTGTGATTATCAATATCAAACACAAACATATACTACTATACTACTATATATTATACAGACATAAGACTTTCAGAGCCTTCCAAGGGAAATAAAGTTTACCTTGTTTCATTCTAAAATATCAGTGCCCCTACATCAATTCCAACTTTACACTCATTCAGGTATAGTAGGCCTTCGCCATTCTCAACCTACGCTATTGTCATTTATGTTCATAGGAATAGTACGTTTGTTTAGCCAAACAATCTATTTTATTAAGAATATGGTTGCATTTACATATGTCCACTTACCATTTAGTTTTTGGAAGATGTTAGGCTACTTCTGATGCTCTGTTTAATGTGTCAAGTTGTCCGAATTGCCGATGTATAGCGCCTACCAGCTGGGGAAAGATTTATGACTGGAGGGAGTTCACCTGAATCTGTGTTTATACCCATGAACGAATGGAAATAATGAGTTAAAAAAAAGAAAACAGGTCACACCAGCAAACGTTCACACCTAAACCACGCTGTGGCTGCGTGGCACGAAAGCAGCGCCCCCCGCCTCTCTTCCTCTCTCTCACTTACACACACGGCGCGATTTGGAAAAAAACACACACACACACACACACACAAACAGAAAAGGGTATGTTTTTTATTCATGTCAATGAACATTATTTTTAACTTGCCTTTTAACTTGACTACCATCTTGCTTATCGTTTTTCCAACATTTTACTGCAATCTGCGATAAGGCAAAAAAGAGAAGTATGCAGGCCTTTCAAGGTCTGTAAATTAGTCCATCTAAAGGTACCAAAGGATTTCCAGCTGAACTTCAGTGTAACACTCAAAAATAATGCTGCCAATACTTAGAAACACAAGACAGACCATTAGACAAGAATTTTTTTTCTTCATAATGAGTCGGGAATTGTCCTGTAGGCTACATGAGTGCTAACCTCCATTGCAACATAATTTCTTATGCTATCATTCTCAGATTTTTTGTGTGCAGGCCTTCCCACACGAAAATAGGCGCGTTCGGGTTGATGTAAACATTTACATGCGCCTACATGCGTTCATCAGTGATGCATTGTGGGATGAAAATGTTGCTTGATGGTTAGACTTTGTGTCAGACTTGCCAGAAAGGCATTGCGATGTCAACAAAACGTGACAAGCTCATATGACCTAAAAATCCATGTGAGTTAAACGCATGTAGATGCATGTACACAAATCGCGCAAGCGCTTGTAGATGCTTCCACACGTCTACAACCGTCTAACTAACGCCTCCTTGGTGATGCAACTTTGCCCTCGTTGGTTTAAAGTTCATTGACATCTGGACACGTGTGTTGTGTAGTGCTCTGTCACGGAACTTCTCATGTTATATGTACGTTATTTTAGTCCAGTTTGAAGACATATCTTTTCTCTCTCTTTTTAGCTTGTTCTGGGGCGTGTATCTGATGCTGTCAAGCTCAATCTTTTATTTATTTATGTATTTGTTAATCTCGTCTTTATTTTATTGCTTTGTGTCAGTAGGCTATACCTATTAATGGTCTTTGGGTTATGGTTTTGCCATGTTATTTTTCATCCTTGTGTTGTGCAGCACTTTGGGACATCTCTGTTGTTTTGTTTAAATGTGCTATTAAAAAAAAGACTCGACTTGACTTGAAGTCTCAATGCACCCTACTACAACCGCCCGCCCCCTCAACACATGACCTCTCCGTCATCTACGACGAAGATCAGGTGGTGCAAACTCAGTGTCGGTGAAAACTTGTGTCTAACTTGACCGACGCCCGCCCATGCTGTGAGGCGGAGTTCTTGCTGACGTATGTAGACAGACGCAGACAAACGCAAACAGACGGGATTGTAACCTGAACGCGCCTAATGTCTTAGATGCTCGGTGCCTTAGCCTAATTGCAAAGTTGACTCTGATACCAGCCTATATTTCTGGGCCAATGTTTTTAGATCGTTATTTTAAGTTACATCAGTTGAATTGCATGAATCACTGTGAAGGGGGAGTCCTTGTCCCCATGGATAAAAAATATTGAGCAAAATCCCCCCACCACCAACAAATCGCACCCTGCACACACGCACCCTAAAGACATACGCTGAAGTGAAAAAAAGTTTGATGGGATGCCATAAATTTACATTAATGTTTCCTATAATACCCACATCCATGCTACTTGTATTTGATTCAAAAATCATATTTGGGGTGCATCTTAAAAGCTTAGGCTATGCCTCCAGCTGGGCCCGAGAAGGCAATATCCCAGAGATAGGTCTGGTCACGTTTTAATTCAGCATCACTCATATTTCTGCAATTACTATTTGTAGCACAATTGCGAAAACACCTTCCTGTTCCTGCTTCCTGTGTTAGGATCTGTTAATCTAATATCCATTTAGGCCATAGACAGTAGAAGAAATGGACTGAGGAATAGCGTCGTTTTCAATGGGACCGGATGAAGCCAATTTTTCAACATTTCGCTTGGTCACGTGTCTACTTCGGTCTACTGCGCAAACTCCTGCTAACGTCGAGTGACGTTGGCCAACGAACCCAAAAAAGTAAAAGAAAAGTAAACGAGCATCATTATGGGTATGGCTTGTTATTCAAACAGTACGGTAAATTCCCTCCTGTGCGACAGAAACTCACTAGCCGTCGCATGATGTGTGACATAATTTTTAGCACAATTTCAGATAAATGTTTCCTACAAGACAATGACATAACAGATTTCCGATCGAGGGAAATATGTTTTGCATTGGTTTCTCCGGTGTCCAACAATACCAACATTCAGGTGTGGTGTGCCTCCTATGTGAAGTTATTTCATGTCAAAGTCATGCTAAATGAATAGAAGTCTATGGAATGCTAAAGGCTACTGGGCCCTTTTCGGGTGGGCCCTTTCACCCATGAGGATTCCTGCCCCCTTCATTCACGCAAGTATTCGAAAAACTAAATGTACCGCATAGAGGTACAGGGTATGATGTTTGGCTACCCTACATAGCAAGTTGATTTTGTTTCGACATTTTCATCGTTGGAAGTCAGCATGGGCAGTTGATTTTCATGCAAGACAAGTACACTGCAAACAAGGGTTTATGGGCTGCGTTGAAATGACTCTGTAACACTGGCATACTTAAAAAAAAAAAAACGTTGTGTCTACCAGTGTTTTCAGTGTTGTCTCCATAGTCTGCAGATGGCATATGCCAAATTTGATGAAATTCACATGAACACCCTATGACAAGTTTATTTACTTTCACTTTCGACATTTTTAAATTTGATGGGAATTGTTTTTGTTGGAAGTTGGTGTCGATCAGTGTTATTTTGTGCAATTACAGCGCCTACTATAGGACAAATTTTATGGAACTTGCCATGCCTTTAGAGTACAGTTCCCATCTTCTTGGCCCAAGATATTGGCAATTCAAAACCCCACATTTTGCATTTATCCATTTCACTAGGTGTCACTATGCTACAAGTGAGTGTGTATGGGTTGGGTCGATACTCCTCCCTAACATATAACAAAATTTGATTTGATTTGGCACGGGGGGTTGACCCTGGGTGCCCAAAGCTTGTGTTCATTACTTGCCTACTAGGGCTACATGTCCCCAAAGTTTCATGTCCCCCAGTGTTTCAGTGTCCCACTAACCATTAACAGAAAATTGGTGAAAAAAAAGTGAACAAAAATCTGACAAAACCAATATGACCGCTAGCTTCGCTATTGGCGGTTATAATAAAGTATAGGCTACTTGGATAAAAAGTAGCATGCGCCGAGTTGAGAAACATGCATGTCCAGGAACACTGAATGCCGTTGACTTGTCTTGACAAACAACAGCAATTTTGCACAGCCACAATGATGTAGCATTTTTCCTCCAGTTCATTATTAGAGAGTCTTCTTCTAATAACCCTGTCTCTGTTAACCGCTGGACTCATCACGTTATACATTGATGAAGCCAAGCACTCTTAAAGAATCTACGTTTAGCCTTCACATTTGGGATGTTGCTGACCATGATTCGTCAGCTCTGGCTCATGCTGGTTGCTTAGAATCCTTAAACAAAATGTGTTAAGGCTTTTTTTCACAGAGGCATGGGTGTCTGACCTTTGGTAGAACTGTACACCTGTCACACTTCGCTTCATTTTGGAAACCCCAGTTTAGTATGGTGGACACTCGATCTTGTTAAACCAAAAATAAGACTTGTTATTATAATCCTCTAACCCTTGTAATTACTCACCTAAAATAGTTGCCCACCGTACCTACATTAGATAGCCCACAATATGGAATGAACCCTTTGTTTGTTTGTTTGTTTGTGTCGTCCTTCCTTTCTTTGTATGGCAGGCTATAAAGTATCTCTATATCACAAATGTACAAAGGTTGGGAAAAGCATGAATAGGAGCAAAATAGGAGCAAAAACTCCTGAGCAAGCAGCACAATCTAATAGATCCTCCTTACAGTAGAACCGAATTAAAGGGAAGCCTCAATTTGGGTCACAAATGCAGTAACTTACACAGCAGTATCACCTCTGCTATAATCTTATTATCGAGATGGCCCTAAAGGAATTATAGCATTTGAACATTTAATTTGATGCCTGAACCCATCAGAAATCAGTATAATCAGTTTTAAAAAATGGAATTTTACACTGTATGAATAACTTTCTCAAATGAGAGGAAGAGTATTTATCTGCATGTCAATATATGGACTACACAATGACAAACGAGTATGCTCATTACTGTGCCTCTGTGATTCCCTTGTGAAAAAAGAAGATCTGAAGGAAAGAATGAAACAGGAGATGAGATGGCACAAGAGTGGAGTTGGGAGTAATTACTACATACTACCAAGGGGTGGCAGTGTTGTTATATCTAAAGTAATTCCTGGTTCCTCCTTGTCAGTAAAATTAAGAAGGCAAAAAGAAGCCACCACAGCATCAGCACTACATTCTGTTTGTTAGGGGTGCAGGGTTTTAAGAAGGACTAAACACTTTTTCCTTCTTTTACACAACCACACACACACACACACACTGTGTCATTGTCAACAAAAACACTGCTCACACTTCCCCATCTCACCCCACAACTGAGAAGCCACCTCACAGTCTATAGATGTCTACATACCTGCTGTCCCCATGACAACCAGAAGTTTCCGCAATGTCGTGACCTCTGCTCAAAGCCATGGGAGTCTAGGGGAGGAGCCAATAACAGGAGCAGAGTTTGGTCTGTGTTAAATGGTTGGGGTATGAGAACCAGTTTGAAGATACATATTAACTATATTTAGCACGGTGGATTCTCTGATGATGTGCACCAGGGCTAGAAATTTACCCTGAGAATGAGAGACATGACATTTGAAACAGTAATATATGCTGATGAGTATCACTTCTGTCTTTATCTCTGTATGCCACTCTCTCTTATTTCTCTGTTGCAGTATATGAGCATATCATTCTTCTCTCCTGTATTAACTCACTATGTTAGTAGAGGTGTGCATGTGAGCACTGTACTGTGTCTTGTGTTTACTGTGTATTAACAGATGCATGTATCACCAATCGTTCCTGATGACATGTTGTTTCCTCTTACAGTATGTAGCATGTAAATGGCTAAAATGGCAGTAAAACCTACTTTGGGGTAAGTCAGAAAGGTTTATAAAACCCAGTGTAAAAGTATATCTGGTATGGGTAGGTAACACTTTAGCGTCAAGCCATTTTAGTTCCTGTGCACGATCAACATGCAGGGCTTATCAGTGAAGTGTGAACAATAGAACAGTTCTGTGTTAATACCTTAAGTCTCGCATTAGTGTAAAGTTACTTCATTGGCAACACGCTTCTCTGTTTCACAAATCGGGCTGGAGTGAGTAGTATAACAAGGTCACATTTTTTATATGCAGGCTGGAGTGTCTCTCTAGCTTGTTTATGGCCTACCAGTTGTCAGTAGAAACATAAATTCAGCTGGCCTGGATAAGAGCATATCTGGGGAACCAGTATCTAGACAAACCCAAGAGTAAAAGAGTTGCAGCAGACGATCATGGACAAAATTTAGTGTCATTAAATGACTGCTTAAGCATATGTGTGCAAAGTAGTTGGTCTTAACCACCAGTATTAATGACACTGCTTCTGAGAACAAACCTATGGATGCGTGTGTTTGTGTCCTTGCATTTGTGTAAATATTCCAGATGAACAATGAGATGATGAAGAGGGAGAACCCACTTGAAAACATCCACTCTTTCTTTTTTAAGGTGGAGTGGAGGGTCACAACAAGACACTGAAATGCTGGATAGTTACACTTTTGAAACATGACTCAGAAGTGTGACAGTTAGCTACCCCACTTGAATGAGTTTCCCCCAATTAGCTCTGCGAGCCAGCATCTATTTCTAGTGCGAAAGCCTAGCACTCTGAACCTGGTAAACGTTCCCCGGCTTGCCGAATATCTTTTACTTACAGTGTATTGGAGATTTCGCATGTAACATTAATAATGCTTTTAGATATGTCCATCTAACATGTCCCAGACACTACATATTAAACACATCTTCCACTGCCAGCCTTCTGATTTAGTATACCAACATATGTCCTATTCCTGTCATAAGCATAACACCTAAAGAAACATACCTCCAAATTTACTACAGGGTATGGTGCACAGCACAATGACTTATTACATGTGGTGGAAACAAACTTGAAAAAACTGAATTTGAAAGAAATATATATAGTGCCATACTATTCTGTGATTCAGTTTTCCATGTATTGGTAAACATGGCATGGTTTCATATTCTTACTGTGTTCCGGTTTAGGCATTACGAGGAGCATATACTTTGTGCTAATCATAGAAATTGGGGCAACAGTCTGCTCACAGAGAACAACAGAAGAATCCAAGTCTCAACATTGCTCGTGCTCACTCCACTGTCGGTGTATGTGTGTCCTCCCTGGAGGAAAGCTTGTACAAGGATGATCCAATAATGGTATTCTTGGCAAACTGTAGTAAAAAAAAAGCTGTTGACGTTAATATAAAGGAAAGGGATTGTAGTGTGTGTGTGTGTGTGTGTGTGTGTGTGTGGGGGGGGGGGGGGGGGGGGGGCGTTGTTCTGAGCATTCACTTTAATTGCTTTTTATTATCTTAGCTGAGCATTGCTTTTCTCTTGTGCAGCCTGATACCCCTTTGCCTCTTTCATATCAGACTCCCAAGGCTCCTATTCTTGTCTAGTGAAGACAAGCTATATCACTAGCTGCTGGATGGTTAAAAGCATCCATCAGTCTCCACTTCTATGTCCATATTTAAACAGCAGACTGTCAACACTAATATAAAGAGTGATCATAAACTTTATATTGAAATGATTAGGTTTGGTCAAGGGAGACATATGAAGCCATTGTTCCATGTGCCCACTTGTAGGATAAATTCATTTTGGTGTGCATATTTAAACTTGCCAACAAATTGTAGTCTTGATAAACCTTAGGGCATGAACTTCAAAAAATATTATGCTGAACAGCAGTCAAACAGTGGCGATCTGGTAAAAAATGTTGTGTAAGGATATGTAAATGAGACCGAAGGCTATCGCACAGCCAACTTGTGTGTGTGTGTGTTTGTGTGCATGTCAGTAGTAAAAACATGTAGATAGAGCAATAGAAAGAGAAATCTGGGGCAAGGACAGACTTCATAAAGAGGATAAGCTCTAAATTTCTCACCCTTACATCTGAGGACGTTTTGAGAGGAGTTTCAGACGCCTCTTGCATGGAGGTCATTTGGTGTTTAAGATTAATGAGCACACAAACACACAGTTTTGCTTCCTCTCGATATTTATCAGATGGAACATCCACTCTTTCTGGGAAGAGCTAAGTGTAAGTCATTGTTTACTTAAGAATCTTAGTCTCTACACATGTGAGGCCTGCAGGGTTTATAAAAGCTTCTTTCAGAGCTTTTAGAAAGCAGGATGTTTTTGGTCTGCCCTTCTTAAATGCAACATCCTGAAGGCATCTAAAAACATTTCCAAGGCAAAGATTGTGTAATCTGATGCTGACTGATCTAATGTGCAAGCAGAGTTCAAAGGTCACCAAGATGTGTAGGATGTTCAGTCATCAAAATCAAGCATGATGTAGGCTTTGCCGATCGGAGGATACGCAGCAGTTTGCCAGGCTCTTCTGAATAGGCAAATGCATCCAAGTTGAAAGCTGCATCTGACTTTGAAACCGCAAAGGAGCAACTGCTAACTCCCCCACACCAACACCCACCACAAAACAGGCCCTTAGAAGTCTTTTGTTTCTTCATCACAGCCAAAATGCCCTGAGGAAACACTTCTCTGCAGTCCATTCAATTTGACAGAGAAAACCTTATGACTGTCACAAAAGTCTGTGCTTGTGATTTGCAGCAATGCAAGCACTTGTACCCATCTATGTAATGGAGTACAGTATCTATCAACAGGGGTGCAGCAAGAAATATTGGGCCACTCTCCTATTATTATTAATAATAATAATAATAATAATAATAATAATAATAATAACAACAGTGTCCTTAAAGGACTAACTGTCAATGCTGGGCCCTCAAAATAATCCTAACTTTACTCTCCTGGCTATGCCTCTGTCTATGACACAAGGCACCATCCCTGTATGTTTCTGTGGTGCTCTAAAGCCTGGCAACAGATGCCATATATGACCATGTTTGTGTGTTTGGGGGACACTGGCATCGCAGGATTGCACTCTGTGGGAGTTCATCAGTGAGAGAGATGGATTAGTGTGGTTGCCTATGTGAGCGTGTGGGTGTTGGTCCTGCAAGTGTGAGTGTACTGTATGTTTGACTCGGAGCATGTGTGTGCAGTGAGACAGTGAGAGGTAGAGAGGGTGCACTGCTGGCGGCACTGCTTACTGATGTACTGCATATGTTTGCTTGTGAGGCATGGAAACCAACAATCTATCTATGGGACTGTCTGGGCAATCAAACTGCATACCCCTTCTGTTGCCCAACGACCCTTTAGTATCCACATCTCCCTCCCCATGTCTTACTGTCCTGTGTTGACAATGTTGCCATGGCGAACGTCAGACGCTGATGAGTTGATGTTGGATTTCGGGGGGCCTCTCTCTTGCTTGAAAAACTGTCCAAGACTTTAAACATTTACCCTGGGTGGGTGGACACACTCTTCCAACTTTGGCCATTTGACTAGTCTGACACAAAAGTCACATATGTGTTGGATTAATAACACATCATTTAGGGAAGGGGAATTCTCTCTGTGCAAAGGCTTCGTGTTTACACGACTGAGAAAGAGCAGTTTATGGCTAAGCCACTTAACAAGCTATTTACTGAACTTACCACTTAAAACAGTGACACTGTATGTTTTAAAAGCACCAGGATATATGAAGCAGTATGGGTCTAAAAGTTACATTTGCAAAAAGAGAAGTACACCTTAAAACAAGACCATAAAGAAGAATCTATGATATCTAGGATGTATGTGTGCGACATGTAAAAACATCATGCTCTTACTCTGTGAAAGGATAGTTTTTGAATGACTGCATCAGCATGAATGTGCTGATGACAAAAGATGGAGGCATCTCCAGTGTTAGCATGGCTAATTGCTTGTGGCAGTGTAAATGTTCCTCAGATGAGGAATAGACTTTGGGCTAATAAAGGCTTAACTAACATTAACTATCATTTCTGCTCCACAACAAACACATACACAACCTCATTATATTACAACAGATTGGTAGAGAGGATTCATTTATGAAGGTTTTTTTTGGAGGCACGGACACAAGTCTGTCCTCTTTTCAGCAGAGTGCTGCTGAGGATTTAGTCCAAATATTGAGCAATTTTCTCGACGGAAAAAAGAAAAATGGCACCAAGGAGTGATGTGAGAAGCAAAGTGTTTGTGAAAGGGAGCGTGTGAGAGAGTGTCATGGATTCTCCTCAGATGGAGATCTGTAGGCTTGGAAGGAAACTGCAGCCAATTAGCATTGTGACGAACTGCCAAAGGCAATTCCTCGTTGGATAGGAACCATTCACAAACAAGCAGCAGCAGACGAGGCATCAATATAAAACATTTACTGTCAATTTCTCTTTTTTTAAAATCCATAACGGTGTAAAATCTAATGAAATATGCAAAACCTGATCAAACTTTACCCTTACTGAAGGAGGAGAATGGCACAAACATACGCAGTCAAAATCAACTTGCATTGGCATGGTAGCAATAACGAATACTCAAGTACACTAAAAATATCACAACAGAATTTCAAGTTGATAAAAAAGAAAAGAAAAATAATGACAATATTAATAATAACAATAATCATAATAAGATTAACATTGTAATAATAATAACAACAATAATAGCTCTATCAACACTGTAATATCAACAGCAAATATAACATAACAGTGCTTATGTCAGTGGAGTGGCTCCTCAGCGCCCCACAGTCCTGCCCTAATTACTGCGGCCACCAGGGTGGCGCTCTTGCGTGATAAATCTGTCACAGATCAGGGACCCAGGATGCCACTGGCGGTGGATAGCATCCATCTGCTCACCTTCACAAGAAACCCTGTTCTGTTGGATCGGTGGACCAAGTTGGCATATGAGCTTGGTGTGTTTGTGTGTGTGTGTGTGGGTGGGGGGGAAGAGGATGTGTGGGAGGACAATGACATGCTGGAGAGATTAGCCATCTTTTATTTTTTTGTCCCTTATTCTGTCTTTTTTCATGAAAGGCTCTAAGGGGGAACTTTTTGAGGGGGGAGAAGGGAGGGGGGGCAGATGGTTTTGTTCCTGGGTCTCTGTGGGTCTCTGCCAGCTGCATTGTCACTCAGGGCAAAGAGCCACAAAGTCTACACACACACACACACACACACACACACACACACACACACACACACACACACACACACACACACAAACACACACACACACACACGCACGCACACTCATAAGCACAAGCACACACACATGCTTGGACAGAGAAGGAGAAGGGTTCCTATTGAGGGTCAGTGCCCTGCAGCTGGCTAGAGAATGGGGAAAAGATGAGCGGGGACGAGGTCACCAATCTGAGATGATCGTCCACAATGCCATGCGGATGGAGCTAGTGAGTGGAGGCAGGCAAGCGGGTGAGTGGGCGGGGAAAGTGTTTCAGCTCTACTTCCTCTTGGATGGAGAGGTGGACAAGCAGTCTCCGGAACTGCCACAGGGGGCCCTTAAGGCTGGGGCCAAAGGCACAGGGTCAACCCCACCGGGAATCGGCCTCGCTGCTCGTCACTGTCGGTTAGTCCAAAAACAAATATGTCGGTCAGTGGGCTGGTCAGTCAAGTCAGTGCATACATCTCCATGTTTCAGCTACAAACAACTCAATTTACTGGACGATCCCACTTATACACACTAAGGACTATGTTTCCCCGTTTTAGGGTGTCTTTCAGTGTATTTGTTAGCACCATCCATATTAGTGTTTTAGTATTAAACCCTGATACTGGGTATCCTGTTGCTTGTAAGTGTATGGCAGACTCCCATTAGAGATCCATGTGTATTGGTTGGCAAGGCCATGGTCATTGAGTACAGAACCTTGCGGAAGAAATAAAAGGTCATTTAAACTTCACAAGTGCTTTTTCAACATCTTGGCTCCATTTGAAGCTCAGTTTGCTTCATTTGTACGTGTGTGTGTTTCAGATAGTCATTAAAAACACTAACGAGAGAAGAAAAAAAAGGAAGAGAGTTGCTAGAAATCCAGCCAAGAGTCAAGTGCAATAATATTTCCAGGCTCACACTTCATTGGTTCTTTAGTGGCTCCTCCTCTCCAACTTCTGGTCCAATCATATCCCTCTGCTTCCTTAACTAGTTCATCCACTGGTCAATGATGCACACTTCCTATTAAACCCTTTTCCTGTGGTTAGTGGTCATTGGCAGGATATGTTTAGCGTTGGTCCAGAGAGCAAAGATGGAGCGGGGGCCTCTACAGTCGTTGTCAGTCCATCTCCAGCTCCATGAGTTTGGTGCGGGGGCGCGGGGTATAGGCCGTGCTCCGGCAGCAGCAGCGGGTGCAGATGAGGCCCAGCAGCAGGGACACGACCCCCATGATGGCTGCAGCACACACCCCATACAGCAGCGGCAGCCTCATGGAGTCCCACACTGAGGGCAGGAGTGAACACACACACACACACAGAAGTTATTATTAATAACAATAATAGTAATAACAATAATAATACTAATATAGATCATACATATACACATACAATATATCAGAGATAACAAATATACATACAGCAAGTTCTTAAAAATATTTACATATAAATTTAATGTAGTCACATCCACTCCTGAGGAGACTAGAGAAACTGTTACCACCATGTAATAAACAAGGACAAAAATAAGCCTGTGCAGTCCATATATGCATAATTAGACTCGCACTGTGTCAGCAGTAGGCCAGAAGGCACCGTGATTGGACCCTGCTGTCTAACCTAAACACCCTCGTATTATGGGTCCACAGACAATTGTTTCTCTTGCCTAGTATCAGTAACAGCATTGCCTTACAGTGTGCCGTACTTTGAGAGTGATGCTAAGTGTGGTGCTTGGTGCACATGTGGGTAATGCTATGCACAACTCTTCAGAGTCCTAATATAAACATGCATCTTAGCGATTTTTTATATGAAGCATGGCATCTTTCATTTAGTGATGAGCGCACAAGCACAAGGGATACACACACATGCACACACATACACCACAGATGAACACACAACACATACACACACACCATATGCGCACATACACACACACACACACACACACACACACACACACACACACACACAATCTGCTTCATTAAGCTCTCTTATAAAAACACAAAGCATCAGCAGGTGCTGGGTGTTTTGCACCCAGCGAGTCTTAATTACTCCATTCTAAGCACTTTCCTTTCACGGTGCAGTTTAGGCAACACAGATGCAAAAACCTGCTAAAGACAACACATTCTGCTGTGCCGGCACACAAAAACAATGACCGTCCACTTCCAAAAAAAGGACACCATACGACATCTTTAATGTGACACAATACTAAAGGAAGAGCTGTTAAGACTGAGTGCTACATCTATGCACGTAATATACACATATGTATAGGTCCTCATCAAAGTACAGTATGTCACATAAGTGAGTACACCCCTAACATTTTTGTACTTTTTTTATTATATCTTTCCATGGGAGAAGTCTAAAGATATAATACTTTTCTACAACGTAAAGTAGGCAGTGTACAGCTTATATAACAGTGCAAATTTGCTGTTCCCTCAAAATAACTCAACACAACCATTAATGTCTAAACCACTGGCAACAAAAGTGAGTACACCCCTAAGTGAAAATGTCCAAATTGTGCCCAAAGTGTCAATATTTTGTGTGGCCACCATTATTTTCCAGCACTGCCATAACTCTCTTGGGCATGGAGTTCACTAGAGCGTCACAAGTTGTCACTGGAATCCTCTTCCACTCCTACATTACGACATCACGGAGCTGACCTTGAGCTTGAGACCTTGAGCTCCTCCACCTTCCATTTGAGGATGCTCCACAGATGCTGAATTGGGTTCAGGTCTGGGGACATGCTAGGCCAGTCCATCACCTTCACCATCACCAAAGGCGTGGTCATCTTGGAGGTGTGCTTGGGGTCGTTACCATGTTGAAATACCGCCCTGCGGCCCAGTTTCAAAGGGGTGCTCTGCTTCAGTATGTCACAGTACATATTGGCATTCATGGTTCCCTTAATGAAGTGTAGGTCCCCACTGCCGGCAGCACTCATACAGCCCCAAACCATGACACTTCCTCCACCATGCTTGACTGTTAGCAGGACACAGTTGTCTTTGTAATCCTCACCTGGTTGCTGCCACACACACCTGACACCATCTGAACCATATACATTTATTTTGGTATCATCAGACCACAGGACATGGTTCCAGTAATCCATGCCCTTAGTCTGTTTGTCTTCAGCAAATTGTTTGCGGGCTGTCTTGTGCATCATCTTCAGAAGAGGCTTCCTTCTGGGCGGAGCCATGCAGACCAGTTTGATGCAGTGTGCAGCGTATGGTCTGTGCACTGACAGGCGGTCCCTCTACCCCTTCAACCTCTGCAGCAATGCTGGCAGCACTCCTACGCTTATTTTGAAGACACAGATATAGATAGATAGATAGATTATAAGATATAATGCTGAGCACATGCGCTCAACTTCTTTGGTCGACCATGGCGAGGCTTGTTCTTAGTAGAGCCTGTCGTCTTGAAGCGCTGTATGGTCTGGACCACTGTGCTGCAGCTCAGTTTCAGGGTGTTGGCAATCTTCTTATAACCTAGGCCATCTTCATGGAAAGCAATAATTTTCTTTTTGAAGTCTTCAGAGAGTTTTTTTTCCATGAGGTGCCATGTTGAACTTCCAATCACCAGTATGAGAGAGTGTGAGAGTGATAACACCAAATTTAACACAACTTCTACCCATTGACTAAAATGACTAATTGGGCACAATTTGGACATTTTCACATAGGGGTGTACTCACTTTTGTTGCCAGTGGTTTAGACATTAATGGTTGTGTGTTGAGTTATTTTGAGGGAACAGCAAATTTGCACTGTTGTATAAGCTGTACTCTGCCTACTTTACGTTGTAGAAAAGTATTATATCTTTAGACTTCTCCCATGGAAAGATATAATAAAAAAGTACAAAAATGTTAGGGGTGTACTCACTTATGTGACATACTGTACATGTCAAGTTGACTGCAGTGATGTTAGTGATTGGATTGGAATAAGTGAATGACAATCTGTGAATGAGCAACCAAAAAAAGACTACAAATCTCAGCATACTCTGCGTATATTTGCTGTATGCTTGCACAGTGCACAGGATCTACTGTTCAGTGGTAGAGATGTTTTCCTATTAAATACTTACTGATTAAAACTGTGTTGACTTAGTGCTACACACACATTACTTACTGTCAGACTGCAAACATGTTTTTCTTACTCTCACACTGAACTTGTATATACCTCTTTGTCATGCTGGAGATGAAAACCTGTGAGATTTTGTGGGATTCATAAGATTCAGTGTCATGTGCATGGAACAGGACAAATGTTAAAAATCTGTGATTCTTACAGAAGTCTTGATGGTTTATAGTGACTTAAGATAGGGTAATATCGATGTCTGATGAGGAAGTCCTTGAGCTGTTAGCCTACTTCCCAAAGTACACTTTCTCTTTATGTCTAATCAAAGCATAGTTCTTGTAATGCTACTATAACACTATTCTGTGCTTGACATGAAAATATTAATGTAATGCATGTAAAGCTATTTGCCATACTATTGTTGGTATTTTGATTGTGGTCTACTGTGTGTGAATGGACAGTAAAATGTGTTTACTTTCAAGGATGTAGCTTTCTGAGAGTTCTGACTAGTTGGACTGGTAAAACTGCTAGCGATGACCTTTAATGCCATGTTCGGTTAGTGAAATGGATGCCAGCTAGCCTAGGTCAGTGTTAGAATATTAGAAAGCCTCCCTACCGACACCTCAAGAGGATCCGCTACTGACTTAAGTAAAAGCCTGGCTTTTAGCTGACTTGGTAGCCAATCCCAATCCAGAGTTGCTGTGAGGTCACAGGTTTGGGCCTGGACTGCACAGGATGACCTTGGTTACAATGGGATAGGTAAGGACACATGTTGGGGAAAGCACTGGGCTTGTTGGACATGTCTGCATTACTGGCTAATATGACGGCTAACGAGATCAAATAAGATTAGCTGGTGGCTACAGTACATGGGTGGAGGATAAACAACAGCATACAGCAACCCAGCCATCTCCACCACTGAGGCAGAGATTTTTTTGAGTGGAGATCTAGGGAGTCTTTCTCTTGTCAATGTTTGCTGCAGGTTTGACTAAGAAAAACCTGTGGTATTTGGACGAACCATTTTGTATTACACTGGCTTTTGGATGTACACCAACTACACAAAAACATGAGTTGACACTACAACGGTGCTTGAACTGAACAAAAGCTTGCATTTCGAGGTATCGAGCGATCAGACAGAAAATGTGACCAAGTAATCATGTGAATGATGCGTTTACATCACATACAGGTAATAAGAAGGATGTTCAAACAAGCAGGAAAATCTCCTTTTCATTCCGTATGTTTAAGTTCCACCCGAGGACAACAAGCAAATGCAATGGAATTCAATGATTACTCTGTGTTTTAAATTCTACTTCAGCAGCAGAATGTCTGCGCCAACACTTCCTGTGAACATGCCACCTGCACAATCCCCAACCCGACCCCGACACACACACACACACAGACACACACACACACACACAGTAGGAGCTACCACCTGGCTATATAATAGTGTTATGTTATAAAAGTGTTATGTCCTTTCTCATTTTACTGCCTAAAAATGAAATAGAAGACCTGTGACCTAATGAGACTAGTGGAATTAAATCATCAGGCGCACAAAAAGGACATAAAATTCAACTTCGTGCAATGGATGTGCTAGCTCAAGTGTGTGCACGCGCACGCGCACACACACACACACACACACACACACACACACACACACACACACACACACACACACACACACACACACACAGTTATATTCTAACGGTACACACATACACATTAGGGTTGGGAGTCATCTGGAAAGTTGTGGACTAACCATTAAAATTACAAGTTTGCCATACACTGTGCTTCTGAGACTAGTGCTGACACACAAAAATGTTTTAAATCATGTAACTCTCGAGGATTAGTATAACCATTTATTAAGTTGTGGTGATGCAGTTGAGTGGCTTAAATAAATCAGCTGTCAGCGGTAGGATTGATCTATTAAATCCCAAGATCAAATTTAATCATGGGACAATAAAGAAACATGTGTTTACCACACACACACACCACATTTACTCACAGGCAAACTTGACGTTGAGGAAGACCCTGGTTGAGGTGAGGGCTGGTGCCTGGCTCCAGGAGCCTGTGGTCAGGGAGCGCATCCAGGGTGTGGCGGTGCAGTGGTACTCCCCTGTGTCGCTGTCCTGGGTGCTGTGGACGCTGAGGGTGATGGAGCGGGGGCCTGAGCGCTCCAGGCTCACGTCACTGCTGTCATTGCGCGGGCTCTTGCGCACCACTCCATGCCGATCCATGGTGGCCAGCAGCACTGGACTGTTTGAGCCACGGAGCCGCGTAAGGAACCAGCGCACCTCAAACATCATGTTGTCTAACGGGGAAGAGGAGAGGAGAGGACAGGAGAGAAAAGAAGACAAAGACACCACATAAGGTTTAATGTCATCTTATCTGGAACCAGTGAAACCCAAGACACCACATGAGAAGTGAAAGACTTCATGTACACTACTAGCTTTAAAAGATGAGACGAACAGAGAGAGAAAAAAATAGAGAGAAACTATACCACTGAAAAAGAAAAGGCAAAAAAAAAAAAAAAACCATTAGTCAGATAAATGACATGGTCTCCAAAATATTCAAAATATCAGCCCTAATTCTCTATATCTACACAAAACAGATTCTTTTACTGTTGACTCTACTTATCCTAAACAAATAAACACCTTGGACAGACACGCTTTCTAAGTACAGTACGTCTTACTTCTCTTTCATGGTTGCTTAATTGCTAACCAAACCATTGCATAAACAGATAGCTGGTTCTTCCTCAGACATAATTTTATTAAAAAAATGTTAATGTGTACCTAGAGTCAGACTACCGGTAAAACCATACTAATATCACAGGTAATAAAACACACTGATCATGTTTATTTGCACTGAAAGTGTTCCTTCCAAACGGTAACGTCGCAATTACCAAATATCTCAGATTTGCTGTAACACTGACACAGTACAGTACTATAAAGGGGTGATGTATCATGATGTAATTGCACTGAGCGCTTACAACACATCTACCATAAAATTTTGAATGTGAAGCCATTACTGTGCGTCAGGAGGGAGCCATTCTCAGTGTGGATGGATTTTCTCCTTGCTCTACACGGGGCGATGAAGGGGGCTTCATCACTGCGCAATTACTATTTTGGCGTCAGGGAATATAAATACAACTGTGCATGAATATAATATGGCTAAATATGGCTGAACTCCACTGTGTTCTTAGGTTTGTGAGAGTGAGGATCCTACCAGAAAAAGACTGCTGATGATGATGTTGTGAGGAAGAATACAATGAAGGATTAATCAACAAACACACATACACTTAAACATATACACGACATATCGATACACACAGCTACACACACACACACACATACACACAGCTACACAAACACACACACACACAGCTGATTTTAAGACCTGGATAGAATCGTTCTTTAATGAGGGCTTTTCACCATGCATTTATCAAACCTAACAAAAGACAACGCAAGCGCAGTGGGACTTATTCAACATATTTCTCTCAACAGATGAGAGAAACAGGTGAAACAAGGGGGGGGGGGGGCAGGGCTAGAGCATGAAAGAAAATAGGGGAGAGTCAGTGAGTAAGAGAGAGAGAGGGAGAGAAACAGAAAGACTGAGAGAGCAAGAGAGTGAGAGAGAGCTAAAGAAAGAGACAGAGAGAGAGACAGATAGAACTCAGAGGTGAGGTTGCTCCCCACAGCAACATTACAAGGACAAAGTCAATTCATGCTCACAAAGACAACTTGATGCTAGCAGAATATGTCAAACAATCCTAATTTCAATTTAGTAAAAAAAAAAAAAAAAACCGTAAAGACGGTGAAAAGAACATTTTAAAGACAAAACAGAAATGGGAAAAAATGTCAACAACTTGTTGGTTATTAACATTGTAAACAAATTAGGCTAAAAACTGTAACAACATAAGATATATCATGTTTTTTCAACAACACTGAAGTTTGTATCAATTGTTTGTATTAAAGTGCAGCCACGCTCAATGACGTCAGGGAAAATTCAACCATACAAACTTAGACGAAGCTGAATTTTAAGCATGTACGCTGACTAAAAAATGAGTGATAGTGAGTCTGTAGACAGAGAATTCATCCCTCTTTCTAGTAATCATGGTGCCTATGCATTTAAACGCATAGACACACCAATATAACGTGATTTCCAGGAACTTGAGGAACTGGTTCGATGAGTTTTTGTAAAATGTGTCTTGGACAATTCCGGATCAGTCCACTGTATTTTCAAATTTGTCACCGGGCTACTGCGTAAGTTCGAGACCCAGCCTGCTGACGGCCAACGAACCCAAATATGATAAACTAGTACTAGTAGATGCTCAATCACAAATCAGACAGCATGTGATAATTTTCTTAATGAATATATTTTTACCATTATCATAAGTACAGTCATGCTAACTTAAGTGGAAGGATACTTTGGGACTTGATTCTTGTTCTATTAACTTTGGTTCAACGCAATCTTACAAGCTAGCATGTCGAGGGAGCTAGCTAGTGAACATGTACATACAAGCATAGACATATAAACATAGACGCCGCCTTCCGCCTAGAGCCATACATCATCCTCGCCGCCATATTGGATGTGGCAAAGTGGAGATTCTTCAGCCGTCTCTAGTATAGCGTCTAGACAGTAGCCTAGAATAAAGATGCCTCATTCATATGCTGCGTTTAACTGTACCAACAGGTTTACCGTCCAAACGAGATAACATGAATATTGACGGGTATTTCGCACACTATTTATAACAATCACATTAAAAGTTGTTTATGTTGTTTTCATGCCTGTTTGTTTCCCAAATATATGCGTGTGTGCCTAAATTGGTGAATAAAAGGCATCAAGTTAAATATCTTTGTAGAAAGGCGCTTTATGAAGTTCAGTCCATTTACTTCCACTGGTTTACAGGGTAGATTTGCCACATGCAATATGGCAGACATGCTGACGTATCCCAGCAACTGGCCAGCAGCTCAATGCGGCGTCTATAGGTGCGTACGGGCTACAATCCCGTCTGTTTGCGTTGTCTGCGTTTGTCTACATACGTCAGCAAGAACTCCGCCTCGCAGCATGGGTGGGCTTTGGTCAAGTCGGACACAAGTCTTGGGTTTACACCACCTGATCTTCGTAGTAGATGACGGAGAGGTCATGTGTTGTGTGTGGGGGACAAGGAGGGGGCGGGTGGTTGTAGTAGGGCTGCATTGAGACTTCAAGTCAAGTCGAGTCATTTTTTAATAGCACATTTAAACAAAACAACAGAGATGTCCCAAAGTGCTGCACAACACAAGGATGAAAAATAACATGGCAAAACCAAAACCCAAAGATCATTAATAGGTATAGCCTACTGACACAAAGCAATAAAATAAAAACGAGATTAACAAATACATAAATAAATAAATGATTGAGCTTGACAGCATCAGATACACACCCCAGAACAAGCCAAAAAGAGAGAGAAAAGATATGTCTTCAAACTGGACTAAAATAGCGTACATATAACATGAGAAGTTCCGTGACAGATCGCTACATAACACACGTGTCCAGATGTCAATGAACTTTAAACCAACCAGGGCAAAGTTGCGTCACCACGAGGGCGTTAGTTAGAAGATTGTAGCAACTGCAAGCGCTTGCATGATTTGTCTACATGCGCCTACATGCGTTTAACTCACGTGGGTTTTTAGGTCACATGACCATGTCACGTTTTTGTGACATCGCCACGCCTTTCTGGCAGGTCTGACACAAAGTCTAACCATCACGCAACATTTTCATCCCACAATGCATCGCTGACTGCAAACGCATGTAGCCGCATGTAAACGTTTACACCAGTCCGAACAAGCCTTATGTTTATATGCCTGTGCATACAAGGCTAGCGTGTAGCTTAGCTTAGCCATCTCTCGCTCTCTTTGGGCTTAACTTGCATTGAATGGTAAAAGTCTACAAAGATAACGAACTCAATGCTACCTTTGTGGGAAATGTTGCTGGAAATGTTTCCCCGACATGAACGGAAAACTATATGGGTGTTAATTGATGCTTGTTAAGTGCTAAGGTGCTCTCAATCAACAAGTCTAATTGAGGCGGAGTCAGGTGACTCTGTTTAAGCCTCACCTGTTTTCAATAAAACTTCACTGCTCATTGTCACACAAACCTGTGTTGGTGCCTGTTCTCTTGCTTTTTAGCCAGCTCAATTTGTAACAGGTTATGGGGCCAGTGTGCGCAATGTCAACAACGTGATTTTTTTTGCCTGAAAAAATGAACGATGCGCTGGCACAGAATAGCAATGACAGCATGCGCATGTCGTGAATGCACAAGGGCCCTTAGCCTTTCCACATAGCCTTCGTATGTTAATAAAAACGTTAGCGGTTAGCTAACTCTGAAGTTCGAGTGCTGCATTTAACACTTAAAATGGTGAATTTGCCAGGGAAACTTGGTGACATGACAATATCAATCCGTGTTGATGTAGATAAGAATATGGTTTGTACACCTTTTAATATTGTGAACTGTGCATGTGTATTACACATCTGTTTATTGTGTATCTCTTGGGTGGTGTCAAAAGGAACATCTACACATAATGTTACTACTAATAAACTGAGCTAGCCATCTTACAGCTTGTAGGCTTAACATAAGCATTTAATGTTTGCCCGTCTGAGTCAAACAAACTGTAGGCTACCTACTGGCACAAAAGGGGTTTATTCTTAGCTGGGTAGTCTGTGATGATCAATATTACATATGGCTGATTTTGTACAGCTTATTAATGCAGACTGGGGCAATGTAGTACAAACCCCCTCTAGTTCTAGGCTGAGATGCTAAACTAAATTGCTGTTTTTTCACCCTTTTACTACTTCAGCAGTTTCAAGTATCATATGAATAAAAAGACAGATAATGGATCCATTATATCACATTACTACTTTTTCTTTTAGTTCATCTTCAATGCCATTTAGCCAGATGTCTAGAACAAATACAGGTCTAGAATGTTAACCCAGACTTAAACCCATGCAAGAGACAGAGATAACCTCATTGCTTAAGTGTCTTGCTGTCCTTTCCTCGTTCTAATGGGCATCTCCACATTTAAGTCCTAATGTCTTCAGTGGAGACACACATCACGCTCATGATTAGGGCGTTGATGAGGACCAACATGGACAGGGCAGCAGGGTTCAAATAGGCTAATATGAAGCAGTGGTCGAGACTACGTATTCTGAGGCCGAGGACTGACATGTCCCCACTTGTGAATAGCTTCAGGACTTGCTAATACAGAATGGCATTCAAATGGTAAAAAAGAATAGTACAATCTCTTTAGCTCACTGATATTACATTTGATTTTTGGAATACATTCAAGCCACATTGACCGTTGTAGCTTTTTTCTGGCATATTCTTCAGACAGTATCTCCCATGCCATTATGGTTCTATTGCTACAAACCAGATTGCACAAAAACCAGGAAACATTCACCCCACCACCACCCTACCCAACACACAGACACACACTCCCTATCCTGACTCCCTGTTAAGCACAACTAATGCAAGAGACACAACAACTTCAAAAGAATAAAAATAACACGTTGCCTTGATCACAGAAACAAGACCGCCACCCCCGAGCTAAAAAAAGCACAGGATAAAGAGACATAATGAGACAATGTCAGTTCCCTAGATGACACGAAGGAGCATGTCAACACACACCAAACAGACCACCACTGCTCAACAACAGCAGGGCACACTAAGATACCTCTCGTACCAGGAACAAGGGTGTTACATGCCTAATGTCTTACTAATCAAACCACCTCCACGAAAACAGACACTTTCTGTCAGTAGAGGGCTGAATTCAACCAGCTGCCGGCCTGCTACAGCGTGCTTTGGCAAAGGCACACTGTAAAACATAGGACGCAGTAACACAATGTGATAGACGGCTAGGTCAAACAAGGATCGCTGACGCAAATCTCCTGCTGGAGTACAGTGCTGAATGTTGCTTTTAGAGGGAATAAGCGGGAAACAATACAGAAATACTGCTGATGCTACGGGGAGTACACAAGATCTGGATGGGCTTGTTCCCACTGGAAAAAATATGACAGGAGCAAACAAGAGATGAGCTGATTTGAAAATGCAGCCCATGGACAAGAAAACAAATTAAAATGATTCAGTTTTAAACATGTAAACGTTTTAAATGTAAGTAAAAAACAGTGAGACTAACACATTTTGCTGTTTTACAGTTCAGCCACATGCCATGAGACAAACTCTCATTGAGAACAGAGAGCATCTGCTTGTCATTTACTAGAGCACTGTTAGGGAAACATGTACACACACTATGCTACTCTTTCGTAACAATATTCTTGGGAGACCGAACTTCTGGTAGATGCAATGCACAAGTGGCAGGCTGCAGATTCTGTGGAATTTTAGACACTGACGTCTTTATCAGCATAAGAGGGAGATGTGTGTGTGTGTGTGCCTGTGTGTGTGCACATCTGTGTATCTGTGTGCGAGAGAGAGAGAAGGGACATGCTACAAGGACATGCCACAACAAAGCAAACGATGACAACCAAACACCAACATAGTTCCCACGAGACCCAAGTGCTACAGGTTCACAGAGACAGGTGCAAGACTGGGATACTCCAGTATGACTAAATCAGTAACAGTTTCATCATCGCGTGCGTCAGGTGTTGCAGGGCTGCTGCCGGAGGAGCTGGCGCCCTCGTGTCTCAACATGCCTCTATGACAAATAGACTTCCAGCACCTTTAGTCCAACAGCCCGTGACGCACATCACTTCCAAACTAAACACAATTAATTGGAAATGAGATTAACAGGAATGAGCTGATCTGTTTCTTTTTTTTACTTCTAGATTTTGAATTGAGTTTTTCCTGTACAGGGATGGTGTGGATGTTATGCACAGTACAGAGGTAAATTCATATATATATTCCATTCAAATTCAATTTGTTGTAACTGCACCATCATAAGTAGCACTTAATGTATCAAATAGATGCTAAATGTGTAAAGCACATTGAATGACAGCTATGTATCATACTGTGCTATATAAATTTTAACTTGAACTTGAAGACTAGAAACAGTCTTTAAAAGCACCTACAGTAGAAAGCAACCAATCTACTGGCACAACATCCCACACTATATTCTTCTGACACATAGTCATAAATTACCTAATGTTACAGAGTTGGTCACATAGTATTACGCCACGATGAAAGAAATGTACTGAAATGTACTGAAAATATGTTCAAAGATGAAAGGGCAGCTGAATGCATAGCTACACACTGACACTGAGGGGTTTAAACACAGTGACATGTTTACTGAGCTTTAATCAGCACATCCCTGTGGTTGTTCTATTTTGTCTTGGCTTTAAGGTAAACTCTGCACATTCATAAATTACTGTAGCAAGATGACATAGTGGAGGTTTTTAATGTCATCAGGAACACAGTAAATGAGGTGAGGTTACAGGTGACAAGTAGGAAAGGGAGAAAGAGACAGGGAGGCAAAGAGAAAGATGGAGACAGAGAGAGAGACATAGAGAGAAATGCAGAAGTACCCTCAATATGTATCTAATATACCTTAAGTAATACTGAAGGTGTAAAACGCGACTTTTCTTCTGATATCAAGCTCATCATTTCATATCTGTGCTTATGAAACTAAAGGGTCTTTAGACAAAGTCATTAAAGGCTAATCTTTAATCATAACAGCACTATTATCATTTCTAATTATGTCAGCATGTGCTGACTGAAATGATGACATAACCAAACTGCCAACACCCCTGTCCACTCCCTTTCCCTTCCCTAGCCCACAGCTGGCCTCCTTTCTCTACACGACCCCCCTACACACATTTTTCTCGCTCTCCATCTCTCTCCCTCCCTCTGCCTCCCTCTTTCTCTCTCACACACATCACACGTGCACGCGCTCTCTCTTTTTCTCTCTCTTTATTTCTCTCTCTCTCTCTCTCTCTCTCTCTCACACACACACACACACACACACACACACACACACACACACACCATCATTCAACTCAGCTCAATGGGCGAGAGAGCATCTGGATCCTGCTTTTCCACACAGGGACCCCTGCCCAAATACGCACACACACAAACAAATGCACTACACGCATGTATGCACGCACGACTGTAAATCACATACTTCATTTGCATTTACCATCAGACCACAATTTAAGCTTGTGATTGTGATTATGTATGATAATGGTGAGTGACTGGTTATTCACTCCTAAAATGTGAATCTTTGCTATCAGGTTGCCCCCCCCCCCCGTTAATTTTATGAGTATTGCAGCAAAAAATCTTTTCTGTACCAAAACATCAGGTTCCAGTATGAATACAATAAATGATTTCTGAACCGTACCAGCATTTTTAGTTGTGCTTCAAAAGATTTAGATGTATCACAAAAAGTCTTGCACTCCGAACAAGCATGTGACTTTACAGAACTTTTGTAACACCCAACACAGTGTGGCTTATGCGTCTGGATAAATCATCCTCAGTCCCATGTCACTGCGGAGAGGAACCCATTACTCTCGTAACCCATGAGATACCTGCCAACAACGGAATCAGTCGCCAGATGTTCAGCTGTTTTCTATGTGCAAGTATGCAGCTGGACATTTCTCAGAAATATGTGACCTTGCTTGTAAGAGTGGTGCTCTGAATGTATTTTAAATACATTCTGCGTCAAACTTTATTCACCTTGTATAGACTATACTCTGCTTACAAAAGGGTAAATAAATGTCTGCATATGTGTTTACGCATGCATATGCATACACACATGCAAGCCTGCACAGACACACATCCACACACACAGTACACTAAAATAAGCAAGGCAATGTGCACATCCACAAACACATCTGTTACTGATTGAAAAATGGCTCTGGAACCCTCTATCTTCAGCGTGACCCCTTGTTGTCTTTGGCAGTGAGGCTTTACACCACACCAAGAACAGAGGAGGTACAGCAAGAAAGAGAGAGAATAGACAAAAAGAGGGGAAGAGAGAGAGAGAAAAAGAAAGAAAGAGAGAGAGGATGGGAGAGAGAAAGAAAGAAAAAGACAGAGAAACAAAGTGATAGAGAAAGAGAGAGCTTCCATGCAAAAAGGGGCACATCCAGAAACAACAGAAAGCCCTCCAAAAAGTGTGCTTAATGAGTTCAATATGAGGGAGAGGGAGCAGACAATGGTCAAGTATAAAATAGCACTGGCCAAAAAAAAGAAAAAAGTTTCACTTGAGAACACAGCTGACTTCTGGCACCCTCAAAAAGAGTCAACTCATGTCTCCCCCTCCCACATGCCGGGACACAAAAAGTCAGGACTGGATGTCCATTCACCAGAACAGTTAGCGTGGGTGAGTGAATGGCCAGTTTTAAATAAAATAAATAAATAGAAATAAAGGAGAGAAATATCCTGAAGTGATTGATTGTACATGTCAATGCCCGTAGAAAGACATCAAAGTTGTGTCAGCTACAGAGGCTGTGTTTAATTACGTGTGTGTGTGTGTGTGTGTGTGTGTGTGTGTGTGTGTCTGTGTCTGTGTACACATACCTGTGTGTGTGTTTGCATGTGTGTGATAGAGAGAGTGTTTGTGAGATGGACAAAGACAAAGAGATTAGCACAGAAAAAATGTGCGTGTGTACATTTTTAAGTTATTATTCACATTATTCACAGTGGATGGTTTTCTTTTCATTTATTTGTAACTGCTTTGGCAATATTGTATTTACATTCATGTCAATAAAGCTATTGAACTAAACTGAATTGAATTGAGAGGCACAGAGACACAGCGATATACCCTGCATTCCCCCCTAATGCATTTCGTTACTATTAGCCACTATTCAGAGGTACCATTAGCTGAGACTAAGAGCGTGCTAAAGAGCCTGAGTGCTTGGCCGAGGATTGGCACTTGCCTGGATTTGGAGGGGTTCCAGAGACACTCATGGCACACTCCATCTTGGCCGTCTCCCAGGGGTACAGGCTTGTAGTGTCAGAGCTGATGGAGACGCCAAACGATGGACCTATGAGAGACAGAGAGAGAGAGAGAGAGAGAGAGAGAGAGAGAAACACAAAATTAAAATCCGCTACTGCAGTCCGAGCATCCACAAACTTTGATATAACACAAATGCCAACCTACTAGAGTGAAAGGGGCAGGTGTGTCAATCACGTTTTTTAAAACGCTAAAAACACTGAAAACCCTGCCATACCCAAACCCTGCCATATTCTACCTGTAAAAGTAACTCCCATTTGCCATTGTGATTACACAGCAGTCCACAGCACACAGCACACACAACAAATCTGCAACCTGCATTCTACCAAATTGACTCTTTCAGAAGCCCTGCCCCCATATAGCAACTGTTGCCAGCACTTTTAAGCTTTAGTTCCCAGCAGGTATCCAATCAATGAGGATTTTAACACGTTTTCACTTCTATCTACCTCTTCTGTACCTAAAAAAATGATTACTAACTTCTGGAAAAGTGGTGAGCTATCAGAGAGAAGTAAGCAGAAGGGTCTTCAGTTTATTTAAAGGCTATATACAGGGCAGGCACTACACATAATGTGCATAAAAGGTGTTTTTTGTTATATTGGTATTTTTATATGTTTGCAGAAACCACTGTACTGCACTGGAGAAAGGCAAATATGTAATTTTTTTCACCACAAAGCCTCAGCCGTAACAAATGTCGCTGAATAGAAGCAACTCCAACAAGTTAAGGGACATTTTAGAGATTTTATGATCCCTTTTGAAAAAGACTGTCATGGAGAAGCCTTGACATCTCAAAGGCGAAGAAGGTGAGGACAATTTTTAGAGCTTATGACTTAATATAATCATTATATCAAGTTTATTTTTCTCCTGTTAATTCTTCTCACTGTACACTGTGAATTCACTGTGAATTCTTATCACAAATGCCAGATAAACACTGATGTTTAGAAGACTGACCACTTCAAATGGCTGAAAGCAATGTCAAGACGCATGATGAAGTAGGAACAATTGCTAATATTATGCACTGACTGCTTATCTTGCTTATTTTTAGTTGTGGTAAGCTAGCTTTACCTAGTTATGTGTATATAGGCATGCATAAAAGGCTGACAGTTACAAATTTCCGCGTATTTAAAAAAATTACGTCTTAAACACAGGCATGTATTCAAGACCAACAAAGTTGCTAAGGAAGTTAGCAATGACAGTTTTGGGAAACAGACCCCTGTCTGATGATTTGTGTGGCAATAGCGTAACCTCATTCAGAAAATGGTTGGATCAAAAATGTGGCCGGGATTTTACTTTCAGAGCCTGGGATTGACACTTCTGGAGAAGAATACACCAAATCAGGCACTCCACTTCTGTACTCCAGCCACAGATGCCTCACTGCAACTCCAGTGCTATCCGATTGACCATCTGGACTAAAAGATGGCTCTCATGACACCTGATTCCCCTTTGGCCATGTTTGTAGGATTCTATGGAGGATTTGTTTTTATCAAAGTTCATTTCATGCGGCAAAACCGCAAAAAAAATTGTAGCAGGTCATTTTTTTGTCTTCAAATAACACTGATTTGATTTTTTATTTAAAACCACAACACTGTAGGACTAAAATATGTTAGTGTATAAACATCAGCACCATATAGAGAATGCACCTTCCATACATAATTCACTAGTTCCATTCCTTCCTCTTTTCCCAGCACAGAATGATGCCCCGCCCCCCCACCACACACATCCATACTAGCAACCTAGAGGGTTAAAAGGGGTGGTGTGTATGTGTGTTTGTGTGTGTGTGAGACTGAGTATGTATATGTATGTGGGTGATGTGTGTGTGTTTGAATGTGTGTGTGAGTATGTATGTGTATGTGTGTTTGTGTGGAGTGGCGGGTGTGAGCCTGCTTTTGGGTTGCTCCAGTGAGGTGGGAACTACAGCAGTTCAAGACTGAGTGTGAACATGTGCACATGACGGTTGCAGAGCTAGAGATGGTGCTGATAGTGATGGCATCTGCCCGGGCGACATTCCCTTGCATGCTCCGGGCAGACTTAATGATTCACGTTCACATCCAGAAATGCCAGGGCTCAGTGTGCTCAGAGGCTGGGTGGATGTGTTTGTGACATTTTGCTTCTACTGTGTTGAAGCAAAATGAAGAAAAAAAGAAAAAGAAAACACAGACAGAAAAGTGGATAGAAGGGAGAACAAATGAGAGCATGTGAGAGAAACGACAGAGTGAGAGATGAAGGAGAAACAGAGGGAGCAAGAGAATACAAGAACATGAACATGAAGAACATGAAACCAGCGGCACTGGCATTTAGGGCTGCTTCCCCACTCTGCATCCCAGGGGCACTAGGCTGTGTTTGCATATGTGTGTGTGAGTGTGTGCGTGCATGTACGCACGTGTCTGTGTGTGTGTGTGTGTGTGTGTGTGTGTGTGTGTATGCGTGCCCCCTCCATCCCTGCAGGCACCAGTCTCCTTTGAAGCTCCAACTACCAGAGAAGAGACACTGCCCACCAAAGCCCCTCCACAACGCAGTCCCCATACTTGCCACCACCCACACTTGCAGCCACCACCAATGCTCAACTCTCCACAACAGGAAGCAGCCTCATGATAGCTCCAGTTCTCTGGGCAAGGGTTGAGAGGGAAGACAGGGCTAGGGAGACTGCTGGAGCACAGGAGAGGGGTGGAGTGTGGAACTTTTTGGGAGATGTGGAGCTCTGGTTGCAGGCTGCCACCGGGGAGTCGCTTAAAGGGGGGCTGAGGAACTGTTCACTCCCCAGAGATATAACACAAGAGAAAAGTAGGCCGGGGCCCTGTGTGTGTGCGTGAGTGTGTGTGTGTGTGTGTGTGTGTGTATGTGTGTGTGTATCTGTAAAGACATGATTGCGCTTTTCATGTATGGATGTGTATGGGCATGTAAGTACATGTATGCACTTGTATATGCATGGTTGTGACTGTGTGTGTGTTTGTATGCGAGTGTCTTTCTGGGTGTATATATTTAAATACAGTATATACAAGTATGTGTGAATTATATATTCTTGTGTAAACACATGTTTGTGTGTGCTAATGGGAGGGTGTGTGTGTGTGTATGAGAGAGAGAGAGAGAGAGAAAGAAAGAGAGACTGAAAAAAAAACAAAGAGGACAGAGACAGACAAAAAAGAAAGACAGACAGATAAATAAATAGACAGAGACACAGAGAGCAAGAGAGAGAAAGTGTTAATATGTGGGAGTATGGGTGTACTTGTGTGTGCGTGGGTTTGTTTGTGTGTGTGTGTGTGTGTAATGTACCCTACTGGAAGCAATAACATGATCTGAATGTGAAATGCCAGCGAGGAGCCTTACGAGACATCATGTGGGCTACTAAGCTAAAGCCAAGAAAGACCTCGCCTCAGGCTGTGTCCTTGAGGAGTGTCTGAAGTCAAGGACTATTAGAGAGTCATTTCAGACACATTCCTTCTAAGGATAATTTTCATTCTTCGCTTAGTTTGTGCCCTATCACCAGAGTAGTCTTTGTTTCAAAGACAACTGGTGAGGTAAAATAGACTTCACATTTTTTCATAAAACACTTCCCAATTTGTTAGCATTGTTTAGAGGCATACCACAACCATTTCTGTTAGAAAGGCTGTGTTTAGATGGGCTTCTGGCTTCATCACAGCTTTAGTTACAAATAGATAATACAGCTGCTTTAACTCTTCCCCTCAAATTCTATACTCAGAATAAGCCAGCAGATGACTAGATATTTTTCTATGCATTAACATGATGAAGCTAAATAAATGAACACTGAAAAGAAACAACCCAGCACACAAATGCAACATTAAAATACGAGATTAGGTTAATGGAATACATACATATTAATGAATATTAGGAATGCACCGATCCGATATTTGGATCCCTATGCCAAACTGCTACTTCCAACTGATGACCATGACTGCAACAAGGCCAGCAACAACCCTGTACACTAGGCTACCCTATATGGGGCCTATTCTCTCATCTGCACACAAGTCTTTTGTTTACGCATGTTCAGTTCTGTGTTTTTCAGTTACGCGTATTCTGCCCTGCAAACTTCCAACACGCCCCCATCGCTTTACTATGGCATTAAGGTGGACTCTTAAAACATTATTTAAAATACCCTTGTTTGATGTGGTTGCACATTGCAATATCAATATAATCACTGGAATGCACAAACCAGGCTTTCGTTTTTGAAAAAGGAGGGAAAGAAACAACAGGATTTAGTTGCAGTAAAAGGTCTGCTGTAAACTCAAACTGCAATTTCTACTGTTAAGACTCCTGCTATGTCCTTGATGTAAATGAACTACGGTTGATCATGCAAACAGGTCTGGAGACCTTTTGTCACTGTGTATGAAAATTGCCTTACATTGCCTGTGATGGTTCTCAGTGACCTACCCCCACAACCCACACTACAATTGGTTGGTGCTTTCACACCTAGTTTGCTTCCTCAACCCAGGTATCTGGGTGTTGAGTGAGTGTGGACCGTTTTTGTTACCATAATGAGATTAGCATTCTCAAGACCACCTTCTTTGTAATCAAAGTAGCTTCATTATGAATCTCAGGCAGGGCAACTATAATTTCTTACACCTAACAAATTTGAGCTTAGTGGAACAAATGGTTTGATAGTTGTGCGTGAAACAGACAGAGTGACAGACAGACAGACAGACAGACACACACACACACACACACACACACACACACACACACACACACACATACACCTAATTAGACCTATTCCTAAAAACAGCAAATACAACACAATAACATTGCTGGGGCATATTTGTTTATTTTTTAATGATATTGCCTAAATAACAATTTATAACAATTTATGTCTATGCATTTTATGTCTTAGTTATGAAGGTGTTTTTTAATTTGATGGTGATATCAGATCGGTATAGGGTATTGACCGATGTGCAAGACCCAGCTATCAGAATCAGTATCAGAATCAAAAAAGCTGGATTGGTGCATCTCTAATAGCAGGCATCAAAATGAACTTTTTGGCCTACCAACCAATGTGGCTGGTGGTTGAAAAAATGTACTTGCCAAGCAAATTTTTTACTTTTCAAAACTATCTTAAAGCATCAGTGATATACTACTTCAACTACTGATTGTTTTCATGTCCTTATACATTCACAAATTGGACCCTTTTTTACATTCTAGTCATTTATTAGACCACTTTCATTTTCATTTTTTTCTATGCCTTAAGTTTCACATACAATTTACTTTTTCAGTCTTAGAGGTGCATCAGTACTTTTACCCAGTGTAAAACTGTTGTCTATGAAGGTTTGACCATAGACAGTAAAAGAAGTAAACAGAGGGATGGCATCATTTTTAATGTGACCGGATGAAGCCAGATTTTTTATTTTTCGAATTGGTCACCAGGCTACTGTGCAAGCTCGAGAGCCAGTCTGGTGACATTGGCCAATGAACCCGAACCCAAATAGTAGATGCTCAATCACAAATTAGACGGCATACCATAATTTTCTTAATGAGTGTATATATATATATAAACACACACACACAATAACGCTAACTTAAATGTAAGGTTATTTTTGTACTTCAGGGCTTGATTCTTCTTTTACGAACTTTGGATCCAGGCAATCTTACAAGCTAGCATGTCGAGGGAGCAGGAACAGACGCGGAAGTTGAAACACCCATGGGGTAAAAAAAAAACCCGGAAAGGGCCCAGTAGCCTTTAGCATTCCATAGACTTCCATTCATTTTATCGTCACTTTGACATGAAATAACTTTACATAGGAAGCACGTCATACCTTGATGTTGGCATCGTTCGACACCGGAGAAACTACTGCAAAACATATTTGCCTCGATCGGAAATCTGTCATGTCATTGTCTTGTAAGAAAAGTTTTTCTGAAATTGTGCTAAAAATGTCGTCAGTAACTAAGCTACGACGAGTAACTTTCTGTCGCACAGGAGAAAATTTACCGTACTGTTTGAATAACAAGCCGTAGCCTGTGTAGTTTTGTGTTCATGTCAGGGAAACATTTCCAGTAGCATTGAGTTTATATTTTTTTGTAAGAGGGGTCGTTATGTAGTTATGGATCTTTACCATTCGATGCAATTGAAGCCCAATGAAAGATGGCTAAGCTAAATGCCAGCCTTGTATGTACATGTTAACTAGCTAGCTCCCTCGACATGCTAACTTGTAAGATTGCCTGGAACAAAAGTTAGTAAAGAAAAAATCAAGTCCAGAAGTATAATATTAGCCCTCCACTTAACTTGTACTTATGATGATGGTAAAAATATATTTATTAAGAAAATTATCGTATGGCGTCTGATTTGAACGAGCATCTACTAGTCAGTGCATTGTATTTGGGTTCGTTGGCTAACGTCACCAGGCTGGGTCTCGAGTTTGCGCAGTAGCCTGGTGACCAATTTAAAAAATCGAAAATCTGGCTTCATCCGGTCCCCATTGAAAACGACGCCATCCCTCAGCCATCTTTCTTAGCTTAGCCATCTTTCTTTGGGCTTTACTTGCATCGAATGATAAAAATCCATAAATAAATAAAAATAACTATCCTTCTTACACAAAATACAAACTCCAATGCTACTTTTGCTGGAAATGTGTCCCCGACATGAATAGAAAACTAAACAGGCATGAGTATGGCTATGGCTTGTACAGTATGGTAAATGGGGACTGGGAGCCAGAGAAATCAAATTTTCAATTCTCTGCTTGGTCACTTGTCTACTGCGCAAACTCGTGGTGACGTTTAGTGATGTCAGCCAACAAACCTGAATACGATAAAGTAGACAAGTAGACGCTCAAACACAAATCAGACAGCATACGATCATTTTCTTAATGAGTGTTTTTCGAGCGATTCCACTTACAAACAAATACCAATTTTGTTACTTATTTTGCTGGAAATACAGTTGGAAATATTTCCCTGAGATGAACAGAAAAGTAAACAAACATGATTATGGGTATGGCTTGTTATTAAAACAGTACGGTAAATTTCCTAGTGTACAACAGAACCTCATTAGCTGTCGCATATTTTGTGACATCATTTTTAGCATAATTTCAAATAAACATTTCTTTCAAGGCATGGCATGACAGATTTCTGATTGAAGCAAATATGTTTCGATCAGTGGTTACCAATACCAAAATCAAGGTACGGTGTGCTTCCTATGTAAAGTTATTTCATGTCACGCATGGTACCTAGGAGCTGATACGCCCATTTTCGGGGTAAACCCAGTGTATTAATTATGTTGGATCAGATGCAACTGGACCTCCTCAAGCAGAGTTAGCATTGAACATGTCAGCCAAAATAATAATAAAAATAATAAAATACATGAGATACTGTTTATGTAAGGCTTGCCTTTCTGTCAGAGGAATATAAACTACATATTAATGTGTACATTTTGCATATTTTTCAGTTGAGAAACAGAAGCACACTTCTACCCAGGGGTCTGTTTCCCAAAAGTGTCATTGCTAACTTCCTGCCATGATTCACTCTACAAAACAAAAATCTACACACCATTGGCAGGTGCTAATTTTGAGCCCTGCCTAATAGTTACACTTACACAACAAAACAATGTGAAGCTAGGGTGAAATTTTGTTTGGCTGTGGCTGGTTAATGGCTATCAGGTTAGCTTACTAGCCAGATAACAGCTAATTAGCTAGGCAATATGGACTACTGTGGTGTGTCTTAGCCAGTACTGTGCCCAGAAGCAGAGATCCTTACTTCAAAAAGTAATAATCCTGCCACATACTGTATTTAATTGATCAATTATCTGAACTAGTTGATCCTAATGAGCAAGTCTATAAGGTCTAACAGGTCTATCAGCTAATTAGCGAAATCACCTGTGTTAAGTGCACAGGCAGAAGGAACCAGTGGCAGAACCTTTACTCTCTGAATCTGGGATTCCCACCTCTTGCTGTGGTTGCGCATGACCTCACCTTTGTGCTCGTAGGAGATCTGCACCTTGTTAGAGACGCCATGCACCACTTTGCTCCAGTCCGTCTCCCCTGGCTGTTTGGTCCAGGCGCTGACCTCGCACGAGTAAAAGCCTCGGTCCGACACCTGCACCCCCTGCAACCTGAAGCTGAACTCGTTGGGGCCGGTGCGGAGCAGGACCACAGAGTCTTGCCGGCCCGGCTCGCTCCAGTCTTCTACTCGCATCACAGCCTCCGGGCTGAGGGAGACAAGGCGTCGTGGTGTGCCCCCCACCTCCGCCTGGCTGTGGATCAGCACAGAGTAGGCGGGGCTGCGCAAGTTCTCGGCCATCACCTGGCAGCTCATCTCAAATGTGGCACCACTGGTGGTGGCCTCACGCACACGTCGGGCTACCACGCTCAGAGACGGGCCTGAAGGAGAGAGAGAGAAAGTGACAAAGAGACAAAGAAAGAGAGAGAGTGACAGCAAGAAAAAATGAGAGAGCAAGAAAGACAGAAACAGAGACACACTCTGCTGCAAATATAAAGATGTGTCTAAGTAACACTCATGTAGAAAGGGCCTAGTATTAGCATACAGAAAACAAATTCCTGCATGCAAAGCTATGCGTACTATATGCTTTTTTAAACTAATATGGCATGATGCCTTTCATTTTGCAATATATTTCAGACATTATATTTTTTCAATAAAAATTAGATTTTTTTTCTATATGAGAACAGATGGTTTGTCAAAAAATGTTTACTAGAGTTTTTTCTGTGGCCCTTTTAGAACACTTTTGAAGTTTAGTTTAAAACAGCTATTTTACAAAAAACAACTCTCCCAAAAACAACACCAAAAGACAACTGTTGTAAAATCTGTTGTCACACGAAGGCAGAAATCGTCATATATAAGTCTTATTTTAAAGGTTTTTAGTCAAGGGAAAGGCTATGTGGGGTGGGCTTTGAAGTTAAATGTGGGTAAACAGACACAGCATTAATAACAAAAAAACTACTGAGATAAGGACAAGCTGGAGTTGGACAGCATACTAATGCTTGAGGCCTGAGGACATGCAGACACCCAATGAACTGGGAGCCAGGCCTGTAAAAAGTACTGGCTCGCCCCCATATCCCCTCAATTTGGAGTTATGGTGGGGAAAATTAGCTGGATCCGCTTAAAAGAGCAGTAACACATTTTAATTTTTTCCTGAAATGGATTTTCACAGGTTTGCGGAGAGGAGGCAGCGTGAGTTGAGAAAAGTCCTGGCTGTTGTGTAGCAGCAAAATACTTGCAGCTATTGTCTACTACAGGCTTATCTGGACAAACTCAAGGTCTGAATGGACTGGCATGAGGCTGAATGAATAGCTATAATAACAAACAGCTGGTTTTACAGATTCACTGCGGGGTAAATATGAAAAGTCATATTTCTTACAGTTTTTACCAATCATTTTCACACTTGTTGCAATGCAATGTCCACGTTTGCACAACTCTTAACACAGCGTGCTGTACCAACATGCGTTTGAGCACATCAGTTAACATTTGCTGCAAAATGCGCTACAGCAACATTTGTATTTATTCATGCACCTTTGATAATAGATAAATAAAGAGTAAAGGCTATACCTATACAGTTTACAAATGAATTATTTTGTGTAAAGCACCGTATGTATTAGAAAATGTTGATGCTAATTACAAGGTGTTTTTCAGTGGATTTTCTATATTTTGCAGTTTTTCTGGATTCTATAACTGCAGTACACATTTCAGAACTGAAGATAAATTGTGACAATCAAATATGCACAATCATACAAACAGAAAACACATCACTCCAGAAACACACCAGGATGAACTGTAACATGTGTTACCTTCACCCTGTGCTTACATACTGAATTTCCACTGCAGGAAAGGTGAATGCCCATTACCTGTATCAATTAGAGTATGTTTCACTGCAAAAGAAAGTACATATGATATGTGTTGTACATGTAAATGTATGTAAATATTAGCCTGGGCACGCCCATACTGCCTGTGATGCTACATTGAATTTCGCGTTCAAGTCAGTCTGCATACTGTCGGCTATTCCTTTGCCCGAAACATTGGGCAACAATGAAAAACAAAAGCTACACAGTCATCATCAGAATCAGTGGTCCGATTGGTTGTAGCTCTGTCCAGTAGTACACAGAGGACCTTCCTGTCCATGGGAGATTTGCCAGACCAAGCTCTGTCCACAAGCTTGGTGCAACAGCCAGGCTATGTACAGTCGTCCATAGAAGTTGTTTGTGGCCCTACCTACTGTAATGCTGATCTATGTTGCTGCTGCATTTTGGATAAACCATGATAAAGCCTACAGTACATACTGGTAATGGAATACATAGCAACTCCAATATCAACTTTCTATATCACAATGTTTTGCCCATAAACATGCAAATGTAACTTCTTTGTTTACCTGTTACGTAACAAGCTATAAAAATGTAAAAATATTATGACGAAACACACACGTAAGTGTAAAAGTGCTAAATATCAATAATTATTTGGCTAAAAGATGCCTCAAGCACATTATTTCTTTTTTGTGTGACAAAATGCAAAACGCTGTGCTTTGTTACACTGTATTGTATTGCTTTTAGGTTTTGATCCTAGAGTTAACTGTTTTGATAAGAGTATCCAAATGTCTGCAAATTTAGCTGTAGTTGTACATAATTTTGTTGGTGGTAAACATTAACTGAGAGAAGTGCTAATGAATTTTGGTTGAAGTGGTGACTGAACGCAATTGTGTCAAAGCAATGTGAAAGAGAACGTAGTTTGTCTCCCATAGACTTTGGTTGGTGCAAATGTGTTAAGAGTTTTGAAAATGTAGACATGGTATTGAGACATGCGTGAAAATGATTGGTAAAAACTGTAATGTCCAGGTGGTCATGCTGTAAGTAAAAGAATGAGAAATATTCAAATCTCTGCATCTGGGCTACACTAACCTGCACAATCACTTTCTCTTTCACGTATGAAACGTTTTAGTGACAGGAAGAAAAATAAATTATCTGAAGGGGAAAAAAAGGTTTGGCAAGGTCTGACTCCTTGGGGACTAGTGACTGATCTGCATGTGTGATCAAACTGGGCAGCTGCGAAGGAGAACGTTCCAGATTCCCCATAACTGAAGCCTGATGTCTTGTTTTAGAAACGAGCAGCTTCTGGGAATTGCAATTCTATAAGAATTTCATGAGACAACTTTTTTAGAGAGATTATGTCACAGCAGAACCCTGGTGGTCAATGATTGCAAAATGACGAAATTAAATTAATAATGATTTCAGAGCCGGGGATATGCCACCACCCTAATATTTTCTTAGCTTTAGCACTAGAAAGGATTATGTGCATGCATAGGAATTTGTGGGTTTTCCAGAAAAATGATCCTTTAAGGACATTAAGGACTACAGAGTCAAGCCAGAGCTAAAATGGATGTTACTCATCACTTAGGTACTGTACTGTGATGTACTTTGTCACTGAGCCAACCAAAAAACAGCAGTCAACAGTAAAAGCACATTCACACTGAACTTAAAAATAACGCAGACTGGACAACCTACATACGGGATCTCTTTCAGCCAAGCACAGCCATTCAAGACAAATATATCATAATGGTGGCCTATTTAGCCATTCAACAAACATTTCGCTTCGCAAAATTATGATTCTGCTATCATGTATTTTGCATGCAATTTTCTACAGCAAGCACTATGCAAAATATTATACAGCTCACTCACTTGCACAGAGAAAGCAATGTACAGATAAAACCATATTTCATGCTAACCATCATGTTTATCATTATCCCAGGCATTCTGGTGTTTCTATAGCTATTTTTAGAAACAGAGGTTTCCTTTGTTGTGTGAACTACCAAGAAAGAATAGACAAGGCTCTGCAAATCCAGCGTGCTTACATTACATGTTATATTTGCATTACATGTCATCTACAGCAACGTACATTTTTACAGTGAAATAGACACCATAAGCAATGGAGCAATGTGGGGTTAGATGCCTTGCACAAAGGTACCTTAGCCATATATGAGGGAAAGCATCGGTTATTTACTCCCGCATCCACTTTTGTAATTCTGATACAGGAATCAAACCTGTAGCCCTCTAGTCCCATGACCAACTCCTTAACCATTAGGTCACAGCTTCACTTACCTTTGGTGGTAAAGGCCACTTTAAAGGCGGGGGTCTGGTAGTCGACACCGGCCTCCCATCGCCCGGACCGGCTGGGACTCCATGTGCTGACGCTGCAGGTGTATTCACCCACATCCGATTCGCCCGTGTGCAGGAGGCGGAGCTTAAAGGTGAGCGGCTCCTCATGCGTCATGATGACCAGGCCGGCGTCCAAGCGGCGTCGGTGGCGCGGGCCAGGCTGCAGTGCCCCGTTGTAGTCCAGCGAGCCCACCATGAAGCTGCCAGGAGCAGCCGTCACCGGGTGGGTGGATGCGGGCCTGTGGTGCCATGAGACGGCGAAGCGAGAGTTCCGCAGGTGTGTCACATTGGTAACGCGGCACTCCAGCTCGGTTGGGTCTCCAGGGAGACGGGGCGTGGCCAGGGCAGACAAGGCCACACTGAAGCTTGTCTCTGTGGCATTAAGAGGGTGTAGGGGTGGAGGGTGAGGGAGAGAGAGTGCAAAATAAGATGCTGTGGCTACCTGTTGAAAACTTCCTGTGCTCTAGGGGGGTCGGGCTTTGGCCAACCTGGATAGATTGTGGGTTATTACTAGTACTGTAAGGGCCTTTTTAAATTCACAATAAAATAGCAAATGTGTACTGTACTACAGAAGTGCCCATATTCTTTAGTTGTTACTTTTACTTTGGATAGGACTTTTACTTTGATAGCCGGTGAGAGGACCTATAGAGCTAAGATGGCTGCAGCTCACCTGAGAATTAGTCAAGGGGGCAGGAACAGACGCGGAAGTTGAAACACCCATGGGGCGAAAAAAACCCGGAAAGGGCCCAGTAGCCTTTAGCATTGCATAGACTTCCATTCATTTTACCGTCACTTTGACATGGAATAACTTTACATAGGAAGCAAGTCATACCTTGATGTTGGCATCGTTAGACACCATTTTACCATCTGCCTATTAACCATTTTGGAGCATTTTGCCTGTTCTGTTCGCCTGAATCCTGTTTGTGCTGTTATTCTCATTTCAACTTTTGTTTCTGTGTTTTGACATTTTCATCATTGGAAGTGGGCATGGACAGGTGATTTTCATGCAAGGGGTACCGCTGAATACAGGGAAAAATGGTTTTAAACAATATAATTTTACAGATAATAGTCAAAAATGTATTTTTGTTGGAAGTGGACGTGGATGGGTGTTTTAATGCATGAGGGTCAATGAAATTTGAGTAAACACTTTTTTTTAAATCCTCAGTGTCTGAAATTTACATGCGCATCCTATGACGATGGTGTGGACGAGTGTTTTTAAAGTTTTTTCTGAATGCTTAAACACTAACGGTGATTCTTGTAGCACAATTTCTATTTATTATTATTTATTCTATTTATAGCAAAACCCCTCACTGAGTTCGCAAAACTAATAGCACAAACTCTGCTTTGCACTCAGTTTGTAATTTTGTAACACACACTTTGCAAAAGAGTAAACACAATCCACTGCACAGCACTCTTTTTGCAAAACTGTAAACACAACTCACTGCTTTACACTCACTTCAACCTGGTGGCTGTTTGGGTACACTGCAGCTTCTCACACAGTTTCCTGAAAAAATCCTGCGTGAATCCTACGCGATTAAAGCTTGTAAGACGAACTAGCACCCACTGTAGCTGCACACATAGTTACAGTATATTACCACCATGTTGTCCTCTGACTATGGAATGGTGTCCAATAATGTTCCTGACAAGTCTCCTCATGAAAGTGAGGTTGAAACCTGCCTCATCCACAAAAATCAACTCATGACCTATGGCATCTGCATCTAGCTCCATCACTCTCTGAAAAAGACTAGAAAACTAATGCAGGGAACAGCAGGCCCATGCACAGCACAATAGTATGCACTTCCAGATTCAGTACCAATGATACTATAGCCTTATACCTTATGATGCTTGCTACACTGTAGCGGCTCAGGTTAGGCTGAACCCATTGGCCAGCTTCCCTCAGGGTCATTCCACTGTCCACTAAAGTAGCTCTGATGTCATCAAAAATTCTATTTCTTACTCTTCTTACGTTTCTTCCTTCCTCTTCCCTACCTCCTCCTCCTCTTACTTTGTCACCTTCTCATCCTCTTCCTCTAACCACCTCCTTGTCCTCATCGTCCTCTCCCTCTTGCTTTTTCACCTCCACATCCTCATGCTCCTCTCTAACTCTCACTCTTCTTTATTGAAACATTATACTCCACCTCAAAAGCTTACCTGTGGCTTACTGTATTGCTAGTGCTCAAGCTGATTGCAAAGTGAATTATTTATATAAAGGAGTTTTCACATGTGACAATGTGGCCAAAAAGTTGGCAAAATAGTTTAAATAGCCATGATTGTGTATAGTTTTGCTAAGAGTGTGTTGATTATTTGCAAGTTATGTGTAAATTTGCTAGGATTTGCTATAAGAATTAGTAGTTTTAGAAATTGCGCTATAGCAATCACTGTTAGTATTTAAGCATTCAGAAAAAACTGTAAACAACGGAAAAAGTTCTGGGATAAGACCTGGTCTGACTTTGTCGTTCTTACTGAGTCTTGGCATGATCTGTTAATGGTTGACAAAAACACACATTAATTAAAATTCACATTTACATCCAAATTACCTATACAATGTATATAGAATGTGCATTATTTATGTATGTTTCATTGGGTCTTGACATGTCAGTTCTACACTAAAATGTGCCAATTGATGGTTTAAAAAGGTTGACAAAGCCAGCACTATGGTCATCAGCTTTTATAACTTCTGCAAATGTCTCCCATACTTTGCTCTTTCTGTCAGCACTTTTTTGGAGCTTCCCATAGGCTACTTAGCTTTTCTGTTGGTGCGTTTTTTGAGCTTCCACTCTCCAGTCCGTCCAAACGTCGACTTTTGATTAAACTAACCCTTTTCCAAACGCGATAGATTAGATAGCTGCAGTAGCGGTTTTAGGCACGGGCAAACTGGGCAGCCACCCGGGGCGCCATTTCGTGGGGGGCGCCACGAGCACTTGGGGGAAAAAAAATAAAATAAAATAAAAACGCTCCGTGTGTCATATCGCTGCAGTCGGCACATTGGCGCCCCCCTGGTGAACTGGTGAACACTATAGAACATGCGAGTCTTTTAACAAATACCTTACAGCCTGGGCTAGCTGTCATTTACAATGAAGTGCAATGAAGGAGTAAAACATGATATAGACTAATTACATTTCCCCTTCTCTCCCTCTCACACAAGTTCAGGGAGTAACTGAAATTGACATTTTTATTACGGTGAACATGTGGAAAAAACTTCAACATTATTTAAACAGCACTTAACAATGGGAAATGGGGAAATAATGAACTATGTCCTTGTAACTTATATTCGGGTTTATTTGATATTTTCCATATCAAACCGTTCGTCATTTTGGAATAGTTTTCCACTAACTGATATCCATACAGCTTTTGTTTAGTCGTAGCGTAGCTGCTTTTTTTTGTCTCATGACTATATGTTAGTGTAACGGGGCCGAAATCTATGAACTGTTAATGTGATTTTGTTGATTGAACATTGTTGTCATTGACTCGAAAGGGAGTGGGAGGGGCTGGACAATGGGTTTGTAATGTGGGCATGGCGTTGATATGCATGTTTGTAGTGATTGTCTAAAACACAGGTGCGGCGAACGAGCCTCTAATTACCGACCGGCGGAAGCGAGCGGAGAACAAGGGATGCCGAGCAGACGCTGCTGAGAGAGAGGACAGAGCACACGCGCCACGCCACGCCGCGCCGGAGAGAGAGAGAGGACAGGTATCCTCGTGAGACACGCTGACGGAGAAGAACGCCACACAAACTTCGCACGCTAACGAAACAAAAGTTAAGTAGCCCTTTGCTTTCTCCCTCGAGCCAACTGTCGCTTTATGGGCTACTAGCACAGACAAGCTACTCACTCCTGCCCTCTCCTCGACAGCTCTGGGTCACGCCATATACCTGGGAACTGGCTGGCCATTCCACCGCGTGCAAACAACTACTTCCAACGGGCTGGCCGCCTCACTGTGTCGGCGCATACGAGCCGAGGACGTCGGCTCCAACGACCGTTTAGGCTACTGCAGTAAACCGGACGGTCTGCACTGGGTCGTGTTGAGGGACAATTGTGTATCGCGGTCGTGAGTGGCGTCTGGACTTAATTGACTTTTTTATGTGTATCAGTTTGACTTGCTAATGTGTATTTTAACTGTTTAAATTTCGTGTGCTTGCTTGTACTTGTCAGAGCCTCCCTTCTATTGTGTGATCGCTACCGGTACTGCTCGGCGCTTGTGCTCGCCCACCACCTATACTTTACACCGAGTGTGGTTGTGTGTTTTAACTTTAATCTATTGAAACTATTTGTGTGCCGGGTTTGACATTTATGGTTGCTGTGGCCAATTTCACCGTGTGCCCTTAATTGGTGGCGCAGGCCAAGCGCGGAGCACCTACTTGGTTTGCGATCACCATTTAGATTCCCTCCCTTTTGGCATAGGCCGGTTTAGAACCTTCCCCTCTACACTGAGTGCGTGACGTGTGCCAGTGCATATAATCCCAAATGTTTTATGGTGTGCTGTGGAATATTATCACTCTGTAGTGTAGCATAGTGAACGTGTGCCACTTTGTGGGTGTATCGAACTTAACTTTTCAAGTGTGCTGTGAAATGGTTGACGCCCCCCTTCCCTCTCCTTCTCAGTGTGTAAAGTAGGTGTACCACTGCGCCGCCACGCCTCTCCTCCCTTCCCCTCAGTGTGTAAAGTAGGTGTACCACTGCGCTGCCACGCCTCTCCTCCCTTCCCCTCAGTGTGTAAAGTAGGTGTACCACTGCGCCGCCACGCCTCTCCTCCCTTCCCCTCAGTGTGTAAAGTAGGTGTACCACTGCGCCGCCACGCCTCTCCTCCCTTCCCCTCAGTGTGTAAAGTAGGTGTACCACTGCGCCGCCACGCCTCTCCTCCCTTCCCCTCAGTGAGTAAAGTAGGCGTACCACTGCGCCATTACGATTCTAGCCTAAGCCATTTTTATACAGTGTCTTTGTTTTTATTATTTTGTGCTGGACTCCCAATTTAGTATTGCATTAATAAAAATTGTATTTTGTCGAAACTACTCAGTGTTGTGTGTGTGCCTCAAGGGTCAAGAAGCCTATTTTCCTATAATTTTACAATTGGCGTAGATTCGGCAGGGCCCTTGACGTACACAACAGCATGAGTAACGAAGAACGACAGGCAAATGTGCAGCCTCAAGCACCAAATGTTTTCATGCCATGGTTTATGGGAGCACCTTGGGTTCCTAAGTTTAGTGGGGATGGGGAATCTTTCAGATTTATTGAATGGAAAACTCAAATAGAGGCTTTGATTAGGGCCCAGGGGCTGAACGCGGAACAACGGGTTGATTTTTTGTTGAGTGCATTAGAGGGAAACGCAAAGAGGGAAGTGGCATTGCTGGCATTGGAAAAACGTAACACTGACACTGCTATCTTACAGGAGTTGGCACGACTGTATGGAGGCCAACAGCCAGTTGCCCAACTACGTGCACAGTTTTTCAAATGCAAACAGGAGCCAGGTGAGGATGTACGGGCCTTCACACTCCGCCTCCGGGAGCTACACTACAAATGGAGAGCGGTGGAGCCCCTCACAGCTGGAACCGACGATGAGCTCCTGCGCACACAATTCAGCATGGGCCTAAGGACGGGTTCGGTGAGTCAGGAGCTGCAGCGATTACTTCGCAGGACCCCAACACTCACCTTCACCGAGGCCTGTGAAGAGGCAAAGGCACTGGAACGGGAACGCACGCAGGCCGAAGAAGCGCAGGTCTGCCCAGCCTTCGCCAGCACGTCCAAGGCCTCAATGGCCAAGGCCCCGGCACAGGAGAGTTGGCAAGCGATGAAGGAGGCTTTGCGAATGGAGCTAAGAGAAGAACTGAGGGAGCAAGTGACTCTCCTGGGAAAGTCCATTGTAGACGAGCTGCAGGAGCGCCTGAACATCAGCCCAGCGGCGCCCTCAACACCACCAGCGGCCTCCCCAAGAACAAGTGCTATGCCCACGTCCACGCAACCATCCTGGGTGCCACCCACGAATGCCCCCCGGCGTCAGAGACTGGGGTCAGCACCTCCATTGCAGTCTCAGTACCAGTGGGATGCTCAGGGCCGAGCTATCTGCAGGGACTGCGGAGAATCTGGCCACATTCAAAGATTCTGCCACCACCGACGCCCAACCCAGACGGGTTTTCGCTACCCCCGGCCACCACAGGGCGAGTGAGCCGGGAGGGGTCTCCCACTGCACCCCCACAGAAGCCCTCTATCGTAGGTAGATGCCCTGCAGTCGAGGTGTTTGTGCAAAACCAACGAATACCATGCATACTGGACACTGGTTCACAGGTAACACTGTTTAGTGAAACTCTGTTCCAGCGGCACTTCGCTGGAAGCCGTATGCTTGACCCAAGTAGCATATCGTGGCTAGCACTGAGGGCCGCGAATGGGCTCAAGATTCCATATGTGGGGTATGCAGTTATGGACTTCCGGGTTGGGGGAATAGAGGTGAAGGGGAAGGGTGTAGTAATTGTCAGAGACGACTGCATGAGTACAGAGTATGGACTTTTGGGCATGAACGTCATTGAAGACTGCTGGGCTGGCATTTTTAGGGGTGGGCACCCGGGTGTCGCTGCATTTAAATCTGTGTTTCCTCCTGCTGCAGAAAAGGCCTGGGACACTGCGTTCGCCACTTGCCAACGTATCCACGCATTGATGTCCAACATGGATCTACAGGGAGTTGCTCGGCTTCCACGGCAGCCCCCGGTGGTGGTTCCACCCTCAACCGAAATGATCATCTGGGCCCATGTGCCACAAGCCACAAGCCAGCCTGACTGCCCGGTGCTGATCGAAGACCTGGAAGACCATGGCCGAGAGTGGAGGGTGGCCAGATCCGTGAGCTGGACACGAAAGGGTATGGTCCCCATCCGTGTGTGTAATCCCAACCCCTTTTCCGTAGAGCTCCAGCAGCGGTGCCCTCTAGCCTCGGTCACTCAAATCGACCCACAAGACATCCAGGGGCAGTCGAGGCTGGTGTTGCGCAGTGCAGGGCCTCGGGTCGTTGAGGTCGATGTCCAGCAGGTGGCGCAAGCTCCAGGAGAGGAACACCCGGCCTTGTCACTCAGCGGGGAAGGACTGAATGACCACCAACAGGCCCAACTGAAGCGTCTGCTGCAGAAATGGTCCCATGTCTTTGCAGCCAACGATGAAGATTTCGGACAAACGGCTGTAGTCACTCACCAGATCCCCACTGGTCAGGCGCCCCCCATCAGAGAGCGCTATCGCCCGGTTCCCCCCAAGCTCTATACAGAACTAAGGGCGCTGCTGCAAGGGATGCTGGACAGTGGGGTAGTCAAAGAAAGTGCGAGCCCATGGGCTGCCCCAGTTGTCCTAGCCAAGAAGAAGGATGGCTCGTTGAGGTTTTGCGTGGACTATCGCAAGCTGAACGCTGTGACCCACAAGGACTCCTTCCCGCTGCCACGGATTGAAGAGTCCCTAACGAGCCTCAGCAAGTCGGAGTGGTACTCGACCCTTGACCTGGCCAGTGGCTACTGGCAGGTGGAGGTAGCTCCAGAGGACCAAGAAAAGACAGCATTTGCCACCCCCTTTGGACTTTATCAGTTTGAACGCATGCCCTTTGGCCTCTGTAACGCACCTGCTACATTCCAGAGGTTAATGCAACGCTGCCTGGGGGCCCAGGTGTACGACTACCTCCTCATTTATCTTGACGATGTCGTGGTGTACTCCCCAAGTTTTCAAGCCCACCTGAACCACCTGGAACAGGTCTTCACCCGCCTCCACAATTACGGCCTGAAGCTACAGCCTCGCAAGTGCCGGCTGTTCCAACGTCACGTAGCCTATCTGGGGCACATTGTTAGCAAAGAAGGGGTGGCAACAGACCCAGACAAGATCCGAGTCGTTAGGGACTGGGCTGTCCCCTCCACCGTCAAGCAGATGCGGTCCTTCCTCGGCTTTGTGGGGTACTACCGGCGGTTTATTCCAGCTTTTGCCAAGGTAGCTGCCCCACTACACCAGCTCCTTCAAGGCCAGGCTAACCGACCCTCTGCCCGCATCCAGTGGACAAGTGACTGCCAGTCTGCATTCCATCACCTCAAACAAGCCCTCCTCACTGCTCCCATTCTTGCCTATGCAGACTTCCAGCTGCCATTCCGCGTATACACCGACGCCAGCCTCCATGGACTAGGTGCAGTGCTGGCCCAAGTCCAGGATGGGAAGGAAAGGGTCATTGCTTATGCCAGCCGCAGTCTTCATGCTAGCGAACGTAATGACCAGAACTACAGTTCGTTCAAGTTGGAGCTGCTAGCACTAAAATGGGCGGTGACGGAAAAGTTCAAAGACTATTTGTGGGGGGCACAGTTCACAGTCTTCACAGATAACAATCCACTGGTCCACCTCGACACAGCTACCCTGGGCGCGACCGAACAGAGGTGGGCGGCTCAACTGGCAAACTTCTCTTACAACATCCAGTACAGGCCTGGAGCAACAAATAGAAATGCGGACGTGTTGTCGAGGCTCCCAGGTGAAGTAACAACCTCACTAGTGTATGTGGCAGGAGGCTCCACACCTCCAGAACAGCAGGGGGCACCCGAAGGATGGAGCAAGCGACAAGCAGAGGACCCAGACCTACGACGGCTGTGTGCTTTGAAGTCAACGAAACAGCCACCACCCCGAAGTGACTGCCCCTCCCTTTCCTCAGAGCTCCGCTGCCTCCTCCGGGAGTGGGATAGACTAGAACTGCAAGATGGAGTGCTGGTGAGGTGCGTTGCAGAACCGGACACAGGCGCACCAGTGAAACAGATCCTGGTCCCCGTACAACAGGCCCGGAGGCTATGGGAGGACTACCATAAAGCGGGCGGTCATGCAAGCGGTGACAAGATGGTGTCCCTCCTGAGAAGAAGGTTCTACTGGCCGGGAATGAGCGCACACGCACGGAAATGGGCAGCAGAGTGCTCCACTTGCGTGGTCCAGAAGCTAGGAGCTCAACCGAAAGCCCCGCTGTGCTCCATCCCATCCAGCTACCCCTTTGAAACCGTAGCACTGGACTTTCTGTCCCTTGGCAGGCCTTCTGACACCTATCAGTACATTCTTGTCATCACTGACCTTTTTTCCCGATATGCCCTGGCAGTCCCCACCAAAGACCAGTCTGCCCCAACGACCATCAAAGCCTTGTATACAGCACTCATTCTCCCATTCGGCTGCCCGGAAAGGATACTCACGGACCAAGGAGCATCGTTTGAGGCCCTGCTGATGCAACAGCTATGTGAATTGTATGGATGCAAAAAGGTGCGCACTACGCCATACCATCCACAGGGCAACGGGGCATGTGAGCGGTTCAATCGCACGCTCTTGTCACTGCTGAGCACAATCAATGTAAACTCTCAGAACCAGTGGCCAAGCCTTCTCCCTGCACTCCTGCAAGCCTACAACAACACCACACATGCAAGCACAGGTATGACCCCCCACTATGTCATCTTCGGCCGTCATGCCAGACTACCGGTAGACATGCTCCACGAGACCGCGCCCCCACAGCATCGAAACGACCTGGAGGGATGGGTCAAAAGTCACCATCAAAGGCTCCTGCATGCCTATACCACTGTTCGCAACAACGTAGAGCGCCGCACGCAGTGGAATCAGCAACATTATGACCGCAACACACGGACCATGCCGCTGCTTCCTGGAGAACGGGTGCTTATGAGAAACTTTCGACGGAGGGCCCAGGGAAAATTAGCACCTCGATGGTTACCCACACCATTCGTCGTTGTTACAAGGCCTTACAGGGACCGGCCTGTCTTCACCATCCGCCCAGAAGGAAAAGAGGGACCCCTGCGGACTATTCATCGCAACAACCTTCGCGCATGCCCAACTGACGCTCCTACGCCCCAACATGCCAGGCAAAACGAACTGCCCGGGCTCCCTGGTCCACAAACTCCTAGTGCTACGTGTCCACCTTGGCCTGTGCCCACAGTCACATTGCCAGCCCCTACACAAGTGCCACCTACTGCCGTAGCATGTCCACTTCCCTCTTTTGTCTCAACCAGCCTGCCTCATGAAGCTCCTGGGCCAAGGCCCCAATCCACAATTGTGACTGGAGAACAGACTGTTCACTCTCCTGTAGCACCCACTCACGACCCGATTCCTCCTCCGGGGCCACCAGCTCACGACCCAGCTCCCTCCCGAGACGAGACGGACCCCGTGAATACGAGGCGTTACCCTATTCGTCCAAATCGGGGCGACCCTCCAGCACGGTACCGTCCCTGACCCAGACTGAACATTGAACATTGACTCTGGTAGTGGTCGGGGACAACCACCGTTAAAGCAGGGGGGAACGATGTAACGGGGCCGAAATCTATGAACTGTTAATGTGATTTTGTTGATTGAACATTGTTGTCATTGACTCGAAAGGGAGTGGGAGGGGCTGGACAATGGGTTTGTAATGTGGGCATGGCGTTGATATGCATGTTTGTAGTGATTGTCTAAAACACAGGTGCGGCGAACGAGCCTCTAATTACCGACCGGCGGAAGCGAGCGGAGAACAAGGGATGCCGAGCAGACGCTGCTGAGAGAGAGGACAGAGCACACGCGCCACGCCACGCCGCGCCGGAGAGAGAGAGAGGACAGGTATCCTCGTGAGACACGCTGACGGAGAAGAACGCCACACAAACTTCGCACGCTAACGAAACAAAAGTTAAGTAGCCCTTTGCTTTCTCCCTCGAGCCAACTGTCGCTTTATGGGCTACTAGCACAGACAAGCTACTCACTCCTGCCCTCTCCTCGACAGCTCTGGGTCACGCCATATACCTGGGAACTGGCTGGCCATTCCACCGCGTGCAAACAACTACTTCCAACGGGCTGGCCGCCTCACTGTGTCGGCGCATACGAGCCGAGGACGTCGGCTCCAACGACCGTTTAGGCTACTGCAGTAAACCGGACGGTCTGCACTGGGTCGTGTTGAGGGACAATTGTGTATCGCGGTCGTGAGTGGCGTCTGGACTTAATTGACTTTTTTATGTGTATCAGTTTGACTTGCTAATGTGTATTTTAACTGTTTAAATTTCGTGTGCTTGCTTGTACTTGTCAGAGCCTCCCTTCTATTGTGTGATCGCTACCGGTACTGCTCGGCGCTTGTGCTCGCCCACCACCTATACTTTACACCGAGTGTGGTTGTGTGTTTTAACTTTAATCTATTGAAACTATTTGTGTGCCGGGTTTGACATTTATGGTTGCTGTGGCCAATTTCACCGTGTGCCCTTAATTGGTGGCGCAGGCCAAGCGCGGAGCACCTACTTGGTTTGCGATCACCATTTAGATTCCCTCCCTTTTGGCATAGGCCGGTTTAGAACCTTCCCCTCTACACTGAGTGCGTGACGTGTGCCAGTGCATATAATCCCAAATGTTTTATGGTGTGCTGTGGAATATTATCACTCTGTAGTGTAGCATAGTGAACGTGTGCCACTTTGTGGGTGTATCGAACTTAACTTTTCAAGTGTGCTGTGAAATGGTTGACGCCCCCCTTCCCTCTCCTTCTCAGTGTGTAAAGTAGGTGTACCACTGCGCCGCCACGCCTCTCCTCCCTTCCCCTCAGTGTGTAAAGTAGGTGTACCACTGCGCCGCCACGCCTCTCCTCCCTTCCCCTCAGTGTGTAAAGTAGGTGTACCACTGCGCCGCCACGCCTCTCCTCCCTTCCCCTCAGTGTGTAAAGTAGGTGTACCACTGCGCCGCCACGCCTCTCCTCCCTTCCCCTCAGTGTGTAAAGTAGGTGTACCACTGCGCCGCCACGCCTCTCCTCCCTTCCCCTCAGTGAGTAAAGTAGGCGTACCACTGCGCCATTACGATTCTAGCCTAAGCCATTTTTATACAGTGTCTTTGTTTTTATTATTTTGTGCTGGACTCCCAATTTAGTATTGCATTAATAAAAATTGTATTTTGTCGAAACTACTCAGTGTTGTGTGTGTGCCTCAAGGGTCAAGAAGCCTATTTTCCTATAATTTTACATTAGCGCGGTACATGTTCCATATTATGGTCAACTTCTAATGCAAATATCTTACAGTTGTGCTGTCCAAACTCAGCGAAACTCAATCGGTCTGTAGAAATGACTATAATACTGCTGCTCAAATTATTAAACTTTGAAGTCATGGGATACGGTTTTAACCAGGAAAACGAGATGACGTGAATTTGCTTTTTAAACGTTTTGACAGCTGGATTATCACTATCTCTGCACAACGATTTAGTTTCACTGCGTTTGAACCGCAGGCTTACGAAATATTGGCAAGCTACAGTCACCTAAATACTGCAAGGTTTGCCGTACAGTAGGTGGGGTCAACCTTCGAAGTAAGATCTTTACTTCAGTGTAAACTTCAGTGTTCTTATGTTGCCCTCAGGTGGCTGCAGTTGTACTTACATTTCACGCAGCTGCGTGAATCACGTTGTGTGTGAGTGAAACGTGCATGTCGAACTAGCACCCACTGTATAAGAAACAAAGCTGTTGTGTGTTGGGCTGGATCCCTGTGTACGATCTCAAACTGACACCTTGTGCACAGAGAAACCAAAAGCTAGATGTGTTTTTCGTTGATACCATTAGTGTGTAGTTGCCGCATTGTGTGCTAATTAATATGATGGTTTGTGTTAACTGTTTGGTACAAAAACACCATTCTTACAAAGGTTCACAGAGTTAAGTAAGATGTGTTAGCTTTCTACAATGTTTTGCTGATTTGGTGAAAGATTTATTTGTGTGTAGAGTTTTGCAAAAACAGCAAATAGGTGCAAAAAATGTGCTTAAGCGATCAGAAAAAACTGTAATGTGTAAGGTTCAATGGACTTTAGGACAAAACCATGTTTTTAAACTGTAGCATTCTCCAGTAAAATAGAAAAAATGTGATTTTGCATACCATTACAGAGCGCACTATAAGCCGAGTTCTAAGGTTCTTGTTGTGCTTCTAGAGGTTATAGTGCTGATCGTACATGACATATGTGGTACAGTTCTCGCTTTTTAAGTCCAAGAGATTGGCAATTAAATCCCTATTTTTTGCATTTACCCATTACACTAGGTGTGACTATGCTACAAGTGTGTTTGGACTGGGTTGTTACGACTCTGTAACTACAAAAAAAAATGTTCAGGGAAAAATTTAAGTTATTTAACGAAAATTGTTTTCGGACTGCTAGCTTCAATGAAAAAACAGCACCCCCTGTGACACAATGTTACAAAACTTGGTGCACAGTCAAATAAGGTTCGGTAGAGTCCACATGTCAAGTTTGACCAAATTTAGGCAATTAGAAGCCAAGATATGGGCTGTCAAACATTTTTTGCTTCATTTCAATTTTGCTGAAACTATATGCCAAGCACAGGGCTATAAGACATAAGGGGGCGCTCTGGAGTCTCTGGGTCACCCCCCCCCCACCCAAGCCTCTCTTCCTGAGAAGAAGTCATTAGTTCCGATATGTGTACTCATACATTTTCGTGCATGGGAAGTGTCTCAGAAAAGTAAAAAGAAGAAAAAGAATAATCCTTCAAAAAACAACAGGGCTTCGGTGCTCAAGCCCTAATACATATATTTTTTTCCCTTTTTTTTTTTTTTTTTTAAATTTTTTTTTTCACCGATTTTTCGTCAACGATTACCAGGACACTGGAACTCTGGGGGAGATGAATCTTTGTAGGCATGTAGCCCTAGAAGTTTTTGAGCGAATAGGAGGTTTTGGCCCCCAAGGGCCACACCCCCCCTGTGCCAATGTCCATCAAAGAGGGGGAGACGCCGAAAAGTTTTTGCTAAATAACTCAGTGAATGTTTCACCGAACAACATGAATTTTTTGTGATATGTCGGTGTTACAGGGGCTTATCGACCCAGCTCATAAACACTCACTTAAAGTGTAGTGCCACCTAGTGATATGGGTAAATGCGAAAAATGGGATTTTATATTGGCAATATCTTGGACCGAGAAGGTTGAAACTGCACAAAATATGTCATGCACGATAAGCACAAAGACCTCTAAAAGCACAGCACATGCCATAAAATTTGGCCCATAGGGGGCGCTGTAATTGTACAAAATGTCGTTTTGCCTATTATCTAGAGAACGGTAATGTTTACAAGCAGTTCTTTTTTGTCGTGAGATCTACTGACCCTACTGCAAAAAGAATTTTCATGAAATTTTAACATTGTGAAAGTGAAACCAAACGAACGCTTGTCAGAGGCCGTTCATGTGAATCTCACCAAATTTGGTACATGTCATCTACAGACAATGATGACAAAACGTTATCAAAGGATTTGTCTTGAGATAAACTGTTTAAAAGTTATATGTCAATGAAAATTTGAAACATAGCTTAAAATTCTTCAAAAGTCCATATCTTGGCTTCTAATTTCTCCAATGTTGTGAAAATTGACATGCCACCTCTAAACAGCTTTCTGTTCATGTGCATCAAATTTTGTGATATTTTGTCAAAGGGGACAATGTTTTTTGTCGAAGCTAGGGGTCCAAAAACAGGGTTTTTTTTTTTAAACTCATCAACATTTTTTCCCAAGACAGTGATTTTGTGGTAGTATGTCAGGGTTACAAAGACTTATTGACCCAGCCTACAAACTGTCACTTGAAGCATGGCGCCACCTAGTGATAGGGGTAAATGCAAAAATTGGGATTTTGTATTGCCAATGTCTTGGACTGGGAAGGTGGGAACTGTACAAAATATGTCATGCACAATCAGCACAAAGACCTCTAAAAGCACAGCACATGCCATACAATTTGGCCCATAGGGTGCGCTGTAATTGTACAAAATGTCATTTTGCCTATTATCTAGAGAACAGTAATGTTTACAAGCAGTTCTTTTTTGTCGTGAAATCCATTGAACCTCCCGCATTGAAAACACTGGTCGACGCCCACTTCCAACAAAAAGAATTTGCGTGAAATTTTAACATTGTGAAAGCGAAACCAAACGAACTCGTCATAGGCCGTTCATGTGAATCTCACCAAATTTGGTCCATGTCATCTACAGACAATGCTGACAAAAAGTTATCAAAGGATTTGTCTTGAGATAAACCGTTTAAAAGTTACATGTCAATGAAAATTTAAAACATAGCTTAAAATTCTTCAAAAGTCCATATCTTGGCTTCTAATTGCTCCAATGTTGTGAAAATTGACACGCCACCTCTAAACAGCTTTCTGTTCATGTGCATCAAATTTTGTGATATTTTGTCAAAGGGGACAATGTTTTTTGTCGAAGCTAGGGGTCCAAAAACAGTTTTTTTTTTAAAAAAACTCATCAACATTTTTTCCCAAGACAGTGATTTTGTGGTAGTATGTCGGAGTTACAAAGACGCATTGACCCAGCCCATAAACTGTCACTTGAAGCATAGCGCCACCTCGTGATAGGGGTAAATGCAAAAATTGGGATTTTGTATTGCCAATGTCTTGGACTGGGAAGGTGGGAACTGTACAAAATATGTCATGCACAATCAGCACAAAGACCTCTAAAAGCACAGCACATGCCATACAATTTGGCCCATAGGGGGCGCTGTAATTGTACAAAATGTAATGAGTGTGAGAACAGTAATGTTTACAAGCAGTTCTTTTTTGTCTTGAAATCTATTGACCCTCCCACATTGAAAACACTTGTCGACGCCCACTTCCAACAAAAAATATTCTGTGAAATTTTAACATTGTGAAAGCGAAACCAAACGAACTCGTCATAGGCCGTTCATGTGAATCTCACCAAATTTGGTACATGTCATCTACAGACAATGCTGACAAAAAGTTATCAAAGGATTTATCTTGAGATGGACTGTTTCAAAGTTACATGTAAATCAAAATTCAAAACATAGCTTAAAATTCTCCAAAAGTCCATATCTCGGCTTGAAAAAGACTCCCTGACTGAATACACTACACAAAATCCCTCTGCGTTGCTCCCTCGTGTGGCAGAGGTGATGCAGTGCATTCACCTGGCACTCAGGTGGGCAGGGCCGCACCTGCCGCCTGACCACGCCCTGCTGGGAAACCCTGTGGCTCTGAAGCAGGGGCTCAAGGTTATAAGTTTGAGCTCCACACGACATGCACCCTTTTGCACCTTCTCCCCATGATTGCCAGTTTGAGTGTGCGTCTTCAAGTTAGCGTGAGTTACTTTCCTTTGATGTTCTTTGATTGTCTTTGATTTATCTATTTTCAAGCTTTTTGGTCATTTAGAGTGGTTTTGGTAACTATGCAGACCAGTTTCATTTCTTTGCTTTGTTTGACCATGCCATGTGGAGAATTGTTTGTTTCGCCTTGAATTGAGTTGCCTGAATTGTTTGATATTTTGAGCACTGGCTTACCATGTGTAGCACATTTTAGTTAATCATGACCATCATGACTAAACAATACATTAAGTAACCAAACGAAACAGCTAACCAGTATGTCTCTGTTAGCTTCTCACCAGAAACCAGCCTGCTCCACCCCGCGCCAGAGCCAGCCCTGGACAGAAGTCGTCGCTCGCCATCAAAGGGGAGTACCGAGGAAAATTTCTCCTCCTCCTACTCTTGATCTTTCAAACAGATACACTGTATTAGCTGACGCAAACACAACTCACCCCTCTCATATTGTCTCTCCCCCCCAGCACCACCGGATCACCCGGGAGAGGCCTCGTCACCCCCCGTCCTCCACTCAGCCAGCGGCGGTCCTCCTTGGGTCCTCCATGGTTCGCCATGTGACCCTAGCGAGGACGGAGACGTGGTGTCTCCCCGGGGCACGAGTGGAGGACATCGAGGCCCGGGTACCGGAGGTGGCAGACCAGCACCCGACCGCGTCCACGATCGTCGTGCACGTCGGCTCGAACGACATCAAGCTCCAGCAGTCTGAAAAACTTAAGTCTGATTTTACTTCTTTAATTCAGACCATACGTGCTACTGGTAAAAAATGCATAGTCTCAGGCCCAATTCCCTCTGTTTTCTTCTCAGACATGCAGTTCTCCCGTATTCGCCAGCTCCACCTGTGGCTGCTGGGGCACTGCTGCCGCGAGAGCATCCCCTACGCTGACAACTTCAGCTGCTTCTGGACCAGGCGGAACCTGTTCGCCCGGGACAGGCGACACCTGAACAGAGCCGGAGCGGGTCTGCTAGCTAGCAACCTGGAGCTAGCGTTAGCAGCCCACCGGCACCCAAACTGACACGTAAGTTCCAAGCCAGTGCACCACCTATACAATACAATCAGAGCTGATGATATACCCTGTGTTAGCACCCTTAGCTCTTTGAACACCGTGCACTCGGCTCAAAGAAACAATCAAACTCCGCCCAATCATATCCCCCCCATTATAACCCATCATAGACAACGCAAAGTTAAAACCATAGGCTGCGTAAAAAACAACCTAATCAACATCCCACTCCAGCGCCGAGTTACTAATCCCAATACCACCATTAAAGCCGCACTTCTTAATGTAAGATCTCTTACTAATAAGAGCTTTATTATAAACGATTTAATTTTAGACAAAAAGCTCCATTTTATGTTCCTGGTAGAAACATGGTTAAAAGAGGACGGGGCCGCCACCCTTATTGAAGCCTGCCCACCAAACTACAAATTTTATCAGGTATCAAGAGACAGCAAAAGGGGAGGTGGTGTAGCCGCCATCATCTCTGATAAATTTACATGCACTGAAATCAATCTTGGCATCTTTTCATCCTTTGAGTACTTAGCCCTCAAAGTACATACTAACCACAGTCTGATTCTCGTCGCACTTTATAGACCACCAAAACACTCACCAACATTTATATCAGAATTTTCCACCCTACTGTCAATGATAGTCACAAACTACGACAGATTAATTATCGTGGGAGACTTTAATATTCACGTCAACAAAAATCATGACACGAACGCGAAGGAACTACTAAACACTTTAGATAGCTATGGACTATGTCAATACATAACAGAGGCCACTCATCGACTAGGTAACACGCTCGACCTAGTAATATCACACGCCACCAACATTAACAACATCACCGTATCAGACGTCGCCATCTCCGATCATTACTGCGTCCTATTTGAATCCGAACTCATCATAACTACCAACAGTAGCAATAGTCAAATCCGCAAGCGCTACATAAACACCTCCATCGAACGGGAATTTACCAACCTTGTTGCTGCCCACGACCTCATAAACGAGCAAGACTCACTTGAGGAAATGGTAGTCAGCTTTAATAGCAATTTAAAAGAAATCCTAGATAAAGTCGCCCCCCTACAGTCAAAATGTAGATCACGAGCCAAACCATCCCCCTGGATAAACGACTCAGTTAGAAAACTAAAAAGACAGTGCAGAGCAGCAGAGCGAACCTGGAGAAAGACCAAATTAGAGGTCAACCGCCTAATCTTCAAAGAACGCATCTCCACTTACAATAATGTTATTCGCACTGAAAGAAGAGCGTATTTCTCAAAAATTATCGCAGACAATCATAGCAATTCGAGAGTACTGTTCTCCACAATCGAAAGGCTATTAAAACCTGCACCAGCCTGCGACATGCGTAGCTTAGCCACCCCATCTAGGTGCAATGAATTTGCACTGTTCTTCACTAACAAAATAGCTGCCATTAGAACCGGTATTATTCATGACCCCAATTATTACCACCAACCTCCTCGCAGGGATCCACCAACCCTTAATAACTTTAACCCCATCTCAGAAGAAGAACTGAATAAGATAGTCAAACAAAGTAAACAGTCAACCTCTAGCCTTGACCCCATCCCTACCTTCCTTATGAAAAACATCTTTAGTTGCGTTTCAACACCCGTACTACAGATTATTAATACCTCCATCGTCACAGGAGTATTCCCCAACTCTTTTAAAACCGCAGTTGTAAAGCCACTCCTGAAAAAAGCAGATCTGGACCAAAACACACTGAACAACTATAGGCCAATCTCCAATCTCCCATTTATAAGCAAAATATTAGAAAAAGTCGTCTTTAAGCAACTCAACCTGTTCCTTAGCAAACACAATATATTAGAAAAATTCCAATCAGGCTTCAGAGCAAATCACAGCACAGAGACCGCCCTAACTAAAATAGTTAATGATCTCAGACTTAGTATGGCCACAAACAAAGTCTGTGTCCTAATCCTCCTAGACCTAAGTGCCGCCTTTGACCCTATTGACCACAACATATTACTTAACCGTCTTGAGACCTGGGTAGGCCTCTCAGGCAATGCATTAAAATGGTTTGAATCATATATTAGAGGAAGGCAATTCTACGTTAGTATAGGAGACCACGTATCCAACAAACACAACATGCCCTTTGGAGTCGCCCAAGGCAGCTGTCTCGGCCCCCTTCTTTTCTCATTATACATGCTACCATTGGGCAACATTATCAAAGAATATAATGTAGATTTCCACAGCTATGCCGATGACACACAGCTCTACATATCAGTCGAGCCAAATCAAACTACCGCCCTACACACTCTAACCTCCTGCCTAACAGCTATTACACATTGGATGAACAATTTTCTAAAATTAAATGAGGACAAAACAGAAGTTCTGCTTCTTGGCCCCAGAGACAAACGCGAGGCGCTCTACTCTAACCTAGGAAACCTTAACCAACATGTCAGAGAAAAGGTGACAAGCCTAGGAGTGACCCTGAACTCTGACCTAAACTTTGAACCTCATATTAATAAACTATCAAAAACCGCCTACTTCCACCTTAGAAATATCGCAAAAGTTCGCCCGTTCTTAACCCAGCAGGACGCTGAAAAACTGATACATGCATTTATCTCAAGTAGACTAGATTACTGTAATGCCTTATTTGCAGGCCTCCCCAAAAAGTCAATTGAGAAACTACAGCTTATTCAAAACTCGGCTGCTAGGTTACTAACAAAAACTAGAAGAAGGGATCATATCACCCCCATATTAGCTCAACTCCACTGGCTGCCTGTCTCCTATAGAATTGAGTTTAAAATACTCCTGTTAGTATTCAAGGCTATAAATGGTTTTGCCCCCTGCTATATCACTGACACACTCTCTGCTTATATCCCTGCACGAGCCCTCAGATCCACCGAAGCTGGCCTCCTGAGGGTCCCAGAAGCTCCACCCAAAAGGATCGGGGAAGCAGCCTTCTCATACCACGCCCCAAGAAGATGGAACGCCCTACCACAACACATTAGAGAAGCCGAGTCCGTCGACGCCTTCAAAAGGCAACTCAAGACTCATCTGTTCAGCCTCGCCTACACCTAACGGCCCTACCGAGGACTCTCCATCCCCCCCCCCCATCCCCATCCCCAAGCACCCAGACCAACAGCAGTCGCACAACGCCTCCCCCCCTCCAAAGTCCCCCTTTTCACCCTCCACCCAAACAGACCCACAGCAACCACTATTTCACCCCCACGAGCAGTCTAACGGCAGTCACCTGCTACAATTCACCCAATCAACGTCCCGACTACCACCCACCCCCAGTCTACCACAGCCCCGGCAGAAGGGCTTCCCTAGGGGACGCGGTTCTGCCTGAGGTTTCTTCCTTTTTTTTTTCCCGGTTTGATTCAACCACATACAATTCAGGGAGTTTTTCCTCACCCCTGTTGCCCCTACGGACTTTTGCATGTGCTCACGCAAGAGCCTGCATCAAAGGGGCATTGCGTTGTTGTGGCTAATGCTGTTTTGTTTGTAACCTTGCCAAACTGTGAAGCACTTTGAGCTGCATCTTGTATGTATGAACTGTGCTATACAAGTAAAGGTTATTATTATAAGTTTTGATCAATGATTATCATGATTGTTTGAGTGTTTGTGATTATGGTTTATTTTGTCACTTTGTTTGTAACTCATGTTATATCTTTTGTTCTCTCTCTCTTTTAATTTAATTTAATGCCCTTTACAGTTCCTTCACGGCTTATAATTGCTCAGATTTGGTCAAAGTTGACATGACAACTCTGAACGGCTTTCTTTTCATGTGCACCAAATTTTGTGACATTTCATCTCATGGTGCAATGTTTCCGGTCAAAGCTAGGTGTACAAAAACAGTTTTTGTTAAATAACTTATCAAAAATTTTGCCCAAGACAATGATTTTGTGTTAGTAAGCCAGTGTTAGAGCCGTATCAACCCATCCTATAAACAGTCACTTGAAGAAATAGCGCCACCTAGTGATATAGTTAAATGCAAAAATAGAGATTTTGCATTGCCAATATCTTGGCCCAAGGAGGTGGGAACTACACAAAATATACACAAACACACAATGTCATTCATTCAAAACCCACATCCATGCCCACTTCCAGCAAATCATTTCCACACAAACTCTCACCTCACAACATTGACCTACCACAAACTCACCATACCTATGATTCCCACACTTCAATACACTGCGGCGGTCATACCATGTACCGCTATGCGGTACATCTAGTTTGATTTTATACTGTAGACTCGAACCAAAAAGAGTCTTTTTAAAGTTTTTAATTTTTTACTGTTCATTACCGAACAAGTGCACATTGACCTCCTCCACTTAAAGGGGTCCTTCCGCTAAAAAACACTGAGTAGCTCTATTTACAATGTGGTGGGTCACAACAAGCAGTATATGCACGCAGCACTCCAAGACGTGAAATTCGACCCTCATGGTTTTACTGGTCATTGAAGGGTCAAGCTAACCAAAACGAGCGGATCAGAGCAGGCTAAACCTATCTACGTCACTAGGTCGTAAGCCCCGCCCAGAGCCATGTGTGGCACGCCCACATCGCAGAGGAAGAACAGTGAACAGAAGCTAGGTGAGCGAAAGACAGCGAATTTGCCCAATCAGAAGTGCCTTATTGACACGTCATGGATATTCACGAGGGACACCAGAAAAGCCAGTCGTTCAACTACTAGACCTGTTCTAGCTTACAGAAAACAGCGTCAAGCAAGAGATCTAGGACATAATTTTTCACAGAAATGACGCACAATGCATTCAACCATAGTGGCGACACAGAAATATGAATAAAAATAACGATGAAAGTTCACCTTTAAACATTACAAATAAATACAATTTAAACTGAATTAAGAGAGTACAGTATAAAAACATCAATGATGTTGGGTTAAAGTCCTCATGCCAAGTCAGTCCAACTTAGTTTTTCTGCCTTCACAAGATCCTATTTATGTGGCCAAAACAACAAATATTTATCTACATCAATAAACAGGTACATTTAATGTCCTGAGGTACAAGTCAAGTCAAGTCAACTTTATTTGTATAGCGCATTTCATACACAAAGGCAGTTCAATGTGCTTAACAAAAATAAAAGCAAAGGACAATATAAAAGCATAAAAGATAAAAGATAAAATAACTTTAAAATATGTGTAAGATAAGTAAAAGACATAGAGTAAATCAGAAAGCAACAGTTAAACATAAAAGATAAAAAATAAATTAATTAAAAGGTGAATCATCAGCAAAAAGCATCTGAAAACAGTTTGGTCTTAAGTCTAGATTTGAAACTTCCAACAGTAGGAGCAGTTTTGATGTCTTCTGGAAGCTGGTTCTGCATAGTTGAGTTGAAGTTGAGTTGAAGTTGAACTGCATAGCAGCTGAAAGCTGCTTCACCACATTTTGTTGTGACAGCAGGTTTTACCAACAGATGTTTCTGCTGTGATCTTAAAGACCTAGTTGGTTCATATAGCAAGAACATATCCAACAAATATTTTGGTCCCAACCCATTTAGTGTTTTAAACACAAGAAGCAATGCCTTAAAGTCAATTCTATAACGTACTGGGAGCCAGTGCAGGGACCTTAAAATTGGAGTAATGTGTTCAGTTCTTCTTGCTTTTGTAAGAACCCTTGCTGCTGCATTTTGGACCAGTTGAAGCTGTTTAATGGTCTTTTTAGGAAGGCCTGTGAAAAGGCCATTGCAGTAATCTACCCTGCTGGAAATAAAGGCATGTACAAGTTTTTCTAGATCTTGTTTTGACATAAAACCTCTAAGTTTGGCAATGTTTTTTAGGTGATAAAATGCAGATTTAGTGATTGCTTTCATGTGACTGTTGAAAGTTAGTTCACTGTCAATAAAGACACCAAGGTTTTTAACAGTATCTTTTGCTTTAAGCCCTTTAGTCTCAAGAGCAGTGGCAATCCTAAGTCTTTCTTTCTTTTTCCCAAATATAATTACTTCAGTTTTGTCTGCGTTCAGTTGAAGAAAATTGTTGGACATCCAGTTGTTTATTTGGTCAATACACCTGTAGAGAGACTCAAGCGGGGCATAGTCATCAGGTGATAGAGCTAAGTAGATTTGAGTGTCATCCGCATAGCTATGATAATTAACCCTTTGATGAGTACGTTCTTTTCAACAATGCTGTGCCCCCTGGAGTGAAGTATTTTCTGCGTCCCCTCTAGAATTCCACACTAACGTTCTACAGTGCTGAGAATCTGCTGCAGGAGTCTCTGTTACGTCATAGTGAGAACTCAGCGCTCAGTGAAAATTCTAATCACAAATATGTGATCGTACTCCCAGGGGACCAGCCGCGGCTCATCACAAATATGTGATGGTACTCGTCAAAGGGTTAATTCAGTTGTTCTTAATGATTTGTACAAGCGGGAGCATAGAGATTGAATAGTAATGGACCAAGGATTGACCCCTGTGGGACACCACAGGTCAAGGACACAGGTGCCGATGTATAGTTTCCAATAGCAACAAAGAAACTCCTTTGTTGCAAGTATGATTTCAACCAATTTAAAACTTTACCAGTGAATCCTACCCGATGTTCGAGTCGATGTAATAGTATGGAGTGATCAACAGTGTCAAAAGCAGCACTAAGATCCAGTAGAACCAAGACTGATGTTTTGCCAGCATCAGAGTTAAGACGTATGTCATTTATAACTTTAATCAGAGCTTCTTCAGTGCTGTGATTGGCACGGAAACCTGACTGAAACTTGTCGAAGCAATTATTTGATGTCAGAAAGGCAGTTAATTGATTAAAGACTATTTTTTCAATTATTTTCCCGATAAATGGTAAATTGGATATGGGCCTGTAGTTGTTAAGCACTGAAACATCAAGGTTATTCTTTTTGAGTAAAGGTTTTACAACTGCTTTTTTCAAAGAGGAAGGAAAAATGCCAGTCTGTAGTGATGTATTTATAATCTGAAGTACATCTGTTGATACTAGGTGAAGAACAGATTTGAAAAAGATTGTCGGCAAGATGTCTAGTTCAGATGTGGATGAACTGAGATTTTGTACAGTTTTTGCAAGAATATCATTATTAATTAAGCTAAATGTTGCCATTGAGCTAAGGTCCCCTCTCACTGGAGCCAATGGTTCCAGATTTTGGGCTATTTGCAATTGAGAAGCTATATTTAGTCGTATTTTATCAATTTTGCCTTTGAAAGAAGATGCAAAACCGTTGCATTTATTAACTGAGAGAAACTCAGGAGGCAACTGTGATGATGGGTTTGTTAACGTCTCAATAGTAGAAAATAGCACACGGGCATTGTTGATATTGCTGTTTATGATATTAGAGAAGTAAGACTGTCTTGCTTTAGAAATTTCCGAATTGTATTTACGGAGCATCTCTTTATGGATTTGATAGTGGATCTGAAGATTAGACTTACGCCATTTTCTTTCGGTCTTTCTACACTCTCTCTTTAGCAGTTTAACCATTGGATTCAGTTTCCAGGGATTTTTTTTGCTTGTTAGTGACTCTTTGAGTTTTAAAGGAGCAATACTATCCATAATATGTGTCATTTTTGAAGTAAAATTTGTCATTAATTCATCTGCGCAGTCTGATGGTTGACTTAGGGGCTGTGGGAGTGCCTGCTCAAAAAGAAGACATGTGTCATTGTTTATGACTCTCCTTCTTACAGTCATAGACTGCTTCTGAATGTGAGGGGACATAGAAGCATCAAAGAAAACACAGAAGTGATCAGATAAGGCCACGTCTATAACAGTTGTAGAGACATTAAGACCCTTTGTGATGACAAGGTCAAGGGTATGGCCAAGAGAGTGTGTTGGTCCCTGTACATGCTGTGTTAGGTTGAATGTATCGATCAGTGTGAGTAACTCATTGGCAGAGGTGTTTTCTACATTATCTACATGCAAGTTAAAATCCCCTGATATAATAAGACTGTCAAATTCCAAACAAATGTTCGATAACAGTTCTGCAAACTCCTCCAGAAAAAGTGTTGCTGACAGTCTTGGTGGTCTGAAGATAGTCAGTAGTAACATACTAGGAGAACACTTAATGAGTGCACTTAAGTACTCAAAGGATGTAAAGTTGCCAAATGTTGTCTGTTTGCACTGAAAAGATGCTTTGAATATGTTTGCTATTCGTCCTCCCCGTCTATTATCTCTTGTGACAGTCATGAAATCAAAATTTGGGGGAGCCGATTCGATAAGGGTAGTAAAGCTGTTTGCTTGTTCAAGCCAGGTTTCAGTAAGAAGTAAAAAATCAAGTTTGTGTGAGCAAATAAAATCATTAATTAAAAATGACTTGTTAGCAAGTGATCTGATATTCAGAAGAGCTAGTTTTACAGTGAGCTTAGGGGTCATATCCACTGATGTGTTCTGAGGTTTTGGAACAGGCAGGAGATTAGACTGGTTTACCCCATTCACAGGATGCACACGAATTCTTCTTCTTCTTGTAAGCACAGGAATAGAGAATACAAAAGAAATGTCAGAAAGCAAACCACAGACTTCCCAGCATTGACTAAATGCATTATAAATATCCTAAAGTAGTGCATTAAAATATACTAGAAAAATGACATGTTCATTTACAGTAAATATGTGGTGTTCACTTTCATGGTTATCATGCTTGCTCTTGAGGCCTGAGCCTCTCTCTCTCTCTCAAAAAGACTGGAGGTAAAACCAAGTAGATGCCCCGCAGGGTGGTACATGTTATGACAAAAAAAGGAGCAAAAAAAACTCAGACAAAACCTATATGACCACGCTAACACTACCAGCAGTCATAATGAGGGGAATCAGCTGGCTTAGAGTGAGTGCTGGATACAAAACCTGGCAGGAGTCCCCTTCTCTCCAGTCTCCTGAACCTGGATTAATCCACGCCTTATCGCATGCGGATCTCTGCCGCGAGTCTCTTTTGGCAAAAGCCAAGGGGCTCTGCATTCAATGGCGTCAGTGCCATTTTTAAACTAGACAGAGGGGGATTGGGGGGAAAACAGGGAGAGAGAGTGGGGGATGGAGGGCAAATAAATTGTGAAACACAAGAGAGAGAGAGGGTAGTGGAGAAAGAAAGAGTGTGTGTGTGACAGAGCAAGAGAAGGGGAGGGAGAGAGAGAAAATAATTTGTTGCTAGTGCATGAAAAAAAAAAATTGAATGAAGTGAGAATGATATGGTATTGACGATATCCCGGTCAGCATCTGGTAATCATTTCATGACTGATGGACTCTGTTCCTGCTTGGCTTAAGACAACACCACAGTGGTTATGCATACATATAAGGGTTATGGTCAAGGGAGGAGGAGACAGAGAGAGAGAGAGAGAGAGAGAGAGAGAGAGAGAGATGCAGGGTCATCTACTACAGATATACGACTCTATCTTGACGCTGTTTCTAAGCTGTCTAAACAAGTGTGTCAAGTGTTTCTGGGCACAGAGCCCAGGTGGAATTGTGGGAGGTGTGGCATGTGTAAACTGTATGTTTTCTGAATGTGTGTGTGTGCTCAGAATCTGGGTGCTCAGTGAGCTCTTCCTACTACAGCTGGGACCTTCATGCCTCAGTGAGCTGTAAAGCATCTCAGACTCACCCCCCCCCCACACACACAAACCAATTAAATGACTATATACCATCCTTCTGTAACACTGACACACACAAACACATCTGATTTAGCATGACCACCCACCCAGAATGAAAGTCCAGTATGCAAACATAAATGTACAGACACACAATAATCCATAACCAATCCTGAATACACAGACACACATACTATATATATATACAAGGACATTGGTGTACATACAAATGCACACATGCATGCGTCCACACACAGCAGTCAAACTATTTGATGAGGTCAATAAGAGACAGTATAGCCCAAACACATTCGGTTTGCACTAACAGGTATGCATTTCACACACAGCAGTCAAGCCATTTGACGAGGTCAAAGTGCCTGAAAGAGACCTAGAGAAAAGATAAGGCTATTGGAAGCATATGGGTGCAGGCTACCCTTAAGACCTGGCTGTGGCACTTTAAGCAAGACAGATAGGTGTAACCAGGAGGTGAAGGGGAATGAAGTATACAGCAGCACTGGTACGGAGTGTGGCGCTCTCTCATTCACTTACTGACATGTGCACTCAGACACACACACACACACACACACACACACACACACACAAAGTCTGTGTCCTTTATTGTAAGTCGCTTTGGATAAAATCATCTGCTAAGTGTAATGTAAACACACACACAGTCTCTCTACCTCTGCTTCTAACACCCAGACACACTCTGTGTTTCTCAAAATGTATCTATCTCTCTTTATCCCCTTTCGCCCCCCCCCCACACACACACACCCCCTGCTGTATACACCCACAAGCACAGTCACGCACTAGGTCCCCATTCACACTGCAGGTCACAGCGGACATATGTGGCAGTGGGTTTGTGTTGTGTCTCTTGGACGTCAGCGTGTCTGATTCATTCCCTGCTGCCATCTGTGGTGCCTGCTCACACACATACACACACACAAGTGCAAACACACACACATATACACACACATAAAACCTGCCCACTTCCTGTTGCCGCACCCCAAGAACTCACCCACTACTGGCACCTGAGCCAAGTCAGGGCGTCTAATTCATTAGAACTGTGCCGTAGCCACAGAACAACACCGGCTTCCCTTGGGAAGGACAGCACCTCAGGTTACGTACCCAAACCTGCTGCCATAAGGGAGAGAGAGAAAGGTTGGGACTATCCTGTCCTGCGAAACACAAAGTTCACACAGGGGAGTAAGGTGTGTGATAAGTGACTCTTTGCTGAAATCAAACAAAGACCAGGAACTAAGTGTACTTTCAGATACTGTAACCTCTTTAGGGAAGAAACCTACAATGACTGCTGTTTCACTAACATTATCTATATACTAAAACGGTATATAATCATACATGTAATCATATATTTAATGTGTATTCACATACGATCTTAACAAATATCATATACATCCATACATATAAATCCAAAGCTATATCTTACATAAACTTTGAATGACATCTCAAAACATGCTTTTCTTTGCAAAGCATATATGAGTCTGATTGTGGGTCAGGTTACTATGCAGTGCAGAAACTCGATCAAAGACGGTGTTTAAAGTTTCAGCAGTGCGACTGATGCAGTGTATTGCAATGCTCTGAGTAGGCGTGTGCTGTCTGAAGAGGCTGCCAAAGTGGACAGCAGTGAAGGAAGGGTGGGGGTGGGGGGGGGGGGGCGGGAGGCTCCGGTCTAAAGCTCGGGCTGGGCCAACACACCCAGGAGGAGGATAAAAGAGTGTCCCTGACCAGTCTGTGGGGAACGTCAGGGTAAAAGAAAGCCAACAAGCATCTTGGGGGGGCTGTGTGCATGTGTGTGTGTATGTGTTTGTGTGTGTGTGTGTGAGAGAGACAGAAAAAGAACAGAAAGAGTTAGTCAATCAGCCAATACTATCCTCCATTAGCTCGAAACACAACTCCACTGTAGTGCTCTCAAGAGTGTAAAGCTGTTATCAAGCACTTTATCAGACAAACTGGCTTTCCTTCTTTCACCTCTCCCACTTTCTCTTTCACACTCTGTCTCATACTCATCTACTTTTTACTCTTGCCTTATTCTTTTTCTCTCTCTTCACTGTCTTTCTTCTGTCAGTGTCCTTGTCTTTTCAAGAGGCCCTGCTGTGCAGCATTAGATCCTGATAGGGTTGGTTTTCTCTTGACACAAACAAGGTTCGAGACTTCTACAAAGACAAAACTTACACAGGTTCACAACTGGCTCTTTGCTGTGACATGAAACACATACACACACATACACACATGCATGCACACATACACATTGCCTAGCTCTTGCCAAGAGGGGGTAAGAGAAAGCAGAGTGGGTTTTACTCCCACACACACTCAAATACACAGACAGAGAGAGAGACAGACCAGGAGACCAATGTGTCCTCACACAATCTGTGTGTGTCCAGTCCACACTCCCCTTATTTCCCCTCTCTTCCTGAGGGGTCCAGACGCTCCATCATTCATCACGTCTGACTCGTAGCGGGAGTCCGGTGCTGAGTGCTCACGGGTCAGGGGTGTGTTTTAATGAGCAAAACCACAGGGTTGCACAGACCACCCCCCTCCTCCCTTCTCCCTCACCCTCAATCACTCAAGCTTGGCTCCGCTACAACCAGAGATCAGGGCTGCACAAACACTAAATCAACTCCGAGCTCAACCACAGAGTATGTACTATCCCACAGAGGATGACGTTGATCCGGCAACCCCCCGCCTGAGAGTAAACCTGACTTTAGCAAAGATTCCCACTAAATTACAGAGAAGGTGTGTCGTCTCAACAAGGCAAGAACAAAAACAATCTCGAGTTAAAAATCACAGCTCAGTTACGTACAATACAATGAAGTTAGTCATCGGCACTTGAATGAACTTGAACCTACAAAGGGCATGTTAACATTTTAAGGAGGTCGAGATATTAAGGAACCTTTTCTATTTATCATACGTATAAATATTTTCATGATTAATGAGGGAATGTGTGCCATGAAGGTGAATAGTTTCAACACTGGGTAAAATGAGGGGTATTCAAAATATAGTCAGTTAAAACTGCATGTTAAGGCATTTGGCATTTCAAGTCTTTTAAGGCTACGTTTATATGATGATGGTCTGAACATCAGACACAAAAGTGGCGTTGTGTCTTCACTTTTTATTTTGTGTTTAGGCGAGCGTTTTTCGGGAGGAAATCTGCATGCATACAGTGACGCAAATGTGTGTGGAATTCTGAGTACAAAAACAGGCCTAATTGCCTTTAAATGTAAGGCAGTTATGATAATGTCAATATTTTGCAAAAGCCTCAACAAGGTACAGTAGTTGTGGATATAACAACAGCACGTAACACCGTTCTCTAAAGCCTTGCTTATAAAAAATACATGCTCTGTATCTATACATATTCTGTTCATTTGCTGGAATGCCTCCTGTAAGTTTATTAGAACTGCCAGGGCAGCTTGAAGATTTGACGCATGGAAATGATCAGGCATGTTTGTTACCCTGTACTGCTGCATGTATGCGATGTAAATGCATACGTGACATGAGCAGATCTCACCAGAGTTTTGCGTCTTGGGCAGTGTAGACAGAAATGCAATGCGTTTTTAAGTTTTCCACTTTGGAGGGTGGTTTCAGTTTTTTGCGTTTTTAAGCCTAAACGAAAGGCACTTCCAGTAAAATATTTTGTTGTTTTTGCCCGTAAGCGTTCTCGTGTAAACAGGCCCTAAAAGGTAACGCACAAACATGAGTTGACCACTGTGGTGATTGCTGTTAAACCAAGCAGCACTTACTAAATTCAAAACACCAACTGTACTTGACCAACACACTTTCCAGGCAAATGCATTGCAAACATGTTTTGTTTTATGTTTTTAATGTTTAACATGTTTTTTTTGTGCGTCTGCACCGAAATCTTTGTAACTGACTAGCACTGAGTGGTAGTCAATTACAAACTAGTGCTAATGTACCATGCAGCCCTAATGATGTCTTTTCTTCAGAAAAGATAAGAAAAGTGCAGCACGGTACACACCTCACGTGTGTGCTCTCTCCCTCTCAGGGGAGTCTCCACACAAAGACACCATCAGGTTGATCACTTAGAAAAAAATAGGTCAGACCTAATTATTCAGTGGGAACCAGGTAAATGTGCTATGTTTCTCCCTGGGGAGGAAGTGGAAGTGGAAGTTGCGCACAGATAATGCAGGTGAGGTACAAATGTGAGGTCGTAAACGGCTCCGTTGGCTTGTGGTCTGTATAGTTGCCAGCTGTGGGTCCCGTGACAGATAATATACAACTGTATGGGTGGAGAGAGAGGGGGCTGGAATATTCCAGTTGTTATGGCATGGCAGAGTCATGCTAACTTGCATCAACACAGTCATTTTGAATCATTTGCTCTGTGCCTTTCATCAAGAAGATGTCAAATCAGGCATGGGGCTCAAAGGAATTTGTTTCATTTAACACCCACTCAGTGCATTTATCAGAGTGTTCTTCAAATCAGGAGAGAAAAACTTATGGCACACAATAAAATAGGTCTAATAGCAACATCATTGCTGCCAAATATCAAATAATATTAAAACAATATTTTTAAGCTTAGACATTACAGAACATCATAGCACACAGTGCACTGTTTAATTTACTTTATCACAGTTACATAGTTATAGAGTACATACAGTTATATACAGTATGTGGTTTATTGATTAACTGTAGTTAATACTGTATAGTACAGAATGTCTTGTTTCTTTTACTGTGGCTGTCTGTCTGGCCATTTTTATTTCTATATTACATTACTATCTAACTGTGTGGCTGATGTAAGACAGAGGCTTTGTGATGTGGCACAGCACCTACAAAACTTGGTAGGAGGAAATCCTTTGCCTTCCAGCGCATGAGCTATTTCTTTAACATGAGTATGCAAATGACTAACTCATCCACTACTGCCCTGGTTCTTTTTTTTCTGTAAGCTCTCATAAAAGCAGGCTCCCAATCCTCTGTGTGTGTGTGCGTGTGTGTGTGTGTTTGTGTGCGTGTGTGTGTGCGTGCGTGCATGCATGCATGTGTGTGTGCATGCAACTGCAAAGATGAGGGGGAGAGTAAAAAATGCTTGGCGGCATGAATTAATTCACTTTCAGAATGAGAGGAGGATCCCAATGGATTATGATATCCACAGTGTCTGCCTTCATAACAAACAGATGAGTGTAGGATTCCTCTCTCTCTTTTCCCCTGTTTCCCACTCTTTTCTTTCTCTCCCTCTCTCTCTCTCTAAGGAGGTCAGGTGTTCCACCAAGAGGCCCTTCCCTTGGCTGGCTCTCAGAGGAGAAACTTCACTGTTGGGCCTTGGCTCCACAATATTGAGTTACACACACACCAGACCTGACCGGAGGGCCAACCCAACGTGCCTGCATTCCTCTCCGTAGGAGACACACACCCAGTCCCACTCACTGATACACACACAGACACACACACACTCACAGACACACACACACTCACACACACACACACACACACACACACACACACACACACACACTTATACAGTTACTCACCTACACATGCGTAGTCAAACTCAAAAAAAGCATACATACAAACAGCCATGTGCATACACACTGCATGCACATACACACACGCACACACACACACAAATAAACATATGGACACACTTATTTGTACACATAAACACATACACAAACAAATACACACAGTGACACATCATGGACACCAGCCTGAGAACCGAACAGGAAAGCTTTAAGTCAGGCAGGCAGACACATGCAATGCAATGTGGTGTTGTGCGACGCAGTGTGGGATGCTGGGTATGTGGGGTTAGGGTTGTGAGGCTTTGAAGTGCAGTCCACTGAGGTAAAAGAGACAAATGGATAAAAAGAGAGAGAGAGACAGATGGAGACAGAGACAGAGAGAGAGAGACAGACAAAGTTAGAGTGAGAGAGTGAGTCAGAGAGAGACACAGAGTGCGAGAAAGACAATGAGGCTAGGGGTGGGTGAGTGGCATTAACAATAAAAGGGGTCACACGGCAAGTCCACTCACAGGTGGATACATACAGATACGTAAGCTGCTCACGCAGCACACACACACCACACAATATGATGTTAGGAAAGGTCAAGAGGTGAAGAGCATCTGTGTGTGTGTATGTGTGTGTGCGTGTCTTTTAGTGCGTGTGTGCATACGTGCATGTGTGTGCATGAGTGCATGCATGCATGTGTACGCGAATATGTGTGGGTATGCCTATGTGCCGTGAAACAGACACACAAAGACACAAGAGATGAGAGACAGAAAGCGAAAGGGTGTGAGAAGCAGACAGAGATAGAACAGAACAAATGCTTAGTAGGCTCCTTCTCGTCAGATAAACAGACAGCCAGTGACAAATTGGTCTTGAGCAGATACCATAATCACTCCAGAACTCACAACTATTACCTTTCATGTTTCCGACGTAAATCACTTTTCAGATTGCTGAAGCAGAAGAATAACAGTAAATGTGGGTGTTAGTGCATATCGAGTTACTTCTCGGGGCTAGGCCTTAATCACAGAGCAGCTGACCCAAGAGAACCTACATGAAATCAGCTGGTAAAATGGCAGTTTGTTAAATTTAGCGAACGCCGTGGTCTCGCACACCTTCCCGGTTGTAGAATGCATAGGAGCCATACAGTAAGGGAGTCTTTGATAAAGCAATCGTGCACCAAGCATGAATATTTTACAGCACAAGAAACCACCAGGCAGCAGCAAGAGGACGGGATGAACTACAGTAGTCAACAACACACATCGTTATTTTCATTTCCCCAACGTGGAGCTTCAAAAGCCCCCACCAAAGGCGTTAGCAAAAGGAAAAAGTAAACAAAAAAAAATCCCAGAACAGCGCTTATAGACATTATGGGCAGTTATGGAGCCCCTGCTGATCTCTGGCCTTGAGGTGGCATGTTGTCCCAGAGAAGGTGTGGTGAAGGGGGGTGACCAGTTCAGGATGTCGGGAACAATGCCCACTAAAGCATGGACTCACTGGCCCTCTTTTTTACTGCTTAGCCCAGGGGTTGTTTTGACAGAAGTCTTTGGGGCAAAGACCGGGGCATTCCCAAACTTTTGTTTTCTTTCTTTCTTTAAAAAAAAAAATCACAGAATCGGGGCCTGTCCCCAAAGCCTTTTCTGTGGGATGGCAACAACAGGAAATGCGGCAGGAATCGGTGGGCCGGGCATGGGGAGGGGGGAAGTGTCTATACGTTATAACGAATGAATTCAAGCAAACAACCTTGGGGCTGTTTTTCACACAGAAATGTGCAAAAACTCTCTCTTGATTTGGTTATCTGACCACCTTTTAGCAAGAGCTTTGGAGACAAAGTTTTCTTTTAATAATTAATAATGCTTAAAACAACTCAGTGTGCCATTCAGTAGTGCTGTGATGACCCAGTAAGAGCTAATGACCAGCTGTCAAGAGGGCCAAGTGAAGTCTCTAACCTACTGCAGCTAGTCTTTGTAATAACACAGAGACAGCTGGCATGACCAGCAGCAAGAGCAAGTCAAAGACACATTAAAGACTGATCTTATATGACAACAGGGATTATAGACTTTGAGGCATCCCCACTAACCAGAGTCTATTTTTATAGCTTTATCAAAATTCCACACACTATAGACACTGAGAACTTATAACACACTGTAGCAGGGCACAGCACCTCACAACTACAACTAAATGACACTGTCAATCACATCAGAAACACCACATCTGCTAAATATCTGACTGCAAAAAGTACGACTTTGACAGTAAACTGCAAGACCTATAACAGTACCTTGCTAGCCTTTGCCTGACCCCCTAAGCTGTCAATCATTTTCTCAATGACAACCAAAATGCTGATGAGGAATGGGTTTGCCGACAGTTTGTTTTTCAAGGACGCAGCTCTGGTTCACGTCTCCGACACCCCCAACCAGTTCAGCTGGGCTGAAGTCCCTGGTCTACTGGGGTGAAACTTGAGATAGTGCCCCTTGCACATGTAAACAGCATAGTTGAGATCACTTACTGCTTACAGGCACCCTGTGCTTAAATAACAAAACCACTGAAATGTGCTAACTCTGTGGCACAATAGTCACGTGCTGCTACCATATTCCTAATGATGAATACACCTTCCTGAGTTTAATTTGCAGAAAATTGTACTTTAATAATAATTAGCTGATATTAGTGGATCCATCACTACATCCAACTACCTATAATACCTACATGTGATGACGCATTCCAAAGTTATATGCCTAGGAATTATTTCTTAATATGGTCTTCATAAAATGTTTTAATCATTCTTAAAATATTCTACTTAGCATTGCATTCCGAATAAGGTTTCCATTCTAAACGTATGAACTGCTAGCTATGTAGCCGGCAGGCTGATGAGACTGTTGTTAGTCTTTGTTTCCATCAGCTTTTTTGTCCTGCAGCTTACACAGCTGCTTTGCATGCTGGGAGGATTGAACACTACAGCAAAAACCAACTGGAGCACTCTCATCATCATTTTACCAACATTCATAACCATTACAGCAACTTTAAGACAAATCTTTCAAAGACAGACAACATTTTCATTGTGACCTAATTACTTTAAATTTAATTTCTTTTTTTAAATTTGACTGTGCTCCCAATGTGTTTTTGCAGAGTATTACGTGCCATCTGTTGTTGTCTGAGAACTACTAGGTTTTGTTATGGTGACAAACACACTCCCTCAGCCAGGAGGCCCAGTGCCAGATGGAAATAAGGAGTCAAATGAGAATCGAAGCAGGGTAAGGAGTCAAATTCAAGGAGTTCGAGGGTGAAGGACAAAGGCACCCTCGTGCTCTCCAAACACCAACCCCTCTCCACCTCCACCAACCCTCTCTGAGACTCACCTAAATGGGTCACATGAACCTCCACCGGTTTAGAGGTCTTCTCCGCCACCTGATACCAGCCCTGTGCGGCGTTGCGCATCCAGGCCCTCATGTGGCAGGAGTATGGACCCGAGTTGGACGTCTCCACTGCGGGCACCTCCAGCCTGAACTCCCCTTCGCCGACACGCCTTAGCCCCACGATTTTTGCTGTAGTGGTGGCGGGGTCCGTGCCGGAGCTGTCAGCCAACACGCCATTGCGGTCCATGTGGGCCAGGACGCGGGAGCTGCCCGTGAGCCAGGTCACTTCCAGGCCCAGGGAAGAGTAGTCATCAGCCTTTACGAGGCAGCTGAGGGTCAGGGTGTCCCCCGTGGTTAGCGTGGTGCTGCCCTGGACGGACACGTTGAGTGACTGGGCTGGAAGAGATCAGATAACGGTCTGTGTTAGTGGCTGCACAGGGCTGACTGTTATGTTTGTATTTAAAAACAGACTAATGTGGATTTACAAAGTGGCCACATTTCTGGCTGTCATGCACAATAGTCCATCATTTTCGGGGTCTGGAACCGTGACAGGTTATAAACAGAGCCAGTACAGTGACGGATTAGAAACATTTGAAAATGGCAGCATACAGAATTAAAAACTCTGTGTGTGGACAGAAATAATTTTGGTTCTGAAATGGTAAAAATGGGCTAATGTGGACGTAGCCTGAGTGGAGCTAGAGAGACACTGACATGATTCATGGGCTTCCTGTGGCACAGTGGCAGGGAAGCGATTCAGCGCTTTGTGGCAGAAAATCTTATGCTGCCAATAAGCTGTTGAAAACGCAGCACATATAACATAGGATTTTATTATTTTTTCCATGTTGTTAATAGTTTTATCCTGTACTTCTGTGTTCAGTAAAAGATTGTGGAAAAAACATGAAGCATTAAAAAATAAAACACTAAAAATAATTAATTGTATTGTTGTGTTTGTGCTAAAAGATGGAAGACTAAAAAGAGAGAATCTAAAAACCTGCTTGATGGCCTATACCGTCATACCACCATGTTCGGCTGTGCAGTTGGAAAAGCTTTATTCCAAGGCTCCCAAGAAGCAAACAACTCTTATCAGTGGTGCAGCAGAGCTTGAACCTCACATTGCGTGTTCCAAGATATGAATATCTTTGCAATAAGTCCCTTGTTATAACACAAAATCCAATACACTCGGTTGTGCGTGACAAATGACCCCACCAAAGCACCATGACAGAATCCAGTGGAACAAAATTGCGACATAACAAATGACTGACATTGAGGCACCTGACACTTGATTATTTGTAACACGTGTATCAGGCATTAGTAATAAGGCGTGGCTGCATGTCTTTATCTTGTGTGTCACTGTCATTATCTTAACACAACTTTAATTTCTCCACCAGCATTCCTTAAGACATCCCACTTGGGGATAGAAAGAATTTGCCGATCCTTTCAACACAAATTACTGAATTTGGCAATTACAAACCCAGATTGAACTTTGAATAAAACAAAATATAGCCCTTAATTTTCAAAAGTTTATGACAAAGGTGCGGTTCTCCATTCCTTAGAACTGTCACAACAGGCCTCTGGCTTCATTCTCTTAGGAAAACAAAGCTGTAGGACCATGAGGTTTACCGCTTACTTTGACACAAATTACACAAATTTGTCAGTAAACCACAGAAACAGAGCCCAACTAATTACCAACATTGCTACAGAATCATTCAAAGGGAGGAGTGAATGTGGTCAATGACTGCCATACAATATCAACAAACCTTTCACCAGTATCGAGGACAACACCTTTAAATGAGGATAACCGGTGACAGACGGTACCACCCTCATGTCTCCCTCTTAAAACACTCCTCACTTTCTGCTGCATTCTTTGGGGCCTTAGCCTGCAGCGTTCATCTACTTCAGCAACAGCTGATACAGGGGAGGGCTGAAGATTCCCCTACACCCAACAGTCCCCTGTCTGCCCTTGTCTGCGCGTCAGGCGACCCCCCTGTTAACCAGCTGCAGCGCTCTCTGGGCCACATTCCCTCCTTTAATTAAAAAAAGCGGCAGTGGTGCTGACAGACCGTGGCTGCCTAGGGACGGCCATCCCTGGCAACCCTCTGCTTAAACACCACTGTTTGTCCTACAGGGTGTGTGTGTGTGTGTGTGTGTGTGTGTGTGTGTGTGTGTGTGTGTGTGTGTATGAGAGGTGCAGGATGGAGGTGTGAAAGACTGGAGTAGCTAGGAGTGTGTGTCTATGTGTGCCTGTGTGTGTGTCTGTCTGTGTGTGCGTGAGAAAGAGAGAGAGGTGCAGGATGGAGGTGTGGGAGACTGGAGTATCTAGGGGTGTGTGCATGTGTCTGTATGTGTGTGTGTGTGTGTGTATGTATGAGAGGTGCAGGAAGGAGGTGTTGGAGACTGAAGTATCTAGGAGTGTGTGTGTGTGTGTGTGTGTGTGTGTGTGTGTGTGTGTGTGTGTGTGTGTGTTTGAGTGAATGGGTGCAGGATTGAGGCGTGGGAGACTGGGATGTGTGGGGCCACAGAGAGACAGTACGCAAGCAAAGAAGGAGGGAGAGGAGGGGGAGAACAAAAGGAGGTAGAGAAAGAGAAAGATCCTTTCTTATGAAAGTCTGATGTGCTGAAAATTGCATGTGCTGGAGTACATGAGAGAGAGGGAGAGAGAAAGATGGATGAGAATCTGCTATGAGAATTGTTAACATGATTTTCTCCTTATTCTCAGTGTTAAACAGACACACAGGCATGCACAAACAGAACAGATTCATAGCCGCATGGTTATATACAGACATGCACAGACACACACACATCCCATCCCCAACTGAGATTTCACCAATGCCGCCTATCTCTCTCTCACATATTCTAATGTCCGTCAAAGGACGGTCTGATGCCGATGTGATCCTCATAAATTCCTAAACTCTCACTGCATACATATCAAAATTAAACACAATGCATTTGGTGTAAAATTCTCACTACTGGCTAATTAAAGCTTAAATTGTTGTAGCTCAAAAACCTTTCATTGCGGTGATGGGTGAAAAAAAAAGGAACGTCAATTTTCATTAGCCCAATTTCTCAGCAGGCTGTTGTTCGAAATCTCATAAGCCCAACTGTTTACTGTTTACATGCTTGTCATTTGCATCACATTTTACATAAACAGTCTTCAGCTTCCTCACTGAGGATGAGGAGGGTGAATACTGACACTCGGAGACTATGATAAAAAATTGGATGGAATAAATCTTATTCAGCTGCAGTTGAGGAACCTCATTTTACTGTACAGTAAAGGCAGTGGTAGTTAAACATTTCTATGTTTCCCCACTTTAAAGGGTGGCAAATTGTCATGTCCTACTGGTCCTCTATTAGCCTAGTAAAGTAATAATGCAAAAAAACATCATTTCTGTGCACTGATTTTTTCGCCTGTCTCTATTTCCCACTAGTGGGGCACACCCCACACTGTGAGAACCAAGGCTCTAAGGTGACTACAGCAAGGGGACCTGATTCGCAGGGGTGTTCTGTTTAGTACTTTATGAATCACATAACATAAGCACATCTAATTCATTTATTCTGTACCATTTGTCAACTGACTATTTGAAGCTTGGCAGTTGGTTGGTAGTGAAAAAGAGAGAGCTTGACTGATGGGTCAGTTCATTTGGGGAAGCATCGCCGGAGGAAAGACCAAGGACACCATTCACAGCACACTAGTTTACAGGATCACTACTGTGATCATGCTTGCGGAGTAGAGGGTGGGGGGTGGTGGTGGTGTTCAGGCTTTTGCTGGAATGTCAGGCTAATTAAACAAGACCTTCATATCAAAACACGTGCCGTGTGACCTAAAAATAGTTTCATGTGGAACCTTACACACGCACACACAGACACACACCACTGAACATGCTTTCCTTGTCCAGAAACAACCAGTGTAATTATTTAAGGTAATGAATCAGAAATTCACTGACATAACACTTACAGTATCACAGGAGACTGTGCACACATGCCACCTCTGTTCATGCAAACTGAATGTTAACTGAGGTAAAACATGATGACAGCTGTGCAAATGTACACAGACGTAACACACAAACGCCCAAATACACGTAAATTTACGCAAACACACTAATACACAAACGTACCACAGGCAGAAATAAACACATAATAAACGTAAACTTACATTAACATAACATACACAAGCATGCAAATACACAAACAAATCACATACAAATATACATATACACAAAGGTACACAGGCAACATACTCAAACACAAAACACACACAACCTGCTATATTCAAGTCATCCACATATGTACCTGTCGGTGTGATGGAGACGTGCCCAAAGTCCATCCTTTTCTGCTGCAGCTTGTACCAGCCGCCACCCGGCTCTTTGGCCCACTCCCGTACCGTGCACACGTAAACCCCCTGGTCGGCAGGCACGGCCCCGGACAGCACCAGACCGTAGGAGCCCCTGTGCTGCAGGTCCAGCCGCAGCCCTCCGCTGGTATACCGCTGAGCCGCAGCGTCCGTTACCAGCACATCCCCGTCAGGCCCGTATGTCAGCAGGTCCTCCAGGGTGGACATGCCTTTCCGGGCCGACCAGGTGACAGATAGGTAGGTGCCCTGGGTGTGGTTCCAGGTGGCATTGCAGAAAAGGCCCACAGAACCGCCCTCTGGTATGATGGCCACTGGGGCACGTGGCTCCAATACAAGGCTGTCTGGTATGACTAAGTGTAAGGCAAAGGACAGAGTGTTAGCAAGCCATAGCCCAAACTAGCATCCTTGTCAGATTCATAAATGAGCTTATATATTACAACAATATATATTATATTATGAACTTAGTAACTATAATAACTACTTGCGTTTTTTAAAAATATAGTGTGTGCTGATGATGCCACACATTCCAAACAGTATATCAACACAAAATTGACCATTAACATTATGCATATGTATAACTTAATAATAAAAAAAATGGTAATACAATGATAATACAAATCACACCAACTAGTTTAAAAGGCAAGGGACATTAAAGGTATTGCAAATTGTTGGAGGTCATTGACACAGTAAAACAAACAGTTTCTACACAGTAGAGAAACTGCAGAGTGTTGTAAGTGCCTGGTAAATTATTTGCTAATCACAACTAATGAGGCCACTATCTATTCCCCTGACACTGTCCCCATCTATTCCCAAGTGTTCACTGCACCAAAATCATTGCTTGTCTCTTATTCACACACGCACAAACACACAGATACACATGCAAAAACACTTATACACACACAAACACAGCACACACATACATAAATAAACATGTGTGAGAGAAACACCTGAGAAAGCGAGCTGACAAGTGTTCCCTTCGTAATGGTGACCATTCAGGGGTGTAATATTCAGATCTTGGGTGATATGTAATTGAACTCCCAAATGTTATTTATGAAATAAACAGACTTGGTTCACTATGGCTGTATTTTTGTGGGAAACTACTTAGCCGGGAGGGCGGAATGAATGGAATTTCATAGTAAGCGCAACTGGTAGGGAGTGGTAGGTAGCCACGCACAGAACTGTGTGCCACAAATTTCAATCATTGACCATTACTCTCACTTATTTTGACTGAGAAATGGTTCTATTCACAATATTTAATGATATTTAATTCAGGTCTATAGTTTGAATGTTCTTGGTTATGTCTTTGTAAAAAAATGGTTTCCCAAACCTATCCTTACCTTTTAGACGTCTTTACTTCCAGAGTGGTGTCCAGAGAAATTAATGTGTATCAAAACTTATGCACCAAAACATATGTATCAAAAACTCCTGAATGTCCGCTTTTCAAGGAATATATTTCTTATTCTCTATCATTTTTATATCCCAAGATATAAGCATTTAAAATGTGTTCCGAAGTATTATATACATACATACATACATACATACATACATACATACATACATACACATTTAAACATAGTGACGCATGTAAAGAGTAGCACAGGAAGCTCTGATTGTCCCCTGCAGGCTTTAGGGATCTGAGCAATCAAGAGGACAGACATGTATTACAATAAGTACTCAAAGCTAAACAAACACGGTGAAAAGTCCCCGCTGAGCTGCAACACAGCCCTGGGCAAAAGAGGCATCCTACCCTCGTAAAACGCCCCATCTGCAGTAGCGGATCCCCTGCACATCGGCCAGAGCCCAGACAGTAGGCAGAGGAAGGATGTATGGAGTATGACATACATTGCTTTGCATGCGGATTGTGACTGTCTCTCTGCGTGCAGGGGAAATGTACTGTATATAAATACTGCTGGTATTTAGCTGACTGTGTGGGACTCTTGGCTATTGTGTTACTAGGCTTAGGGTGGGAGAAAAGGGCCTCAGGCCCCTGGCTCCGTGTGTGTGTGTGTGTGTGTGTGTGTGTGTGTGTGTGTGTGTGTGTGTGTGTGTGTGTACACGCACGCAGGGCCAATTGTGTGTAACTGCATTTATATGAAACATATTTAACTGTCTGGCTTTAGCACTGCACGGATCACAGCTGCACCCTTCCTCCCAAACCAGTCTGGCCTCCAGTCACTCACACTTGGGGAAGAACACCCACAAAGCAACACAGCAGAGCAATGCTGTGGCGTTTCCACATGGGTTTCGAGACTGTCACACAAAGAACCTAAAGGCTAAATAAATTGTCACACAAATGACAAATGCATATTGATCAAGAGCATAATTTCATCACTAGGGAAAATTAAACAATTAAAAAATGGCCAATTCAGATTACATGCTTCCCTCACTCTCTAAATCAACATTCAGCATTCCACTCCATTTCCCCTATTTCCTGAGGGTGCTGATGTTGGCTGGCTTGTAAATTTGGTATTACATGATGCTCATCTTTCTCGCAGCTCTGACAGCTCTGCTAAAGACAAAAATAAAGAAAATAAAATATGAGGGCTTCCAAGCGGGAGACCCATGGAGCACCTGGGAGCGAACACATGCTAAATCTTCCACCTGGCCTCCGTTAATCTGCGCATCACGGACCACTGAATAGCACCGTGAAAAAAAAAACTGATGGCTGATCGTTTGCGCTGAGTCCTCAAACACAACAGCTGAGCTCTCAGGTCTGGCTCCCATTCTCCCCATCTCTCTTTTTCCATCTCTCCTCTCTTCTTTGTGGTGCATCTCCAGCCATGGCTAAGCAAATGGCTAACCCACACCAGCTCCTCCAGAGCCCATGGCCAAGTCCATTTCCTGGGAGAGCTTGGCAACGGGCCTCCATGTGCCAGCCTCACCTGAATACCTCAAGACCCCTCTAAGCGAGCCAAAGCCCCAGCATGGCTGACTTACGCCAGGCCAGGAAACGAGATGGCCATTCACGTAGTGCCAGCTCCAGTGCCAGTACCGGCCAGGGAGCGGAGGCCGAGAAGCTGTGGGCTTCTCCTTGCCGTGTGGACTCATGCGGAAGAAAGTAAGACGGCAGGGGAGGCTTCTGCTGCTCAGCGTGTCCAACCACCGGGCCCCACAGTAAAAAAGAGAACACATGATTGAATATGGCTTTTCTGAATAGATGCAGGCCCTCAATAGCCCTCCACTTCACTATCCTATCTGTTACGAAAGTCAAACAGTAGCAGCGCCGGGTTAGCTAAGGCTCTCCAGAGTCACACGGAAGTAAAAGTACACAATCAGTAACTGACTCATATGGCAGGACTACTGGAATTCCCATGTAACAATATGATTAGGCACTTTCTATAAGAGCAAGATGACATGATAAAAAGTGTAAAAAAAATTACTGGTAGGACATAATACCACAACAGACCAAACACAAAACCTGTGTCCTAATTCACATGTGGACCAAACTTTCCAAACTGTAGCAGATGCAACAGGAGCTTAATTTGTGTGCTATGCTGAGGTGCTCCACAGATCTGAACTAGCACAGATATCTGAGGTGCAGTGAGCCATTGCTGCAGTGAACCATCCCTTTGAGCTGCACACTGTGTATGAAAGGGGTTATAGAAGTCAAGCCTCTTATTATTATTATTATGAGCTAACAACATTACTGACACTTTATTGTTTTCATGGTGGAATGTGTTTTATCATGCGCACAGCCAGACAAACACAAATAAAACATACATAAACACCTACCTCTAACTTTGACATCAGCAAAATAGTCCCCCACAACTTGTGTGTCCGTGCTGGGAGTGGTGCACCTGTAGTTGCCACTATCTGCCATTTTGATTTCCCTGATCCTGAGCTCTACCTTGTTGTCGGCCAAGCGCTCGATGCGGATGTCCCCACTGGCCACGCGCTCTTTTAGGCCAGCGTTCGTGTATAATGCGTCAAAAGTGGATATGATCTGGACCGGGTTTGTGTCATCCACAATCAGCCAGTCAAAATCCTGCTCGCTGGGGCCCTCGTAGTCTGTGACGGAGCAGGGCAAAGCCACCGGCTGACCCTCTACACGGATGAGGGGGCCCTGTGGCGTAGTCACCAACCGACCCTGGGACACACCTGCAGTACATAAACAGTGTTAGGTTGTTTGGTGTAAACAGTATGAAGAAGCAAATAGTGGATAGTGGAGAGGTAAGATGGGGTGGGAGGTTTGACTACGTCTGATGAAGTCATTTGAATCACTATTTCTTCTTCCTCAACCTCCTAGTGTATGCAAAGAGTATGTGTTTGATTTCCAGGTGGGGAGATTTCTCTCTGTTAACTTTAAAACTATTGAGACTGCCTTCAACCAATGCTGAATACACTCAAGCCAAAAAAATCGGCAAGCTAAAGCCTCAGTAAAGTTGCTTAATTGACTATTGTAGTAAAATACATATTGGGTGCTAGTGTGGCTATTACTTTACACACTCATGTCCACCTCTTTCTCCTCAACAATATCCATCTCTCTCCTCAAAAAACACCTCCACCTAACACTCATGTCATCTTTCTCTCCTCAATACACACCTTCACCTAACCCTAACCCTATCTCTCATCAACACTCACCACCACCTCTCTCTCTCCCCCCAACACACACCTCCATTTCTACTCTCTCTGTCTTTAACAGCTATCTAATATCTCTCCGCTCAATACACACCTTCACCTGACATATCTCTCCTCACCGAACATCTCCAACATTCAACAAACACCTCCACCTCTGTCCTGAACACCAATCTTCATCTCCTTACACCCAGCTTACCTCTCTCCTCAACAACCACCTCTACTCTAACCAAATTCCCCATCTGACCCCCCGCACCCCTTCCCCTTTCTGTAGCATCTTCTTCCATCTCCCATCTCTGTTGACAGAAAATGTCTGTCTTTTGCAGTACACCATCAGTTTTTAGCATGCAGTACATATACAGAACTGAAGACTTAAATAAAGTACCACAGTATGCAAGAAGAACAGTCTATCAGTGTTCTGGACAGAGTCAACTATTTAAATGACTTGAAAATAAAAGGAAACTAAAACTGGATTGAGTTGTTTAAAACTGGTTAGACCACTTTCTGAAATTGGAAAGAGCCTTCTTCAAAGCATGTTCCAACAGACAAAGTAGGGCACAACACTCACATAAAAACAGTAAAAAACACACGTCATTATAGATAAATCAACCTAAACTGAAACCATCTCTGAGCTTCAACGGACTCACTGAGCCCCAGAATCCCTCTTTTTACCCAAACGACTGTGCTCCGAAAGCAGCAGACCGCTTGTTCATGGTCACATGAAGTCTTTGTGACATCAGGATAATTATCTGTGCCAGATAAATAGCAAGCACAGTAGCCTTCTGTGGCAGCGGGGCCCTGCAATTACTGAGACAGAGAAATTAGCTGGTCAGTGTTACCACCACAGCCTGGTAATTCAGCGAGCATGGCTTTACAAGGCAGGGGAAGCACCTTAGCTATTTTCCTGCACAAGGAAGTCTACCCACTGAATAAGTAGCCAGATTGGAAATGCTTTCTCTAGTCAAGCGGTGTGGGGACATCAGCAATGTATTACTTCCATACATTCAAGTTGACAATATGTGTTTGGTCTAAAAACCTGTTGTTTATCCACTTGCAGGACATGTTGGTTTTACTTAAAATAAAATGTTTACAGTGATATATAAGACAAGGCTTCAAGCTTCTGGGGTATGGTAGGAGATGCAACATACACACGGATGTGGATTGGGTGGCCACAGCTCCCTAGCAGACAGATGTCAGGAAGGAGGAGGGTTCCTTCGAACAGCGCACATGTGAGGGATAAACAAGGCTGTTTGTTTATGGCTGAAGGGACCTCGGAGTCTCTCTTCCGCTCAGATGAAAATCCAACTTTAAATCTCTGCTTGCTCTTGGTGGCTTACTGATATGCAAACACACACACACACACACACACACACACACACACACACACATACATACACACACACACACATAATCACACACACACATACACCACTGCCACCTTCTGATCATCTTCCACTGTACTAATTTAAGCCAAGGAAGCACTAGCCAAGTCAAGCCTACTGTGACGTCATGTGCCCAATTATGTGGCACATGCACTCACACACACTCCAGCTCATGGCAAGTCTAAACACACAGAGTCTGGGCTTAGAATAAACACTCTGAAATAATGCTCTCAAATATGTGTGTGAAACCCACCTCTCTATATATATCTAGCTCTCTTTCTTTCTCCACAGTCACACACAGCACTCTCTCCCTTCAGTGTGTGTGTGTGTGTGTGTGAGAGAGAGAGAGAGAGAGAGAGAGAGAGAGAGAGAGACTCATATTTCACAATTATGCACAATGGGAATACCATCACGGAATGTGAACTTTACTCTGAAACTGTGAAACTGTGAAGTGTCCTTAAAAGTGATTAGGCTCATTTTAAACGAACTGATCTCGAGATGCTTTAAAAGCTCACACATTAACAGTACCTACATAAATTCGACGACTGTCACCAAATTAACCACAACTGCGACCCACCCTAATAAGATAAGGAAAAGAGAGACTCCTACGGAACTTCTACTCTCTCCACCTGCAGAAACACAATATCTATACTGAAATATTGGTTTAATTATGAAAGATGGCTTAGTCGATTGTCACGTCAAAGTGAGGATTCACTGAAAAAACAGGACTTTGAACAAATATTTTCGTGAATAAGTCTGGCAGCCTGCTGAGCTTAACATGCAAGTGCTCAACATGGGACATGATATCGACGGCTAACGCTTCAAATCTGAATGATGAATCTGAGTATCTTATTTCATGCCGATTGGATCACTTTTTTGAATTTCTGTCACTTACCGTACACAATGAATATTGTGCTGAAGATTCTAAGGAGGTTGTTCATCTTGCTGAGCTTCTTTTTTTCTTTTATCCGATGTCTATTCCCAAACTGCCACGGTATTTAGCCTATATGATCCCCTCGTATTTATTCCGTGCACCTCAATTCTCAAGGGGTGTAGGATAGCAGAGGTCATGCGATGCGCTTGAGCTTCGCGGGCACAGTGTCTATGTGGACGTTCGAGGTTCCCGTAGACAGCGTTGGCATGACAGATCCTTGCCGGGCGCGTAATGATTCGCGCCTTTGCTGTCAATGGGCAGCTCGCTGACGCTACCTTGTCCGGAAGTGTGGCTGTGCGGGAGGAGGGGACCAGCAACATTATGCACTTGCTGTGGCCGGTGATGGCTACGGTGTTCGTACTTACTGTGGGTTGGGGACAGGTATGACGACACGTCTAATAAACTAATGATTTTAGCCACCTCCAATTTTTGACCCAATAATTAATTTGATTTAAGATGGGGCACAAGGTCAGAAGACTTATAACCTGTAACCTGTAACCTAAACTACACCATTGTAGTTTTGAGTTGGCTGGTTTTTACTGCTACATCACGAAACAGTTTTTTCTGGATGTTTTTTTTCCCCAAAAACAACATATTTGGGCCATAGCCTATACCAATGACTCAAGAATGACAACTGTTGCAAAATAGACATAGGAATAGTACACACCCTCATTTAAATTACCGGTATATATAATAAGAATTAGCGTAGATTTTGGAAATGTACATATGAAATTGCTTATACCATAGATAGCCTACAACAAATGTGCTTCCCATAGGTATACTGTAGGCACTGCCTAATTGTCCAAGGAAGTTGGTTACTACATGTTTGTTCCACATGTCTTTGGTGTTGCAGAGTGCATGTTTGTGTACCCAGGAGATCTGGATTTGAAGCCAGGTGGGGTGTCTGCTCTCGCCCTTGGCTACAACGTGCACCTGCCATGTGAGCCATATGAGGGACCCCAGCTTACATTGCCTCTGGTGTGAGGAACCCCAGTCATGGCTGAAGCATGAGTATATGGGGCACGCTATGGGAGGTATGGTAGGAGATGCGCAAGGGACACCTGAGGGTGTGTGAAGCGCATGGGTGCACTTCCCGAGGGTAAGGCAGTGTGATGAAATGGCATCACTACAGTTAATTATGTACTTTGACTATCATTCAATGAGACTGGCTCTTAGGTGTTGCGGTCAAAGTACATGTTTGGTGCCCCAGAGACCTGTTAGCAGTGGTTAGACTCTACCTTTATGTAATTCAGCTGTCTGTCTCTGTCTGAAGGTAGCCTACTAAATGTAGCCATAAGCTGACTATACAATATATTGTCATACAGATACAACACATACAAAATGGCATTTACACCCACATATGCAAATGGTATTTTAGATATATTCTTTGTTCTCACCTAAACATAGGCAACACAGGCAGCAGGCAGGCAGTAGGTGGAATATCCCACCCCATACCACATATAAACAAACAGCATACACAACAAAGACAGATAGACACAGCAGACATCACATGTAACACATATGACACTATAAAGTGGGAAGCACAGGTATAACAACTGTCATATGAGTTTGTTTAGTGAAGTGACAGCTGAGGAGACAGAGTTTTTCTTGAAATTATTTTTTCCAGTGTAGGATGGGAGGAATGTAAAAAAGTGGATCGGGGAGTGTTCACCATTCTGACAATTCTTATGAATGTCTCCGAACCCACGAGGTACGATGTCCACTCAACTTTGGAATGAGCAAGAGGCTACACACATTCAAATCTTCTAAAATGATAACATCAATTTAATCAATCCATTTGATAACATCAATTTCATTTATTTTCATTCACTCACACAGACTGTACTATAACGCCATCTGGTGTTTTCATACCACTTCAAAATGACACTGCAAAGCAGATCCTGTGTTATAAACCTATGCAAACATAGTTTTCTAAATATCACTCATGTATTCAGTTTAACTGTCTATGCCTACTATAGTCTTACTCGTTTGCTGTTACTGTACTGCCCTTAAAAACGATCACACATTGATCCACACTTCGATCCACCCTTTTATTTTTCATAACTCTGCCTGGTCCAAGTATCTAAACAACTTTATTGTTTTAACTCTGTATGTTATGTAACAAAAAAGTAACCTGTATCTTCTAAATTAAAACATATGGCAGGATGTTCTGACAAAACACTCCTTTTCCTTTGTCCCTCACATCGTTCTACACAGTGTTGAATACGTTTGTCAACATGTAAAGCACATTGAAGTCAGCAAGAGGAATGATATTTCAAGCCTCGGTCCTTTTCCTCAGTTTGATGGATTTAACAGCCTTTGGAAGGACGTAGGTGTGAAAGTGTCAGCAGCGTGACCATGATGTGTTGGTCTAGGACAGAACAAAGAGTGCTAAAATTAAACAATTACAGTAAATCAATCCAAAATACTGGAAACAATTTTCATATTACGCTATAAATACAGAGGGTCCCCAAGTGGATAAAGTGAAAGTGCCAGGTGGTGTCCTTAACAGTATTTTGTTCTTATTTACAAGAGAATAAAACACCTTCATATCAGATATATACATTTTACTGACCGAAACACAATTACCAGCATTATAATATCTGCCGTTCAAGAATTGTGAAAACAAAATGATGGCTGGTCAAGACAACTCAATCAGGCAGTCATCCAAGAACATTAGGTAGGAAAATCACTCAGTTACTAAACATGAGTGAATTATACTGTATTTATTGATTTCATAAGGGCTAAAACACAGAAATTAGTAAAATTAGAGGGTGATTGTATTTAATAATTTTGTCTTCTGAAAGTGGTAATTAATAATTGAAGATAATTAAAAACTCATTGGGTGGCAGGCTGCCTGTAAAGACGGGTGTTAATGCACTCTTATTGCTTCATCTGTATATCATTTGTTAAATGCAGACTGGTGTGTTTTATATCAGCTGTGCTTCTATTATTTGTTTTGCTGGTTTGGATAAAGACAGGTACTTACAGGTGTCACCATCGCTGATACCCTAACTGACGATATGTCCATAAGAGTCCCAACAGAACAACCACTCCAATCAGAGACAATATCATAACTACAATGAAGCCTGTGCAGGATGTAGGAGGGCTACCTAAAAAAAGATGATAGGGGGGGAAAGTTGTTTATTTTCATTGGGTTTGTATATAAAGAAAAGACAGTTGATTACAATGACGCTAAATCCATTGGGCATACATTAAAACATGAACACAGCAGACAAATTGTACATCTATTATCTACAACATAATAATGCTGTGAAACCTCAAATTAGCAAGCGAGTTGGCAACCCTAGGGAGATTGTGCAATATGTTTGCTCAGTTTGACATACATGAAATTAAGTGTGGTAAACTGTTCACATCCTTTCCAACATCTTTGATCTACCCTTTTAAACCTTTGTCTTTGGATGCACTGATATGATACATAGTTTCTGAAACAGATTTTTAGGTCTACCTATGTCATGGTTTCAGAAACAGATGTCTGGGTCCACAATAAGGTTTTAGAAACAGATCTTTGGGTCCACTGATATAAAATTTGTATACAGTTTCTCACAAAAGTGAGTACACGCATTGCATTTCATCATAAAATGCATTTGATCTTTTGAAGGGACAATACTACAGAAATGAAACTTGGATATGTTTTAGGGTTGTCACAGGGGAGTGACATTAGCAGTATAGATTTACTGCCCATAGGGCATTTTGTATATAGGATGACCATCAACCCATCAGCACTGGAGGGAATAAAGTGGAAGTAGTACAGAGCTTCAGGTTCTTGGGAGTGCTCATCAGCCAGGACCTTTCATGGCCAACCAACACTTTTGCAGTGGCCAAAAGGGTGCCCTGAGGCTACACTTTTTGAGGATCCTGAAGAAGGGTCAGCTACTGAAAAAACTGCTCATCAAGCTGCTGCACCATTGAATCCTGCATACTGCATTATGGCTTGGTACTCTAGTTGCCCCTCAATATATATAAACAATAAGAAGGTCCTACAACGCACCATAAAAACTTCCCAGCAGATTATTGGTACCCAGCTCCCTACATTAGGGAAGATAGAGAACACACATGGTGCGTGGGCAGAGCAAAAGACATACTCAAGGACCATATGCACCTGGGTCTCAGGCTCTTTGCTTTGCTGCCATCCAGCAGGCGCTTCAGGAGACTATCCACCCACACAACAAAATATGAGAACAGTATCTACCCCCCCACTCCTGTAGTATGGTGCGTGGATGTTGTATGTCTGTGTGCTTGTTTGCGTGTGTATGTGTGTGTCTGAAGTGTCCCTGCTCCGGGAAACTTATTTTTGTGTTCCCTCTCTGTGCAATATGACTCTGTCCTGCACACCACCTTTTCTGCTGCACCTTATTTATTTATCCATATCCTGATATTGTAAAATGCATATATTGTGTGACTAAAGACTTCTACTTCTCGTTGTTATTTAGCACAGCCTTAACAATCTTAGCCATGAAAATTACCAAAGCTGTGCATGCTTTCTGGGAATCTTTTCAGTTCATTCATGATGCCGTAACAAAGATGACACTAATGGTGTTCTACTGTACCTACTGCTGAACGATGCCCCACAGGTGCTCAATAGGGTTCAGATCTGGATACATACTTGGCCACTTCATTACCTTCACTTTCAACTTTTTTAGGAAGGCAGTGGTCATTTTGGATATGTGTTAGGAGTTGTTATCAGTTTGAAAACCTGCTGTGTGGCCCAGTTTCTGGAAGGGGGGGGCATCATGTTCTCCCTCAGAATGTCAGAGCATATGTTGGAATTTATGATTCTGTCAGTAAATTGCAGCTTGTCAGTGCCAGCAGCACTCAAGCAGCTTTAAACCATGATCCCACCACCATCAGGCTCAATTGCAGGCAAGGGACAATTATAATGGCACTGCTTCACAGGTACTGCTGGACAGTATTTGAGCCAAAGAAGTTTATCTTCTTCTCGTTAGACAACAGGGCAAGGCTGTAGTACTCTAATTCATGCTCTGGGACTATATGCCTTCAGCAGACAATTTACAGGCTCCCTGTGGGGTGTCCCTCTGGGACGATGACCATTTAGACTGAGTCATTGCAGTGTGTGGCATGTGATTTGAGCCGTGACAGACTGACCTACCACTTCTGCAACGTCTGCAGCAATGCTGGCACCACTCATGCATTTTTTTTTTCAAAACCAACTTCTGGATCTGACACTGCATTACACCAAGGAACCACTAGATGGCAGCTTAATCAAAGGGATTATATAATCATGACAGAGAGGAGGCAAGCATAGCCTAAACTATAGGCCTATGGACCGTCAGACATAAAGGACCCAACTTCTTTGATGGACCTTGTCAAGGTTTGTTCCAAGTGAAACCCGTCTTGGAAAATCTCTTTATGACCCTAGCTACCATGCTGTAACTCAGTTTCATGGTGTTATTGATCTTTTAGCATAGGTCATTATTGTGGAGAGCAACCCTTCTATTTCTTGAACCCTTAAAACAGTTTTTTGTAGCAAAAGCACTAAAATGAATAGCTTTATATAGCCAGTATAATGTAATACACAAATTTGTATGGTCCAGTCAAGCAGACCAAAATACTAACATGATGAAATGTTGAAACAAGTTTTTTGGTTCACTGAAGCGTATATTGTTTCAGAAACAGATATTTGGCTCCACCTATGTATGTTGTGGTTTCATAAACAGATCTCTGCGTCCACCCACCCATGTAGAACTTACGTGGTTTCAGAAACAGATCTTTGTGATCTTCACCAACTGAGTTGGCAAATTGGCAACGGAAGCTCAACTGAAGGAACTCCTTTAAGACTGGCTGAATTAGAAGGGTGTTGACTGAGTAGTATGTCCCGTCCTGTGTTCTCTCACTACAATTCAAGAAAGTTTTGGTTAGACTACATTTGCAATAACTTAGCATTATGTTAGTGCCGTGTTGCCTATAATGCAAACTAGCACACTCCACCTTAACGCCCTCCTGCAGCTAATATTCTATACCAATCATAAACACTAGCTATCAGAGCTCTCTTACAAGCTGTGCCCAGTCTAGTGTTTTTGTTTTCTGTTAACTGTTGTCTTTTGCCTGTACCTGCTGCCCCCTTGTCATCTTACCGTCACAGCTTTTTAAGAACGTTTTTCCTGTTCTCTGTCCTCTTTTTCTGGCCATCATAAATAGCTCTCTTCTAAATGGAACAGTGCCTCCTAGTTTTAAATTTGCCACAGTGCAGCCTCCTTTAAAGAAACCCTCGCTCCAGCCGAACAATCTTAGTAACCAGTAACCTATCTCTAAGCCTTCTTTTATGTCAAATATCATGGAAAAAAGTGGGTTTTATCCAAATGTCATCTTATCTGAAAGCTTTTCATATTTATGATACATTTTAGTCTGGTTTCAGATCGACGCATAACATAGAATCTGCTTTATTAAAGGTACACAATGACATCATTGGACTCTGGCTTCAGTGCAATTTATGTTTTCCTTGATCTTAGTGCAGCTTTTCACACAATTGACCATGGCATACTTTTAAAAAGACTATAAGATTATGTTGGGTTTAATGGATCGGTTTTAAAGTGGTTTCACTCCTACTTATTAAACAGATATTTCTCAGTAAGATCAGGAAAATAGTTCATCCTCCTCTGCCCCTATTACATGTTCCACAATTCCACAAGGCTCCATCCTGAGACCCATTTTATTCATGCTTCCCCTTGTATCAGTTTTTAAGAAACTTAATATTTTCCACCACTGCTATGCAGATGATACCCAATTTTACCTGCCAGCTTCACCTGACGATTCCCGTTCCACTGCTAGCCTCACTAACTGGTTGGCAGACATTAAATGCTGGATGACTAGCAGTTTCCATCAGCTTAATAATATAAGGCAGAGATGATCATATCTGGCCCCACTAGCTCAGGCTCTAACCTTGTCTCCACTCTTGGTCCCCTATCTGCGTATTTGCATAGAGGTTAAAAACCTTGGTGTATTTATGGACAGTTCATTGAATTTTAACAAGTAGGAAATGTGGCGAGAGGCAGCTTTTTCCATCTTAGAAATATTGTCAAATTTAAATATTTTCTACCTCCAAAGGACCTAGAGACATTAACACATGCTTTTATTTTATCTCGTTTGGATTACTGTAACACTCTATGTAGGTTTAACCCAATCCACCCTCTCACGACTACAGGTGATCCAAAATGCTGCAGCCAGATTCCTAACTGGTACTAAGAAAAGACAGCACATCACTCCTATCTTACTACAGCTTCACTGGTTACCTGTAAAGTACAGAATTGCTTTTAAATTTTTATTGTTTGTCTTTAAAGCTCTAAATGGGCTGGCCCCTTTGTACATTTCAGAGCTACTTGCACTTTTCTCTGCTCCCAGATCACTTAGGTCCTCGTCTCAATTACTTCTATCAGTGCCCCCCTCACGCCTAAAAACTAAAGGGGACAGAGCTTCCTCTATTGCTGCCCCTAAGCTCTGGAACAGTCTCCCTTTACATATCAGATCATCCCCTACCCATAATTGTTTTAAATCTAATTTGAAGACCTTTGAAGATCTTTTTTTTCTTCATTATTTTTATCTCAGTCTGAGGTTTTTATTTGATGCCGTTTACTCCACATTTATTTATTCATTTGTTAAACTCACTTTTATTATTTTTTACTTGTCAGTATTTTAACATATTTTAATCATCCTAGTTTTATGGTTCTTGCTGTTTTATTTTCATGTTTGTAATATAAAGCACTTTGGGGGAAACATTCAGATACCCGAGAAAGGTACTTACATGGTTACAATGTGACGCAGACTTGCGTTACATTGAAATCTATCAATAAAGGAATCATTGAAAGTCCAAGAAGACACTGTTTCATTTGTTACTTGCTCATTTGTGCCAAGCGATGCCACACATGTCAGAACAGCTGGCCAGTCTGTGGATTAGATGAAGGTATGACAAGATTGATAATTAAGGTGAATACCCTGTCCAATTATTATTGATAATAACCAGATTAATAATGAATAGCACATCAACAAATATGTTTAAGGTTCCAACCAGGGAAGAAGATTTCTGTGTCTTCTTGTGGATAAACACATTTCGGTCCTGTGAGTTTTTCGGCAGAAGACTCTACAGATTAACAAACATCTTAACGAAATTAACAACTATCTCTAACAGTTAACCTCAAGAATATAAAGAATAATATAAATTGCCATTCTTTTTCCATTACACCACATGATTATGGGAAAAGGAGCACAGAAATTCAAATCACTGATCAACACTGACTAGCTGTACAGGTAGCCTACTTGGTGGACTGTAAAGGCAGTGAGGCCAAAAGTATTGACAGTCTTTACCATTAGTCTATTGGGTAAAAATAAAATGATTGAGTAATTTGTGGATATTTTCTTTTCTCTCCTTTCCCTTTAGTTTTAGTTTTCAGTTTACAGCTAGGCTACTTCCTCTTTGGGTGAGTTATTATCCCATATGAAAGAGGTGGTGTCTTTAAAACCACATGAATCAAACAATTACAAACAATTATGAACTGACCTATAATACCTTTCATTTAGATTACATTTTACATGCTAATAAATGACAGACTCACTGTATGACGCATTGATGTGCAGCAAAAGAGCAGCGAACCCAATTACGGAGCGGAAACCCATCGTCTGAGAAAACAAACCAAACAAAACAAAACAAAGAAAACAAAACAAAACGAAAGAAAAAACTAGGCCAATTAATTAAATTAGGCCACAAGTCGGTATGTTATATGTCAGATAATCTACATGAAAACTATGTTGGCTGAGAACTATGACGAGTGACTACTCAAAGTGTTCTGTGTGTGTCCTTATACGAGTTTAAAACCGAAATCAACTTGTGTGGGTTGAGTAATCAGTGCCTTGTCACATGTCTGCCTCATGTCAATCTGAGTTCCTGTAGGCTATGTGATAAAGGTTGTGTTGAGGTGTGTCCCCTCCGTAAAAAGAGCAGTAAAGCTACTACTTAATACTAAATAGGCTAATACTTATTTAAAAACACTCTCTCTTTGCATTATATTTAGCCAACTGCTGAGCTGGCTAACGTAGGATAGTGCAAGAGAGAATGCTACACCAAGAAACCACTAGATGGCAGCTTAATCAAAGGCAATTTATCGTCATGACAGAGGGGGCAAACATAGCCTTAAGCTATAATAGGCCTATGGTCAGACATAAAAAAAGGGATGTTCTAGCCAAGAACTAGCAAGCAGCTAACAACGCCAATTGTACTACAGCGCAATAGTCATGTGAATATAGATTATTTAATAGTGAAATATAGCTACAGACACTGCTAATAAAACCGGGGCTTATATTCTTGCTTTATTAAAATACGTTACCATGGTGGAAGTTTTAATATTGCTGTTCTGACCTGGACCACACATGTCAGTAGAGCTAGGTATCGACCTAAGAGATTTTTATTTGTCCATCCCTTAGCAAAAAGAACTTATTGTTTAAAGTTAAGTTTACTATAAGTATTATTTTATAGGCCTACTAAAACTGAGGAAGTATAGCCTACTTGAAGTTGACTTTTATAAACTATATTTTATATACTTATAGAATAGTATAGTAAAGTATACTTGGCTTATACTGAAACTTCTAAACAAAGTCTAAGACTAAGTACATTTATACACTTATACTTTAAAATGAAAACATATACTTTTCCTTTAGTCAAGTCATTGACTTGTGCTTAGCATTTCATTTATATATTAATATAATATAATGGTGGAGTTTAAAACTTAACAGTATATAGTATGTGTGCTCAATTACATTATCTTTATGTAGCTACCTTAAAATCATACACAAAAACAGAAGTGCAACGCGATACCACCCAGTCAGCTGGAAGAAGCTGAACAGCCAGCTCATTAGAGCTAACATAGCGAAACGGACCATATAGAAGATATTTGGAGGATGACGCAGCAGAGATACCAAGGACTGGCAAGTAGCTAGCTCAATAAAGTAAATTCAAATGTTTTTCTGTTTTTGTGTATGATTTTAAGGTACATAAAGATAATGCAATTGAGCACACATAGGCTACTATATACTGTTAAGTTTTAAACTTATATTATATTAATATATAAATTAAATGCTAAGCACGAGTCAATGACTTGACTAAAGGAAAAGTATATGTTTTCATTTTAAAGTAGGCTATAAGTGTAAGTGTTAGTATAAATGTACTTAGTCTTAGACTTTGTTTAGAAGTTTCAGTATAAGCCAAGTATAGGCTACTTTACTATAAGTATATAAAGTATAGTTTATAAAAGCCCATAGGAAAAAATACTATAGTTTACTATAGTAAATAAACTATAGTTTACTATAGTAAATACTATAGTGTTTTTGAACCTTACTATAGTAATTTTACTATAGAATACTATAGTTTACTATAGTAAATAAACTATAGTTTACTATAGTAAATACTATAGTGTTTTTGAACCTTACTATAGTAATTTTACTATAGAATACTATAGTTTACTATAGTACATATACTATAGTATACTCTACATTTACTACAGTAAATACTATAGTGTTTATAGTAATTTTACTATAGAATACTATAGTTTACTAGTGTAATTACTATAATATACTACTATAGTATATCTTATACTGCATAGCATTTTATTGATCTTTTATGCTCCTTGCTTTTACCTGAAGTACATTGCATACTGTATCACCATTACTGTAGCCTACACTAAACCAGTGTGTTCCCAAAGTTTTTCAGACCACGAACCACTTTGTCCCAAACTATTTTCAATGACCACCTGCCAACTGAATTGATGTGGTTGCTTTTGGAAATTGGAGATGGCCTATTTTTTATAGCAATTACAGTGTAATTGTAGTGAAAGAACTTCAGAAAAATCAAAAATCCCCTCATGGACCACTTTAACGACTTGGCGGACCACTAGTGGTGCGTGGACTACACTTGGAGAACCACTGAACAAAACCAATACGTATATTTTTAAAAAGATGAACAAAAGATGTAGTGATTCTTTAAAGCATTAACAGCATTTTTTTTATTATTGGACCAATTTAGAGGCATTATTAAGTTTTTGGCGGATGAAGGCCTTGATGTTTGTGTCGGACAGTGCAGGGAATTTCAACTTTGCAGCATCTGTGGGAACACACACAAACACACAGAAAATAAAAGAATATAAGGATATCAGAATAGAGCCAATTTAATATTCTACTGTGCCATGAAAATGTATTTGCCCCCTTCTTGATTTCTGATTTTTTGAGTATTTGTCCCTGACAAAGGTTTCAGATTGTCAAACCAATTTTATCACACAGAGACAACCCAAGGAAATACAAAATGCAGTTTTGAAATGTTGATTCCATTTATTAAAAGGCATTTAAAATTTGCATTTTCTATTTACTTGGGTTGTCTCTGTGTGATATTGAAATTGGTTTGATGATCTGAAACCTTTTAGAGTGATAAACGTGCAAAAAAAACACATAAATAAGGAAGGGGGCAAATACATTTTCATGGCACTGTATATCTTTTTCTATTCTCAATTCTAAATACATACTTGTTATTTCTGCAATGTCCTGTTTTGCAAGTCCAGGCTTTCCCTCCGTGTCCTTGAAGGTCTGGCCAGTGACCGAATGACTGGCCATGTATTCCCTGGTGTAGAGCCCATGTAGTAGGTCATTGATGAACTTTTGGGGAGTCTGGGTGGAGCAGCGCTCCACAAGTCCTTTTGGAATAACCTTTAATACAAGAATACAGTTTACCAAATGTGCCATATAACTACAGTGTATAAACCCCAAGAGGTCAGTGAACTCTTAATTACCACAAACATGTCATTCATAATGTACATAAAATGCGAAATAGTTCGTCAGACTGTTAATACATAACTGTTTTATAATAGCGAATGCAACAAACAATGTGTGATGATATTTCTGAGTTCACACAAGACATCAGGATTAACTTATTTGGCCCAGTGGGGACAAAATGGTAATAATAGTAAAATTAAAAAAACAAACAAAACAAAACAAAAAACGTTCAAATAGATTCTTACAGAGTGACCCAGGTTCTCTGCTGCTGCTGGTGGTGCATCCGGACCAGGTGCTGGCCTTGATGTTGGTGTTGGTGGTGGACCAGGTGCTGGCCTTGATGTTGGTGTTGGTGGTGGACCAGGTGCTGGCCTGGAAGCTGATGGTGACTTAAGAAATGCCTCTATCTTCTCCAAAATGTTTGGCAGCACTGAGCAAAGACAAAACAAGACACAAATTAACCAACATGTGAAAATTGCTGTCACAAGAAAACAGAACAGTTTCCAGTATGAACTTGGTCATTACATTTCAGTGATGTTAATTTATCCCGGAGAGAGTCGTTTTCCTTTTGCAGCCGGCAGTTTTCTGCTCTGAGCTCCTCACAGGCTGGATGATGGCACTGAAAATATTTCCGTAAAACTGTTATTGACATACACCTACCTGAACAAATAATTAGAACACATACAGTATAGGGAGTATTTATCAGTTCTCCATTTAGACAAGTTAAAAAAAATATTCTCAGCAGATGAGCATGAGGATAATATTTCCGTAAAAATGTTGCAGAGGGAATAAAAACTGAAATTATAAGTAGCCACAGCTAAGATCTCACCTCATTCCATTCATCCCATTCATTTTCGTCCAACTGAGATGACTCTGCAACAGACAGAAAAAGTTAAAAAGTTACAAAAAGACTTCCAAGGCCCACATTCACATAGGCCTCGCACGAGGGGTGTTGCTTACAGACTGGATGACGTCACACCATGTAATAATTCCTTATAACAGCACATCTATGAAGTAGGGAAAAAACCTAGTCATAGGACTTACTTTTTTTCTTGAGAGTAATTCACATTTAGGGTAGCTCCACAAAATGGGCAGCTCTGAAGTAGCTGTCATATTTGCACTTTTTTTTAGGCCTATTTTTTTATTTTTACCTTGGTTGTGAAGCTCCATCAATACGTTTAGAGCGGTGTTCTTCCTCTTCTTCTTCTTCTTCTTTAATTCGCATGTCTGACTCGACTGCGGTTCCTGTAAACCAGAATAAAGTTTTCCTTATAAGAATATATGCCTCTGTGTCTCTTCCATATGCACCATACGCTTGTCCACTTTTTGCAGCTATTACAACTTCAACAAAGTTGGGGAGTGTTTTAATATGAATTTTGATCATTTGTCCAAATGTGCATTGGTGAGGTAAAACAATCAACATCAGTGTTAGACCGCACCAATGCAGACTTGAAACCGTTAAGGAAAAATTTATGGGGAAGTTCACTAGACCGAGTCGAAATCTCGTCGCGAAATTAAAATTCCATAACCTCTCTGCTCTCATTTCGTACGCACAGCATTACAACTTCATTTTCATCAACTCATGTCAACTTATATTACGTTTCCAGGTCAAAAAACAGTTTATAACCCTTAGTGGGTGTGAGCTTACGTTTGTTTTCAGTCTCCGTCGTTTTGGTTGGTAAGGGGATTGACTTAACGAACGACATACCGAAACCGAAATTAGGGGACGGGCGGAATTAGGCGACCTTACGATACTAGCCTACTTACTGTTGGTGTCTCTATGTCAGAGAACAGCCGCTTAGTGGTCTTCTTTCTCTGCCCTTTCCCTTTTCCCTCGGGGCTGGACAAACGTTCTCCACGGAGGTAGCGAGCCATGTGTATGGATAACTCCTTTCTGTCGTCTAAAACAGGGGCAAGTTGCAACATAGTAACACGGATGAGCCCTGACAGATCTTTCATGACCATGGCTGCTATAGTAACCAAGGACGCGTTTGCCTGAGCTAGTAGCTAGCCAGCTAGCTAAAAGCCAAATGATAAACGTTTTAGAAGAGACATTTAACATAATATATGAAAACGTATACAATTACGTAGTTCTACAATTGGTAAATAAACAGAGTTAAAAGATGGAAAAAAAGATGTTACTTACCGCTCGCAGACACTATCCGAGCAGGACACTGAACAATTGCCCCCTTCACCATCCAATTTACTTTGTAGGATAAGGACTTGTCATTTAAATCAACCTCCCCTTCCACCATTGCCATCTCCCCAATTTCCACCGCCCCTTCCTCATAAAAATCAAATAAGGCATATTTAGCTGCCATTCTGTGTATTTCTTCTTTTTTAAGTTTTCGTCGTACCGTTAAACTTCTTGCGCTTACTAGGCTCGTCGTCTTCCTCAACTGTCAACAATCGAACGGAGGGTCCATTCTTTGCGTGCGAGAACCACCGCGCGCGTTAGACGTCCGTGTCACCTAACTGATACCGGTATTTTGTTGGTCTTGTTGTCCATAGTACACTGTTATGTCGCGAAATTATAAGAGATATTTGTCCGATTTTACTCTTCCTGTGCCAAAAGCTACAAGATGGTACAGGGACCATATGAGAACAGAGGCACCTGCACCAGTTTTGGAGGAGGTAAGCGACATAGGCCTAGGCCTACATGCTATGTGCTTGTAGGCCTATCATAAATCCAATGTCCTACCTAACCTAGGCTACTTGGCTGATAGAGCTAATTGGACCTCTGTTTTAGACTGACTGGAGCCCTGCATCTGAAGCTGAATTATCCGAAGAACCAGGCCACGATGACAGCCAATTTATGGTGTGTAGGCCTACACAATTCAAAGTTGAGATGTACACTTCATTTGAGCACTGATCTCATCATGTTCATAGCAGTAGGCTAGTAATGGCTTTATTCATTTCCGGAGGGCAATTAGGGTGCCCAAGTAACTTACATTACATGGTGAGCCCCTGGAGACACATTAATACACAAATATGAACATGGTTAAAACACTTCAAAGTCAGTTAATATATAAAGTAAAGTAAAATATAGAACATAGAATAAAATACATTAAAATAAATTGACTTTTTTCAGATTGACTCATTTGAAGCCGAATTCCCTGATGATGAACCTGACCATACTGAATTCCCCTGTGATGATGGACCTGACCATGTAAATCAAGTATGTACACACACAAAACACTTGTGAGGCTATTGTGCCATATACATTCTTGTACCTCTCACTTATTTGTCAGACCCTACAGAATTTTAGTGACACCCATTTTCAATTTTACACAGCCTGACTTGATTTCGGATGAAATGAATGAAACAGAATCTACTGAAATGGATGACAGCGAGCCAAGCTTTACGGTTAGTTGAATTAGCTGTTTTTATAGTTCATGAGCTTGAAGTAATGCTCAAATGCATAGCGTATATCATCTTTGGACTGAGCCTAACAAAGGTTACCAAAAGATTTTTAATACCTTTTATTGTTTGGCCTGGACATCACCAAACAGGATGTAAGCTTTTATTTTGGCAAACATTCACAGGAATGCATTCAGATTTTTCACACAGGTTCTAGTGTAGGCCTGGAATCCCCACAAAAAATAGGTCCCTCTATCGCTACCAACAGGTCAAATCTTGCATTACTATTTTCTTCTGCTCAGCGTGTCTATGGTATAGCCCATAGAACCGTTATTAGGGAAATGCTATAATTTTGCACATACATTCTAGACAGTCTCAGGAAAACACCAGTCTGTAGCAGAGCAAGAGTTCCACAGTGCACAAAGAGGGGGAGGGAGTGCCTCCCTCCTTATATACAAACACAGACCCCCTTGTAAAATTCATTGACATTGACAAAAAAAATGACCATTGACAAAAAAAGTTTAGTTTTGAAATAAATGCACTATGAAGACATTATCCAACAAGTTTGTTGTTTGTTGTTGATTTGCTGCATCAGCAGCTATATTTTATGAAGTTTTATTCTATTTTATTATTCTCTCTCTGCACAGAATATCTTCAATGATCCAGAATTGCAAGAGAAACCCATCTACTCTGGTGCATCAATCAACCGTGGACAGTTACTATGCCTTATCCTTGCCTTCATCTTGAAGCACAACATCAGTGGCAATGGCTTAAAGGATTTGCTGGATCTTTTAAATATTGTCGTACCTGGGTGTGCCCCCAAAAGCAAATACTATTTCGACAAATCTTTCTTTGACTTGGCAGAATATATAGAAATTCACCATTACTGTAAAATTTGCTCACAGTACATAGGTAGATTATTTACCCCTTGCTGCAGTGATGGAAATATTCATGAAAAAGATAACAGAAATGAAGGCTATTACTTTCTCGTAATGCCGTTACGCCAACAACTGACAGAGCTCTTTAAGAACGCTACTTTCTTCAATTTCTTACTTGAAAACAAAAGAAATCCGGGTTCGGGGGACATGTATAGCGGAAGTATGTACACCTCGACACTTAAAACCTTTGTTGAGACCAATGACAACATTTCCCTTTCATTTAATATTGACGGTGCTTCGGTTTTTAAATCTTCCAATTACTCAATTTGGCCAATTATCTGTACAATTAATGAACTTCCAGCTGCTATCCGTGGAAAGTACGCTATTTTACACTCCCTTTGGTTTGGAGCTAAACCTGAAATGCCAACACTTTTAAAGCCATTTGTCAGTGATCTACAAGATTTATTCACAAATGGATTTTCTTGGCATGATAACACTGGCCATAGGCACACCACAAAAGTTGCCCCAGGTGTCTGCGTATGCGATGCACCTGCCCGTGCCATGGTACAGGACATGAAACAGTTCAATGGTAGATATGGGTGTGGGTTTTGCCTTCATATGGGAGAAGTGGTACCTAAGGGAAATGGTTTCACACGTGTATATCCTCACTCTGCCGAATATCCTCCACTAAGAACACATAACCAAACCACTCAACAGGCATCAGCTGCAGTACAGTCAGACACAGATGTTAATGGGGTCAAGGGGCCTAGTCAACTGCTGCTACTTCCGAAGTTTGACATTATCAAACATTTTGTCCCAGAATATATGCACAGTGTTTGCCTTGGTGTAACAAAACAATTTGTCAATATTTGGTGTGATTCTAAAAACTCTGCTTTGCCATTTTATTTACAACCCAAAATTATCCAACAGATCAATCGTTCTCTTCTCACCATACACCCACCACATGAAGTTAAGAGATGTCCAAGGTCATTGTCCGAGAAACAGTATTGGAAAGCATCTGAATGGAGGGCATTTCTTTTATTTTATTCCCCCATTGTTTTGAGAACAGTTTTACCACTCAATTACTATAATCATTGGCTACTCCTTGTCTTCTCCATCTACACCCTCCTCCAGAATCATGTCCAAAAACCTGATCTTCTGCATGCGTCCTCTTGTCTTACACGTTTTGTTGTAGAGGTACAAGAGCTTTACGGAAAATGCCATGTTTCTTTCAATGTTCACTGCTTAACCCATCTTAGCAATGCAGTTCACATGTGGGGTCCACTGTGGGCTAACTCCTCATTTCTGTATGAAGATACAATTGGCACTCTTCTTGATATGTTTAATGGCACACAGGCAGTCCCTGAGCAGATTTTTAAGCATTTTTTACATACCAAAACTTGAATGCACCACACTGGGTTATTTACTAGTGCAAGTGATGATGTCTGTGAATTTTTCAGCAAATTGGTTGAGAAAGAAAACATAGTGTTGAGATCGTATAAAGTAGGCAGTGGGGCTCGCGTTGTGGGGAATTACACGAAAAGAGGAATTACATTGGAGGAGTCCATTCTCTTTGGAGATACTATACATACTAGTGTCAAGGAATTCAAGAGATGTTTCATAGAACACACTTTATACACAACTGAAATGTATGCAGCCAATTTTAAACGCAATAATTCTTGTGTGGCTCTAAAAACAGGAGAATATGGTAGCATTAAATCCATACTACTTTGTCAGCCCAATTGTGGTTGCTTAGACACAGTATGCCAATGTGAAGAGGTGTACTTGCCAGTTTTTAGATTTAAAAAGCAACCCAGACAATTTAGAATCTATGATGATTTCGCGAAGGTGAACACAGCTAAACATATTGTTCAATTTGAAAAGACCAATGAAATAATTCTTTGTAAAACAAAAGATATATTGTGTAAATGTTTTTGTCATGTGTATAATGACTCAATTGTTCTGATAAAGATGCCTATATTAGAACGTGTTTAAAGTAATTAAAATGCAATGATAATTTAACTACAATATTTGTGCTGTGTCTTATTGTAGGCTTATTTACTATAGTAGACTACAGTTCTCAGTTGTGTGAAAATGTACGTGAATTCTTCAGCTGCTGTGTAGTATTCACTACAGTATATATATATTGACTTACTATAGTAGGCTATTTACTATGGTATACTACAAGATCTATTGACCTACTGTAGTACTTACTATGGTATACTACAGTGCACAACAATTACTATAGTATTTACTATAGTATACTACAGTGCACAGTACTTACTATAGTATGTACTACAGTTTACTACAATGTGAAGTAATTACTATAGTATTTACTATAGTATACTACAGTGTGTAGTAAACGACTATAGTAAATACTTCACTTTACTATAGTATACTGTAGTAAACTATAGTAATCTGTAGTATATTATAGTATACTATAGTAAATATTGTAGTAAACTATAGTATTTTTTCCTATGGGAGTCAACTTCAAGTATACTTCCTCAGTTTTAGTATAAAATAAGTATACTTACAGTAAACTTCAATAAACTTTGCTAAGGGTATGCCAAGAAAATAAATGAAAAGAACTCATAAAACTACAGAATTTGTTTTTTATGTAGTTATTACCTCCGCCAAGGAGGTTATGTTTTCGACGGCGTTGGTTTGTTTGTTTGTCTGTTTGTTTGTGAACAACATAACTCGAAAAGTTATGGATGGATTTTGATGACATTTTCAGGATAGGTCGGAAGTGGCCTAACTTAGAACTGATTTGTTTTTGGTGGTGATCCGGATAACCATCTGGATCCAGGAATTTTTTATTTAGTGAAGTTACCAGTGTAGCATGGAATCTACAGCGACTTTTATTTTGAAAGGAGGGAATATAGGTTGGTACGGAAATGAGGCTCCTGTTGCGGGTGAAGGAGTTGTTGAGTTTTTGGTTAGAGGGTTCAGTGAAAGACAGAGGAGAGTTAGAGCGGTAGTGGTGAGCAGCCCAGTAGTTCATGTTGGCAGTGGAAATTAGATAAAGTACTTTCCTGCACCGAATAGCCAACCAAGTTCGTGTGAGCATGAGTGAACGAACCCACTAGTTAACTATTACACCAGTAATAAAATGTTTTAACATGATTAATGTCTTTTAATGTCTTAAAGTGAAAATTACAATAAGGTGGAGACTTAAGCTGCCTTGGCGGAGGTCTGCGCTCTCTGAGTGCTTTTCTAGTTGATAAGCTCCCACAGGTACAAATTAATGAACTTTATGAACCTTGATTGATAGTTGCCAAGGCAACCACCATGACTCATTATATCAAGTTGCAAGGTGATTATTTCCTGTACTACCATGTCTGCCAGTCTGAGGTGCACACACTGTCATTACATGTACATACACGCATGTAGAGAGAGAGACAGAGAGAGAGAGAGAGAGAGAGAGAGAGAAGAACACTGATCCTTTCCACAACATCGACAATGATTTTATGAATTGCATGCTGACATACAAAAAGTGATGTAACTTCTGCTTTCTTTATGCAGTCTACCTCTGAGTCATTTCCTCCTTTCTCATCCTTCCTTCTCTCTTTCTGTCCACCCCCCCCCCCCCTCTCTGTCTCACACAGGGTGCCAGTAAAAAGTGAAAGAAAAAAGGAGAGAAAGAGAGAGAGAGAGAAAGAAAGGGTGCTGTAAGGGATGCTGTAATAATGTATGATGTCTGGGGGTGCACGTCCACAGCCCGCTCCCTGCTCTCCCTGCAGCTGCAGCAGCAGAAGAGGAGGTGGCAGTGGGGAGATGTAAGGAGGCGGCAGCGGGAAGATGTGAAGATGCGTCGTTTGATTAATGGACCAGGCCAAGAGCTTCCAGAAATAGCTGCTCCCTAGGTGATGTCACTGGCGCTTAGTAAATCCTTCTCAGCCCCCCTTATAAATGCGCACTCTCTCTCTTTCCCTCTCTCTCTCTCTCGCGCTGTCAGTGCGCATGGCTGAGTGAGTGGGCGGAGCGTTTGTGAGTGAGTGCAGGAGTGTTTGTTCACTTTCTTTCTCTATTTTTCTAACTTTTTCTTGTATGTCTTTTTGTTTTTGTTTTGGTGGTATTTCTTTTAGTTTTTGTGAAATAGTTGTGTTGTTTTCTCTCCTTCCTAACCACGGGCGTCTGCTCTCCTGTTTCAGAAGCATGACTGCCTCAGGTGCGGGAAGGTTTGAATCTCTCACGCAGCGGCATGGAATCAAAATCGATTCCACCGCCAGCGCTGAGCAGTGTAGTTTAGTCGTCGGTGAAATTGTTGGCCATGACAAGATTGTGTCTGCTGCTTGCATGAACAACGCGATCATTTTGTTTCTCGAAACAGTTAATTTGGTCAATCTTGAACGAGGAATTGAGATAGATGGCGTTTTTGTTTCTGTGCTTCCTTTGTCAACGCCTTCTAAGAAAGTGATTCTTTCCAATGTTCCGCCTTTTATTAAGGATAATGTGTTGGCTGAATCTCTATCTCGGTATGGAAAATTGATCAAGAAGATGGCAATATCTAGTAAATCCCCGCTCCTGAAACATGTTGTGTCTTTTAGACGCTTTGTATAAATAGCCGTGTTCGGATGAGGGTAAATGTCTGCAGACGGATGTAGCCGCATGTAGTCAGCGATGCATTGTGGGCTGAAAATGTTGCATCATGGTTAGACTTTGTGTCAGAGTTGCCAGAAAGGCGTGGCGCTGTCACAAAAACGTCACAAGGTCAGATGACCTAAAAACCCATGTGATGTAGCCGCATGTAGACAAATCGTGCAAGCGCTTGCAGTTGCTTTTCCGCGGCTACAATCGTCTAACTAACGCCTCCGTAGTGACGCAACTTTGCCGTGGTTGGTTTAAAGTTCATTGATGTCTGGACACGGATGTTGTGTAGCGCTCTGTCACGGAACTTCTCATCTTATATGTACGTTATTTTAGTCCAGTTTGAAGACATATCTTTTCTCTCTCTTTTTAGCTTGTTCTGGGGCGTGTATCTGATGCTGTCAAGCTCAATCTTCGAGAGACTTCGAGACCCAGCCTGTTGACTAGTAGATGCTCAATCACAAATCAGACGACATACGATAATTTTCTTAATAAATATATTTTTTACCATCATCATAAGTACAATCACGTTAACTTAAGTTTAGGGCTAATATTGTACTTCTGGACTTGTTTTTTTCTCTACTAACTTTGGTCCCAGGCAATCTTACAAGTTAGCATGTCGAGGGAGCTAGCTAGTTAACATGTACATACAAGGCTGACGTTTAGCTTAGCTTAGCCATCTTTCGTTGGGCTTCACTTGCATCGAATGGTAAAGATCCATAACTAGATAACGACCCCTCTTACAAAAAAATACAAACTCAATGCTACCTTTGTGGGAAAGTCTATGGAATGCTAAAGGCTACTGGGCCCTTTCCGGGTTTTTTTTGCCCCATGGGTGTTTCAACTTCGCGTCCGTTCCTGCCCCCTTGCTTGGCCTACATGCGTTTGCAGTCAGTGATGTATTGTGGGATGAAAATGTTGCATGATGGTTAGACTTTGTGTCAGACTTGCCAGAAAGGCATGCCGATGTCACAAAAACGTGACAAGGTCATATGACCTAAAAATCCACGTGAGTTAAATGCATGTAGATGCATGTAGACAAATTGTGCAAGCACTTGCAGTTGCTTCCACACGTCTACAACCGTCTAACTAACGCCTCCATGGTGACGCAACTTTGCCCTGGTTGGTTTAAATAACATGACCTGAATGAATGAGAATCTTCAAAGACCGTTTGTTTCTTGTGTACATACAGTATGAGTAAACTTTAAGGAGCATATTTCAAATATATAAAGAGTAAGCTACAAGTAATATGCCAAGCAAACTTAAAGTATAAAAATAAGTTAACTAGTAAAATAAGCGACGTTTATAACAGTATCCGTAAAAACTATACTATAATAAACTAAATATAGTATAACTAGTACAATGGCAGTATATAGATAAGTGTACTTGTGGTATACTTTAAGAATACGAGAGGGATATACCAAGTACATTGATAGTATATAGATGAGTGTACTTCATGTGTACTTTAAAGTGTACTTTTGCAAACTTAAAATGAACTTTAAAGTATACTTAAAGAATACTTTTATAAACTTGAAATGTTCCAATTTAGTCAAACAAAGTATTAAATTAGTATACTTTCTAGTACACTAAAAGTGCATGGTCTGTAGTATACTTGCTATACTTATACTGAAGCATACTTAATAAAATGAACTTTATACTACTTTTTGCTAAGGGCAGTTTAAATCAATTTTTTAATGATTTGGGTCCATATAGGAAGTTCACCTCCCTTATCCTAAACCCTATAACTAGCCTTACCCTAACCCTACCTCCTATATAGGGGAGGTGAACTTCCCGAGTATATCCTGAACTATCCCATTTCTGTAATTAAGGAAGACTCATACATTCACTATTCATTAGACTGTGTATACATCCAAAACTGTGGGATAATGTATTTAAAGAAATCAATGCTACCATAGGTGAAACACTACACATATCTCCTTTATTAACTACATATTTCTCACATCGAAGAAGAAAGTGCACCTCTGTACCGACCTCACCTGTCGTACAGTAACCACATACCCTTTGTTCTCTTGGCAGCCATGACTGCCTTAGTCTGCCTTTTTCTATGGCGAGGCCGCTGCTTTATATCCAGTAACGAGATATTCCTCCAATTCGTAATTGTATTTGATTGTCCTATAACATTCTAATTTGCTTTGGGTTTTTGTTTCATTTTGCCAATGTTCCAGATATTTTTGTTTAGATAATTTTGAAAGCAGTGGTCGTCTGAGAGAAGTTGTTAGTATTTGTAAGGTGGGGATTGGTTAGTCTCAGTACAAGCTGTCTTAGAGGACTTCCAGGATTTAGATCTTGAGTTTTCACTGCTATGAAATGCAGTGTGTCAAGATCAGTTGGCAGAGCTTCTGTAGGCTGTAGATGCTTGCCCTATTTAGTGTGGCTGTGTTTACTGAGTGCACCACATATCTCACATCCATACAGCGCAATAGGTTCAATTACACAGTCAAATATTTTGCACCAAATCCAAATTGGTATGTATGTTCCAGAGACTTCTTTTTATTGCATATAGAGCTCTGTGAGCTTTTTCTTTTAGAGCATTCACTTCCGTGCTGAAGCTCCCTGATGCAGTTATGGTTAAGCCAAGGTAAGTGTACTACATCATGTAATTTAGGGTGGTGCTACCTAGATTGAAGTGGTATTAAAGTTCCTGACAACTGGATTTCTTTTGAAATTTAATATTTTTTTTAGTTTATTGTCAGGGCACAGTTCTAGTAATTCTCTAGCAGGTCTAGGTACTGCTGTAGTCCCTGTGCAGTTGGAGACATCAGCACCAAGTCATCTGCATAGAGAGGGAACTTGATTTTTTGTCAAGTAAAGTGAGACCAGGAGCTGTAGACTGTTCCAACTGCACCACTAACTCATTAATGTAGATATTGAACAGTGTTGGACTGAGGTTACAGCCCTGCCTTACTCCTCTGCTCTGAGGGAAGTGCTCTGTAATTTTGTCACCAATTTTTACAGAATTTCTTTTTTTAGAATACATTTCTTTTATTAATTGATATACTTTACCTCCTACTCCACTTTGTAAAAGTGTATAATAAAATCCTTCATACCAAATTGAGTCGTATGCTTTGTTGAAGTCAACAAAACAGGCACATTTTTTTTACTTTTTTTGTTTGTTTTATGAGGGTGTGTAGGGTGTAAATGTGGTTTGTAGTGGAGATATTTGGGAGAAATTTAATCTGGCTTTTTCTCAGGACATTGTGCTACTTAAGGTAGGCTGTGATCCAATCATTAAGGATGCTGCTAAACACCTTCCCCAGACTACTGTTCACACAAGTTATTGGAATCCAATTTTTCTCCATTCTTATATACCGGTGTAATGTACCCTTGCCTCCAGATGTCAGGAAAACAGACAAAACTAGACTGCATTCCCGCAGAAAATGCAAAAAGTGTGCTTGCAAATATGCGTGCCAACATTCCGCCATTGATTTTCATTGGGCCAAAAAGTTGCAGAAAAACGACAATAACGGACGAACGACAAGAGGTATGGTATACCGAAATGTAGGCGGTCATGTCCAAACCGGGCCGGTCGTTTTAGAGTTGGAATGGTGTCTCTATTTCGAAAGCCTGAGGAATAGTAACGTCTGAAAAATCCAGGACAGGAGAATAATAATAAACGGTGGGATAACAATAAGTGTGCTCTGCAAGCACACTTAATTAGGGTGAGGTTGAACAGTTTAAGTATGGCCCTTTGCAGTTCAACTGTGCTGTTTTTAATCATTTGCCATCTAATGTTATCAGAGCCGCAAGATTTCTTTGTTTTTAGTTTTCCATTTTCGATTCAAGTTTAAATGGAGTAATTGGGAAGTCAAGATGATTTTGGTTATCTTTAATTGTGTTTTCAAGGGACAGTAATTTTTGTCTGATTGTTTCATAATTGGATTGTAATTCTTCAGGTCAAATGTTTTTATAGAGATTTTTAAAGTGTGTTTTCCAAATTTTGCCATTTTGGATTGGTAAATGTTGTGCTTTTGTTTTATTCAAACTATTCCACATCTCTCAGAACTGATTTTTCTTTATAGATTCTTTAATTTTGTTGAGAGTTGTGTTGGTGTAATCTCTGTCTCTTTCTCTCTCTCTCTCTCTCTCTCTCTCTCTCTCTCTCTCTCTCGCTCTCTACTGTATTTCAGCTCCAGCCCCCAGCCCCTCAGCACATGGCTATCTTCCCTGGAAAGAAACAGAAGACTTACTGCTGGCCTTGGGAAGATAAGTGTGCTGTCAGGACTGAATGACCTGCCTGAGCAGGAATATTTATGGGTTCTCTTTGGAAGTATTTTGGGGGAAAAGCAGGACATGGAGAAGAGAGAGAAGGAAAGAGAGAGAGAGAGAGAGAGAGGGAGAGAGAGAGAGAGAGAGAGAGAGAGAGAGAGAGAGCACAGCAAGTTACATTCTGTCTTACATCTGTCTTTTGATAGGGAGTACAAGTAAAATTTCACCGATGTTACAGTAATACAATACTTTACAGTGGAAAGAATGCTGAAGTGCATATTTCTACCTGTACATAGTTTTAGACAATAACGTTTGAGGAACAGCAGGTAACAGCATCTTTTAAGAAGAGTTACTTATCATATTTCACCACAGGAAACACTAACCTTGTGCACCACACTCTTTCACCTTGTTTCACTTATATGGATACCCTTAATGCACAATCGTTCGGTGGTTGGATATCTTGTGTGAACTTTTAAACTATAGGGTCTGCCTTTAACTAATCACAAATTTTTAAATCCAACATACATACTCAAACTTAATGCTTACGGTCAATGTCTCGTTTTCAGCCAGTGTTTGCTGACTGGTTGCTAAAAAATAGTCTGGGAAACTGAGGCTTTAGGAATGTTACCTGATGTAGTACTACAGTAAAATACAATTTGAGTGGAGGTACAGTAGTATGGTGCTGCTGGCCTGGCTGGCTAAAAACACCATTACAATAGACAATTTAAAAGTTAAACCAAATGGCGTGGTTGAGTCAACTAAATGCAAGGCTGTTTCAAGAAGAGAGACTTAGGGCTCTATTTTCACGATCATATGCGCATTGTCTAAAGTCTTTCGCGCAAGTTGCTTTTGGGGCGTTCCCGACACAATTTGGTATTTTGACGGCGGGAAAAGTGAACATTGCGCCAGGCGCATTGCTCAAAAGGGTTGGTCTTAAATTACTTCATTAGTCATGGGTGTGTTTTGGGCGTAACATACAATTAACCAATGAGAATTTATACTCTCATTCCCTTTCAGAGACAGCGGGCGCATTGTCCATGGCCTGTTGCTATTACGGTGGCGGATTTACCCGGATGGGAGGAGCTTTTCGGTGCGTGATCTGCTCGTGCGTGAAGTAAAAGCGCGTGAGCAGTTAATATTCGGGCATGGAAAGAATCCCCCCAGATCTCCGTGGGTCAAAGAGGTATGGGAGGAAATATATTCAGTAATTGTGTCCTCTTTTGGCAAGAACAGAACTTTCGAACAGTGCCGAAAGCGGTACAACAACATTAGAAGACCGGGAAACAAAAGCTTTAAACTCAAAGGAAACATCAAAAATAAATAATAATTTATAAATAAATAAATAATTTATAGAATTACAAAATGCTTTTCGTGGACAAATTAAAGCTTTCGTAGAATCAAGATATCCATTTTGTGGACAAAAGGCCTTTTCAAAAAAATTGTAAATCAGTAAATAGTCAGTAAATCAGAATGAGACATTAACGTTCTGCATTCTGAAGTAGTCCATAACTCCAGTACTATTCAGCGGTACCAGCCAACAATCTATATTTCAAAGTAATATCCAATTACTGCTCAGATATTTGTGTAAATGCAATTTTATTGCTGTTTACTATACAGGCTTCACTAAATTAATTTATTCGTCTATTGCATAAAAAATAAACAAATAAATAAAAAAAGAAAACAAAATAATAACAAATCTTCTTCTTCTTCTTCTTCTTTTTCTTCTTCTTCTTCTTCTTCTTCTTCTTCTTCTTCTTCTTCTTCTTCTTCTTCTCATTATTATCATTAACTTGTTTTAATATTTCTTAAAAATCATAGATGTGCTCCATCAGGTTTAGTGTCAGCATGGGTGTATAAATGTCACATCAGCTTCGCATTCTGGAATTAGTAATATTCCAGTCTGGACAATAGTAGACCCATCCGCACAGTAGATTAACTGACTCCTTACAGATAAACAGTGCAGTTTATTAAGTCTAGTTGCTTTAATTATTTTTGGATTACGTCCCTATGACTTCACACAATATAGCATACAGGGGACAATGTGAAGCTTGTCCAGAAACCTGTTTGATGGTTTCAGTTTGTTGCAGATGGCATTTTCAGAAAAGCCACATAAATGTCAGCCTGCTTATAAGTGCAGAAATGGCACAGACAAGATGGCTGTATGACAATAGACCACTGAGGCTCATTACATAGGAAGTTTGGCTGATTGCTATTGGTAGTGTTTAAGAAATTACATAAAATGAAATTGTGAGCATAACCGCATGCCAGTTCACACTGTGTGTGTGTGTGTGTGTGTGTGTGTGTGTGTGTGTGTGTGTGCACGTATTTGTGTGTGTGTGTGTGTGTGTGCACGTATTTGTGTGTGTGTGTGTGTGTGCGCTTCCTTGGCACTGTTCACATTTATATGGACTATATAGTATAGAGACACACAAACCAAAACAGAGAGAGATTACATAGGCAAAAATCACATTATAAAAGAGAGAGAGAGAGAGAGAGAGAGAGAGAGAGAGAGAGAGAGAGAGAGAGCAGGAAAGGAAGAGAAAGGGATCACTTTATAAAGACAGACAGGGAGAGGGAGGCAGAGCGAGCAAGACAGAAAAAGAGAAAGACAGAAAGAGACAGAGAGAGAGAGAGAGTGAGAGAGAGAGCAAGAGTATCTTAGACCCCTTCTAGTCTAATTGCGTCAGGGATGGATAACACAGTAGGCTGCTTCTAGAAAAGGTGCGAAAGCGCTGGTACAGTATGTCCTCCTCTTGTTCTCTGCTACTTCACAGGAGTAAAAATAAAACCTGTCATCTCAGCAAAATATGCTTTTGTGGTCAGGCTGCTCGAGGGAAGCAAAGAAGGAAGAAGGAAGGAGCGATAGAGTGTCCTTATGACACTGTCATATGATCTCTCTCTCCTCCTATTTCTGTTTCTGTTCATCCTCGCATCCTTTATCTGGGTCTCACTCTCTTTCTCTGCCCTCTCTCTTGTGCTCTTTCTTTATGCTTTATGCTTTATGCTCTTTCTTTATCTGTGTGCATGTGTGTGTTCGTGTAAATGGTTGTGCACTCGTATGTGTGTGTGTGTGTGTGTGTGTGTGTGTGTGTGTGTGTGTGTGTGTGTGTATTTTCAAAATACCCCTAATACATTTTTCTAACATTTGCCCTCTTGTTACATACTTTATTACTTCATAACAGTTAAGATCAAAAGTCCTTTACATTAAAGTAGGCTACCCCATGTTAGCCTGGTTTTAAGACTGCCTACACACCTCCGCTTGATTATTTTCTAACTACAGTGGTAGTCTGGGTTTGCTTCCATTGACATGGTTGACTTTGGTTGAATCTTTACGGGACCAATTAGGGAACAGAGGGGGTGTGCACAAATGATGATGTTAACTTTGCGTGCTACATTTGAATTGTAGAGCGTAGTTAGTCTTATAGCTAGTGTTATTGCAAACATCACAACCGATTGGGTGAAGGCAGATCCAATCATTTTAAGCTTCAGCAGTCTACACCTCTAGGAGGCAGTTGTTTCTCAGTGCAGCACAGCAAGACCCTCTGTACAAAATGAAGTGTAGTATGAGGGGCTGGTTTACCAGGCTAATCCCATGTCGTTACAGTGATACTAACTTTAAAATATTATTCTAAATCTATGCTCATAAGATTGAAATGAAACTGAAAGCTACCTGAGAATCTACATTAACAAAATTATTTATCATTAACAAATATTTACTGGTAAAATAATCTGACATCGACAAAGAACCCCAACTTTATACTGCTACTAACACTAAGAGAAAAAAAACTATAAAAATAAATGGTATCATTAGCCACTTTCCTTCAACCCGACTGAATTTCCACTGCAGTCAGAGCTTAACAAATCCAGGCATGTGAATTCAATGTAGCTAGTCCCAATCACTATGCTGTTTAATCTGCTGCAGTACCTAGTCTTCCTATTATGTCATAACATTGTCTCAGAGAAAGTATTTTGCAATGTTTTGAAAATACTAAATACATGACACTGAAGTATTTTGATACAAAATATGAATGCATTTTTTCATTTCATAAAATACAAATTACAAAATAACATTTTGTGTTTTAAATATGTATTTCAAATACATGTATTGGAAATACTGCTCATCCCTGTGTGTGTGTGTGTGTGTGTGTGTGTGTGTGTGTGTCTGTCCGTCCGTCCGTCCGTCCGTCCGTCCGTCCGTCTGTCTGTCTCTCTATCTCTCTCTCTGCGTGTCTGAGTGTGTCTGTATTAGAGCAGTATCTGCTCTGGTCTGTGAGGGCATGAGGGGCTTACTCAGCACATGAGCTCTTGTGGCAGGCTGCCGATGCTGGCTCCTGGCCCCTGACTGGGACTTGGATGTCAGCATGCCCGTGCCATGTGTTGTGTGTGTGTGTGTGTGTGTGTGTGTGAGAGAGAGAGAGAGAGACAGAGAGAGAGAGAGAGAGAGAGAGAGAGAGAGAGAGAGAGAGAGAGAGAGAGAGAGTGTGTGTGTGTGTGTGTGTGTGAGTGTGAGTGTGTTGCTGCTTCTCCCAGGCCCATCTGTGTAATGTGTCCCTAAGAAATACTGTTGTGAGAAATGTTGTTGTAACAGGGAATTCATCAAGATCTGCCTGAGATATACATAAGATAGTTTGGATACAGTAAGATAGTTTTGTCTATTCCACATTGTGGGCTACTAAAAGATATTAATTATAGGGTAAACATTTGTGAATTAAGCTCATGTGATATAAATGTTAGCATGGCTATGGATTGTGGTTGTGTACAGTTAACATTTGCTTAACAAAAATGGTAAATAAAACAATTAAAAATACAAAAACATAATAGAAACTGTGAGTCACTATTCATACCTACATTGTGTTCTAAAGCAGACTCCTCCTTCATTTAAATGACACTCCATTACTACCAGATTACTCCATTACTCCAAATTACTACCAGTACCAAGCATTCCACAAGTTTTTACATTTTCCAGCTGAAGATTCATGCATATGCAACTGCATCTTATGAAACTGTTATGGTAGCGCCAGTGGTGTGCTAGTACCAGATGGTTGTACCCTCTGTGTTTGTGGTGGCCTGGAACATATAATAGACCTACAGGGGCCTCTGCTGTTGACTGTCAACACAGTCTGCCATCCTTAGCTTGTTCCTTTTTAAAATGACCCTTTTTGTTTATTGGTATACGGTAATATTGAGGGGAAATGGATACATTGCCCTAAAGCAACACTATTAACTTTTGTCTCAAGAAAAAAATCACCACCTAAGAAGTTGCAAGTCTGCATGGATGGTTTGATTTTCAGCACCTACACACACTGTAAAATCTATTTAGCATTAAGAACTTAACCCAGTCATCTGGTTGGTTTGACTGAGTTATGTTAATGTGTGGTGTTCATGTTAATGTGTAATTAGCTTAAAACTTTCCATAACATAATTTAACTCAGTTAAGGCAACAAGATGAATTCACAGGCTTCAGGTCTTGGTGTTTAACATTTTTACAGTGTATGCACAAAAACATGCGTTAAAGTTAAACAAAGATTCATTGGGTAACATTTCTGCCTTCGAAGGTCTTGGCAATGATCAGGTGTGCCTTTAAAGATGTGGTGTCACTGGATGGATTTCACCTGGCCAGGTAGAATTTCAGCTTTGTGTGCTGTGGTGATGTTAACTACAGGTTAACTACGTACACTGCTGTTAATGACAGTGGCCCGAGCTACTTGTCTAACAGTTTGTTTTTCTCCTGATTACAGCTGGTGTAAGTCTCACTCCATAGTGATCAAGAGGGCTAGGTGGCTTAGCTCACTTGAGTGTCCTTCTATTGTGGTACCTGAAAAATTGATGACTTTGCAGCCCATTATTTTAGCCCTGCTCCACATTTATCATTGCTCCATGGAGGTAGTATGCAGGTCAGGATTTTTCCTTGGTTATTGTTGCCGGGCAGAAATGTTTCTGCAATGGAATGTCTCTATGAAAGATTAGATTTCATAGTGTATGCCTTAACAAAATGTGTGGAAAGTTGTGTGAATGATGATGAGTAAGCATTGGTGACAGACTGACTGCTTCCATTACTTTACACCTGACAGACCATCCCAGACTAGATTCAGTACTGGTAAACTCAACTTCCCATTCAAATAAACAAACATGATAAGCTAAGGATCAACTTAAGTCACCCATTACATGAAGCTAATGAAAAAATATATGTATACTACATATTAAAAAATCCCAACTATATATAGGTAGTTACCTAGTGTATGAAATGCATCCCTGACAAATATGTAATTACCAAAAGCAAATTTGCCATGTAATGAAACATCATGACCTTTTATTGTGGTGCTTTTCTCAGAATGATTGAAAGCCTACTTTTGTAGTTGCCTGAGGTGACCTTGCAGTGCAGGTTCAATAGTGTTGATCTACCAATAGAGGGCAGCCATCCCTACACTATGCCTTGCTTCTTTCAGGACTGAAGCTTCTTTTTGGGGTGTAATGTGAACTCAATGATTATATCTAAAGAAAATAATGTACCTGAAATGAATCTGAGGAAATGTAGACATATAGCTTATATATTAGACATATATTAGAAATGTTGTTATATAATTACTGCTAAAACATGCAACTGTATATTTAATCTAAGGAGAATCAAACAAGAACCCAGAATAAGCATCAACAAAAACTTCCTTATTGATTCTGTTATTTTCTGACACATTCAGGTGGGACCACAAACAACACACTCTCTCTGCTTCATGCATTTTTAAATGGTTGTCGAGCCCTGGATGTTTGTGATCTCACCACTGGCATCTGTCGTCATCTCTCCTGGGAAGTCCAAACTAGGCATAGTGCTCAGGGCCACTGCAGCAGTCCAGCTGAGCAGAGTGGTCCGGACACAAAAAAAACCACAAACAATAACACAACCACCTAATCTTCTAAAACGACTGACACACACACACACATACACACACACACACACACAAAGACACATATGCACACACACACTCACAGCCATCACCATAGCCTATGGTTGTTTAAGAGAGATGAGGGCACTGGAGTGTGGCGGCAGTCCGGTGCAGGTACTTTTCCGTCACTGATGACGTCTGTGTTGAACATCGCAAGATCCCTCCATTTAGAAACAGTACGCCAGCGAGTGCACGCTGCAATTTTAGCACCCTGCTCCCTTATGCATTGTTGCTATTTTTAGAGTGCATCCCCCCTTTCCTCTCTTTTGCATTCTCCCTCACCATCCAGCCTCGTCTAAATATATCATTCTTCAGTCTTTCATCTAATCATTATTTCTCTCACTCTGTTTCTCTGTCTCTCTCTGTCTCTCTCTCTCTCTCTCTCTCTCTCTCTCTCTCTAGCACACATATCTCTAGCAGACACCAAGAGTGTGTCCATTATGTCACGCACGCACGCCTACTGCGTCACAGATGGTGAGCTCTGGTGACCTTCCCACATGGCATGCCGGTGGAGCCTCCTTTCCCACATCAGACTGCTACAGCTGCCCTCATGTTTAGCATATGCCTGTACAGTGCAGAAGGCAAAAAGATTTCTGAGTGTCAGAGTAGAGGGTATTGATAAAGGGACTGACCCTGATAAATTACACTGATATCACATATGCTACAGAGAAGTATAGGTGACAAAAATGAGAGGTCCTACCTCTAATCTTTAATGCATTTTTAAAATCTTTTTTAGACATCTGTTATAAGTGCTTTGGCTGTCTTAAAAAGTGCTATATAAATACAATGTATTTTTGTTGTTGTTATAATTGCAGCAGACTCTTCTCGTCACTGTTAATAGCACAGTAGAAGGACAGCAGTCAGCAGTCATTGTGAGCTAGCACAACCATCCCCAAACACCCCATATCCTGGAAAGTATGTAAAAAAACAGGGAGAAAAAAAGAAACCAGTGATGTCATCACACATGGGAGGAAGATGAACAGGATAGACAGAACAATCCCAGGAGCCTCTCTGTCTGACTGATGCACTAATGACATACAGCTTGCTTTAAGCATTTCAAGCTTGTCTCTTCTAAGCCACTCAAAGCTGTCATCTATTCACCACCGGAGCACATCAGATAGGATCACGGAGTGGAAAGCATTAGAGCTTAGGAGAGTCAAAACAGTAACATTTTTATTTATTTGTGTACTGTAATTTTCCTATCACATGGCAAAGGCATGGATAATGATGATTCAAGAAACTCCTGCAATCATTTTCTCTGTAAAATGAAAATAACATTTAATGGCATGACAATGAAGATAATATAAACTGTGTGCATGTTATATTTTGTAAAGGCAGGAGAAAAGTGGAAGGCTGTATAATTATATAAAACATTACAGGGACTCCAATTGTTCATAAGGGAAAGAGCAGACCTTAATGGGATTGAAAGACAGGAAAGTAGACTTGATTAATCCTTATATCATTAATTACTGTATAAAATGTCATTGTATTGTCATGATTGATGATGAGGGAGTGTAATGGGTATGGGTATTTAAGACCTTTTTTCACTGTTGTATTTGAACACACTGAGGAAAGCAGAACGATGAAACGCATCTGTGTGAATAAATGTCGCACATGCATAGTGTGGCCTTTTCCTGTCTTTCAAGACACCTGAGTTGCACAATTCAGAAGGGCAAAGGCTGACAGTGAAATGACAATGGTAGGGAAATGGAGAGCAAGGGAGGTGTATACCTATACAGGAAGCATCTGAAAGCATCCAGCTTGTGTAGGTGACAGAGTGAGAGGAGTGGCCCCGATCCGCACGCACAGGGCCTCCTCCTCCTCTTCCTCCTCCTCCTCTGCAATGCGATGCAGATATAGGGACAAGGTGACTCTTGGGCTGCCCTGCCCACCTCCATATCTCCTGCCTCCGCTAAAAACTAGCCGGCTAGCAACGTCAGGTCGCCCTAACCTCTGTGTTTGTGCCAGCAGACAAAACTCCTCTGGAATGCTTGCTGTCCCAGGTGTAGAAATGTTTGCAGTAAAACGAGACACGAGAGCTGTGCAATTCTCCTCATTTGTAGTGAGAGAAAATTGCAGAACAGCTCTGAAAGTGTTTCAATAACATATGCTGACATATACTGACAAAACTGCTTCAGTATGAAGTCAGTATAATACTTCACAAAAACAGCACTGCCCTCATAAAGCTAATGCAATCAGTCAACCATGCTGTGAAGCTATATGGCATAACAGAGGTCAAGTTTAAGGACACATTGCACCAGTTACTGTTGGTTGTTAAGAACGTGGTGCTTTGCGTTTCCATTTGCCACACCCACATGCGAGGGAAGATGGTGGAAAATGTGTCTGTAATTAGAGTGGATTTGGGGAACAGCAGTCTTATGTGCTGGGGACAGATGCAGTGGACAGCTGTGGGTTTGGCTGGAGAGGAGGGTGGGATGGGCAAAGTTGGCGTCACTGCACCAGATGAAGACAAGCAAAGACATGTAGGTACAAACAAGACACACACACACAAAAGGTTATCATCATCATGAACTATTCCCCCATTGCTGACAGATGCACAGTCAGTGGAGCCTTTCTGGTTGTTCCTGCTAGTTGGTCTTTTTCAGGTGAGAAAGACACACAACAGAGTAACTTTGTTTAAGCTAATGACTGACCACCCACTGTCAATGTGTCAGAAACAATACTTTTAAGTCAAACTAACTTTTACGTTACCTTAAGAAACACACCCTGTGTACAGTATAACTGTAGATGCAAATGTGTGTGTGTGTGTGTGTGTGTGTGTGTGTGTGTGTGTGTGTGTGTCTATCTGTCTGTTTGTCTGTGTGTGTGTGTGTGTGTGTGTGTGTGTGTGTGTGTGTGTGTGTGTGTTTTGTGATGACATTAAGATTGCATGTCAAGCCTCCCTCAAGTTTACTGTACACAAGATGTCTTTGTCAAGCTATCTCACCATCAGACTCCTTGTAGTGCCTGCTCAGGGGGACAGGGTTGGAAAAATGCTTTAATGTTCTCTGCTCAAAGTCATACAAGGACCATAGCCCTGAGTTATTCTTAATTTACCAGTCTTTATTTAGCAGGTGTGTGATTCATAGAAGATGTACAATTTAAGGAAAGTGTAACTGTTATTAGCAATTAAGCCATTACCAACGTTAGGGTGGAGTTTGAATATGACCTGAACTGTTCTCGTGCCTGCAGATGAAGTACAGCAGTGCATGGTGAACTCTCGTGCCTGTACCTCAGCAGAGGTGACCCTGATTGAGTAACGGTGGACAGCATGTTCCCTGCTGGTTCTTTAAATGAATTGGGCATGGCCTGTTTCTCCCTCCCCCTTTCTACTTTACAGTTGGATGGTGACTCTTAAAGTCCCAGAATGCTGAAGAAGTCAACTTTGCCCACATAGACATCTAATAACACACGGAGAAAGAAATATGCACCACCACAAGAGTTACTGTGAACATATTTTTTGTTAATGTATGACATTTAAAGTAAAATTTTATACGTTGTGAAAAGTTTCATTGTAATCCCTATTCAAGCTATAATGATGATAGTCATGATACTTTAGAGACTGAAACAACAGAACAAATCTACATAAAATCTAAAAAAGCTTGCCGTGACATCATAGCTAACCTGTGACAAATGCTTTATTTCTCTTGTGTTGTAATTAGCATCAATTAGCATCATGGCCTTTCTGTGTACTCTAGAGAATACCCAGTCTGTCACACACACAGACATCCAGTCCCAGTTGCCCTGGCAACAGAGGCAGTGACTCAGCTAAGTCTGCTTTCTTGCTTAGAATGCCCGGCTTGCAAGAACACAGTTTTGTCTTTAAAACAGTATTTTGAAGGAAAAGCGTGAAATCTAAAGAAAGGAAAGAGCCTACGAAATGATGACGTCTGCTATGGAGGGGAGGTCATGGTCACAAAACCCTTTTTACTGAAGAGTCCCCAATGCTCTGTGTGTAAGGCTGAGATTCTACTATACATACTAATACATGCTGTCTCTATTTTGCAGCAAACATAAACTGGTTAATTTGAAAATAATGTTTAGCAAGGTGTTACATGTCAAATATGTGTTAACTATAGACATTGTGACAGTTAAAACGGTTTTACTGCAAAAATTTAAGTTAAAAAATTAATTAAGTTTATATAAACATATATCTAAAATCTAAATTTGTGGGTTAGTAAGCTTTAGGGTTAAGTATGTAGATGTAAAATGAATTGTCACACACTCAAATCCTGAATGAGGAGCTCATTCAATAGGGCCGAATTGATGATCCTTGTGGCCCTTTCAGCAAGGAATTAGCTGTGACTTGTCAGGAGTACCTCTAGAAATTCTGGGCCTTTCATATTTTTTGTTTATTGTTATGTCCAAGTTATACTTTGTTGACAGGTGTCTAGAAAGGACAGTGCCAATATTTGATATTCATCTTCAAAGTCATGATGAAAAGGCAGATTGCTGTATTATTTATTTATCGATTCATTCCAAATCAGTAAGTTTAATTCTTAACCATTTTTTTGTTGTATAAAATTCGTGGCTTAAAACAAATATATTTAACCTCTTACACACCTTACTTAGTTTGGGCAATACTATAAACATATAGGTAGATGCTCAAGCAGGTCAAAAACATTTTTTGGGTGGCCTGTGTCGAACTCAGTAATGGCAACTCATGTTGTGTTAAAAGTGCCAGCTACTACTAAACCCTTGGTGATCGTTGCTTTACACAGGTTTGTCTAAACAATACGCTCTGCCATGTCATTTAACATCAGAAATAAAACTCTTTTTTATTTTTAGACATGGTTTATAAGAAGAGATCTGTTCTGCTTTTTTTGTTTGGTTTTTAAAAAATATATTTTTAAACAGCACCCTGTCAAGGTGACTTTGTGCAATTTTCACTTCTCCAGCATGTATCCGTTAGAAGGTATGTGGTGTCTGAACACATTAAAATGTCTCTCAGCACCAGTTAATGTTTCTTTCAGTGCTCTATCACAGGAGGGAGCTACTCAAGGTCTCACTATAGCTAATATCCAAGCACAGGAAACTATGCCTATTAGAGATTGGGATCTACCGTCACCAGTCCTTCCCCTCAGCAGTGGAGTGCCAATATACTATGAATATCCCATGCAAAACATTGCACACTTAACAGGCCTTTGCCTATTGGTAAAAAGTGCAAAATATACATATGCATGCAACAATTATAACAAATACTGTATACAATTGATTTTCATCTGACTCATGTTTGTTGAAAAGGAAGCAATGAGACTGCCCCTATGTATTAAAACATTCATGTAGATTACATGGTATATGACTCATGATTTTGTTTATGTGTATTTGTCCCCCTTTTTGTGGTCTTTTTTTATTTTTTCCCTGTCTGTCTCTCTACATCTCCGTAAATGCAACAATAGCTCTCCTTGCTTACACTGTGACACATGAAAAGGTCTCCACCACCACAGGATAGGATGATGGGGTGGGGGGTTTGACAGAGATGGTACACAAGGACACAGACAAAACAGGAAATCTCTGACAGGAGACACATTCAATGGTACACACACTCCAACACCATGCCCTTTAGTTTGCCCAGCAGTCTGTGTGTAGCAGGGGTATTTAAATTCTTCCCAGTGAAGGGCCAAAAATGAATCGGTGTGAAGGGCCGTGGGCGAAAACTAAACATTCATGTTGCAATTAAACAAAAGATTTATTGTTTATTGTGTTACAGCTAACACAAGCTGTACATTATATTACAGCTAAGTTCACCATCAGGTTAAAAAAAAAAAAACAAACAAAAAAAAACAATAATTTAAAAATGTGAGCATGGGGGGGTCAAAAATAATCAGTCATGGGCCAAAGTCCAAATTGGGCTGCCTTGGTATAGAGCTTATCAAACAGCACTAACTATCCATACATAGCACCTTCACATGGTTAAATACTGTGATGTCATGGCACAAAAAAATACTGCTACTCAAGGATAAAAATGGCCAGAAGATCTTGCTGAAAGTTACAGTTAAGTACTTTAATGCAGGTCACCACTGTTGTTGCAATGTACACTGTTACACTTTTCCCTGTATATATATACAGTAACTCATAGGCTTTAATCAGATACTACAGTAAGTCTCTGGCAACAGTCTTGCCTGTGAGTTACTGTAGTATCTGATTACAGTAAATCTCTGGCAACAGTGTTGCCTATGAGTTACTGTATATATACAGTGCAGTGACTTACTGGAACATGGTGTTACGGTGACTTACTGTAAGATCATGTTGCAGTAATTTACTTCACAGTACAGTGAGTTACCGTTACAGCAGTTATAGTAAACTACTGTATTATTTTGTTACAGTAATGTGCTGGAGAGTGCAGTGAGGTACTGTAACCTCCATTTCATTAGTCATACTGTAATTGCCTTTTGCAGTATGCCACTACCGCAATGTCTTTATACAGTATTACCACTGAGACAGGCAACACAATTACACCATGTGTAAACTGCTCATTATACCGCATTGGTTTTTACTTTAAATGTTCTTACCACAATTGTTTTCTATCCTAACTATTCACTTACCATCAATCTTTTCAATTTTTAATCTTCATCTCCAAAAATCAATCCTTCAGTTAAATAAAATAAGACCACCATTCAGAAGCAGTCCACGGCCCAAATTGTTGTGTATCATTACCCAGAAACATTGCTCAAAAAGTTGCCCTGTGTATCATCACCTTAATTCCAGGTTGTCGTCAATGCCTTATCAATTGTATTGTTCAGGTTTCTGTATAGACTAATGGACAGCCCGTCACCTTGGTAGCTGCCCTTTTCCCCCTGACGTTAGCTAGTCATGCAATTATGCAGCATACAGTAGCACAGGCTGCGCCGTCTGGCACAGGCTAACCTTCACCCTGTGACGTGATAATTTCAGCCATAATTTTAGCCATTCGAAATAGCATCTAGCTAGTAGTTAACTACTGTCAAAGCATTTCTTGTGTAAGGGAGGAAAATACATTAGGAAATACCCTTGTGACAACGTAGAAGGCTGTAGTTGGATTAAAATGTCTTTTCCAAAAAAAGTTTTATTAAAATTTCAAAATACCATGACACTTCCAGGACTGGTCAATGATACAACTATTCGTATATTTACACGACCGTGGACAGTGGGAACCCTGTTAAATGTAGCCTATCATTCAGTAAAAGTTTGATTTCACTCGCCTTAGAGTCGAATAAGTCAAGATATAAGATAAACTAGATACAAGATAAACATATAGTAATCAAGCTAAATCTACAATACCTAAACATACTATTTTTAATATTTTTTAATAACTATGTAAAGTACAAAAGACAAGGCAACACTGCTGAAACATATACTCTATTCATGGCAAAATAAACTATCAAAGGCTTTTTTAAATAAAACAAATGCAAAGTGCTTACTGTAAATGAATATTAAAGAAGTCATCTATCCACTACCTAGATTATGTGCTGCCAACCATCTCCTCAGGACTCGCACATTAAAGTCAGAGCAGTGAGAGTCAGATATACCGGCATTTAGAATTCTATTGTTGTGTACGAGCTGGTTTAGGGCCTTTGTTATGTATGTTCACTGTGTGTGGGTGTGTGTGTGTGTTTTTTTTTGTGGGTCCAATATAAAGTAAAACTATACAAAATGTTTCGCCTATTGCAAGTATGGGGCCGGGATACCCACACAACGAGGTGTGACCACTAATGGTTCCAGGATTACCCAACAGACAGTGAGTGATATTGAATTTCAGCCGAAGTTGATTGTCAAATCGTGGGCGTACTGTGGCAGACCGTCTACCTTCGTGCAAAGATCCAGCAAGTTAGCATAAAGCTAACAGCTAGTTTGCAAAGACTAGTATGTGTGCAGAATATCACAACATGGTGTCTACAGTTGTTTAGATAATGTCTTTTTGTTGACAACTTTGAACTGTCGTAATATTGTTCTATACGTTCAAGAAGTTATTTAAAAAGCCGTGCCTGTCTGGATAAGGTAGATTGCTAACAGTTAGCTTACCCAGTTAGTGACCAAATAATTATGTAATTAAGCCTATTTTTGTAAATGACTTCGTGGTGCATATCTACATCAATCTCTGGTAGTTGCAACATTCATAGTCCCTTTGGGCTTTTAAATTAGGCCAAAACTTTCATGTTGCAAGCACCGCAGCAGGCAGCCATGTTTGTTTGAAAAACGTGCAACTCCTGCCTCTCATGCTATTTAATTGGTTATTGGACCACCGAGTTTACATAGGTAGTAACATTACCCTACTGCAATGACGTCATGCCACCTCCCACAATGCAAAGTAAGTTACAGTAGCAATACTGCATAAAGTTTTCATTGTGTTTTGCTGTACATTTTGTGGTAAGTCACTGTAGGAGTGTGCAGTAGCAATACTGCGTTTTGGTTAAGTGGTAATTTACCATTAACTTAAAAGCAAAGGATTATTTGTTGCAAAGGATGTATGAGGAAAAATGGAAGACAACACAGAGAAAGAAAAAAAGAAAAGAGAGAGAGAGCACCAGCATTATAGGGTTTTTAATTTGGCACACAGTATGCCCATTTAACATTAATTTCAGCACCTCCCAACACAAGTCTGCTATTCTAAGTATTTATGTCTGACACCTCCCTCTGAGCACCCAATAAAACTTTGTGTGTGTGTGTGTGTGTGTGTGTGTGTGTGTGTGTGTGTGTGCGTGTGTGCGTGTGCATGTGTGTGTGTGTGTGTGTGTGAGAGAGAGGGAGAGCGAGAGAGAGAGAGAGAGAGAGAGAGACAGAGACAGAGAGGCAAAGAGAGAGAGAGAACATGTCTGCACAAACAAAGATGCATGCATGGCTTTGTATGCAAGTGTGCAAATGTTGTTATGGATTTGTGCATCCACACAATATAAGTTCATATATGCGAGTCAGTATAGGTGTTTTCCTGTGGTTAGTGTTTGTGTTTGTGTCTGTATCCGTTTTGTGTTTGTGTCTTTGTGGTGCCTATGTTTTTTATTTGGGGGGGGTCGAGGTGGACTGTTTACCCATGAAAACTGTTGTAGCATCACCATGGAGCCCAAGACTTCTGTGCTATTGCTGACCTTCACAGCATCGATGCATACTTAGCTATCAGACTGTGCACTGTATTTGCTGCCTGTTCCCTCTCTACCTTCCCCCAGACTTCTCTCTATTCTCTCCTCTTCACCTCTCAGCATAAATACATCCGTACTGAGGAAAATGTCAGGTTCTGTCTCGCCTGCTCACTTCATATATGAATTTCATAAGAAATCCATCTATAATTAGGACACTAAGACGTTATATGATCTGGCATTCCTAGATTCATTGAGTAAAGACCTGTGGGGGAAACAGAGATTATAGCTTTGTTTTTGCACAGGTAATAATGATGATGAAGGATGTACTGTCTACCTCAATCTTTTCACATGAGTACTACTGATAAAGCCACATATCTTCAGTTTATGCATCTCCACAGAGTCCTCGAGTTCATTTTTTAAAGTCTGTTCTAAAACAAGCACAAGGCCTGGCTCTAGCTCTAGTATGCACAGTCCGTCAGATAAGCAGTTGGATGGGTTCTGACCACAAAAACATGCTATGGTAGATTTTGGTGTAGTCATTTCTGAACTGTTATTCACCAATATAGGGGCATGGTTAGATGGGGTCAATTGTTAACAACAATTTCTGAAATTTATTGACACATTAACGATGCAGCCTATGATTTGGGTTCCTCTTATTTTAGTTCCTTTAACAATTAAGTCTTAGTATTAAAAAATGATGCAAGCTGTAAATGGGGGTATTGTAGTGTTTTGTTCTGTAGTGGATGGATGGTGGCTAAATTTAGGTGGCTCAGGTTTTATTCACCAGTGTGAGAGAATGGTGGACTGTAACGTGAGCCTCTGGCTTGGCGTGAATGGCTAGCTCAGAACACCTTATTCATTTTCTCAAGATGCTTCAGACATTAAGAAACCAACTCCCAGCCTGTGACAAACAATGAAAGATTAATAAGCAGCATTTATTTTTGAAAGGTTATCCTCCTGTCCTCCACCACAGATTCTTGGTTTCTGGGTCGCCATGTCTATTTGTGTTTCCATAAAAGAACGTCCTGGAAATATGACATTGGTTAATTAATTAACTTTCCATGCCATTTTCTCATCCATACGTCTGGGTAAAGGCACTCATATGTTAAGTGTATGGTACAAACATCAAAATACTTGGTTAGTATTGCACTACTCAGTACCTGGAACACCTCTGTGTGAGGGGGTGGTGACTTTGTCTTCTTGGGACTTCAATATCAGTGGCATCAGGCAACAAGCAGAGTTACTGGTCTGTGAACTTAAGCTATGTTTTAGGATCTGAGGGCACTGGGCTAACCCACTGATGTTTGCAATTACACATACATTTTTGCATACAGTTTGTACCATACAAACAAGAAAAAAGTGGCTGTTGTTGCTAATTTGGTTGGTTAGCATATTTTAGTAACTGCTAATCACTTGGGAACTCACACACAGTGGTCACAAATTTGGGAACAGAAATGCCTTGTTGATGAAAAAGGTCAACTAAAAATGGCCAGACTGGTTTGAGACAACGGCAACCACCCTTTGCAATTATTTTAAGTGGAAAAATATTTTAGAATGAACATGTTGCACCCTGAGTTTAGACAGCCAAGAGCAGACATTGAGGTTGCCATTGGCATTTGAGACTGGGGGGGGGGGAGCCAGGCAGGCTCAGGACCAGGTGTTGTAGTCAGGGTACATGTTTGGTCCCCAAGCAACCAGGGTTTAAGGGTGGAATGTTTTCCTTTGCTACAGATGGTGTCAGAAGTAGGATGGCGTGACATTAGGTCATTGGAGACACACTTACTGTGTGATCCATAATGAGAGACCCCTAGGTAAGGTTGACCCTGGTCTAAGAGACCCCAGTGATGAGTAAAGCACTGGTACTTGGGACACCCTGGGATTGAAGGGAGGGAAGAGGGGTAGTTGAGGGACACCTGAGTGTGTGAAGCGCATGAGTAAACTGGAGGGCAGTGTGATGGAGTGTCATCACTACAGTTGAGGATGTGCTCTGACTGCCACCCTCTGAGCTTGGGTCCTTGGTGTTGTGGTCAGGGTACGCATAAACAATAGATCAGGATTCACAACCGCGATAGGGCGACTGCTCTCTGCCTTTACTACACAAATCAATTATCACTTGAATGCCACAGCTGCACAAAGCATTGTTTCTCACTACAAGTGCCATCTCCAGCATAATGCATCCCATCAAAAGGCTGAAAGTATGTTCAGTTTAGTGTTTAGTGTTTAGTGTTCTTTAGTAGCTTTTCTATTACAATCCAGCATCTTTGGGATACAATAAGAGGGAAGAATAATTTTTTATTTAATTATTTTTAGACTAGTATTTTTCTTTTTTATTGATGCAGTGGTCAGTGGAGAAAGTATTTCACTACATATTATACTTTGTGTAATTGTATTCAACAAAATTTGAATTTAAATTTCAAATTGAGATGTACAGCATGATAATTAATGGAATGCGGAAAAATATGAAAAACTATGTGGTCTAATGGTGCGGAGTTGCTTAACCTAATGGTTAAGAAGTTAGTCTTGGGATTGGATTGCCGCATGTTTGATTCCAATAGAGTAGAGAAAATGTGGGTTAGGGAATAAATAACCAGTTCCCCCCTGCAACATCTGAGATGGCAATAAGAAAGCCCACACTGCTTCAGGGGGACTCTCCCTCTACCCCTGCGCTGTGGTGGCTGTGGATAAGAGCAACAGCTAAAAAATGTAATGAAAAATACATAATAATGGGGAGATGGACCACAATTTTAGAGCAATGTTTTTAAAATCGTGAATATATAGCTCAAGGGACTGACACTCTGAAACCAAAGAGTACTCAGTGAATGTTCTCAAGAGAATGGCTGAATCAAGAATAGGATTCGGTGTGTGTAATCATGCCTGATGGGGCACCTTGGTAGCATTCATAAAAACATGGTAATTATGTGTCACAGTGCTTGATTTACAGAGTTGTTGAGAGCAGGCAATGGCACCACACAATGTCACAAGCAGTTTTACACGTAACAGCTGGTCGACAACATTGCCATGCCTTTGAGATTAAGGAAATGCAATTGCATATTTTGATGCAACTGTGCATGAATGTCACTGTGGGTGGACGATGCCTACACAATGTTAGCTGGAACTGGAATGATTTTAAAGTTGACCACTGACATCACAATAAAAGCATCTAAAATATGATCAACTGCATAGCACTCCTAGGCCTCCGTAAAAATGTCTAACATATAAAGGATTACAAATAATAATACATGAAGAACAGAAAAAAAACATTCAGTTTGGAGGATACATATACATGATTGAGTGAACAGATAGACAGGCAGAAAAAGCCTGAATAGCAAAAATATATTAAACTCCACAAGAAAGGGGAGTTCTAAAAATTTTAGCTATGGATATCACGTCTTTGACACTCAGAATCTGTATGCTATATCTAAGAATTAATTATGATATTTCATTTGCAACTTCTATTTTGTTAATGTTAGTGTAGGTTAGATATTTGGCACAGTGATAAATCACTATCTGCAGATGGTCTCATTGTGGGAAGGATAGTATTATTCTTTGATGCAAGATTCATTCTGCAGGGAAATTAGATACATTTTTTGATGGTGTGCTCTCAAAATTGGTTGTTACATTTATTGCTGTTGGGAACCATATGTGTTTGCTTTTTCTATAACAGGGGTGACATTTCGCCACCAGCATTGCTGCCCTTGCTGAAAATGTCATCGTCTGTGTTTGTTCAAGACAAACATGCCTCCATTACATACAGGCAGCCATTATCACAAAAGGATGGCATTTCTTCCTATCCCAAAATGCCACTTTTATAGTCCTCTAACAGTAATTTCAAGCCATGTGATAAATGCATGATGAGCCATAGTACTAAGTAGTACTAAGGGATTTTTCAGTAAATCTGTGAGCGCATCTGTGAGTACGTTTGGCATATCAAGGTAAATAGCAACATTCAGTTGGAGTAGAGTAAGTACTAGTGGCTGAATGAGATTGTATCTGTAGCCAGCACCCTAAACATAGTATTTCAATGACATGCATGCACCTATGACAGGCAGAGAGAGAAACGGAGAGAAAGAGAACAAGAGAGAGAGAGAGATAGAGAGAGGAAAAGAGAGAGACTGCAGTAGAAGGATAGAGAGAAAGACAGTCAAAGTGAGAACAAAAGGGGGACAGACAAAGAGGGATCAAGAGAAAGAGAGCAAGGACAGCAGCTGTCACTGAGAATGCTGCCATTTTTGTTGTCACATAAAATACAGACTGTTTACTAGCTGCTGTTATCCACCCGTGTAGTAAGCCCCTATGAGACAGGCCAGGTGAGATGCCAGACCTGTTTTAGTGCAACGTAAGTTGCAGAGAGGAAAAAAAGGGATATGGACACATATATATAACTCACGTGTACACACACACACCTCTACCTGTATACACATACTCTCTGTTGTGTCAACTGTACACATACTATTAAAAGACTTTGCCTCTGTTGCTCAGTTCATGGGAGTTTCAAGGGCATATTTAATAAAGTGTTTTAAGCTCAGGGATTTAGCAAACCTTTTACCTACTGCCCTGGTATTCTTTTTATACCACTACAGTGTGTAGCTACAGACCACAACTCATATTCATTGTCAGCATTGGGTTTTTAATGGCCTCCTTTTGTCAATTGACTAGCAATGCAAAACGCTTAATAACAAGTAAGTAAAACAGATGATGTTCTGTTAGATATAAAAGGCACATCATCATGAGAATAAGTATCGTTACAGGTAGTAGACGAATTTGGACTCTTCATGGGAAATGGCAATTTTTGGCGAGTAGTTGAACTGCATTCTAGTCTCCCTACTGAACTTTAAAAAATGACGGTTCAATTTTTTCCACCAAGTTTCTTACCTTTTTACTCTCAAGTCTGATATTTTGCTATAATGGAGGACATAAATATGGCATGTATTAGTATTTTTATTTCATGTGTAATAGTTTTTATTATAATTATTTTACAGATTTTTATTTTTTTCCCTTTTTCATTATAGTATTTTGTAACATAGGGTTAGATGATGTGTATGAGTTTGTTGCTATTGACAGCAGTTAGCATGTTGAAGAAGTAAGGTTAATATTAAAGGAGAATGCACTGGATCTATGCTCTTCTACAGGAGTAACAGGTGACAAGAAAATGAAAAGTGCTCTGAGCTTGTGGATGGTTGAAAGTCTCTGTTGGCTATGTTTAGGGTTAACAGTGGTGTGTTGTTTGAGGGTATAACAAAAGATGTCCGCACACCAAAAAAAATAGTGTTTTTTTTTAGGGTTAGGGTTAGGGTAACGTTTTGTGCCCCTTGCTCTTCCTCAGGTTTACCTGCATCCATCCAAGTGTGGCAATGGGATCTGTGTAGTCGTACACTTTTTTATGTTGTTTGAGGCTCCCTAACCATTGGACAACAGCTGCCTGACATCAGAATTAAAGGTCACACTGAGATAGGCACTAACCATTTATCACTAATTCCTATGCACCACAAAGCAGCGACTGAGGTACCAGTTGCAGAAAAAATACTAAAAAATGAATCCAAGTAAGTTACATACTAAACATGCAAACCTGATTAATTTAGATGCAGTTTCCCAAATGACAACGATCAGCCAATGATTGTTTACCACAGCTGAGACCAACCACCCCCAAACGATCCAGTCTAATAGGCTTATTATGAATGAAAAACTGGTAACAGTAGAGTTAACATGAATGTCTTAAATGTAAATTAAAAAAATGTTTTGTTGCAGACACAATGGAAGCATGAGATACTGAGTTTGCTTAGCTGGCAAAGAAAATGATGCTAACATTATGTTAAGATAGGAAGAGTAACTATGTTCCCAGATCCTAATGTTTTCATGGTCCTTTGTTTTTTAGTGCCCTGTGTTCCTATAGTCCAGAATCCTTAATTCAATCTTCTGTTACAAAACATTAGTTCTGTTACTGACAAAAATGACTAAATATTCAGGAGCCAAGCAGTGAAACTATATATATATATATAGACAAGGTAGGTTTCCAAAAATCACAGTCACTAAATGTTACAAGAAAAAATAAGAACATTTTTTTTAATTCTTTAATCTTTTGTCAGTCACTAAAAGTTACAAGTAAAAAACATTTTTTTAATTCCTTAAGATACCCTAGAATCACGATATAATGCTCTCAAAAAATTAACATGCAAAGACATCGACATGCATAGCATGGCAAGCTGAAGTTTAAATACTTGTGTTAACTGTTCGATCTGACCAATTGATTGTTTGCACTCACCTGGAACCAAAACCACATTAGCCATACTTAGTATGCCAATAACACAGGACCTTGAAGTGCTTAATGTCAGGTATAGATGACATAGCCTTTATTTTTCTTCAGTGAGAGGATCTGGCTATCTACGGAAGTAATTGTTACTTCAATCACTGGAAAACAGGGCCGTATTAAGCCAATGTGGTGCCCCTGGGCACTATACTTCACAGGTGCCCCCCCTGTTCAATATTATCATTATTATTGTTGTTGTTATTATGAAATTAGTGTTCATGACGATTTATGTATGGCCCTTTTACAATTTCAAGTGAATATAATCAGGGTGTCTACAGGTTTGACCAAGTGAAATTTAAGACATTTTTAAGACTTTTTAATGCCATTTTTTAAAAAAATTTAAGACCAACTCGGGAAGAAATAAAGCACAAAAATCAATTGAAAGTGCACGAGGCATAAGGTGCGGTGTGCTGGTTGTACTGGTATGAAACTACAGTCTAATAGTCCTGACGCTGTTTAGCAGTCTGACTGCCTGGGGGAAGAAGCTCTTCCCTATCCTGGAAGTGCGAGCAGTGACATGCAAGCAACATGGAAGAAACGGAATGTAGTCCCCAGAAATTTAAGACCTTTGGCTTCAGAATTTAAGACTTTTTAAGACTTTTTAAGGCCTTATTTTAGAAAAACGAAATTTAATGCCATTTAAGACTTTTTAAGGCCCCGCGGCCACCCTGATAATGCAAATTTATGAAAAATATATTTAAAGTCATGTGGTGCCCCCCAAAATGGTTGTGAATGGTTGGTGTCCCTGGGCCACTGGCCCTTATGGATAATCTGGCCTTGCTGGAAAACCAGACCACCTCTGCCACTTTTTATCTCGCTGGCTCAGTCTTTGCCAGGATTACATTCTGGAAACTGGCACTTCACAAATGTGTGGCCTGGCTGATCCTCTACAATGTATACTGTATAGGCAATCAAGCAATGTGTTGAGTGATAATATCAAAGTGTTGATATTATAAATAATTGGTTAAGTTGGTAGACAGAGGTTCTGGAATTGGAATCTGGAAGTTCTTTGAGTTAATGTAACAATAGTCAGTACCACTCATCTATGCCTTGAAACAGATGGCTCTGCACAGAGAAAGGGTCTCTGAAATGACATTATCCACAGTATTTATGGAGACACAGATAGCGAAGTGAATGGTTATTCCTTGATTCCTCATAATAATAATTACCACATGATATTAAACATAGTACTGATTCTTAATGATGTTCCCTATTAGATAACCAATCACAGTTTTGGAAATGCTATCAAATTTAACTAAGCCCCATTTTAGCTGCACACGTTCTAATCATCCTGCTCTATACTACGGGCAAAAAAATGCCCCTCTGGATATGATATTCACAGGATAGTTTGGGCAGAGTCCTACCCATTTTTAGTATTTTATCCATAACTGATATAGCTTCAATGCCCATATGCTCTTTTGAGGTGTGTATTTTTAATTGATTCATTAAATGCCTTCTGCCACCATTGCTAAGGTGGCCCAACAGTGACATGTGGACATTTTTACCTCAGATGGGGAAAATGAAGAGGAAATTTGAGGAGTCGTGTGGGTAGTGGCCATCTTTGTCAATCACTGCTACAGAGGGTGCTGAGTACGTTTGATGGCCCTCCAACTCCACATACATGGCCAACTGCCAATTTCTCTCCAGCTTATATCTCTTATTCTCCTGGAATGCACAGTGTGATACTACATACTATCTGACAACAGGACCACAGTAAAATGTAATTAAAATCATTCCGTTCAATCTTCAATGTCGGGGGTTGGGAGAGATTTTTTAAAAGGATACCATGCATACAATACACTAACCGTACATTTGATATACTGTATGTAAAGCCTGTGATAGTGTGACAAAAACATTTTAGCTGGAATTAGGTTGCTGTGCTTGAATGCCTTTGCTGTGCTTTGAGCCTTTGTGCCTTGAATGTCTTCTGTAAGTTGGGTCCTGTAGGTCTACTTTATGCTGCAAGAGTAAATTTCTTTTTTTTTCTCACTTATTTTTTATTGTCCAACCAGAAAACAAAGCAAACTATTTCGGGTTCATACAAAGTTATTAATGTTTTCAACATTTGAAAACCAAACCACCCTCTAGTCACCCCTGCTACCCACCCAATCCCCCTAGCCTCACACCCCGGAGCATCAGAACAAGCATAAACAGGTCAGCAAATCATCAGTAGGTTGCTTAAGTCACCAATCAAGTCTCTCCACATTGACAGAGTGCGTAGTTTAGCATCATTAATCCTTGCTGAAGACAGTTCCATATAGGAAATATTCAAGAATGTCCGAAGCCAAAGTACCTTGGAAATATCATGGGGCGGATTCCAGCGCTGAGCTATTATCTTCTTGGCTGCAGTTAGGCCCGCTAGCCACACTTTACGTGTCCTTTCGGCCAGAGAAAGATGGAAGTCGTCATTCAGGAGATGTATCGCTGGATCCATTGGAAACTGTACTCCCGTTAAGTCTGTAATCGTATTAATTACTATATTCAATAGACTTGACACCCCTGGACATTCCCACATCATGTGCATAAAGGAGCCAATGGTAACATGAGGGCAGAAAGAGCAAAATGGATCAGATACTAACCCCATGCGGTGCCTTATTTGTGGTGTTACATAAGCCCTATGACAAAACTTAAGATGTATGTATCTATGATTTGGATTTTTGGAAGCATTATCCCAAATGGCTTCCCAGTTCAATTCTTGTCTGCAAGAGTAAATTTCTGAACACCACACTCAGATTAGGGTTCTGATCATTTTACATTTTGCCTCTGTTAGATAATCCACCATGTTGTGTGCAGGTACATACCTGCACACAATTTCTCAATTGAAAATAGGTGAGCAATTCTCTTCTCTTTACCTACATAAATTGTGTTGTAGCAAAGTAAATCTATACAGACAATATCCCTTGTTGTCAGTACATACACCATACACCATTCATACACCATTCAGCGCTGACAGAACCAATTATAGTATAACAAAATTCAGTTACAGTATTTGTCATATTATCTTAGTTGAGAAGCAAACCATACCCTAAGTTTCCTTTAAAAAGCATGTGGTGGAAAATAGATGTTGGTGTCATTAGTGAAACAGAGTTGTGTTATCAGTCAAACTACAATAAAGACATAAGTGAACCATCAGGACTCTCATCTAAAGAACTACATACAGTAGAAAAAGTTCAAAGTCAGGGTCAAAGAAAAAATACTGTAGGTCTGTTACAGGTGTGAGAGATGTTAAACCACACTGATGACACCAATAAATACTTTCCACAAGAGACTTTTTAAGGGAAATTTGAGAACTCAGGGAACTGTTTGCTGTTTATCATGACACCATCATACTGCACACAAGCTGCACTGTACAAAAGTGGGGAGATACAGTAAGCCTAAAAAAGTCCTGACCACCACTTTCTGTCTATGTTTACTGGATTATTGTCTGGCCACCACTCTCCCTTCATGTTGACTGGATTTTTTATGAAAACTGTTCTTTGTTGTCAAAAAATGAACTCCCTGAAGACCCCTGTGGTGCTCTTAAAGTAAACTGGCCCTCATTTATCAAAAATGCATATGACAGAAAACCAGTGTAAAAGGATATGGTCCCAAGAATATGGTCCATTCTTCATCATCTCCCTGAACTCAGTAAGTTGTACAGCTGCTAATAGCCTGTGGTACAGGGGGAGTGTGGAGATGACAGTTGGTTCTATTTTGACCACTACATTGTAGGCTTTCTGAGTGTCATGTGTTATAGTTACAGGAGCGGTAATTTTGGGTGATGTGTGAAGAGTTTTGGTGGCTGCAGCAAATGTTAACTGATGTGCTCAGATCTTTATTTTAATATTCAGCACTTGAGCAAAAAGTATATCTACTATTTTAGTTGTTTATTAACAGTTAACTGAAGAATACAGTTTATCACGCAGTCTGATTACATACTATATTGTAAATGTTTAATGAAGGGACCAAAAGACTGCCATGATAATTTACATTAATTTAAAACAAAACCAAGTTTTCAAAGTTAACCTGAAAATGTGGCAAACAGTGACAAAATGTGGTTAAAGTCTTATTGATGGCATCCTTACCTATTAAAAGCTTGCTATTTCCATCTCTGTAACCAGTTGGATCCAAGCATGGTATTGATTTCAACAACAGTGTATGCTGCTTCTGTTGCAAGTCAGACACAGGAGCCAAACCTTGGCCTTTATACCTTCTGCCAAAATCCTGCTCTCCAATACAGCCATTGACACCAGCCCTGACAATGAGGACTCAGTTACCAAAAGAATCCCTACCAAATAAATACAGCCCCAACCAGCAAAGGAACCAGTGAAAGATGTCAATAAGATTTTAAATTCAATCAAAACCGATGCAGTGGTTTCAGTGGGCTGTGATGCTGAAACAAAATGCTATTAATGCTTGTGTGCATTAAACCTCACAAAAGGGACACGGCGTCTGTGTCACTGCGCTATTCAAGTCTCTCGGGGTCGGGCATATAGTGACAAATGACCTAAAGCGACCAACATAATTTGACATTTGGCAAAAAATATGTCAAGCTCGGAAAAGATGGTGACAAATATTCATCTCAGAAAAATGCACGGCACCGAGAAGTACATTAGGATAGTGTCTGTGTACTTAACTCAACCTGTCTACTTCACGCTTCCTGCAAGTGGTGACAGAGAGGACCCCCATCCGCTGTCTCTTACGAGGTTCTACGCAGAGGAAAGCGTGCTTGTGATTTGCCAGGTCTGAACCTTCGTCCACCAGCCAACTTATTGAGAGGGAGTTTGTGGGCGGATCCACCTTGAGAGTGGAATATATTGTGTGGAGTACGGGAGCACAAGCCGGGTACTACTCCGTGTAAAAGGGGTGCAGGTACTCCAGAGGAGTTTTGGCCACAGACAGTAAAGCAAGGGTCGCTGTCAGAAGGGAAATAAAACCAAAAAGAAATCAGATACAATATGCCTGCACAAAACAAAGAAGATGGTGGATGGAAGCAGTTTGTGTGGAATTCAGAGAGAAAGGAATTTCTCGGGCGCACCGGGGGTAGTTGGTGTAAGTATGCATTTTAGTTCTTAACGTACAATATGCATACGCTACCGGTACTTTCGATGTACAATGCGAATGTATCGGCATGTGATTCGCGTCCTTAATGTAGGGATAGTGATGCAATGATAGAGCCGACGCTACGCTGCCTCATCACGACTCGATGCAACACCTGTTTGATTTGACTTTGCAGCGGTTGTACAGGGCAGAGCGAAGCTTATGTTACTCCGTTAAAAGAGTAAAACAGCATGATTTGAGGACACACATTTCATAAACGCTTCCTGACAATTTGATTTAGACGAAAACTGCCACACTATGTCTAAATTTAGCCTACGTATCGATTATAGACAAGATACAAATTCGTGTTCTTCGTTTGAATATAAGCAATTATTTGCTTCCTCCCCACTTTGTCGTTACCTGCGGCCAAGTAAGGCGAGATTATGGATAATTGTCAAGGGTAGGCTACAGGGTGAAACTCCAGACATCTGAAAGGTCATTGATGTTGCTTGGTGTATCAAGTTTTATTTAATAAACTCGTACTTGCCCAAAACGCCAGTACTTCACTTTCACGTGTGCACTGGAATGACCTATTGCGCAGTTGGGGGGATGACTGTAGTAGAGTCCTGCTGTATCTGTAAAGGACTGTCTGGAAAGATCAATTGATGAGCAGGTTAATTTCAATAACTTAATTAAACCAGGTTACTTTAACTACTAGTAACATCATAAGTGTGAAGGGGTTAAAAATGCATCATCTTCCAAGGTGAGTCAAGGTGATCTGGCCTTCTCATTTGGATCCAAAGGCAGCTTCTGCCCGTCTAATGTTACTGACTGAGTGTGAGGCTCTGATGTCAGTACCGCCAGCAATAGAAATCGAATTGATCAGCTGGCGTTTTCCTGCTCCGTCATTTCCAGTAATGGCTCAGTGTCCTGCACTGAATATCAGCCCAATGTCACCTGCCTTATGTCATCTTCCACGACATAAGATACGCGACAATGGGATGTAATGTTTTCTTGCAATGTAGTTCATTCATTTTAAAGACTAAAGCCGGGTAAAAGTTAGCAGAAACTCTCTAACGTGGGCGCGACCTTGAAACTGCTCGCTGACAATGTAAGATTCGAAGAGAAGTGAGGTTAAATGGTTGAGACTGATGTGCTATCCTATGTCTTTAAACTGCCTTTAAAAGGTGTGCGAAGAGAATATAGTATAAGGGACATCGCATTCTGGGAACGTGACTCCAGACAGATTAGTATGTAGCAAGCTACTGCCGAACTGTGGATGTCACGACTGGATTTTTAAGGTTAAAGGAAAAAGTATTTTGCTAAAAAACGCGACTGCCTTCGTACTCTTTACTTACTCTTGTTTGACGTGTGCAGTGAGATGCTGCTCGAAAAAAAAAAGAACAAACGGTGACCTTGGTAGTGAGTTCCTTCTCGTGCACCAGCAGCACACCTTTGCTGATTCAACCCCTGTCGTGACGCTGGAAATATAGTGGTGTAATGGGTTCAGCTCAAAGGCACAGCTAGACCGCAGCAACTCACGCTCATATGTCAGTGTGCCTGAATAGCCACACAACAATTTCAGTCAAATTTAGGAAAACACTGTTTTAAATGCTACTGGTGAAAGAGCTGGTGGCTGTCACGAGTCGTACAGAAGAGTTTATTTTCCATCAATTCCTTCAGGTTTTGATTTAGTTGATGAGTAGCGAGTACAGTTTAAACACACATCTGCACAGCGCCTTTATGTCATAACAAATATATGTAACGTTTAAATGGTAATCCACTTGTGGTAATGAATAGTAGCATACAGTAAAAAAACTGTTACAGTGGACCTACACATAGAATCTTGCAATTCAGAGAGGTGCTATGACCTATGATTGACAGTTCATACAGTTCAACAGTCTGACAGTCCCTGTTTAATATTTTTGAGCACTACTCTTGGGCTGGTTTTGGAAAACATTCCTACTGCAGTAGTGCCATTGCAGTGCTGTATAGGAGACACCTTACCTCTTTGCAACATTCTCCAAAATTACTTAGTTCACAGAAAATTGCTATAGCTCCGGGTTCATGTGTCAGGCCACCACTGCAGGTATTACTGAGCACGATGTCTATACAACTAAAGTCTTTTCCCCATTTATGTCAGTCATTTTGTCCATTGAAGGACATTTTTGAAAGAACATGGAAATAAAATAACTTTGTCATGGCATTATTTTCACCTCAGTAAATGAATTTTATTTTTGCATTGTTGCTCCACAGCTTGTTTGGAATAGCATTACAGCAAAACCTTAGAATTGGAATACTTTAATGCTCTCCGAAAAGAGAAATTAGGTGTAAACCCTGGTTTTGTATTTGGTAGTCCACAACTTAAATCCACCCCACCACTGCATTGTCACACTCACATCCTGAAATAATCCACACGTGTTTTGTTTTGTTCCCTGCAGTTAAAATCCTTGTGTTCTATATCATCTTCTATGGCTGCCTGGCCGGTATTTTTGTTGGCACCATCCAGGCCTTGCTGCTCACCCTCAGCACGTACAAGCCCACCTGGCAAGACAGAGTCGCACCCCCAGGTAAGACAGTTTGGTGCTCTGATGTACGGGAATTTTTATACCTTTTAAATATTTTGTTCGAGGCCACAATGAACAAGCTAGTCCCTGCACACACTGGTGTTGAGCTTTTTGTCTTTTTTTTTTTTTTTGGTTTTGGACAAGCAGCATGAATGTGTGCTTTGTCGATGTCCCCTAAAAATGCGGATGACGGGGAGTGAATGAGAAGTTCTTTGACATGGTGCACATAGAAGCTTTTGTGGGAGATGGTAGGGAGTAATATTGTCAGCCTGCAGCTTGGATAATTGCATCAGTAGCCTCCAAATGATTTTGATCTGATTTAAAATGATACATGTGGTTAAATAATGTCACTTTTTAACATGCAATGACTGCTCTATACCTCTCTATACTCTCTCTTTTTTTGTCTTTTAAATGGCCATGGAATGTAATGAGCTGAAGAAGTTGGCTTTTTGGCATACATTTCAGGAGGAGCTATGGTTAGTAGTGGCGGTGGGGTCAGCGAGGCTTTTCCCCCTCAAAATGCCTTCCTGTCTTCCTCCTCCTGTCTTCCTCCGCTGGGCTCAGTCAAAGAGTTAATCTCCACTCACTATTAACACTCAAAATTAATTGGGGCTTTGAACATCTTTTAGCTGTATGTTTTAGGTTGTAAGTAGTAGGTAGTACAAGTTCTAGGAAACCTCTTTTTTTGTTTTTGTTTTTAAACAAGCATCTATACCAGCAATGGCTATTGATACAATGATTATTTTGCTGCTGTGATAGGGAAGCTTGTGAGGTTTTACGGTGTGTTTGTGTCAGGATGGGTTCTTGGGCCAATGACGCTGTTTCAGTGAAAACTAATGTCTCAAGGGAAGGCATTCTGTGAAATGTGTAGTGGTGATGTCATAAAATGCCACCACCCCTGGGTGCTTCAGCACGGTGACGTGGTGGAGGATGTCTGATTGAAGGACTTGTGTCAGAGGGAAAAAAAGCAGTTTCCATTGTGGGCAGCGTTTATAATAACAAATGAGGAGAGTCCTCCTATGTCAAAGAAAAGTGCTTTACAAGAACAGGTCTGGTGTCTCCAGCTAGTTGCATCATCATGGGTGTAGAGTTAGGACACTCCCACAGGCAACAAGGCATCAGACCTGCTTCAATTAGTAAGATCCAAGGTCTACATGAACATTTTTCTCAAATTGAGCAAGGGCAATGTCACTTTTCAACGCTACCGCCATTTTGCATTTTGTTTCTCATGAAGTAGCAAGAGCTCTGCCTTGCTGTTCTGCATTAGTTTTTTATAATAATTCTGCCTCTCTCTCACAGGATTGACACACTCTCCTCGTTCAGACAAGGCAGAGCTGGCCTTTAACCTGAATGATGTGGAGACATACTTTAAGTATACCAGGGCCATAAGGGATTTTTTGGAGCCCTACAATGAGGAGAAGCAAAGAGACCAGATGAAATATGAGGACTGTGGAGGTAAGCATCCTCAGATCATCATCATCATTAACTTAATATCAGATGATGATAACATTAATATTTAAGATATCATTCATTTAAGATAACATTTATCAGCTAATGGTAATGATCACCTTTTAAAATGATATCTCTTAGAAATGGTTGAACTATCCACATTTTGCTTGTCATTCTTGAAAGCCTTATTTGTTTTTTAAACCAGTGTACTCTAGCAAAGGCTTTTGTGATGGAATCTGAGAAAAACTGTTCTCTAGATCACATGGAAGGCATACGGTCTGATAAATATGACGGATTTGTTGTTGATTACAGGAGTGTAGTTGTAGGGATGTGATGACAACTAAAGTTGTCAAAGGCTAGTTCAATGTTTGGGCTATAGTTAAAATAGATAGTTGTTTGTAAGTATGTGGACAAAGGAGGGGAACAAAACTAAGTGGACACTCGTTGACCTTTCCAGCTGTCCCTGATGACTACAAAAATCGTGGTGACCTTGAAAGTGACATTGGCACCAGGAAAGCCTGCCGCTTTGAGCGGTCGTTGCTTGGACCATGTTCTGGAATTGAGGATCGCGAGTTTGGGTTCAAGGAGGGAAAACCTTGCTTGATCATCAAGCTGAACAGAATTGTGAATTTCCGGCCAAGGGTAAGGAACTCTAGGCTCGTGTAAAATATGCTGTTGTAAATATTTACCATTTACAAAGTGAATATACAAAATTTACAGAGTGACTATGCATTATACACAAAGTAAAACTGTCATAATGGAAATATGCTGGCTACCCATTTCTTGAAGTTTTATGTCTCGTATGTACAGTATGTTTGAATTCCATTTCTTGGTTCTTGAGCACTTCCTGAAATGAGTAACGTTACCTTATTTATATGCTGGAAGTTATCTCTCATCTCTGATTGGTTCACAGCCTCCAACCTCCAATGAAACCATCCCAGAGTATGTTCAGCCTAAGGTCCAACCCAATGTCATCCCTATCCACTGCACCAATAAGGTATCGTGTTTTTAAAGAAAAGAGATCTGTATTACAGTGCCTTTCCACTTATGTTTATTAATGGTCACACACGCTGTAGCACATTTAATAAAGCTTAGTATTGAGGCACAACATTGTGGTGTGGCCATTATTCCAAGTTGTAGTATGGTAGACTGAAAAGGAAAATCATCCTGACAGCAATGTGATGTTAGTAAAGTTTTATACAACACATTTCATACAGATGATTCAATGTACCTTACCTTAACAAATGCAAAGAAAAGAAACGCATAATGCAGAGATAAAAAGAACATTCAAAATAATTTAACCAAATAAAAACTATGACATTTGGAGCAAGGACATATAAATTGCATATGTACCTTGTATGTTTGCAACCATTCAATTGTGTGTAGAAAGCCTACATATTGTCAAGTGCTGGCAAACCATTAGAGACCATCTTGAGGTCAATTTTTGGTACTGTGCACATGCTTTAAATGTGTGCATTCTTCCATAACCCTGTCTTGTCCTTTCAGAGGGAGGAAGATGCTGGTAAAATCGGTGAGGTCAAGTACTATGGCATTGGTGGCGGTTTCCCCCTGCAGTACTACCCATACTATGGCAAGACGCTGCACCCTCACTACCTGCAGCCTCTAGTGGCTGTCCAGTTTGTCAACATCACCATGAACGAGGAGCTGCGCGTCGAATGCAGAGTCTTTGGGGACAACATTAAGTATAGCGAGAAGGACCGTTATCAGGGACGCTTTGACATTAAAGTCCAAATCAACAATTTATGACCTCCACACTGACGCACAAACACACGCAATAGGCATTTCTTCTCTCTGACCTCCCTTCTTCACGTCTCCACCTCTAAACAAACTTAAGTCATTTAGGAGAAGGCAAAAAACATGAGATGATAATATGACATCAAAAGCAAAACTTAGTCTCAAACAAAAAAAAAAACAAAAACAAAACATTACCACATTTGGGACCTACACTTAACCTGTACGCTTTTCACTAGCTTTTCTGCTTCTGTCTAGAGTTAGATTGTAAAGCTTCAGGAGGATTAGCCGCAATAGCATAACAATATGTACTCTTCTATAAAGGTGAGTAGTCTTTGAGCCACACAACATATTCATTTATTCCTGTACATGAAACTTCCACTACTGATGTAGCGTTGTCCCTTTAAGTATAGCTGCTTTGTGTGGTTTTAATCAATTTTCTTTATCTTATTGGATTGTACAGTAGTTACATGTCGGTACGTTGGTTCTTTCAAAGCCATGTTGTAGTCTTTTTTTTTTTTTTTTATCTTGTGTGAGCAAGCTTTAGCAGTCTGAGATGTATATATCTATGTATGCTTGCTTACTTGAAGAATTGGGTATGCTACACTCTTAAGGTTTCTTAAGGTCTGCGTGTGTGTGTGTGCGCGTGCAAGTTGGTATGGCTGCACTCCCTGAAGATTTCTTTGTTCCTTTTGATCATTCCTGTTTTTTTTGGTCATTACTTTGTGTTCTGTCCTGAAGTATGGCTGTGGGAGATCGTTTTTTTTTTTTTTTTTACAACACTTAATTTTTACCATGGAATCGCTTTTACAAGGGAAACTGGGGGCATTATCATACTGTCATTGTTTTTTTTTTCTTTTTTTGATCACATATGATTTTATATTCTTGTAGTCTGTTACACTTTTGCCTTTTCTGGGGGTAATGGTGCTGACTTCTGTGCTTTAAAAGAAATTCTACTTTTGCTGGAAGCATCACAAGATGTGGTGTTACTTTGTAATGAATGTTTTTTTGCCATTTACATGGTGGGACAATTTTACATTTATCTTGTTTTACATTTTTGCTTCTGGTTTTATTCTGCAGAATAGTGTCATGTCTAATTCCAAAACCAAAGTCACTGTGGGAGAACCACGAAAGAGTTTTATCAGAAAGAGTGCAGTGCCCCCATCGTCAATGATACTTTTGTAATGTTGAGCGCTCATTGAATGTCCAACATCAGCCCAACATCAGAGGTCAAATGTGGAACTATCAAGCCCATTGAATAATTTATTTAATCCAGATAATCATTTAACACGAATAAAGTGGAGAAACTATGTCTTTGCTGTCTGTCATTTATTATCTCAGTACTTGAATGTGTGATTAAGCATTGCAAAGGGAAGGGAAGGGGTGAATGTTCTACCTACCAAATGATGAAAAGGTCAATCACTGGCAATGCCATTGGATTCAGGAATAAGAATGTCAATATATGGAGACTAAACTTTAATCTGTGTAAATATAACCTGCTGTCTGAGTAGTAACCATTCTATCATGTCTCTCAAAGCTGACCTCAGATGGTTATTTTAGTAATATTGTGTATTGGCGGTGTAAACCCTGAATTGGCAAACTTTGACTATCCAAAAAACAGTCTGTCTCTATATTTCCATTTTGCCCCGAAAATGCATTTAAAATGCATCATCATGTATGACCTTGCACACTCTGTGATTGGTAATTATTGGTAAAGTTATAAATTGATTAGGCTGAAAACAGGCAGGCTTTACATTTTACTTTAATGATTACAGTATTTTTTCACACAGAATAAGGTGACATCATTCTGTACCAGAAGAAAAGTGAGATAAATGGCTGGAATTTTAATAAGGTATTTCTGGGCAAATACGAGACGTGATGTCTGGTCCATGCAGTTGCTCCATATGGTGTTTGTATCTTGGGTTTTTGTAACTTTATATAAAATGTACACATACAAGATCTACACACTGTAACATGCTTCAGAAATGGAAAAAGCTAAAAACCATGGCTGGTCTGCAGGCACTAAAACCTCCATCAATGACTAATCCTGGATCAGCCTTGGCCAGGTCTACACCAGAGCCAACTACTATGTTAAAAAGCTGCGCTGGTAAAAGATCAGCCTTTCACAGGAGGAACTCATCTTACTCTGTGCACCCTTTACTGTTTCACTTAGGGCTTAAGGAAGGATACATGATCCCATTTGAGGTGGACATTGCTTGACACAGCCTGGAAAATGCGGAAATTCTGCCTGAATTTCTTCTATGTGCTTTCCTCTACACTAAACTGAGGGGATTTTATTAATGTATTTTATTAAGGTAATTAGGTGATCTACCTGACATTTACTTTCTGAAGGCGGGATGTCCACCTCTACACTCCATATTGATGTGTATGATACAGGGGTTACTTTTGACCACTGTAAATCTTAGGGACAGAATGTGTATGTGGGGCAAAGTATGTGACTCAGCTCTCAATAGTCAACATCTCAGTTGCACTAACCAGCATCTCTCTCTTTGTATCTCTTTCTCTCTCTCTGTCTCTCTCTCTCTTTCACACACACACACAAACACACACACAAGCTCTTATTTAGTAATCAAATCCAGTTGCAGTATTGTTTCATGATCGACTCTGTTGAGGATAAATCAGCTGCCTGAATTATGGTTGCTCTCCCAATGCCCACACATGAGACATCCAAGAGTAGGACTGAGTCATGTGTCCTTCAGAGGTTTCCGGTTTGTGTCCTCCTTGTTTGTTGTGATAATACTGTTTACAATCTCATGGTATACATCTGTACATTACGCATAGAGTATATCCCCCAAGACTCAATGATTTACCAGGACAAAATGTGCATGCAGTATGAAATGTCTAAATATGTACCAAAATAAGCAATAGTACATTTAAAAAAAATAATGATCCTGCTTTATAAACAAAACAACAAAATATGACAGAAAATCTTTTCAGTCATACCTTCCTAAAGGCATGCTGGGAAGACTAAGGACCTCTGAGAGATTTTGCGGGGAATGGTGGCAGAGTTAGGATGTGGTCATACCTCTGCTTTTCCTGCTCTGGTCCGTGCTTTTAAGCCGGAGTTGCACGTGTGCTCAGATAACATCTTCCTCCCAGGACATGGTGTGCTTCCGTACCTACCTTATAAAAAGAGGCATTCACCCAGGCTGATAGGCTATGCTCTGTGTGGAAACTCATCAAGTATGTCTCCTTTGTTTTTTTATTCTTTAATGACTCAATTTAATTTAGGGAAGGCCTGAGACTTCAAGGTCAGTTTCTGTCATCCTGAGTAGAGTACAGAACCACTTTGTTTTGACTTGCTCCTTGGGGAGGACTGAGAATGTAAAAGAGCTTTGGTTTGCTGTCACTAAACACAGTCATTGGGGACTGCATTGCCATGGGTATTATGTCAGAAGAAAAGGAGATTACTGAGAGAAAATGTCACAAGAACTACTTATTAGATAATCCACTGAAAAATAGTTATTACATTTAAGAATCTCTTTGCCTTATGATGCAGTTTGCCTGAAAGCGAGCCTTGTGCACATCCTTAATTACTTATTTGGCTGCCTGTCGACATGTTTGTGACGAATGCATCACTGTTTTAGCTCTCTGTGAAATAATTTAGCTTGGAACCATGGAATCTGCCTGCTTTGGGACACAGAAGCCACCAGAAAAAAAGCAATGGGAGTTGGGGGGAGGGTGTATGTGTGTGTGTGTTTGGTAGGGTGGTGTGGACTGTCTATGCCGACAATAGCAGTGACCTGCTGAGAGACGCAGAAAGAGGGAAAGAGGAGGCGGGCAGATGATGTGGTAATGGGAACAAGGGATAACAGGGTTACAGACAAAGCGGAGGAAATAGTCAGCTGATCCAGGATCAGTGGAATACGGTTTCATCGCTATTGGGGTTAGTGTTAGGTTAACTGGTGGACAGGCCCGAGAGCTGCACTTTAAAGTATACGTATAAGGCTCTTTTAATGTCAGGAAGGTTGTCTGGGTGCAAAAGGTCAAGTTTTTCCCTCAGTTTTCCCAGGACACACATTATAAATATGCCAATAAAATGTAGTGAGGTAATGCATCAATGTTCAACTGCATAGATTTATTTGATTTGGCCAGCTGATGGAGTTTTTTTATGCTGAAATGACTAAGAAATATGTTGAATGACATGCTGTGTAAGGTGATGGGAAAATGTAATAAGTACAGCAATTACATTGCGTTGTCATAATGTGGCTACTAAATTTCATGTCAGTACCATTCAGTCAAGGATAAGTAAGATTAATTCACTGCAAGACAAAAAAAGGTTTCTTAATAGATTCATGGTTATTAAGACATTTATACAAATGTAGTGGTTAAAGATTGGACAATATCAGCTAATAACTTTATACCTCTTATGGCAGCTCATAACCTGCCCCCAGAAAGATAGTAAGCTATTAAAGGTTAAACACATTTGTTGAGGAGAAGTGTATCCATGCCAACACCCAACCTGTCTGACCCAAAGGTAATAATTTTGATACAATTTTTGACAGGTGGAAAATCTATACTTCAAATATACAAACTGATCTTTGGCGACCAATCAAAACTACAAAGATTATAAAGCATCATTCTCTGTTCTAAAACAGAGACAAAGCTCTTCAACACTGACTATGACTATTGACTATGACTATGACACTGACTATTTGTTTTGTTGTAGGACAACACTGACCAAACAATTGACTAAAATCCTGTAATGTGAAGCCAGATGACTGCATACATGATGTAACTGCATCTGGCTTTGCTTATTTATTAGAGAGTTAGGGAAGGTGCTGGACTCTGTCTCTGTCTCTGTCTCTGTCTCTCTCTCTCTGTCTCTTTCTCTCTCTCTCATCCTCAATGGGATCTTTCACACTTAAGCTCCACGGGCACCATGGCAACAAGCCAGGCTGGCTGCAAACAGTGTGAAAAAGAGTGTATGGTTATGAGAGACAGAGAGAGCGAAAAAGAGAGGGAGACAGAGCGAGTGAGAGAGGGCAAGTGCATTTGTATTCCTGCAGCCTCCTGCTCAGGGTCCCCTATGATGTCCTACACACACACACACGCACACACACACACACACACACAGATGGTCAGCTACCTGAAAAGATTTGCTACTGTTGAGCTGGAGCAACTTACTGATGACATCACCGAATCCATTCGCAAACGGGGCTGGCACACATTCTGCACGTTGTGTGGAACGGGCAGTAATGATTATTGATGCAAGCCAACAAATGAGGTCATCTTAGTGCAAACTCAGTAACGCAACAGAGCCACATAGGATTTAAATAGGCTTTAGATATTCTTTTAAAGCGCTAAATGTATGTATTTATTTATCCTATATGTCTTTACTAATTGAGTTTAGAAAACAGTTTTCATGAGTTATATTTGTACAGAGTAAATTACTTTCCCTTCAGTAAACTAGCTTATTGTAATAAATATTGTACTTTCCTGTAAACTGTGAGGTTTGTGCATTGCTTGTGGTGAGTAATTAACTGTGGTCTAGCCATAGTCTAAACCAGTGTCCTCTAGAACCCAGACACAAACATAGACAGAGATTTAATTAAGACCAAGCTTAACTGGTACATTTGATAAAAACACATGAATGTAAAATAGACTTTTTGAATGAGAATTAAACTTACTAAAGTTTGAATCTTAAAGATTAAATATGTGATTAACGCTTTTACTGTGCCCTAATTATTTAGAAAAAGATGACACAAACCAGTTGCACACAGCTTCACAATAGGGATTCAACCCAGGGTGTGGGGTGGTGAGGGAGTGGGGGGGTTGACCATTCTTAGGGCCCAGCATTGACAGGTGAACGCTTGAGGACACAATTAAAGTTATTAATAATAAGGGAGTTAAAATTACTTTTTTTTCATAGGCACCAACATTTCTAGCAGCACTCCTGTTCCACAAATAGCTGACTCGTGCCCAAGGAACACATGCTATCTACCCAATGGTGGTGCTCTGGGTTGGCAGCAGGCCTGGGCTCCCTATAGTCAAAGCAGAACAGCCCACTTGGAAAACACTAGATTGGCACAAAGCAGCTGTCTGTCTGTCTGTTTGTTTGTGTTGCCTTTAGTGCCAGACATGGCTGAGGTGTGTGTCTGTGAGAGAGTCTTTGTGTGTGCATGTCTGTGTGTGTGTGTGTGTGTGTGTGTGTGTGTGTCTGTGTGTCTGTATGTGTTTGTGTGTGTACATTTCTAGTAGAATTTATCACTAGGTTGCAAATGATACTTGATTTTGCTTGATTAGTTTAAGTATAAGGTGAATGCTGAGAAACCAATGTCAGAAGTGTCTTTCCATGCAGTCCCCACTGCTCCACATTTAGCGTGTGCTGCCTGCAGCCATGTGCATTGATGCCGCCCCCTGAGCTTACGTAACACACACCTCAGTGGACTCATGGTCAAGATCCATCTCATTTGATGAGAAACAGATTGTTCTTGTGAAGGCAAATCTTTTCACAGGCACTGACATTTTTGTTTGTTCACAGCTAATTTGATATAGCACCTCTCTCTCCATCTCTCTCTCTCTATCACTTTGTCCTACATACAAACACTGCTTTCTTTAAATGTAGCTGGAGTCAGCATTAAAAGGAGGTCACAGGAATCCTGCAGAGAGGTGCTGTGATAACTTTGGCAATGTAGGTGTGCTCTTGTAAATCACAACAATAACAGATAAGCCTAAAACAGTTTCTTTGACATTGGTTAGGGCCAGGGCAAGGCGAGGCAAATGTACCACATGTATGTAGTCAGTGCATTTTACACACAAAGGTATTTTAATGTGCTTCACAAAAATAAAAGCAACAAATGGTAAATAATAAAAAGTAAAAGCACAAGCAAAACATACAATATATACAGTGCTGGCCAAAAGTATTGGCACCCCTGCAATTCTGTCAGATAATGCTTAATTTCTCCCAGAAAATGATTGCAATTACAAATGCATTGGTAGTAATATCTTCATTTATTTTGCTTGCAATGAAAAAAACACAAAAGAGAATAAAAAAGATTACATCAATTATCATTTTACACAAAGCTCCAAAAATGGGCCGGACAAAAGTATTGGCACCCTCAGCCTAATACTTGGTAGCACAACCTTTAGACAAAATAACTGCGAACAACCGCTTCCGGTATCCATCAATGAGTTTCTTACAATGCTCTGCTGGAATTTTAGACCATTCTTCTTTGGCAAACTGCTCCAGGACCCTGAGATTTGAAGGGTGCCTTCTCCAAACTGCCATTTTCAGATCTCTCCACAGGTGTTCTATGGGATTCAGGTCTGGACTCATTGCTGCCCACTTTAGAAGTCTCCAGTGCTTTCTCTCAAACCATTTTCTAGTGCTTTTTGAAGTGTGTTTTGGGTCATTGTCCTGCTGAAAGACCCATGACCTCTGAGGGAGACCCAGCTTTCTCACACTGGGCCCTACATTACGCTGCAAAATTTGTTGGTAGTCTTCAGACTTCATAATGCCATGCACACGGTCAAGCAGTCCAGTGCCAGAGGCAGCAAAGCAACCCCAAAACATCAGGGAACCTCCGCCATGTTTGACTGTGGGGACCGTGTTCTTTTCTTTGAAGGCCTCGTTTTTTTTCCTGTAAACTCTATGTTGATGCCTTTTCCCAAAAAGCTCTACTTTTGTCTCATCTAACCAGAGAACATTCTTCCAAAACGTTTTTGGCTTTCTCAGGTAAGTTTTGGCAAACTCCAGCCTGGCTTTTTTATGTCTTTGGGTCAGAAGTGGGGTCTTCCTGGGTATCCTACCATAGAGTCCCTTTTCATTCAGACGCCGACGGATAGTACGGGTTGACACTGTTGTACCCTCGGAGTGCAGGACAGCTTGAACTTTTTTGGATGTTAGTCGAGGTTCTTTATCCACCATCCGCACAATCTTTCGTTGAAATCTCTCATCAATTTTTCTTTTCCGTCCACATCTAGGGAGGTTAGCCACAGTGCCATGGGCTTTAAATTTATTGATGACACTGCGCACAGTAGACACAGGAACATTCAGGTCTTTGGAGATGGACTTGTAGCGTTGGGCTTGCCCATGCTTCCTCACAATTTTGCTTCTCAAGTCCTCAGACAGTTCTTTGGTCTTCTTTCTTTTCTCCATGCTCAATGCGGTACACACAAGGACACAGGACAGAGGTTGAGTCAACTTTAATCCATTTTAACTGGCTGCAAGTGTGATTTAGTTATTGCCACCACCTGTTATGTGCCACAGGTAAGTAGCAGGTGCTGTTAATTACACAAATTAGAGAAGCATCACATGATTTTTCAAAGGGTGCCAATACTTTTGTCCGGCCCATTTTTGGAGTTTTGTGTAAAATGATAATTGATTTAATGTTTTTTTAATTCTCTTTTGTGTTTTTTCATTGCAAGCAAAATAAATGAAGATATTACTACCAAAGCATTTGTAATCGCAATCATTTTCTGGGAGAAATTGATCATTATCTGACAGAATTGCAGGGGTGCCAATACTTTTGGCCAGCACTGTATATATATATATATATATATATATAAATAAAATGAAAAGATTAGAATTTATAACATCAACCCTGTTTGCTGAACATAGAAAATTTGATGTCTGCAGACTTCTGAATAGACTCCTTGGCCTTTCAAACAGAAGGGCTAGCCCACTTGCGCAGAGAATGGCATGTTTATGCCAAGGTCAAACGTCAACCTTAAAAGAATAGTGTTGCAACTTAACTGGACAAGAAAGAATGAAGTCACTTATATTGTGCTTTGCACTCGGGAATGTTCCTGTGCATGTTTATTTCACTCCAACAAGAAGTACAAGGGGATCAATGTTACCCCAGCAACCCCACATGCATGTTAAGGTGCACTGCCCCCTTACTCCACTCACACAGACACACACACAACATACATACATAAGGGCATAAGGGGAGAAGCCCCATCCCTGCCTCCATATGAGGGGTGGACTGCCCCCACTCTCGCGGATAGGCCGGGGGTTTATCATGCACCGTCTTGAGGCCTTCCCTAACTACAAATCCAAACAAGAAGGTATTTCCCTGACTCTAGATGGTCTTCAGGGGATAACGGCAGGCTCAGCTTCGTCTGCTTCCATTGAACATCCTCAGCATCTGGCGGATCCACGGAGGAGTCTGCTGGAGGAATGGGATCCGGCTGGTCGCTGCTCTGCTGCTCAGCACTTGGTACCCAGTCCTGTCTGGCTTGGGGAGATGTACTTCTGCATAGCAGGTGGTCGACATGCCTACACCACACATTCCCTGCTACTTCCACCCTGTAAGAGAGTGGCCCCGTCTTGTCGATCACTGTGCCTGGCAACCACTTTTCACGTCCAGAGAAGTCTTGGACCCACACAGCTGCCCTGTCTGCTGCACACGCCGAACAGCATCTACGCTGGAGACAGCCCAGTAGTGGCATGCGGAGTGAACCAGTATGTTGCTAGGAATCTTGCTAGCCTTGCCCTCAGTGTCCCTCCTGTCATCTTCTTTAACGATTTCTGTAGTGTCTGTACTGGCCTCTCTACCAGCCCATTAGAGGACAGGTGATAGGGGGCAGAGGTGAGGTGGCAAACCCCGTTCATCTCTTCAGAAACTCTTCAAATTCAGAGCTGGTGAAGACCGAGGCATTATCTGACACAACAGTGTGCGGGAGGCCATGTGTACTGAAAATGTCATGCAGATGGTCCACAGTAGCTGTTGAAGTAGCGGATTTCAATGGAAACACTTTGAATGAGCGTTGACCAGTACCAGGAACATTTCCCCTAAGAAGGGGCCAGCATAGTCGATATGTAGGCATGTCCAAGGCTTGCCTGGCCACACCTATGGACACACAGGTGCTGCAGGAGGGGCATTCCTGATTTGCTGGCAAGCTATGGTCTTCACATGGACCTTCACTAGGTCTTCCAGGGCCGCATCCAACCAGGCCACCACATGTAAGCCTGCGTTACAGCTTTCATTCTCAATGCCCCAGGGTGAACCTCGTGCAGCTACTCCATTAGGGCTTGCCGCCCACGTGGAGGAATTATGACACAAAGCCCCCATAAAAAAACCCATCCTTAACAGTGAGCTCATCACGCCTCTTGAAATATGGCAGAATATCACTTGTCAGAGGCCAGCCCTCGTATATATACTCGTGCCAATCCTTTAGCTGTCTGCTTGTGATAAGTACTGTCTGAAGTTGCTGCATCAGACACATCACCTCAGGGGGAGTGGGGTGGTCTGGTGCAGTGGGAGGCAATGGCAGCCTACTCAGTGTGTGCCAGTGGCCACGGTTTGTAAACCAGGGTTAATTGGTACTGCATCAGAAGGAAAGCTGTGCTGAGGCCGTGGACTGTATATTCTTCAGCTCCCCCTGCAACCTAAGAAGAGGCTTGTGATCTGTTTGAATTGTACATTTATACACGCAGACAAACTGGTGGAATTTCTCGGTCATGGCCAAAGCCTTCTTTTCTACTTGGGCGTACTTCCTTTCAGCTGGTGCGAGGGCTCGTGAAGCAAAACACACTGCATACTCAATTCCATCTTGGTGCTTATGAGAGAGCATTGTGCCCAGACCAGATAGTGAAGCATCAGCAGCAATCACTGTGTGACTGAGTCATTATGAGCCAGCAGTGCCTCTGATGTCAGCATGGCCTTTGATTTGTTGAATGCTTTGTCATGAACAGCAATCTACTTCCACTTTGCTCCCAGCGTGCAGAGAGGTGGTCTCACCCGGGGCGTAAAACACTATAGAACCGCCACTGCTTCCCAACCACCACAAGTGCATACAGATGATAGGATTTCCCTTTATAAGACGCTGTCACTTGAGTAGCCCCCTTCAAACGGATATGCTGGGCCATGTAAGACTTGAGAGAAATGTTACATGGTTCTAAAATCAACAACGGTGTGTGGGCGCGCAGGCGTGAAAATGTCCTTTCCGTCATGACAGTGCGGGAGGCCTCAGTGTCCACCTCAAAGCATGTCTGACTGCTGTTGATGTTTAAATCAATGACCATTCGGCTGGGTGCTTTCTCTGTTACGGCAAGGACATATGCAATGTCTGCTTCCACGCTGTCGGCCTGTTGGTCCAACTGCTCTGAACATCTCTCAATCTCTTCCAACGTGCCTGCAAGGTCACAGCGCGTAACCTGATGTTTAAAACAAGCAACAAGTGAGTTCACATATTTTTTACAGTTGCGTGTGCATAACTGAAACTTGAACCTTTCCACTATGACATTACTTTTTGGATCGTAGTGGTCCTGCAGCTTGGCTACTAAATCATCACAAGACATGTCCACGGGCGTAGAGGGTGCAGTTAAGTCCCACAGCACTCCATAAACAAGTGGCCCACACACCGTTAAGAGTATAGCCCTCTTCCTATCATCGACTGAAATGCCATTAGCAACGAAATAAAAGTTCAGTCTTTCTGCATACTTGCTCCATTGCTCCATGTTAAAGATGAAAGCATCAATTTTCCCAAATGTCGCCATGTCAATTGTCCGCCCCAGTCCTGTGAATGTCATGGCCAGACATAGCAGTCAATCCAGGTAAGGCAGGGGCACCAAAGAAGGAAGGAAGAACAAAGTCACTTATATTGTGCTTTGCATTTGGGAACGTTCCTGTGCATGTTTATTTCACTCCCCCGAAAAGTACAAGGGAGTCAATGTTACATTAGCAACCACACATGCGTGTTAAGGTGCGCTGCATCCTCACTCCACTCACAGAGACACACGCACAATATACATACATAAGGGGAGAAGCTACGAATAATTCCCAGTTACAACAAAGTGGCCATAGAATGAGTCAATGAGTTGCATTACATGCTAGGGCCATGAACCTATATTTGGATGACAGCGAAATACTTTGCGAAGGCAATGTTACATCAGAGACTAGACATACAACCCTGTTTTCAGAACACAGGGAATTTCTTGTGCATAGAATAGAATCTTCTGCTTTTTACAGTCATGCTGGATCCTCAAACATTCTACATACCCCCTTTTTTCCTTCCTTTTATCTGCTTTGGCCTGTGGCTGTTGAATGGGGCTGCCCACTTGCACAGTGAGTTGCCAGTCACTCCAGGGTCAAAGGTGAACTTGAACAGAACAGTAACCCAATAGTGCAAGTCAGTGAGTCACTGAGTCACACGACTGTGGCCAAGAAGATGGGGGAAGAGCTTATTGGCAGAGGCAGAGGGTTGGGCAAGACTAAGATGAAATTGAATTCCAAATCTTCCTATTCCCCTTTAGAATTTGAGCCATATTTCAGATACAAAAGTTATTTGCTTGCAAAAGCCTGCTCCACAATCTAAAAATCCCCTCTCTTTAGCCAATTGTGGCCATCATGTGTAGTGTTTCATTTTCAAGACAAGAATAGAGTAGTGGCAGGGAAAATACTTGGCTTGGCTTGACCCCTTGACAACCTTTACTGGGTACATTAATTGCAAGGGAATGAAACAAAAAGCTTTCAGTAAAATGTGTAAGGATTATTATTAAGTGACAATTTCAAATATATTTTCTAATGGCTAGTACAGTGGAATATGTCATATTCCATTAATTATATTGAAAACTAGTATTTATGACAGAAGAACAACAATCGCTGGGTTACATTTTGCCAAACAATGGCAACCATGATTTCCATTCTAAAGTGGAGCGGCCACACTTTGACCAACATTGGTCCTGTCTTCCCATGCTTAACTTGTATTCTCCAAAGGTTGCGCTGCATATGAAACTGGTGCAATTGTTTTGAGATGTCCGCTACAAACATCCGCTATTGTTTTCTGCTGACAAGAAAACATGGGATTACCACAGAACAGGTGGGCGGTACCTATGCTGACTGACGACTAAGGTGACATTAAAGTGCGGTTTGGATTCTGGCCTGTATTTATAAGAACAAGCAAAGATTTAAATTAAGTTAAAATCTTATTACGAGCACAAAGCAACTTTGACAACAGACTCATTAAAATGAAAATCAAGTAAGCCATCAAAGATACTATAGTTGAGGAAATAACTAATTATATGAATATGGTTCAAATGAGCCAGCAGTGCCTCTGATGTCAGCATGGCCTTTGATTTGTTGAATGCTTTGTCATGAACAGCAATCTACTTCCACTTTGCTCCCAGCGTGCAGAGAGGTGGTCTCCCCCGGGGCGTAAAACACTATAGAACCGCCACTGCTTCCCAACCACCACAAGTGCATACAGATGATAGGATTTCCCTTTATAAGACGCTGTCACTTGAGTAGCCCCCTTCAAACGGATATGCTGGGCCATGTAAGACTTGAGAGAAATGTTACATGGTTCTAAAATCAACAACGGTGTGTGGGCGCGCAGGCGTGAAAATGTCCTTTCCGTCATGACAGTGCGGGAGGCCTCAGTGTCCACCTCAAAGCATGTCTGACTGCTGTTGATGTTTAAATCAATGACCATTCGGCTGGGTGCTTTCTCTGTTACGGCAAGGACATATGCAATGTCTGCTTCCACGCTGTCGGCCTGTTGGTCCAACTGCTCTGAACATCTCTCAATCTCTTCCAACGTGCCTGCAAGGTCACAGCGCGTAACCTGATGTTTAAAACAAGCAACAAGTGAGTTCACATATTTTTTACAGTTGCGTGTGCATAACTGAAACTTGAACCTTTCCACTATGACATTACTTTTTGGATCGTAGTGGTCCTGCAGCTTGGCTACTAAATCATCACAAGACATGTCCACGGGCGTAGAGGGTGCAGTTAAGTCCCACAGCACTCCATAAACAAGTGGCCCACACACCGTTAAGAGTATAGCCCTCTTCCTATCATTGACTGAAATGCCATTAGCAACGAAATAAAAGTTCAGTCTTTCTGCATACTTGCTCCATTGCTCCATGTTAAAGATGAAAGCATCAATTTTCCCAAATGTCGCCATGTCAATTGTCCGCCCCAGTCCTGTGAATGTCATGGCCAGACATAGCAGTCAATCCAGGTAAGGCAGGGGCACCAAAGAAGGAAGGAAGAACAAAGTCACTTATATTGTGCTTTGCATTTGGGAACGTTCCTGTGCATGTTTATTTCACTCCCCCGAAAAGTACAAGGGAGTCAATGTTACATTAGCAACCACACATGCGTGTTAAGGTGCGCTGCACCCTCACTCCACTCACAGAGACACACGCACAATATACATACATAAGGGGAGAAGCTACGAATAATTCCCAGTTACAACAAAGTGGCCATAGAATGAGTCAATGAGTTGCATTACATGCTAGGGCCATGAACCTATATTTGGATGACAGCGAAATACTTTGCGAAGGCAACGTTACATCAGAGACTAGACATACAACCCTGTTTTCAGAACACAGGGAATTTCTTGTGCATAGAATAGAATCTTCTGCTTTTTACAGTCATGCTGGATCCTCAAACATTCTACATACCCCCTTTTTTCCTTCCTTTTATCTGCTTTGGCCTGTGGCTGTTGAATGGGGCTGCCCACTTGCACAGTGAGTTGCCTGTTCACTCCAGGGTCAAAGGTGAACTTGAACAGAACAGTAACCCAATAGTGCAAGTCAGTGAGTCACTGAGTCACACGACTGTGGCCAAGAAGATGGGGGAAGAGCTTATGGTTCTCCAGTGTGAGAGCAGGGCAGGGTTCCTCAGCCTGACTTAAAACTGCCATGCTGCTTTGGACAGTGGAGAGCACCTCCAATCAATCCATCACAGGCCAGACTGTTAGTTTGATTTTGTTTTTTTTTTCTCACAAAATACATGTACTTTCTGTTAAGCAGAGATTCTACTCAGACATAGGAACGACGTACACACCCCAAGTCACAATCGCTTACGTTTTAGTTCATAAAGTACATTTCTGTAGTGAATCTGTAGTGAGAGTGAGTCATTTGCATGCACTGGGAGTAATAATGTTGAAGAAAATCCAAGCAGTGACTGTTAAACAGTGAAAGTGGGGGAAGGAGATGGAGGGAAAACCATAGCGTATATAAGGTCCCACAATAAGTCTTAACTAAATGTCAGCTGTGAAAGCAGACTGTGTAGAGATCTCATCACATTTACTGTATTTACTTTACTCATCTCTTGAGCTCTACAAGTTTTTGTTTGTGTGCATGGAGTTAATATCTAGATGATGATAGTTGATGAGTTGGTGAACTATTTCAGTCAGACACTTGGGTGGAGGCAGAGGGTTGGGCAAGACTAAGATGAAATTGAATTCCAAATCTTCCTATTCCCCTTTAGAATTTGAGCCATATTTCAGATACAAAAGTTATTTGCTTGCAAAAGCCTGCTCCACAATCTAAAAATCCCCTCTCTTTAGCCAATTGTGGCCATCATGTGTAGTGTTTCATTTTCAAGACAAGAATAGAGTAGTGGCAGGGAAAATACTTGGCTTGGCTTGACCCCTTGACAACCTTTACTGGGTACATTAATTGCAAGGGAATGAAACAAAAAGCTTTCAGTAAAATGTGTAAGGATTATTATTAAGTGACAATTTCAAATATATTTTCTAATGGCTAGTACAGTGGAATATGTCATATTCCATTAATTATATTGAAAACTAGTATTTATGACAGAAGAACAACAATCGCTGGGTTACATTTTGCCAAACAATGGCAACCATGATTTCCATTCTAAAGTGGAGCGGCCACACTTTGACCAACATTGGTCCTGTCTTCCCATGCTTAACTTGTATTCTCCAAAGGTTGCGCTGCATATGAAACTGGTGCAATTGTTTTGAGATGTCCGCTACAAACATCCGCTATTGTTTTCTGCTGACAAGAAAACATGGGATTACCACAGAACAGGTGGGCGGTACCTATGCTGACTGACGACTAAGGTGACATTAAAGTGCGGTTTGGATTCTGGCCTGTATTTATAAGAACAAGCAAAGATTTAAATTAAGTTAAAATCTTATTACGAGCACAAAGCAACTTTGACAACAGACTCATTAAAATGAAAATCAAGTAAGCCATCAAAGATACTATAGTTGAGGAAATAACTAATTATATGAATATGGTTCAAATGATGTAAAAACCTAATTTACGTACAAATTGTATAAAAAAAGCTCTTGTTCAAATTGAACCCTTAACAATGAACCAACAAAGTTAAAAAAAAAGGTCTACATTGTGCATCTCATGTAAAGGTTATTACATCCTTAGAATAGATTACACCACCACAGAGACCAGATAAAGGTTTATACACAGCTATCTATAACTCTCCCAGCTGTCTGACCGGGTGCAGACTGACTCAACAGTAAGTCAATATCAGGCAGACAGACAGAGATCCTTTCCACACACACACACTTATAAAAGCACTTTTGTCTGGCTGGCTTTTAAGGTTATTCTTAGTCATCTTACTTTTGCTGAGCACTTGGCTGCTAAACGTACAGCAAAAAGTGAAGTATTTGTGTTACCTATTGAAATGATGTGGATGGCTCAGAAAGAGAGTTTTACAAATGAATGAATGTATTTGCTATTTATTATCTGTTTATTATATATTTTGTTTTTAAATGGAACTCGGTTCTTGAGTGCACTGAATTTCATTGTATGCAATGGCAATAAAGAATCTAAAGTCTAAAGTCTAAAGTCTAAAAGGAAGCTGTAACTTCTCAGATACTCTGGTTAAAATTTAGAAGCACATTGGCAGGTGTACTAACATGTTAGCACCTTTAAGGGCAGTGTGCCACTGTAAATTGTCATGGTAGAAAAAGGTACGAGTAAAACTACACTGGTAAGAGAAGGCCTGCCACTGTCACTGCCTATAACTTTGATGAGCCAAGCAAAAAAGAACAAAACTTCTTGCTTTATGGACAAACCACTTAAATGAAAGGTTGACCAAAAATTGTTTGATTTATTAAAACTACACTCTGCCTGTCCCAGAAATATGAAATGGTAAAATGCATGCATAAGAACCTTCTAGAAACAGTGGAAGCAGTATGCTGAGCAACAGTTTGAATGTGTGAATAATATTAGAGTAAACATTTACTTTCATTTCCTTATCTCTTCATTTAATGATACATTGTTTTCTCCTCTGTCTTCTGACACCATCCTTCCATTTAAATGCACCCATGACAGAATGCTTCCTTTTGTTTGCAGGTGCAGCAAATTACAGATTAGAGTGTCATAGAACAGTCAGAGGGCTTAGCGCAATTAGTATGACATGAAAAGTCATGGCATGTACTTCATGCATACTGGCCCTGTAGCATTCATCTATGTTCTCGACATAAAGGTGTGTTATCGTTTGTCTCTGAATATTATTTAGCAGAAGAGGCTACATGATTCCCACACAGAATTACATCTGTAGAGTAATGTACAGTGGTAATGTAGATTGCTCACCTTGTTTACATGGTGGATTGTTCACTTGATAAGGTTGTGACAAACCTTTAACCTTTTAATGTGAGATCATACATAATTTATTATGAGCATTCAGGTAGTCATGAATGCCAGTGTAATGGAAGCAAAGTCTTCCTGTGAGCCACACTGTGACACACAAGGGGCTCTATTTTCACGATCATAAGCGCGTTGTCTAAAGTCTGTCGCGCAAGTTGCTTTGGGGGCGTTCCCGACACAATTTGGTATTTTCACGGCGGAAAAAGCGAACATTGCGCCAGGCGCATCGTTCAAAAGGGTTGGGTTAAGTTACTTCATTAGTCATGGGTGTGTTTTGGGCGTAACATACAATTAACCAATGAGAATTTATACTCTCATTCCCTTTAAGAGCCAGCGGGCGCATTGTCCATAGCCTGTTGCTATTACCATGGCGGATTTACCCGGACGGGAGGAGCTTTTCGGTGGAGGAGACCGATCTGCTCGTGCGTGAAGTAAAAGCACGTGAGTAGTTAATATTCGGGGATGGAAAGAATCCCCCCAAACCTCCGCGGGTCATAGAAGTATGGGAGGAAATATCTTCAATAATTGTGTCCTCCTTTGGCAAGAAGAGAACTTTCAAACAGTGCCCAAAGCGGCAACGTTAGAAGACGTGAAACAAAAGCTTTAAACTCAAAGGAAACATCAAAAATAAAAGGTGGAGGTCCATTAAACCATTAGTCCACTAGTTTTCTTTTTGATGATTAGTCCATTTCATTTCTTACAACTTGCCACGCTGTTTATTAAATAAACTGCAGAGCATTGCAATCGCTGTTTATTTAAAAGACAAAAGAAACTGCAGAACATTGCTATAAACTGCAAAACATTGCTATACTCTTATTATTTGTGCCTGTTTGCTTATTAAAATATAAAAATATAAAAATACATGGCTATACAGGCTATACACGTTGCAACTTTTCTGCCCGTTCAGCTCGCCTCTCTGGGGCAGCAGGTACATCGGGGTTCAACGCGCTGTGCGCCGAAAGCGGTACAATAACGTTAGAAGACGGGAAACAAAGCCTTAAACTCAAAGGAAACATCAAAAATAAACGGAAGGTATAGGTCCATCAAACCATTAGTCCACTAGTTTTCTTTTTGATGATTTGTCCATATTATTTCTTACAACTTGCCACGCTGTTTATTTAAAACGACAAAAGAAATCGTAAATAAACTGCAGAACATTGCAATCGCTGTTTATTTAAAACGACAAAAGAAATTGTAAATAAACTGCAGAACATTGCTATAAACTGCACAACATTGCTATATTCTCATTATGTGTGCATGTTTGCTTACTAAAACATACAAATACATAGCTATACATGTTGCAACTTTTCTGCCAGTTCAGCTGGCCTCTCTGGCGCAGCAGCAGGTACATCGGGGTTCAAAGCGTGCGCCTCTAAAATAGCTTTCAACAATGCGCCAGTGACGAAAAAGCACCTTTTCATTAATCAAAAGCGCAAAATGGTTTATACGTCTTCATAATAGCATCTGGTGCGCTTTGCGCCAGACCACACCTCTTCTTTTCGCAGACCCGCCCGTCACGGCGCAATGTCATCTGCTATCTAGACAACGTGATTTTTTGCCTGAAAAAATGAACGTTGCGCTGGCACAGAATAGCAATGACAGCATGCGCATGTCGCGAATGCACAATGCGCCGCGGCAAAATAGGGCCCATGGAGTGCTTTGCTTGTTTTAAAAAACACTTCAGAGAGGGACCAAGCTTCACCAATGTGAACCACAATGCCTCCTCTTACTTTGCCATACATAAGCAGACACAACTTTGTAGCCATTGGAAATTGACAAATCCTGGCATAATTTAAACATTAACAGTACAAAGATTGCAACACTTTTGTCTGTTGTCTAATGCACAGAAAGCCAGACATGCTGAGCAGGCATCTATGCTATTTTTAGTTCTCTTCCAGGAAGCTCTCCAGCTTATATGATACTGTAATGATACTCGGAATAGCATCAGGTATTTGTGGGTTAAACAGCTATGTGTCCTTTGTATATGCAGTTTGACCTCCCAGTGACTTATAATTTCTCGATTCATCTTTCTTTACTTCTCTCTCTCTCATTCTCTCTCTCTCTCTCTCTCTCTCTCTCTCTGTTTTTCAAACACACACACACACACACACATGCACGCACGCACACACATACACAGAGTGTGCTAAGTGTGAGCTCACTCAGTCATCACACCGTCATCACATGGTTCTCACCATTGTGTCATCCCTCTCCATGTCACTCCGTTGGTAGGACACAGTTGTTGGTGCTGCTACCTGCCAACAGATGTTTCCTATTCGTGTTGCACTGCTAATCAGTGGCACCTGGGCTTCTTCTGAGGAAGGTGAGGACATTATCAGCCACATACATGTCTACACCACTGCTGCCACCCCAAGCACCAGTTCTGGACTGGAAGATGTCAACACCTGCTTTTCCCCACTTGAACACTGTCAAAACATCCCTGAATACATACACACATACTGAACTTGCTTCAAGATATGACATGAGGTCAATTGTAACATATTTTAAATATGCACTGATTGGAGTATATTGTTTGTGAATTTGTATTTACTTTAAGGTTAAGAATATGTGGTGAAGTGGAGGACAAATGTGTGGAGCTGTTTACATATCTTTCAAAAGTGACAGATGAAATGAGAATGAAATGTTTACTTTATGATCATAAATGTTACGGATATGCTGTTTACTGTTGTGCGTTTACCCAACTTTTTCTTTTATACCAATGTAGCACTATTAATTCTGCAATAAATAACTAACTTGACATAAGATCTAAAAAGCTATCAGTCTTAGGGAACATTAACAGTATAGTGATGGACAGCAGATAACATCTGATCAGATGTAACATTTTATTAGAAGGTGCACATAAGAGTGACACAAGCATGTTATAAATGTGACATGACACATATCATAAACATTAATGGCACTTTATTCATGTTTATGACTTCAGTGTCATTTGGTTTTTGTAATGTCAACATGATATTTCTTGGGATGCAGACATTGCACAAAATAAATGACTTAGGAACAACAGTAATAAACAGAAATGAAGTGTCATTAATGTTCATGATACTTGCCATATCATGTTTTTAAAGGCTCATGTCACTCTAATGTAGACACTTTCAAATAAAGTGCTACCAGGGATATTACAGTTTTTGCCAATCACTTTGACACTTGTCTCAATGCAATATCCACTTTTTAAAATCTCTTTAACACTTTGTGTCGTACCAACATACATCTAAGCACATCAGTTAACATTTGCTGCAAAATGCACTACAGCTACCAAAACTCTTCACACCTCACCCAAAACTAGTTTTGCTGTTGTAACTAGAACACATGCTGTCAGTCAGCAAGACTGCAATGGCACTTAAAGAACTATAAGCTAAAAAACACAAACAATTTGAAACAAATCACTTAAAATCTAGCCTTTGTCCTACAGTGTGGCACATTACTGATATATAATGTAAAAATGCACTGTATCAAACATTCTAAGTGACATTTGTATGTAGCTATGCACCTTTGTCAATAAATGAATAGAGTATAGGCCTATACAATGTACAAATGAATGATGTTTTGTACCTGGATAAAGTACCATATGTATCAGAAAATGTTGATGATAATCACAAAAAAAATATTTTCCAGTGGTTTTTCTATATTTTGTAATTTGTCAGGATTCTTTAACTGTAACATATGTTTCAGAACTGAAAATAAGTTGTGTCAATCAAATATGCACAGTCATAGAAACAGAAAACAGATGACTCCAGAAACACACCAGGATGAACTGTAATGTGTTACATTCACCCTGTGCTTACATATAATCACATTGCGTTCCACTGCAGGAAAGGTCAACACCCATTACCTGCATCATGTGTATGTAAATATTAGCCTGGTACAGCCCATACTGCCTGTGATGCTGAATTGAATTTCGCATTCAAGTCAGTCTGGCCAACCTGCCTATTCTTAGCTGTTCCTTTGCCTGAAAAATCTGGTACCAACAAAATACAAAAACTATGCATCCAGAATCAGTGGTTTGATTGGTTGTAGGTCTGCCCAGTAGTGCACAGAGGAATTTGAAAGATGCCCGTTTATCCCGACTCTATGGTGGCTCTATATCCTCTTCTATGGTGGTCCATAGAAGTTGTTTGTGGCCCTACTTATAGTAAGGCTGATCTATGGTACTGCTGCATTTTGGATAAACCATGACTTGGCTTACAGTACATACTGGTAATGGAATACACAGCAACTGCAATATCAACTTTCTACATGATAATATTTTGCCCATAAACATGCACATGTAACCTCTTCGTAGGCCCATACCTGTTACACTAACAACCTATAAAATGAAACAATATTATAAAGAAACAGACAAGTAGCCTAAGTGTAAAAGTGCTAATTACTAATAATTATTTGGCTAAAAAATGATTATGTGTCAAGTACATTATTATTTGTGTGAATAAATGTGTTTTGTTAGATTGTCTTCCATATCCTTTAGATTTTGACCCTAAAGTTAGCCATTTTAATAAGAGTATCCAATGTCTGCAAAATAGGCTGTAGTTGTACACTGTAAAACCGGATTGTCAATACAACTCAAAACTTTTGATGTAACTGATTACATCAATAGTTTTGAGTACATTAACTATATATTTTAATTAAAGTTAACTTTAAAAGTTTAAGTACAAATTCATGCATTTAAATTTTTAAAGTTAACTTTAATTAAAATATATAGTTAATGTACTCAAAACTATTGACCTAATCAATTACATCAAAAGTTTTGAGTTGTATTGACTTATCCGGTAGAATCATTAGTAGAAGTACTAATGAATTTTGGTTGGAGTGGTGATCGAATGCAATTGTGGTAAAGCAACGCGAAGGACAACACTGTTTGGCCTCCATAGTCTATGATTGGTGCAAAAGTGTTAAGAGTTTTGAAAATGTAGCCATGGTATTGAGACGTGTGAAAATGATTGGTAAAATCTGTAATGCCCCTATGAGATGTTATGCTGTAAACTAAGCATCACACTGCTGCCTAAATGTGTTGTGTTTCTGCAGATATTTAACACGTTAAGTAAACCTACCTGTCTGGCATTTTCAGGGCCCACACACACGCGTTCATAAACCTACTCACAGACACAGACACACAGACACACACACCAATAACACTGCTGAGAGCTCTGTTTTCAGGAACCTCCCCCACAGGTCAGCTGAAGTATCAGTACAGCAGGAGCCCCTGTGCTCTTAGAAAGCCCCTCCAGTGATGTCCACTCCATACCTATACCCCCCCACATCGTTACATAAATCTTTCTGTTGGGAGGCTACGGGTGACTCAACACATTGAAGTAGAGAGGTGCTACAGTTCCAGAGAATAAACAGCGCTTCATGAGTTATCTAATTTGTTTTAAAAACACAGCTCGGCCGTGGACTGTCTGAGGGTATTTTAGTGGGTCTAATTCTGTTGACCTAACACTGTGACGCCAATGTGTTATCAGCAGGCCGGGAGCATATAGAGAGTCTAACTCTCTCTCTCTCTCTCTCTCTCTGACTAATTTGTGTATAATTGTGGGTCTCTTAAAACACAAAGAACTGTTAAATTAACACTGTGCCTTCTGTCTCAGCAAGGGAATCACATGTGCTCAAGGTGGTGGCACTGACAAACTTTGCAACTTTGTCATCAGAGGTGCTGGCAGACTCCATCTGAAGACACAGACCAAAGTCCCAGCAAGGACGCAGGAACAGGCCATGTCCTGCTGGTGAGTCTCTCCGAGAGTTGACAAGCGGCCATAAAGACAAGGTAGAAAGACATCAGTTACACTTTATTTTACAGTCCCTGTTACAGTGTTTCTACGTCAAGGACAGTGTAGCAAAGTTTGTAGCAATATGTAATATTATGTACTTACACTGTTCTATAGGGTTACAGTAGAGTTAGGATTAGGATTGGTGTTAGATATGTACAGTGTAAGTACAAAATATTAGATGTTACATTTGAATGCACTGTAAAAGGGACTTCAAAAATAAAGTGCTACATTCCCGTCTGCTGGAGTCAGGCCCGTTTCAAGGTATTTGGGGGCCCAAGGCAAAGGCTCCTTTGGGGGCCCCCCTTCCCTACACCACAAATCCCCCCCGACACCCATTATATCTCCACCCGCTTTATACCAGTCTACCCACTGAAGAACAGAGGAACATTGAAGACGTATTGCCGCCACTCTGCTGGGCATCTTTACTTAAATATAAATTCTTAATATTACAAAAACAAACTTGTGCAAAAGTTATAAAATGGAACAATAATAAAAAAGACAAAATATTAAATATACAAATAACACTAATAAAAAACAATATTACATATGCAGATCACACCAAATACTATTCATTTCTAAGTACTGAAACTGAACACACTAATGTAGTTAAATGAAATACTTTTCAGATAGAGTTAACCTGCGATTGACATTCAAAGTTATAATGCATGGGCTACTCCTTCCATGGCTACTGTTCTAATCATGCCTTAGGATAGGCTAGGTAACATGCCAGGCACCATGTCAACAGAAACGGCCAAGATTTTAAAAAAGGACACAACATTTTCAATGCTCTTCTTAGCAGTGTGTTTGATTGGGTTAAACTTAGCACAACTTGCTTGCCCAAAGTTCGGTTTGATTGACTGAATTACTGCCTACATCAATATCCAATCCAACCAAAGTAATTAACTTATAAGGCAGTTGAGTGTTTCAGACATCAGAACAACTTGTTGTGACACACGACACGTTAATAGATGTAGGCAAATGCAATGCCGTCGCTGAAAACTAAGATGGTCACCGTGATCCTCTGCCTGTTGACATTTCGATGAACACAAGAAAAGTAAATCTGGGAGAATTTGGCCATCTCTGGCCTATTAGACAAGCATATATTACAGTTTATTATAGCCAGTCCGCAACGTGTCTTGCATGAAAAATACATTTAGGCTACACTAACTACTGTTGTAGCACTGTAAACACAGCTATCCGTTAGGTGGCTAGGCTAGCTGTCATGTTTTCTTCTTTCTCCAGCCGCTATGACCCTTGTAAATTGCACATTATACCCTTGCTGGCACAAATGTTCATGATTGATTACACTTACCAGTGTCTTGTTTTTTCTTTTCATAATCTTCCTTTCTCTTCTTCCTCTTCTGGCTCCCTGATGCATAAGTTCGCTTCATTGTTAACTTTGTTCAAATATCAGCGCGACTTCGCCGATGTCTAACTGGAGGGGGGCCTTTCGAGGGGTATTTCGACTACCCCGAAATTGCCCTTTTCGGCCATACAGTGGCATTGTAGAGCACAAGTATCCACTTGCCTTGGTTGATGGCAATAGAGGGGGCCCCTCCAAGGGGTATTTTGACTACACTGTCAATGCGCTTTTTGGCCACTGTATTAAGGGAGGCGCCGCGGCCGCCCTCACAAAGTTGTCATTGCTGTTGTAGGCATAACCTGTCGTACGTAGGGGGCCCCCCTGAAGTCGGGGGCCCCAGGCAATTGCCTAGTTTGCGTGCTTGGTTGCGACGGGTATGGCTGGAGTTTATACTGCATGTCTGTGTATAGCAAAACTACTCTGACGTTGGGTACACCCCTATTTTGTCAGGCAAATTGGCTGACCTGTTGAGAGCAGTGTTACCAACAGGAAATAAGGGAAGTCAGTTTCACAAATTTAATTGAACAGCAAACTCACTCCAACCTTCCTGAAATGACTGGTTTAAAGGGCCTCATTACATTCATCCCACTGTCTGAAAGCTTTCTAATCTTTTCTATTTAAAATTATTTTAAGTTTTTTATATGCTAGTGTGAAAATAATAGCAGGTCTAAGTCCCTCTGTTCCACTGCAGAGAGGGCACAAGTCACAGAATGATTCATAAGCTCAGTTTCTCCTCTCCCTCCTCATGCTTCCTGTTCACTTGATATGCCTCTGCTTGGATCAGCAATCATTTTGATGACATTTCGCACCAGGCAAAAACACACCATGCTGAGAACGGCATTTGTCTTATCACAGTTGATGGGGAGGAGATACAAATGCTTGTCTTTTGGCTCAGCAAGCCTAACGTTTGTTGAAAAGGGGGGGAAGAGAAGAGACGTGCGGTAACATGAAGGTTTCCTGTGTGATGCTGCTGGTCATGAAGTGCTTCCTGAGCTGTCATGTCGTTGGGACATTTCACAGGAGCAGGCCCCTGACAGGGGGAATGTCATGGAGGGTCTGTGTATGCCAGCACACATGTGCATACATAAACACACTTCTTCTCTCGCAATCTCACGTTTAAATGTGCCTTAATTTTTCTCTCTCTGCCACACACAGAGAATGTCCTCCATCTCTGTAATACACAAAAGTGCCTCAAATTACCACCATTACCATACATATGCATGCTCTCTCATGCTGAAATGTGCTTCAAATGTCTCGCACGATGACAAACAGTCTCAACAAAGACACACAATCAAACATAAAACAATTGCTGCCTAATAAGAGCTGAAAAATAATCACTTTACTTGAATGCAACACAAACATATATATTTTTAAGTCTCGTCTGATTTTTTTTTCCCAAAAAAGAAGCTGTCTGAATTATTCTGAATTTAAGGGTCTGGGAGTTTTCACTCTCACGTTGTTAGTAGCTGTACAGTTCTGAAGTCCAAAATGTTGCCTGTTTTGATTATTAGACCATCAGAAGATAACCTTCATGTCAGGTAATGTCAGGTAGGCTATAAATGCCATGAGAGCCCCCCCCTATCCAGGAGGGGAACACGCTGTAATCACAGCCTCCGAGACGTTTGGGGACTGCTAAAGCTGCCTGCGTCTTGTGACAGCGAGTTATAAGACTCAGGCAGCGTGTGTGTTTCCTTCTCGAAAAAGAAGGCAGAAAAGAAAAATAGGCTACTGAGAAGGCGGACCTGTTTTTTCTCTCTCCTGCAAATGGGACGGTTTAATATGACCATGCTTGCTGCAAAGTCACTGCAATGTCGGAGGAACGCTGATGCTGGGGCGCTGTGAGCTCAGAGGGCCAGGACAGAGAGAGAGAGAGATGACAATTAACACCAGCACCAGCCTCACCAGTTCACCTACCTGTCTGGCATATATGCTTACCACGTAGCTTTGATCACTCAACCAAAAAACAGAGCTAATGCATTGTGAACTGCATGAATGCCAGTGTCAGACAGAGAGAGAGAGAGAGAGAGAGAGAGGGGGGGGGGGGGGGGAGAGAGAAGGGATAGAAAGAGGGAAAAACAGAGAGAAACAGAGAAAGAGAGAGAAAGACAGAAAGAGAGTGAAGGGGAGAGGGAGAGAGAGAATAAGAAGTAGGGATCATCCTAAACCCATCCTAGAGCCAATGTTAAGCTTGAGTGAGTATGGAAGTTCGCTGAAAAAGGTTATGGCACATGATGTAACAATACATTTGAGACAGACTGTGAGCAGCGGTCACTGTAGTGGCCTTGCAGTCATGTGATGACACAGCCTCCTTTACAGCATTAGCATGACCTCAGCAGATTTCATGGAATGATACCAACCTATTCCCCTACCCACCTCTAGTCACACCTACATTGTGTGTGTATGTGTTTGCTGTTAAAGAAATAGCCTATTTTGTTTTAATCTAGGATCTAAAGATAGGCTACTCAAGCATGTAAGTGCAGCACTATCATATGTCCTTGGCACATCCCGGAAGCTCAGATGTGCCACTCATGTGTTCGCTCTTATGCTCCAAAGCCCACATTACAGTCCTACACTGTGTTTACCCAAAACAAAAGACAAATACTCTAACAGCATACACTCAATGACCTGCCACAGATAGAAGCTCTGATGAGGGCAGGTGAACATATACAGGCCCATGTTTCTTCACCAGTGTTTCTTCCTCTTATATTAGAAAACCTGTCACTTCCATGTCCACATTTAGCAGAGTAGATGAAGGGGCTGACATTTCATCACATAGCTGCGGCAGAGCCACGACCTCTAAGAAGGGCAATGACGGACAGTGAAAGGCGCTGCCTACCTGGAGAAGTCACCTGTTTCTGACCTTTTACTGTCGACTTGCTCACATGCTGCTGAAACTGCTGATCAGAACGTGTCTTTCCATTTTACTCATCCATAATGACATAATGGCCTTATTGGTATGCAGTGCTGTTGGTGCCAGCAACATAACCTGTAAAAACTGATTTATTTTTGACCAGGTAGGCAAGTGTGTGGAGAATGAAATAATCTATTAATTTTGTTTATACCTCCATAGTGAGAATTAGCTTGTTTAAGTATATTAGATTATGCTGCTTGATCGCTGTTAAATAATGTATTTCTTTCGTACTTCTAAGCGTTCGAGCTGCATTCAAATAGAGGAGTGAGAAATTATTCCATGTCTTGTGAATAAATAAATGGAAATTGGATTTCTGCTGCCCCCTTTTGACATTGATAATGAACTTGCCATTAGCTGTGGAATTCATGTAATTACCTCCACCAAGGAGGTTATGTTTTAGCCGGCATTTGTTTGTCTGTTTGTATATGTAAAATAATTCACGAACGTATAGTTCTGAAAAATGTACAGTATGTCGGACTACATAAGGTCATTTTGTTTCGTGAAAATCCGTTCATTGGTTACCTTACAAAAAAATCTCTCCGGATCTCTCATCATTGGCGAGATTTTTAAAAACCGATCGCCGATTGTTCTGAGCCTTCATACACACATTGGCGGGGTGTCCGCTATCATCATCACACAACATTTCATCTGGACCAGCAAAAAATGTGGACAGGAAAAATCTGGAAAATGAACATAGGAAATTCCATTGATTAAATTGAAAAATAAACAAATAAAAAACTGGGGGGAATTGGACTGCTTGGGGGATGTCTGTGCTAATTACAACGACTGAAATAAAAAATAAAGGTGAAAAAATGAGAGCGAAAGAAATTTCAGAGCAAGGCAGATGCAGAGGATTAAGTAGGAAAGTGAGTGACAGGGTGAAAGCAAGAGAATGAAAAGCAATATCAGAATCACAAACTATCATCCTGTTCCATCCCAGTTTTTCCTAATCAGAAGTAGAGATTAAATTGGCACCATACAGACTTTCAGTTCACTTCTTTCTCTCTCTCTCTCTTTCTCTCTCTCTCTCTCACACACACAATAATACACTGCTATAACCTTTCAAAAAATGTAGGCCTACACAGGTAAGCCTGAAATCAAGATAGAGGGTTGTGGCCCTCGTGTTCCACATACTGTAAGAAGAGGGAGAGAAAGAAACTGCTTTGTATTCACCTCAGCACCAGACAGGCAGCTGTCTGAGTCATTGTCAGCCCTGGTAACATTCAGAGCTCGTCCTTTCTTCCTTGGAGCTGATGGTGTCATCAATTCCAGAATATTACAATTCGATATCCTTGCCAGAGGCAGGAGTATAACTCCATGTTAAAGTGCCTACTGCTCATTTAGACTAATCAGCAGGATGACCTTCAGGATGGGATGAGAGGCGCTGTTGAAACAGGAAATCATGTTCTTCTTTTACATAGAAATGAGGTTTTATTTACCGTTTTATTTCTTATTGCTACTTAGTAGGTAGATGGGAGAGAGTATGTGAAAAAAGAAAACCAAATCTTTCCTTAAATATAGAAGAGAGAAGCCTTGGGATCTCCTAGCTTAAAATATTAAGATGACACTCATTGAAGTACTTGTGTTATTATTCTCCTTGTTACTCACACTTCATTTGAGAGCAGGAACATAAAATTATGTATAGAAGGGCTGGCCAACTTACCTATTCTCTGTCAGTATCTAATTGTGCTCATACTGTAAGCTTAAAAGATGTCAAATGTGTCAAAAAATAGTGACCCAAGAGATTCTCTACATTAGTGTCAGCAGGATTACCATGAATATGCATAAGACCCAGAGCCGAGGCCACCACTGACAGATATCACTTAAAAGCCCTTGCTTGGAAGTGTGGGCAAGGCCCCTGGCCCCGAGCAACAGCTGGGTAGAGCAGATGGGAGCCGCATTCTTTAACCGTCGCAAAAGGAGGAGAAGGGACTGTCTGCTCTTGGAAGCCAAAAAGGCCTGTGTAGCCATGCCACTTGCTTAATGAGCCACTAGGCATGGTGCCCATGAGGTCAACAAAGTCCAGGAGACCATGAAGCTACTGCACTGTAACAGTGAAGAACACCAACTGCAGCTGGTGACTGGGGCCAAATGTCAGGCCAGCAGAATCCACCAAGGTCCAATAGTTGCTTGCATTACAGGGAAAGACACTCTGGGTAGTGTTGAGCATTAGAAAAACAAGTAACATGGTCTGCAATCCAACTTTAATGCCATTGCAATAGTTGAAGAGGAAGAGAGAGTTTGGGGGAGTCTTGCTGCAGAGCTGGGGCTCTATGCTTTTAGCAAAGGGGCTTGCAGCTAGTGTTTGATCCAGTAGGTTCTTCTTAATTCCCACAATCCCCTGATTGCAGCCTGGGTGAAACTATATGCGAGTCAGGCATGTTCCCTGTTCTTTCAAGACCACACCCCCACATCACATGAGCTAAGCTAAGTAAAAGTAAGGAGGATGTGAAAGCAGCCATGAACAAATTTCCACTCAGTGTCCAAGACAAGAAGTCCAGCTGGTGGGTAAACAAAGAAGGCAAGATATTGAAGTTGCTTAAAACCTAAAATTTAAAGATTTAATGTGAACACACACTATTTTATGGTAAAGACGCCTCATGATAGCGTAAAGAATCACTCTCAGTCTACTCAAAGAACTGACTGTGACTACTTACCTTAATTGTTCAAAATTATTCAAATACTTCAAGGTATAGGCCAACAAGACTACACAGCAATGGCATTTACAGGCATATCTACAGACAACCTTTAACAGGCTGATCTCAGGGAAGGTTTATGGCTTTTTCCTTCCCCAATTGGGCACTTAAACATGCAACCACTGCATTGTACTTAATATACATAGGAATAACTTCCAACACAAATCTAACTGTGAGAATAGATGTTTCAAGTCTTTATGGTGTGCTCATTAGAAAGTTAAGATGCAGTTGGGACACAAAAATCTAGTCATCCAACATTCTGCCATTTATCTTCACAAAAGAAAAAAAAAATTTGCCGGCATGACTTTAGCTTGGCATGGCAGGGATACTTCTGTGACTTTCTGTGAAAGACCATATGCAGTAATCTCTTTTCAGTGTCTAGACTGATGATCTCGCTAATCTGGTTTCTAACTTTCACCTGCCAGATTAACAGCCGCTGGTTTGAACAGGTATCAATCATAATATAATCGGATAATCCCTGCAAGGGATCCATCCTACCTTGTTGAAAGGTGAGGCGATTAATAATTCCAATTCAGAGCTGATGTTTAATTAAATGTGTTTGGGCAATTGGAAAGATTTTTTTGCAGTTTGCTGAGAACATGCTGCCCCACCATGGCTGAATGTAGATACTACACCTGCCTAGCTGCAACCACCCAAACAAACTATTCCCTTTTCAGGTAACACCATTTGCACTGTGGGCACTTACCTTCTCCTATACTGACATGAATTTATCTGTCTGGATGTTTCCAAAATGATCTTGTGCGAAGTGACTAGTGTAAATGGGCGTATTTTAGTGAAATTAACAAGACCAGAGATTTTTGCAATGTGGTTTATTCTTGACATGGGGAGATGATCACGCTTTGATCCAGACAGAAAAAGGGGTACCTTTAATTCCAGCCTCAAAATCCAACAGTCATATCTTTAAAATAAGAAAATAACAATAAAATAATAAGTCAGACGCCTTGCCGATGCTTACTGCTTAAAACAAATGGCTGGGTAAAACGGTCACATAAAATATTTTCCCCGCTTATCTGAAACTTAAAAACTGAGAACTCAAAGCCATGGAGAAAACCACAATTTAACTGTTAAATTAAAATCAGTACTGCAATAACAGCAGGACGTCTCTTTTCCAATGTCTTCCACAGATTGCAGGCTTTCTGAGATAACATTCTTATTGCACATGAACCACATAGAACTGCTTCTGAAAACAGAAAAGAAATCCTCTTTTTGAACAGTATATGGGCTTGAAAAAGTGCTAATTCCAGAAACAGCAGTAAAGAATAACTAGGCCCCAAATCTGCCACAATGTCGTTATCACAACATTGTAAACAGCCCTACCAGGGTATTCCATTTTGTACCCTTTTTTACTGTTGTTCTCAACATCGTTGTCTGCTCAAGTCAAAACTAAGAATTACAAAATTAAAGCAGCAGCTTTTTGAGTTTAACAAATATTGACTGGGCCTCCAACGAAACATTCATTTAAGAAAAAATGCTTGGCTTTAAGGCCTATTCTGTGGGAAGGGAAAAAAACAAAGCAAAAAAACAAAAAAACAAAAAAACTTTTCCCCCTCCCACCCATTTTAATTGGGTTCTTACAAGTTATCTTCAGACACTACTTGTGGCCAGCAGACTCTAGAAGGCTGACACTGCTTACAGTAGTTGGGGAAGCTAGTGCTATACTGCTCTGCAGTTACAAACTGCCACGACTGTTCACCATTTTTTATTTTGAACAAAACGGTGAACAACCTGTGCTTGACTTCTGACCTACAGTCAGTCTTCTACCTGACCCACATGTCAAGGTTCAGCAAGGTCGAAGCCTAGATTTACTTAGCTCCCCCCTTGCCATAACCTGCTGTATCATCATGAGTCTGAATACAACAGCATAGGGCTTTCGATCTCAACTATTTCAGCGGTCATGTTGGCCCCTAGAGTCTGAGAGGCCGCAGGTGGTGTTGAGCGTGCTAGTTGCCTGCGTCAGGGGGGTTAGGCCAGGGCTCGGAGCTGCGGCGCGTGAGGGTGGGTCTCCACACACTCCAGGGGTTGTAGGTGCGGCTCAGCTCCACGGGTACTGCTCCGCTCCCCACTGCCAGGTTGGGAGGCGCACAGCTGCTGTCAGGGGCACCCATGAGGTCCGAAATGGGTGAGGTGGGGGCTGAAGAAGGGGGTGGGAAGGTGTCTCCGCTGGTGGACCAAATGGAAGGACTGAAGGGGACACCAGTGGACCAGAGGCTGCTGTTGCCAAGGATGGACTACAGGGGAGGGGGGAGCAGAGACTCAGTTAGGCCAGCCAGAGCTGATCTGCTTTACCTTCTAGTGTTTTAAGCTTTTAAAATGGCTTCAGAAGTAACATTATATTAAAAGTTTTGTTGGCTTTTATTCTTTGTGTGAAAGGAAAACGCAAACAGCAGACCCACAACACAAGATAACTTTTTGACCAATGTTGTCAGGCAACTCTACTAACATATTGTTCAGGGAATTTCTTCAACTGCTATTAGGCAATACCACTTTTATCAGTAGAACTCATCAGCAGACAACTTCTTGCGATCATCCATTTAGAATGTTAGAAGCCCATCATGTTGCCAGATAACATTGCTCAAAAAGGTCAAAGGATGAGTAAACAGGGTATTTTGATGGGGTAGGAATTACAGTGCACTGTGCTGCTCATCTCTGATCTGGTTAAGTAGTAATTAAGTAAGTCAGGCTGCTGACTATCAGTAATGAGGTAGCAGGTGCAGGTGCTAGTACCGTGGTGGGTGTGGTGGGTCCGGATCCGGAACTGCTAGGCCAGGAGTGGAGCGGGTCTGTGGGGGTGCCAGGGGCCGCTGCCCAGTAGGAGGGTGAGGAGCAGCTGAACTCAGACCAGCTCTGTGCCGGTTCGCTGCTTTTTGGGGCAGTCATCCCGCTGAACACTGCAATGGTACAGAGCACAAACAGACACACACACACACACACACATATTAATACAGCAAAATGCTGAAGAGGATCTCCAGAAAAACGACCGCGCACACCAAGCAAACAATACAGCCAATGCAGCACCTGTTGCTAGAATTTTCGGTGTCAAACTGAATATAGGGCCTTGGCCTTACTTGTATGGAGCTAAATGACAGTGTTTTTTTCAACATTAGTGATTAATACTTTTCTGGTTCGGATGATCAATAATGAAAATTTGACTTCAAAGTCACCTAATGAACACATAGTTGGGTCTACCCAACAGCAGTCACAGTAAGAGGAAATGTCAGTTTTAGATTCAGTTTACCTCCTGACAGGTTGAAGGTGTTGCTAGGCCCAAATGCAGAGAAGGAGTTGGCAGAGCTGAAGCTTGGACTGCTGACGTTACTGATGGGACTCCACAACCCAGTGCTGCAAAGGACACCACCATCAATATACGGACAACATCATTATAAGACAATAATGCAATGTGCAGGATAACTTATGAAAAGGGTAACTAACATTCAATAAATATGGTCATGCCCGGCTTTGCCATGCTGTCTCTTGTCTGCATTATTTGTGGGTGTCTGTCTGTCTGTCTCTCTCAGACCTGCAGGTGGAGCTGTAACCTGGCCATGTGGGCTAACTGATGACTGATCGGCGTGGCCTTTTAAAAAGAGACCTTGCACCACATTCAATTCATTACTGAAATGCATTACACATTTGGCTGATCACTACATCTACTGATATGTCTCAATTTCTACAATTTAACAATGTTTTTTTAAAGAAATGAATGTGGTCTCCCTTTAACAGTGACGGTTCTACAGTGTTGCCTGCAGTCAGGAGCGCCTGCAGTTGGGGGCGCCTTCAGTTGGGGTGCCCGCTGTTGGGGGCGCCAATATGCCGATTGCAGCGATATGATACACAGAGCTAGTTTTTTTTTTTCCCAAGCACTCGTGGTGCCCCAGGCGGCTGGCCTGCCTAAAACTGCTACTGCCCTTTAATGTCCCATATATTTAAATTGTCTGATATTGAGTGCGTTCACATGGACAAGTCGAAACCACTTGGAAGTGGTTTGGGATCGTACCAGCTTCATGTGAACGCGGATTGGTTTGGTTTGGAATTGGTTTTCGTTATCCAGTTGCGACGCCAGGCCTGGGCTGTTTCGAAACCACTTCGACTGCAATGTGAACGGAGATCGGATTGATTTCGGGTATTGCGCATGTATCAACGAAAAAAAAAACGCAGTTTGTTCCTTCATACGGACTTTCTAACACAGCAGAATGCACAACACGTACGCGAATGCGTCAAACTCCTGGAACACCATTTTTGTATGCCGCCAGAAAGTTTGTTTATTGTCTTTATTTAGTAGGAACAGTGCAGAGCCCATAGAAGATGTGCCAGAGTATTACGTTTTTGTTTAGACCACCTTATTGTTTAAGTGGGTAATAATATCAGGTGAAAGGAGAAGGGTATGTAAATACATTTGCACTGACTGACTTGTAAGATTTTCTTTAGCCACTGTTTTGCGATGTGGAATAACCGGAATGAGAGGTGAAAAGTTCAGTCTCCTCTACGTGTCGTCTGTATGTGTAGGCATATGTGTGCAGTGCTGTAGTCTGCTGTTGCGTATACGATAAGATACATCTTACCTACGTAGCAGCTTTGTTGTGGGCAAATGTTTACTCGTGTTATGTCCATTATTTTAGTTATGTGTCGTTAGTCGCGTTATGTCCAACATTGTAGCAGCTAGCATTGTAAATCTTATCAGCCTGGGTCGTCATGGCTGGGTCGGCACGGTTTGACCGATATCTTTGGCATTTTTTGCCCAAACAACACGAAACTTGGTACTGCACACACTGGTAACATTATGATGACGCCGTCCAAATTTGAGATCAAGCGGATGAGTGGTTCAAGAGTTATGCGTGGAAGAGACGTTCCTTGTATTAAAAGATAATAATAGAAAGATAGAAGTTGACTACAGCGCCCCCACCTAGTGTAGCGGAAAGGGCCGGAACTCTCGCCGAATCCGCTTAGACAAACTGCATGTGAACAGGGACTTGGGGGACAGACCACCCGTTGTGAACCAATCCCAAACCAAACCAATCCCACCATGTGAACGCAGTGATTGTCTAAGACTGAAGAGTTCAAATTGTCTTTTGTTCTTAAGTCTCTGGAGGTCAAATCTAAAAAGGGGTAGCATCAGCTCCTTGCTGTGACTGTATGTGTCTGTATGCAAGCACACACACGTGTGTGTGTGTGTGTGTGTGTGTGTGTGTGTGTGTGTAGAAATTGTGTAGAAATTACATGCATATACATTTATGCTTTGCATTTTATCTCTGTTCTTTTAGCCACCCTTTGTACAGCACTTTAATTACATTAACACACACACACACACACACACACACACACACACACACAGTCTTGCAAGGCCTTTCACAGGGTTAGTGGGGACCTCTCAGCTGTGCTGATAGTGGCGGTAAGCTAGGTCTTACCTGTCCGATCCATCACTGTCCACAGACGTGGTGTGGGACACCTTGCCCAGAGTCTCCACTTTGCTGATGGCAGCTTTGGCAGTACCACTGCCTCCTGACAAGACACACACACACAAACACACTTCATATTAATAATGCACATACAGTGTTATACTAGAAAATGAAGGAAAATTAGGTGCGCTCAACTCTGGTCCAGGATAATCTTTGAGTGTAGTAAAAGTGGAGCTAGTAGCAAAACTGGAAGATACCACATCACCAATGCGTTTATCAAAATGACAGATTTAAACAAACAGGTTGCATGTTAGCAGCACACACTAAACAAAGGCTAATTTGATGCAATAACGCTCAATCACAATAAGGCACGGATTCATTTTGTTGGTTAATTTTATCAGTTGAGTACCAGAATGTAAGACACTTAGCTTGTACAACAGAACACACACACACACACACACACACACAATATCCTGGTCCTTATCAGCACATGCACGATACGTTTTTTAGATCCGAACACAACATGGACGCGCATGACCAAAGTGATTTCATTAATCTGAGACATTTCCTAATTCAGATGTAAATGGTGCAGATAGACCAGCTCTGGCTCACCTGGGCTTTTGTCGTAGCCGGCTGCCACTGCAGCGAAGGTAGGGTTGCCATTCTGACCAGGCAGGGACACAGATTTGGTAAGCTTATTCTTCGTTCCAGTGGAGATCTTGGAGACAGTCTCACTGCAAGCACAAAGAGGTGAAACGTCTTGAAACTTGCAGTACATCACATACAGTCCATTTCTGAATAGTGGAAAAGTACAGAAAACTTTGCTGATGTGGCGTAAACTTAAGTAAGAACAGAGGGTGTTTGGCATTTGATACGGTGTAAAAAAAAAGGAGTTTGATAATGAATGAACTGATTTACAGTCCTGCAATATTTTTCATGCATTATTGTACGTTATGCAGCAACACAAATAACCCTTTTTAGCTTTTCAGACCTTACTGTTCTTAAAAAGATGGCTATTACAACAGCAATGTGTGCTTCTGGTAGACACCTACAGCAAAAAACGTCATGCCTGATGGGCGTGACGGCTAAATATCTGTTACCTGGGACCAGTACTATGGACCGCGTTAACTGGCTTATCGTGGTAAGTTCGAGAGTAACTTGATGTGTAGAGTAACTTCATACGATACAATTCTCGATCTGATACGATTCCATACCATATCTGAATTTTTGTGTTTTTTTTTTTTTAACATTTTTTTTTTCTTAGTATGAATACAAGTTTTGCTTGTTTATGAAACGACTAAGGGGAGAATAACCCATTTAGCATATATGGTTTCCCAATGAGCCAGCACTAGCACATTTTGTAGTAGCTAGCATCATAAGCTAACTTCTTCAATGAAAGGACACAAATCTAGTTTACCAATAAGCTAGCACCAGATTTATTTTTTAGATCAAATATCATCTACCTCATGGTATCCTCAAAACTTACTTGACTGCTGAAGTCAGTGGCTTCAGTAGTCTGTATTTGTTGTGAGCTTTAGCTCTTTAGAATTCTAGAAGTCGTTCACATGGACGAGTTGAAACCGATTGGAACTGGTTTGGGATTGTACCGGCTTCATGTGTACGGGATAAAGATCGGCTAGAGATTGGTTTCACGAAACCACTTGAAACGCCAGGCTTAAGCCGGTGTTAAACCACTTGGTGCTGCCATGTGTACGGGATCGGATTGGTTTCCCGTACTGCGCATATATCAACGAAATAAAAAACGCAGTTTGTTCCTTCATACGGACTTCCTAACACAGCAGAATGCACAATATGTATGCAAATGCGTCAAACTCTTGGAACACCATCTTTGTATGCCGCCAGAAAGTTTGTTTATTGTCTTTATTTAGTAGGAACAGTGCAGAGCCCATAGAAGATGTGCCAGAGTATTACGTTTTTGTTTAGACCACCTTATTGTTTAAGTGGGTAATAATATCAGGCGAAAGGAGGAGGCTATGTAAATACATTTGCACTGACTGACTTGTAAGATTTTCTTTAGCCACTGTTTTGCGATGTGGAATAACCGGAATGAGAGGTGAAAAGTTCAGTCTCCTCTACGTGTCGTCTGTATGCACTGTAGGCATATGTGTGCAGTGCTGTAGTTTGCTGTTGCGTATCTTACCTACGTAGCAGCTTTGTTGTGGGCAAATGTTTACTCGTGTTATGTCCATTATTGTAGTTATGTCGTTAGTCGCGTTATATCCAACATTGTAGCAGCTAGCGTTGTAAATCTCATCAGCCTGGGTCGTCATGGCTGGGTCGGCCCGGTTTGACCCGATATCTTTGGCATTTTTTGCCCAAACAACACAAAACTTGCCACTGCACACACTGGTAATATTATGATGACGTCCTACAAATTTGAGATCAAGCGGATGAGTGGTTCAAGAGTTATGCGTGGAAGAGACGTTCCTTGTATTAAAAGATAATAATAGAAAGATAGAAGTTGACTACAGCGCCACCCATATGCATAGCGGAAAGGGCCAGGTCTCTGACCATTATCCACTTAGACGAACTGCTTGGGTAGCAACACCCAAACCAATCCCAATCCAAACCAATCCCACCATGTGAACGCAATGATTGTGCATGTGATAGAGGAATACAAAATTAATGTAGGGGGTGCAGCCTTAATGGCTCTGCAGAAAATTGTGTTCTATGTCCATGTGGGTGAGGAACAACCTACTGTACACAACTTTATTCACATAAATCTGATTTTAGCCAAGATTATGCAACAATATTTTTTCTACCAACTATATTGATGCCCCTAACCTTCAACTTCGATAATTCCCATTAATTCCAGAAAATTCCCATTGAATGTTTCCAACTTTGAAAATTCCAGGAATTTTTCAACCCTACTGGTGACTGAAGGTAACACGTTTATCCAAAGTGACTTCAAACTTAGATTGACTGTATTCTGACTTATGACACAAAGGTTCTTACAATTGCAAGTAAGAGAATGATTCCAGTGACTGGTCATTCCTATTGTTTACAGACTTTCAGAGGGTCTGTTTGGTAAACACCTATGGCGATGACCATAACAAATTAACATGCTTACTAAAATACCCATTACCTGGTGGTTGATGGTAACACAATAATGCCAAGTGACTAGTGGGAGAATTATTATTCCACGTAATTCGTCATTCGTACAAATGCCAGAATAAGAATGATTATGCTACTGGTCAAGTAACTGGACATTTCCAGTGTTAAGAGAGCATGAACGGGTGCGTCCCTACCTGCCGGTGTTGAGCACGCTGCTGTAGGTGCCTCGGGGGGTAAGGCTAGGGGAGGAGGGGGGCGGCGGGGAGCAGGAGGTGCGGGCCACGGACGAGGAGGAGGAGGCCCCCGCTCCTGCTGAAGAGGAGCTGCCGCTGCTGGAGCGCTTGAGGAAGGGGTCTGCGTTTAGCGTCTGCAGGGAGATCTGCTGCAGGCTGTCCACGGCTGGAAGAGAGATGGAGAACAGGAAGAGACAGGGACACGTCAACATGGGAGTGAGATGCGTACATGAGGAGACAGGGTTACGTCAACACCATACACGGAGCTTTTGTGTTGTCTTCAAAGAGATTGTATGAATTGCTAGCATTTTCAGGGAAGCATTTTGGGATTACTTCTGCATAATTTTGGCATAAACGGTGTCCTGATCTTCATGCTAGTCACAACAATACACAAACACATTCTGCTTTAACTAATACTGCACACAAATGATATGTTTTCAGTTTGTCATTAAATACAACATGTAAAAACTCACACGGTGGAAAAAGTATGTGAACCCCTAGGCTAATGACTTCTCCAAGAGCTAATTGGAGCCAGGTGCCAGCCAACCTGGGGTCCAATTAATGTGATGAGTTTGCAGGTGTTGGTTAAAACTGCCCTGCCCTATAAAAACAGGTAGCCGTTTGAGGTAGCTGAAAAGTGATATAAAAACATCTCTGAAACCCTAGATGTTTATGTGTCTACAGTAAGACAGATTGTCTACAAATGGAGAAAGTGAATGGAGTTAATGGGAGAACACCATGGAGGAAACCACTGCTGTCAAAGAAAAACATTGCTGCATGTCTAAAGTTCGCAAAACATAACCTGAATGTTCCATAGCAGTACTTGCAAAACATTCTGTGGACAGATTAAATGATGTCGCTTTGAAGGAACACACAACGCTATATGTGGAGAAAAAAAGGCACAGCACACAGTATCTGTTTTTCCACAAAAGTTAGTCAGTGCTTTAAAAAGTAATTTCATTAGAAGTTTATCTTTCTGACCTCAATCTTCTCCTGAAACCTTTAGCGGCAACAACCCTCTTATCTGTGTAAATACTTCTCCCAGCTGTCAGTTTGGTTTTTAATATACATGTACTGTATCTGCCCACAAAGTCCTTGAAGTCCTTTAAGAACCATCACAAAAAATCTGGCCAACAGGTGGGACTGCATGATTAATGTAACTGTTGGTGCCTCGTGTATGCTATGCCACCAGTGCTCTTTTGTTTCAAGACAAATTTCTCTGAAAAGAGACAATAAAGATCAACTTGCTTAAAAAATCTTTGGAACTTTCTATAAATATCCTTAAAAGTGCACTATGCAGTATCAAGATGGTTTACTAAAACAGTTTTTTTTCTGTGTTAAAATTATTTCTAAATGTAATTTCATGTATTGATTTATAGGGACAGCACACATTAATAAACATAAAATGTAAATGTGCCAGTATTAGCCAGCAGGCTGATTTTCAGCTGTAGTCCTTTTGGCCAGATGTTTTGTAACCATGGCATTTTTGAAGTCATGACAAGAAAACAGTTTCACTGTCGCAGGATTGTGTGTAGTGACAGCAACTGTGGTATTGTGTAGTGACGGCTTGTGTTGTGCTGTCCACTTTTACAGGTGGAATGTAGGTCTACTTTGTCACAGGAGTTATGCATTTGAAGTTCTCCGATGTATCTGACACGATGTTGTTGTCAGGAACATGTGCACATCCCAGCTTGAGCAGCAGGGAGAGAAGGCAACGGCACAATGATTCATACTTAAAAATGCTACATGATGATTTTAGCAATGCTTTCATTGTGTATGTTTTTATTTAAGGGTTTGGATGCAGCAACAGTTTCTATTTTATTAAATAAGCATAACAGCCTACGAGAAGTCTTATGAAAAGCAAAATAAAAAAACAGCATGAAGTTCAATGACAGAAGGTAGAAACAATTGCTTACATTGCAGGCAAATAATACCACAATTTATCCCATATTAAAGTCACATCTTTAATCTTTATAATTTCTTTGTGGACCCACCTAAAACCAGAAGGGGCTCAAATAAACCTGAGGCAACTGCACAAAGATCTGCTTTAAATATATGTTGATTTTATCAATGTGTGTTGATATCGAAGGTGTTTGAAAGCAGTTGAAATTTAATCAAACAAGCATAAACACAGCTTACGAGAATTCTTTGTTATAGCCTACCATACAAACTCCTACTGATGTAAAAAAGGCTGTATTTCAATGGCAAACGATTGCAGAACATCTAGTCTACACTTTTGCCAATGGAATATGGCATACATTGTGGTATAAGTTTGCAGTTGTTGTTGTGAGATGTGTAAATGACACTGGCAAAGCAAGAATCTGGAAATGCAGGTAGTTAGCGGACCAAACACAGGCTTGCATAATCCAAAATCGAAGACTGTCAGTCTGATAGTTAAAAAATTGGGGGACGTGCACGCAAAGGCTGTCTGTGGGGGGTTTGGTCATTTCATGGTAATCTTATTCTGACACAAACAAGGCTTAAAGAGCGCCAACAATCTGTCTGCGTGGTTATGCAATGATAAAGTAGGAGAAGCATAATTAGCCCTTTACAGTCAAAAGATTCCCCACACACTACTACTGACCATGTAAAAGTAATTACTTTTAATTTACTGAAAACACTGATGGTCTGACTGGCACCAAAACATTCTGCACATTACCTGGCATCACTTTGTTTTTTCTATTTTTTAATTATTTAAGAGTATATATTTTTACATCACGAGTGAGGTTACTTACTCAGAGGGCATTTGTGAAGGGGCACACAGTCCCACTCTGGAGGGGGCGAGGTGTCCTTCTCCCCCTCTGAGCCACTGCTGGTGGCCAGGTCCTGGATGGGGCTGCATGACAGCATCTTACCCAGCGGAGAGGAGCGGAACTCAGACAGCTTCTCCTCTGTGGCTGGGGAGGGAAGAAAACAACCGTGACAACAGGCTATGACCAGGGTTCTGTCAAAGCCTCCAGACCAGGATCTGCACCAGGGCAGTGGTACCCCACCTACCCGACCCCCACCGCACCACAAACAGCATGCTATGGATATGTTTTTTAACAAAATGGAAACACATATACGATACATAATTGTGTAGTGACCACTGGGTTGTGCTGGGGATAGTTTGCTGGGAACCTATTTACAGATTTGTTCGTGTACTACTCACTACAACTGATCCAAGTACCACCAGCAGTACTTGTCCCCCAGTTTGACAACCACTACATAGGAGAATATAATTATATAAAAATGTGGGTTACTCCTGTGACAGGGTTGTTAATATTTGAGCTTAATCATTGCTTGGCTTGACACCACTCCCCTGCTGTGCTCCAAAAAGCAAGGTGTTTATGGGCCTAGAACTGTTTATGACCTCATTCATGCCACTGTATCAGACGATTATTATAGACCTCTCACTATGTACCAACATACCATATTAATGCACTATGTACCAACATACCATATTCGTGCACTATGTACCAACATACCATATTCGTGCACTATGTACCAACATACCATATTCGTGCACTATATACTAACACAACATATTAATGCACACAATGAATATGGACCGCTAGAAGACCAACATGCTGCGGAGCAACACGCTGAATATAATGAGAAGTGTATTGGACTGCAAACAAAATACACTGTTAATTAGCTAATGTCAGTAAAGAAGCAGGTAAGACTGTGTGTGTGTTTGTGTGTGTATGTGTCGGAACACACGTTTACTGACCTGTCGCTGGTTTTGGTGCTGATCTGGGTTTGGGGGTATTGGCAAGGGCTTGCTGCACCAGATTCTTGGTTGGGAATTTTTTGCGCTGTTTTGTTTCCAGAGGGGTAACGTATGGCAGTTCTAATGATGAACTGTAAAGCCAGAATGATGAGAAAACTTACCACTATAAATGATAAGAACCCAACATCAACTGATACTAGATTTTGAAGTGCTTTTGTGAGAGAAGTCTCCTCTGATTTTGTGATCTATGCTGAACAGTTAAAACACTTTGTATTCTACCGTTCATATACAGACTCAAGCAGCTCAGATTCTTGTTGTTTTACTATTACTACAATTACTACAAAAACTATCATCTTACCTAGTTTTACAGTCTGCTTCTGTCTGTTTTGTCTTCTTGTTCTGTGGTTTGGACTGGGACTCTGGGGCATCTTCTTTCTCTACCACCGCTGACCGACCTTTTTTATTCACCGGCTCCTGTGTGAACATCACATAGAAGTCAAAATTCACATGAGACTACAAGGCTTAAAAGATGACTAAATGCCTGGAGTAAATTGAGTCTAGATGTATGAATGGGAAAGATGGCTAAAAGTCTTTCTATTGGGACATATTCCTTAAGCATCAATACAAAGGAGGGCACAGATAACGAGGGAAGAATAGACTGTTGGACTGGTGCACAAGTTGTAAGACAAATAAGTGATCGAAAAGACTAAGGCCCCACTCAGACCAAATTCTGTGCATGAGTGGCGATTTCTATTTCTTCTTTCTTCTTCTCAATAAAAGAAGAACCTCAATCGCTATTCTGTCAGCTATTTCTGTCAGCTACTTCTGTCAACTCCTTGCCATTCAGTGTTTCCTATTTGGTTTGGTAAAACTAATGTCAACAAGCCAGTGGGTAGAATTGGGGTCCATGTCACAAAATGTAATAATGTATTTACCTGAGGTAGGACAATGTGACTGCTGCCAAAGAGGCAGAGTTTATCACAACTTTATGGAAGTGGTGAAAAAATGTGTTTGCTTTTTCCCAGGGGTGAATAAAGGCTTTGACAACAATCAGCCTATATTTTGGAACAATGTCAAATATTCCATTGGCCTTGTGCCAAAGTGATCAAGCTGTACTATGTGCAGTGATGTTTTCTAAACATCGTTTAAAATAAGAAAATAACAGAGAACACATATTGTGTTTACTAAGTACAAGAAAAAGGGGTATGCACACTGGAGACACTGGCCAAGTGCATTTAAAGACACGGCTGACAGCTGATATCCATGCAGATATGTCTAGTGTGAATACACAACGCTCACAGACCACTTTCGGCCCCTACCTGACTCACACACAATCTGGTATAAATGAGGCCTAAGGTGTACTGACGTTCAATGCCTATGCAAACAACAGACGTTCCCTTAAATTTCAACAACTCGAAAAAGTCTGGTGACCTTTAAAAGCAACACTGCTGACCTTGACAAAACTGTGGTCAACAGGTTAATACCAGGTTTACCAGTAGTCTTATGTAGGCCTACTTTATGTGAAGCAGCATTTGAGTTTGGGGCCAATACCAGTGATCTACCCAACTAAAAACATTACAATTACAGTCAAACTGCTATGTTTATGTGTCAATCATGTGACATATACCATCAAAAGTCATTTAAATGATCATACACTACGTGGTTGCTCATAAAACTAAGTAATAAAAAAACACAACCGAAACCCTAATGAATAGTTGCATAGCATTTCTTATTTTAAAAAATACCTCTTGACGCTTGCCTCCACGTCAGGGTTGGAGGCTTCAGTCGTGGTAGAGGAGCTGTCGTCGTTGTCCACCAGCTTGAGCTCCTCCTCCACCTGAGGCTTGCCCTTGCTCCTTTTCTCCTTCTCCTCACGCTTCTTCTGGGCTTTTGTTTTCTTATTTAGCTGCTGCTGCTGGGCTTTCCCTTTAGAATGTGAGCCTGAGAGAAAAACACAGGTGGTGAAAATGCTGAGTTGAGCTGAGGTGAGTATACTTGACAATATCAGATCAAAATACTTAAACTTTAAATTGAACTTTGAGGTTTAACCTCAATGGATTTAGCCTGAACTCAACATTTCTATAAAGTTATACAGTGGAAAATTTACCGTTATAAACTCATTAGTCCTATTTTTACTGATTTATTTATTAATTTATTTGACTCGATCTCCACATTTACAAAAGTTATAGAAGGGAACATCTACTGAGATACCCCAAAGGAACTCATACAAGGCATATAACACAAACTTTAATATACTCATTTTAGTAAATTGTCACAGTATACACACTATTGGTTTGTGAGCATACCTTTGCTCTGTGTGGCCTGTACCAATGGGGCCTGCTCATGAAACACCTCTGTAGTGGCCGGAGACTCGGGTCGGTCCAGGTCTCGGTCCATGGCCTCCACCAGGCTGCTGTAGTCCGAATCATCTGAGCAGCGGCGCTGGCTGCTCTCCTGGGCTGTCTGGCCCTGGCTCTGATTTTGCTGTTGGGACTGGTTCTGGGCTTTGGTCCCACGGCCCTTGCGGTTGCTGGGCTGAGCTGTGGGGCTGTCCTGGCCCTTGTGCGCGGCAGGGGCTGTTAGCATAGCTGCTTTGCCATGGCCGCTCTTTGAGGGTCGGTCCAGGTGGCCGTTGCTGTTGCTGTGATGGGATGGGGCTGTGTTTTGTCTCCCCCTTGATGATGTGTTGTTGGAGACACTTCCACGCAACGAGTGGTTGCTGTCGCTGTTATCGTTTGAGCTGTCAAGAACACAGTTCATAAATTGTGGTACTGCTTCAGCTTCAAACTTAAAAAAATTCACAGAAACTAGCTTAAGCACAATTGACTCACGAGCAGAAGCGACAAAACATTCGTGCGACAGATACATTTTGATATGGATTGTTAACTGTTGCCGAAATAATCACATATGAAAAAGTATTTGTACAAAACCTGCACATCTAAAGCAACCATTGTGCAATTCACAATCTTGCCATATATCTTGCGAATATTGTTCAATGAAAGCAGGTGTTGTAAGATAGAGTAATAATGCAATAGAGTCACACGATTGATCTGGTAATTGGACATTTGAACGCGCAGCGCTCGTGGAATTATGCAGTCCACGGTATGAACGCCCGTACGAGTCAGAGGGGAGTTGTGCTCGGACATTCAGCAAGCCTAGCAGATGGCGACGAGGTATTAGTGCAGCAGCATCCATTGTCAATGGGTCTGAAACAGGTGATTATACAGAGTTTATATAGTACTGTAGCACAGAATCTACAGAGTCCTTTATTTTAAAAGGAGAGTTAGAGAGCGGTAGTGGTGAACAGCCCAGTGTGGAAATGTTGGATTAGTCTGTCCATCTGAAAGCCTGCAGGTATGTTCATGTTGGCAGTGGAAATTTAATAAAGATCGTTTTTTCCTGCACCAAAGAGCCAACCAAGTTCGTGTTACTCTGAGTGAACGAACCCACTAGTTAGTTATTACGGTTGTGGCAAAGCATGGCAAATTGAAGCTTCTAAATCGTGCACTGATAATAAAACTTTGTCGTTAAAGTGTCTCATGTAATCTTGCAATGACACATACCAAACAGACACATAGACAGCTGCGATTCATCTTATGACCTTTACAAATCGTGCATTACTCTTGTGAGTACACAAAACGTTGCAAAATGTTCGTTCTAATGTTCGTGCATTGTATTGAGATAAATTTGATCGTATTAGGTCGCGTCTGAATAGTGTGCCTGCCCACTTTTCTGAAGAGACATGACGCGACCAGTAAAAGGTATGCAACGAATGCGAGACATCGTACAATGTATGCAACAGTTCGTACGAGGCTAAAAAATTCCGATCGCAAAGTGTTGTAAAGTGCTCGTGAGCCAATTGTGAAAGGGGCTTAAAAGCTAGTGGATGTTGTGAGATATTTAATGGTGAGCGCAGCAGAACACTTCAGGTGTCAAGCAAACTCTCTGGAGGTAAAAATCGCAGTGTGCTCAAATTTGCGGCAGATGTTGGAAGCACGAGGACAAGCAATGATTCTATTAGAATAATAACTTAACAAGTAAAACATCCTACATGTATTCTCATTATTTTACATGGGATTGAAAATAAATTCTTTTCCACAATACAAAGAAAAACGAAAAGAAATAATACAGGTTTTTAAATCCCTTGAAGTAAGCCAACTTACTTTGAATCATTATGAATTCGCACTATTTCCCTGAGGTCAAAAGGTCGCCCTGTTTCCATGGTGGAGTTAGATCCCTCAAAGGACAGTCGCCTCTTAAACTGCTCCCAGATCCCCAGCGCCTCCAGGTAAGCGGTGACAAGCACCAGCAGAAACATGGAGCTGTGGAACACACACAGCAAACAGTCATTCCACTTCACCAAGTTCATTGTTTCACATTCTATTAAATATTATTACTGCCTGTTAAGAGATTAACTTTTGACAATGATAGGTTTGCCCCTCTGGTTGAAATATGGATAATGCATCCAGACGTGGTGGATATCACAAGCGGAGTCAGCGACTGTAGCGATATTTAAGCTCAAACAAAATGCTTGTAAAAAAGTCTTCCAATTGGCTGCAATAATGTGTGGCTCAGCTTCAGCCTCTCTAATCCAAATTCACAGCCAAGACTTTGCATCAACAAACCAGATATTTAGGGCCCAAGCACCGGAGGTGAATCCCTATTGCTATTTAAAAGATTATTCTTCCTTCCTTTCTTTCTTTTTTTTTTGCCAAACTGATCTTTTTTGAGACACTTCCCATGTACAAAAAAATTGTACAGACACTGGAACTAATGACCGCTTCTCAGGGACAGAGGTTTGGCTGTGGGTGTGGCCTAGAGACTCCAGACCAAATTCATTAGGTGTGTTGGGGTTACCAAATTGACCAACTTTTGTATATACACTGGAATAGCCATGCCCAACAGGATGTGATGTAATTGGAGTTATATGTATTTGGACAAATGATCAATTTAAATAATCATCATAACACATTCATTTGGTATACATAATCTGCAGATACTCCTGACGAAAATGCATTTATCTGGAGATGAACCGTTTTAAAGTTTCATGTCGCTTAAAATTGTTTGACAGGCTATACCTTCACTTCTAATTGCCCAAATTAGATGAAGCTTGACATGCAAACTCTACATAGCTTTCCTTAGGCACTTTTACACAGTTCACCCCAGTACAGCAATGTGAAAGGAAGGTGAGTTTTGGTCCCATGTTCTCTGAAACGGGGTTCAGGAGGCATAACCCAGTGTCACTGTAACATTACACCATGCGTATTGCTGGTCGTGTAGGTAAATACAGCTGTAAAGTTTTCATACAGTTTTTTTAAAACAACTATGGTGGGACACACAGAGGATTTATTTTTGCAGGCTCTTTGTGCAACCATTTAAGTGCAAATGAAGTGCATGTACATGCTACTGTACTGCATGTGGATGCTTATGTGGGATTGTGAACGTATCCAAAGAATACAAAGACATTATAATACGGAATTATCGTAGCTATTTGTAAGCATACACCGTAACATCAACAACACTAGCGCCATCATAAAACATTTTACTCTACCAATTTTCTTTACCGTCAAAGCTAGAAATTCAAAAACAGTGTTTGCTAAATAACTCGCCAAAAATTGCGCCCAATACAACGTTTTTTTAGTATGCCAGTGTCAACCCAGCCCATAAACACTTCTTTGTACAGTAACACCAGCAATTAATGAGTACATGTAAAAATAGGGTTTTGAATTGCCAATATTTTGGACTGAGAAAGTGGGAACAGCACAAAATTTGTCATGTACAATCAACAAGACAACCTCTGGAAGCAAGCACCATGAGAACTTATGCAAAGAAGGCACTGTAGTTTTACATGATGATATTTTGGCTCTTATGTGTGGAACAATATATATTTTAAATTCTTTTTTCAAAACTCTTTTATATTCAGTGGAGCCTATTGCATAAAAATCACCTGTCCATGCCCACTTAAAACGATGAAAATGTTGAAATACATAATCAAAATCCAGTTGCAGTGAGAAAAAAAAGGCACAAACAGAATTTAGTCAAACAAAACAGATAAAATATCATAGGCTGTGTGACCGAAGGTTGGCCCGTCCATGCCGCTTGCGGCTATATATTCTTTTTTTTTTTTGGAGGATGGGGTTACTGCATGGAAGCTGGAGGCACAACAGGCCAGTTTTACCGACTTTGATAGAAAGTGCGATGGATTAGAGCCATATCAGATATCAGAAGCAGAAAGCCTTTTCAACTCTGCACTCCAGTTTATACCTCCCCTCCTCTATGTCTTCATAAGTGGAGGTAATACGTGATTTTATTTGGTTAGACAGAAATGAACAGAAATCGTCATTGGAGTGATACATGCATATATGGTGAAAGCAGCTAGTTGCTGCTGATGTTAGACAATATGTAGCATACTTCAGCTGACTCAATTTCTATTAGCGTGTACTCAGTGAATCTGTATGTTTTCAATCATTGCCAGACCAAACAAGACCAGACTTTAAAGTATTCTTTAACATCACTGAGGAACTGTGGACACTGCTGGCCTGTGCTGTGTAATGGCACTCCTGGTATGTGGTTGAATGCAGCAGCTCCTGGATGTTAAGTGTGATTTGCAACATTTACTACACTGAAGTTGAAGTTGAAAACATGACATTTGCATATGGTGCCACACAATGCTGACACCAAGTGGTGGGCCTAAAAAGTCAATTAAACAAAGGAAGCCTTCTGGGGTGCGTTTCCCAAACAACGACGGATGTTAGCATTTAACCACCGTTGTCCGTAGTAGGTTCAAACGACACAACAGTCCGATTTCGACCGTTTCCCGAAACTCTCGAACTACCTACGTACAACGTAAGTCTGAACTATGTTAGTTTAGACTTCCGTCGTTGAAACTGCAAAGTATCCAGATGTGTTGGAAGTGCTCGGAGAGTATTCGGATGCATTCGTTGCGGGGAGGCAGAAACGACACCACGACAGTAAGCAACAAAAACGTAGCCTTATTTCAATTCAGCCGGTATGTAGGCTGTGACAACGTCAGCAACTTAGGAAAATGTTCCCCAACACAATCATGTCCCTTACCCATTAAAAAGCAGTTACTGAATACGTTTGTAAACTGTATACGTTTGTAATGATATAATCGTATATTTCATTTATGCTACCCTACATAGGTGTGCATATAAATATAACCAAGGCCACAGGTTACTCATGTGACACGATGGTTGAGTGGTTAGCTCGTCAGCCCACTATGCAGACCTTCTCCCTTTTTCGGAGAGATACGAGTTCGAATCCTGCTAAACCGTAATCAATTTGAAACACGTGGAATGGCCTTGATTGTGGATCTGTGAACCGTGATCATACTCTACATCACAGTATTAAAAACGACCTGTCAAATCAGCCAATAACTTTAATAATCCAACAACATCTTGCAACAACTTTTGGTGTGTTGTGGGGTGAATTTTCTATCGTCTTTTTACATGACCTGGCAAGTGCCAGGATGAAAATGAAGTGAATTAAAGTAAAACCATTCATGCAGTGGGTGGCGGTAAAGCATTGAATGGTGCCTAATCTGACCCAAGACGGACAAAGGTGATGAGCAAGACGTCACGTGTACAGAAACCGACATAAACAATGGTCTAACGACAGGTCCAAGCTAATTGTTCGAGCTATACAGTTTAACGATGGAACTTCCGATGGATCGTCCAGACTTTGCTGTTGGGAAACACCTGCGTCGTTGAATGATCCATCGGACTAATGTTGTTGTAAACATCCGTTTTGTTGTCGTTCGAACGATGCTGTTGGGAAACATAGTGTCGTTAGTCCATCGTTCAAACCTACGAAGTTGCTAAGGAAGTTAGCAACGACGGTTTTGGGAAACGCACCCCTGAATAGGAGAGTGGGGCCTGAATGACAGATGGGAAGTGCCAGGCCCAGCCACAGTTACGCCTATGCTGTCTGGTAAGGATGAGAAGAAAGTGCTGTGTGTGGTTACCTCATGATGATGGATATGATGACGTAGAGCTCCAGCTCCCAGGAGGGGCGGGGCAGGGCCTCGGAGCAGGTCGCCAGCAGGTGGTAGGGCAGCGAGGCATTCAGTACAAAGGTGAATGACGAGCCGCCTGCCGACACCAAAACAAGCTCGCGGATTACCCGTGATGCTGTGAAGTCTGGAGTGAACCTAATCAATCAAACAGAGATATACACACAAAGAATTTATGTACGAAATTCCTAATAGACCTTTAAAAGAACACACCCATCCTTGGATATAAAAGACAATAATACATCAGAAACCATTTTTAAAATGAGATGGCAAACAGTATTTGAGATGAACCTACATTTGCTAATTAATTAAATGTTGCTTACTGCTAAAGTCTGGACACATCAGTTAGGCATAGTACCAACTACAATTTGTTCTTAATTTATTTCCTTAAAAAATGTTCTGGGATGAACTGGAAGGTAAATCGGTAATGGTGTTATTTCAGTGGACTGTGTACACGAGACTGATGAAAATTGATGTATGAAATTGCTGCACAGACACTCACATGATAACAATATCTTTGGACATGTTTGGATTAAGCACAAACTCCTGACAGTTCACTACTTTGAAGCCGTAACCTTCACACGCGTAACCGTTGATCTCCATGGCTTGGACATGCAGAGGAAGCTGGCCCGTGTTCTCAACCTTAAAGGATCTTCTGAGGCTAAAGTTGGGCTCTTTCAGTTTCACTTCTGCCAGAAAAATGAAAGCAGGGAAAAAAACACTTCAGAACTATATATGATAATGTAACAGCTGGAAATTCAGGGGGAAAAAATATCAATATTATTAATCATTATTATAATTAATTTTGTAACTCACTGAGGCAGCAACATTATGTATGTTGTATAGAACTGATAACTAGTTATACACTGTGTGCAGAATTATTAGGCAAATACATATTTTGATCATATCATCCTTTTTATGCATGTTGTCCTACTCCAAGCTGTATAGGCTCGAAAGCCTACTACCAATTAAGTATATTAGCTGATGTGTATCTGTGTAATGACAAGGGGTGTGGTCTAATGACAACACCCTATATCAGGTGTGAATAATTATTAGGCAACTTCCTTTCCTTTGCAAAATGGGTCAGAAGAGAGATTTGACAGACTCTGAAAAGTCTAAAATTGTGAGATGTCTTGCAGAGGGATGCAGCAGCCTTGAAATTGGCAAACTTTTGTGGGATCACAGAACAATCAAGCGTTTCATGGCAAATAGTAGCTTCCCAAGAATTGAGGAAAATCAAGCGTAAAGCTGCCAAGATGCTGTTTGCCATGAGTTCTGCCATGTTTCAGAGCTCCAACGTTACTGGAGTGTCAAAATGGACAAGGTGTGCAATATTCAGGGACATGGCCAAGGTAAGGAAGGCTGAAAAACGACCACCACTGAACAAGAGACACAAGATAAAACGTGAAGACTGGGCCAAGAAAAATCTCAAGATTGATTTTTCTAAGGTTTTATGGTCTGATGAAATGAAAGTGAATCTTGATAGGCCAGATGGATGGGCCCGTGGCTGGATCGGTAAAGGGCAGAAAGCTCCAGACTCTGACACCAGCAACGTGGAGGTGAAGTACTGGTATGGGCTGGTATCATCAAAGATGAGCTTGTGGGACCTTTTCGGGTTGAGGATGGAGTCAAACTCAACTCCCAGTCATACTGCCAGTTCCTGGAAGACACCTTGTTCAAGCAGTGGTACAAGAAGTCACCATCTTTCAAGAAAAACATGATTTTCATGCAGGACAATGGTCCATCACATGCCTCCAAATACTCCACAGCGTGGCTGGCCAGTAAAGGTCTAAAAGATGAACAAATAATGACATGGCCCCCTTGTTCACCTGATCTGAAACCCATAGAGAACCTGTGGTCCCTTGTGAAATGTGAGATCTACAAGGAGGGAAAACAGTACACCTCTCTGAAAAGTGTCTGGCAGGCTGTGGTTGCTGCTGCACGCAATGTAAATGGTGAACAAATCAAGAAGCTGACAGAATCCATGGATGGAAGGCTTTTGAGTGTTGGCTATATTGGTCACTGATTTGTTTTTAAATGTCAGAAATGTTTATTTGTAAATTTTGAGTTGTTATATTGGTTTGCCTGGAAAAAAAAACGTGAGATGGGTATATATTTGTTTTTTATTAATTTGCCTAATAATTCTGCACAGCAATAGTTACCCAGATATCCTCCTAAGATAGCCAAAACTAAAAAAGCCCCACTCCAACTTCCAAAAATATTCAGCTTCGATATTTATGAGTCTTTTGGGTTGATTGAGAGTATAGTAGTTGTTCAATAATAAAATTGATCCTGAAAAATACAACTTGCCTAATAATTCTGCACACAGTGTATTATGATAAAACTACCAATGAAAAACTACCAATAAAAACTAACAATGTAAAAACAAGTAATGTATATGTGTACATGGGCTCACTATGTTTCATCTTCAGAGAATTTTCAGTATCACAAAATCATAGCCATGGTGTTGCCAGATAATATCCTTTGCAAGAATCTAAGATACTTCTCCATTGATGTTTTTGGTAAACATCATACATTGTGTCCTGACCTGACTGCTGACCTTGCGGCCTACCTAGTGGTGGGCGAGGGCCCTGGCTCGGCGCATACTTACTCTCTGTGCAGTCTCGCAGCAACGCCTCAGTCAGTTTGAAGCGCAGTGAGCTGCCCGGCCCGGGAGGTTTGCCTGCCATTTTCAGGCTCTCATACGTGCCCTGACCCTGCACCAGCAGCAAGTCCACCACCGTTAGGTTGTTCCTGAAGTACACACACACACACACACACACACACACACACACACACACACACACACAAATTAAGAAGACAGGCTTCCAATACATTACACTTTTGCATTCTAAATCTTAAATGTTTGACGGACATTAAGCTCTTTGGTGGTCTTGAGAAGAGTGATATAAATGAAAGGTCGTGCTATTATTCTACATGGCAGGGCACACTTCTGATTCATAACACATACAGTAAAGCAGTGTATTGACAATGAAGCAGCAGCAGTGACATACTTTTAGAACATTTCTTATCCAATTCAATGCAAGGCATATGCATGTTGAAATGCTGTCAAAGACATGCTTAAGGTTTGCAACCAAGGCAGCATTTCACCGGAGAACCCATAATCATATTTCAAGCTTACATACGTCAGACACTTGAACCACATCCACTGATCAAACTCAGATCAAACCATTAGGGTGTGTGGTCTTATGCTCAAACAACTCATTTAAGAGTCTGAGTGCCTCACAGCTGTGGGAGCTAAGGGTTGCAAAGGGTCTGGTGAGTAGACATTTCAGCAGGGTGATACCAGGTTGCTTCTGCTTCGATTTAGTGTTTTATTAAAGATACACTTTACAGTAGAAATCTTAGGTTCCCAGATCTGAGCAACAGCTAACCGTTGATAAGTAGTGTAAACTTAACAGGCAATTTAAATAAGAAATATTGCCGAATCTAAGGTCCTCTCATACTGCCCCTTTACCAGGGGGTGAATTATAGAGGGCCGTTGTCTTGACTGCCATTCAGCACAGCCTTCTGACCCCTGCCGTCATTCCTCCTGTGATAACTTTGCTCAAACAGGCAGCCAAGAAACGACTATATTAGATAAGGCCCTGCTCTCTGTGCACATAAAAAAACAAATAAACAAAAACAAAGAAAAAGGGAAAGAAGGATGATGGAAGACTGACTGAGGCATTCTTTACGAGTGGGTTAAATGTGCCGGGCTTAAGGAAAAGTTGCACAAAACTGAACAAGCTTGTTTCTATGGACCCCAACGAAACGATAATGTTCAGCTAATTTTCCAGGACCAAAAATATCCCCTGACGTAGTGCCAAGCTGAGGGAATGAGGGAAAAAACATTTTTCCTAACCTAAAGCCATGTTTAGCTTAAAACACCACCACAAAACCTACGAGTAGTTTTAGTCTTCAGCTTGTCCTGAAGTTTGTTCTGCAACTTTGAAATCCTTTATGTATTCCCTGTGTATGTGTGATTGTTCTGCAACAGCAAACCGATGTGGACCATTTACAAAGTGGCTGGTGGAGGATAGGCTGTGCTGCAATATACCTTATGATGAGCAGGGAAGTGAGCGTGTTGTTGCTGATGGGGCTGAAGCTCACAGTGAAGGCCTTGGCCTCCCCAGGCAGGAGGTGCAGGTTATGCACAAATGGACGGGTCGGCCCCTCTGTGAAGCCACTGATGGTTCTTGTCAGAGATGTCTGCAAAACAGAACCGTGTCCCCCCCACACACACACATATACACCCACAAGTACATAAGACAAGAGCCGTGAGAGATTTACTGGTCAGCTTACCAATTAAAAAAATTATATCCAAGGGCAATTGCAGTTTGTTGATAACACATTTACCAGTCCACTTTTTCTTCAAAGACAAGGAGAGTTGCTATCCTTGTTTGATCCATAAGGGAGATATGTCCTTGTCAGAGGTCATAGACTTGAAAATAAATGCAGTAGTTTTACAAAGGTACATGTAACTCTCCATTAGCCCTCAAAAATATATGCCCCTAGATTTGATTCCCCTTTTTTCGGCAAAGTTTTCAATCTTGCAGACCATAGCCCTCACAATATTATTGTTGGAGACTATCTAGATCCCCAAGTTAACAGGTCTCCCGCTAAACCAGCTCCAGCTTTAAAATCTGTGCCCACTCTCAAAAATTAGATTTGAAAACACACTGGATTTAGTTGACATATGGACACATTAACACCCCTCTGACAGACAATATTCTTTTTTTTCTCCCCAGTCCATGGTAGTTTCTCCAGTATATATTACTCTAGTTAACGCTAGATTAATATCAAAAGAAGCCAGTTTCATATATCATATTATCTTAGAAACATTTGTCTGATTGCAGAGTGGATATTATATATTATTATATCCATTGGGATCTCAGACTTTCTACAAAGTAATGACACTAGTGAGGTCTCTGATTCTACATTATGGGAGACCATTAAGACTGTTGTGATGGGCAGGTAATTTCTTACCAGTCTTTCTGTAAAAGAGGTAGGCTAATGTATCTTTCTGAAATTGAGTCAGAGGCTACGTTTAGACTGCAGGGCTTAATGCTCAATTCGGATTTTTCTGTGAACATTTTTTCCGAGGTTGTTCACATTTTCAATTAAATGTGACTTGTATGTGATCTCCAGTGTGAACTTTAAACGCCCCAAAAGTGTCCCGCATGCACATTGGAGGACACGACAACGTCACGCACGCAGTGAGCATGCTGTGTTTACGGAAGTAAACATGGACACTAGCAGTGAGAATCTGGCGATTTTAAAGAGTTTATACACAATTTTCGGACGACAAGACCGTTTGTGAGTGCCTAGTTTTACCACTTTACCATTGCTTGTTGACATGTAGGTTAGATGAATGCGACCTGGCCAGTCAGACTGAAATCGCATGTCAAAAAAGTCGGATATGTATTGGTTTTAAGACAACATATCCAAGTGGCCTGGGTCGCCTTTGAAAAAAATCGGATCTGTGTCATTCATACCGTCATTAAAAGATTAGATACAGGTCGCAAAGGGACGAAACAAACTGATTTGGGTCACTTCAGGCTGCAGTCTGAACATAGCCAGAGTTTTCTGCGCTAAAAGAACTCTATAGTTACTTTGAGCTGGGCGAGAAAGCACACAAACTGCTTGCTAGACAGTTAAAAGCAGTGCAAGCAGATAGGGTAATACATAACATCGACTCTGCATAAGGTCAGCTGATAACTGATCAAACACGTTCATGAAAGATTTTTGGATTTTTACAGCAAGGTACACAATTGTTGATGCAGAGATGGCAAACTTTTGCAGTGCACTGGACATTTCAGCTCTTGATGATGACGAGCCATGTTTCACATTGGATGAAAAAAAATCTGCTATGCGCTCCTTCCCTAATTGTAAAGCTTGCGGTCCTCATAAACTTGGTAAAGATCGTTTATAAAGCTTACATCGACACCATTGTGCCCCTTTTACTTCGAACGGTAACTTGCTCTTTGGAGGATGGAATGTTTCCCCGAACTCTCTCTGATTCCCATGTCTGCTTATTGAAAAGGACAGACATTAAGCTGATATAGCATCTTATTGCCCTCTGAGCTTGCCAAATTTTGACCAAAAGATTATAGCCAAAGTTCTAACAAATCGAGTGAACCAATACATTGGTACATTAATCCACCCTGATCAAACTGAGTTAAACGGGGTTAATTACTCATAGGTTTTTCTGTTTTCCAACATCCGTCACCTGTTAAATATGTACTCCACTAAACTGCCCCGTACTGCTGTCATCTAACTAGGTTTGGCTTTGGTGACAAAATAATTCTATTGCTAAAAATGCTGTATGCATGTCTCAAGTTTTCTGTTCTAACTTTGACCGGTCTCCTCTGTTCATGTTAGGGTGTGGTACAAGACAAGGATGCTGCCTTTCTCCCATGCTCTTTGCACTCGCTGTTGAGCCCTTGGCAATAGCTATTAGAGCCAGCCTTCAAATGTGTGGGATACAATCACATCTATCACATTGTATCATTGGTCTGTATGTAGATGATGTGATTTTGACCCTGTCAGATGCACAGGCATCCCTGCCCCCCTTTGTTGATTTGATAAAGCAATTTGGGCAATTTTCTGGGTTCACTTTTAACTGGGATAAAAGTATTTTTATGCCTATGTCTGGTGACCTGGACTCTAATTTTCCTAATGCTCTTCTATTCAAGCTTGCCGCTAACCAGCCTAAATACTTGGGGATTAATATCACCAGAAATTCCAAACCTCTCTTTAAACATTACTATATGGAATTCACTGTTAAACGTAGAGGGGTACGTTTCCATTTTTCTGTCATGCGTCTATCATTGATAGGGCAGGTCAATATTATTAAAATGATTGTGCTGCCCAAATTCATCTACCTTTTTCAAAATGTACCCATCTTTCTTACATTCTCTTTTTAAGATAGTAGGCCATCATGCATCTGGGCCAACAAGCCACGCTGCATAACCAAGGCATATCTACAGAAACCCGCAGATGACGTAGGCTTGGACTTGATGAACGTGACCTTTGGATATATTGGATATATATATATATTATATATATCGGTTAGGGTTAGACAACTTCTACAGTCTTATGACTGAAAGCCCAATATCCTAAGGCCTGAGTTCACAGTTTGTTTTTTCCACTTTTTCCACTGAACACATTGTCTCTTTACATTAGAGCTTAAATTAAGAACACTGGTGAGGAGATTTCAAACGGGCTGTGGCCAATGGAGCTAGAAAGGGTTAGAGCATGTTCCATCAATGCTAGACTTCAGCTCATCCATCCCTTATGTTACTCCAAAGCTAAACATAATCAGATCTTCCTCTCTGTCTCGGCTACTTGTGACAAGTACAAATCAAGTGATGGGACCCCGGCTCACCCAACTCAGAGTTTTCTGGGACGACATATTTCATTTATACAGTGTTATATATAACATCACTGCAGCCAGATGGCATCTCTGTAATACAACATCGCCCTGCCCACTCTATAACTCTCCCAATAGCACTACAAGTTTGGCATGGCATGTTTGGCATGGTTATAGCGAAAAGGGTGACCTTGAGATAAATCTCGACCTCACCACTCTATTTTAAGCAATGGCTGAATGATAAGGTATCTTGTCTATAACTTGAATTGCATTACACAATGTCAGACACCTACACCAGAGTTTTTTATATCTGGGGTCCTATAATTGATCTTATTAACACAGACAAAGTTTCTGTGTCAAGCTAGGTACATCTGCATATTCTGTAATGTACCTTTTTGTATGGCTGTTTGTTTTCCTGCAACGCCCTTTGGATATAAACACCACTTTGGGACTTTGGACACCTCTCTGACCACTTTTGGTCTTCACCAACACTTTCACTTCACAAGTGAGCCAGGGATTAAAAAAAAAAAAAAAAACACATCCATAAAATCCTTACATGTGACTTAAAAGTGAAATGGATAACAAGTCAAAACCAGTACCACCAGTAATAGTGGGTGCAAGCGCAAGTGGGTGTAAAGCATCCTTAGGTAACTTTAAGGTTGCTACACATATTTAACTAATAACAATCCATTCTGTTGCCCAGTGATGTCAGGAGGCTTGTAATATATATATATATATATATATATATATATATATATATATAGCTAAAATGATCAACAGAAACTTGTAAAGGTACACAGATAAATGTTTCCAGTAAAATGACAGTGAGTTTAAGGTTTGGACTTGAGGTTTACTTTGAAGGTGTGCTCCATTAAATGGTTCCTGACATACTTTGATGATGGAGCTGAAAAAAAAACAAGCTCACTGCATGCGACACATCTACCTGATGTGGTGGACCAAAACACAGTATGACTCACCTGATTCCTGTGTATCTGGAACTCCAAAGTATTGGTGTCAATGCTGGGAAGGTTTTTGACTGGAAGCCTGTAGGTTAAGGGGAACAGGCAGCACACATGCACTTATAGGAATCCACCTGACTAAACACAACTGCTTCACAATAGCATTATATACCAGAAATAGAAAATAGTTCTCTGGGGTTTACCTTTCCAAGAGTTTTTCGGCAAATGCCAATGGGTTGGGATAGAGGGCCAGGGGGAGGATCTGGATGTAAACAGGAACATCCGCCGGGTTTTCAAGTAACACTTCCACCTCCTGAAATAACCAAAGGAGTGTCAAGATATTGAGAATAAACAAATCAAAGGAGCTAAAAAAAAACATTCTCGGTCAAATCTTCTAGATATTTGCAAGTACGACGATGGTCACAAAGAGCAACACGAGGTTAACCACATTTTCAGGGTTATGTATGTACAGTTAATGCCAATTTATCAGTATTTTTACATTCCTCTTTGTCACAGTGGGTAACTATCCACTGCTGGCAGTTACACAGACTAAAACGCTATTCCCGCAAGAGGAAGCAGTAGCTTACTGATACACTGGTGTATCTGGTGAAGTGTAAGCTGTTGCATGGTAAGATGTGAAGTGTTGTCTAGTAAGGTCTAAGGATGTTTGGTAATATTTAATGTGTTGTCTGGTGAGGAGCGAGAAACAGACAAAAAATGCTATTCCTGCAAAGGGAAGCAGCTCCGCACTAATACACTGATGTTGTCCAGTGAGTTGTAAGCTTTGGCAATACGAACTGTATTTTTGTCATGGCAATAGAGGTTTACTGAATTAAATAGAAACATAAATGTAAGCTGTTGTCCAGTGATTTGTGAAGTGCTGTCTGGTGAGGTGTGGGGTGTTTGGTAAGGTGCAAGGCGTTGTCTGGTGATGTGAGAGGTGTTGTCTAGTGATGTGCAAGGTGCTGTCTGATAATGAGCAAGGTGTTGTCTAGTGATGTGTGGGGTGGTGTTCGGTGACAGTGTTAGCTAATGCTTACCGAGGAGCTGTTGGTGCTGGTAAGGGGGAAGAGGATCTGGTGTGGTGACTGCACCAATGAAGGCCAGACCATGCGGGCACTGACTCTGGCCTGCACGTTCTTCTGCAGATCAGTGTCTACTTCAAACACACCCTCCACCCTGCACATTCAGACCAATTCAGCCAATGGTCACTATACAATCATCAATATAAACAGCAACTACTGCCTAAACAAACAAACAAGTGACAGTAGCAGACAAATAACAAAAATGGATAAATAAAATCACACTAACATATATTATTGACATGATATAATTTCTAAGGGCTTATGCCCCATCCTGGGCTTTGCAAGAACACTGGCTGGCCTTGAACTCTATTTTAGTATAAACAGTTCTCCTTTGTGGTGCCCCAATGGTGGAACAAGCTTAGCCTGATGCATTAGCCGTTTTCACATCGTTTTACTTCATGGAAAGCACCCGATACCTTTGCATTGGCACTAATTTGCTCCACAGGGGCAGATATTTTCTGCTTCAACCAGTAACAGAGCCAGCTGGTATATTAAGCTCTTCCCAAAACCTGTAGGAAGTCGGCCAATAACGTCTTTTCCGTCAATAAAATCCCCCAAGAATTCTTCTTGTTCTGTCTTTAAATCCTCACTTTCAGGAGTAGTTGCCAACACAGAATGTATAGCTTCATCTATATCCATCTCATCAGCTTTGTTCAGTGCTGCTGAAGCTACAACGGAAACTCAAGCTTGAATCATTAAATGTGTACAGGCCAATTAGCAAACAGAGGAATGGCTTAAAATGCTGACGTTGAACTTGGAGATGGACTGAACCAAAACTTGCACTATGCTCCCTGATGCAGTTGCTGGAGGTAACTGAAATTGAGTGGAAATACTAGGCGGCGCTAACCTGGCTAGAACAAGAAGCTCTTATAAAACCGTCATTTTGAAGAAAACTTCTTATCCCAACAACTCCTAACAATTCCCTAATCACCTGACTGACACCTACATATACTCCCAACTTGTCTCCCTGCACTTACTGTACTCTGTAACCTAAGCTGCCTGAGCTTGGTTGTTTTCCACTATTGTAGCTCACTTTTGACAAAAACGTTATGTAATGTAACAACAGATTGAGTGTTCACTAATGTAACGTTATGTAATGCAACAGATTGAGTGTTCACCAATGAGCATAGTACATGACTGTACTCTCTCCATTCACCTGCAGTGCTACAGAGAGGTTGACTCCTCAATAGTGAGCAAAAAGGCTGTAATCTGTCTATAGTCCAACAGATATGGGCTACTCACTCGTCCCGGGAGCCGTCTCTGATCTGGTCCCAGGTCCTGAGCAGCATCTGATGCAGGTCTGCATCTGTGTCCCACATGTCCTCCTGCATCGAGGGTCCATGGGGCTTTGGCTCATCTGACAGAGAGGGCACAGGACATGGGCACAGCAGTTTAGCCACAACAAGACCAGGCCAAAGTGCTGCACAATTTCCATTGCTTGAACCTCAATGTTAATCCTAATCAATCCTTCCATATCACTTGCTAGAACAGTGGAGGAAACCCATGCTTTTCACATCATTTGTTTTATTTGTAAGTTGAGGAAAATTTTATCAATAACCTATGCTCTTCATATGATTTGTTTAACCCATTTAGACCGGGAGCGCATTACCGCTGTTCTACCACTAAGACCGGGAGAGCTGTTGCGCATTTCTACCTTTAAGACCGGGAAAGCGGATAAGGCATTTTTTCCCTCTGCGGCCAATCATCATCGGTTTCCTAATAAAATCTACCCGAAAATGCACGTGAAATTGACATGCGGACTCGTGTCATTGTTTTGAAATATGGATGACCTCAATTTCAGTGCAGGGAGTTCAGAAGTTAGTGACTGAAGCGATATAGATGATGATAACAATGCCCTCGCTGGAGTGTGTTCAGAGTTATCAAAGACGCGTACGTGGTCGAATGTAACTGTCCCTGAAATGAAAACTTTCGTTGGGCTATGCATTAGCATGGGGCTACTTGTTCTGCCTGCACGGAGAGATTATTGGAGACGCACTAAACATCTCTTCAAGACTCACTTCTCTGACGCCATGGCACGGGACCGATTGTATGCTATGTTTCTGGATTATTTTATATTTTCTTCTGAATATGTAGAAAAATAAATCACACTTGTTATGAAACCCACAAGTGTAAGCTCTCAAATACTTTTGGAATTTTGTCTCTATGTGCTTCAGAGGCTGAGAAATCACTTATTGACATTATTGTTGAAAAACCTCAGGATCTGGGAGGTTGTTTTAAAATCACCCTTAGGATTTTCAGGCCTTTTTTCCAGGCGTTTTAGGTCTTAATGGGTTAAATCATAGGTGGGGTGAATTTCAACAATAACTTGTGTTTTCATATCATTTGTTTACATTGTAGGTAGAGGGAATTGCGTAAAATTGGGCATACCTCAATCTTAACCTATTATTTTCCCATAATTTGTTTAAATTTTAGGTATAGGGGAATATGTGTAGAATATCTCAGATGACCTTTGCTGGCAAGGCATAAATAGTGCTTGGTGGTGTATGGAGTATTACAGTGTTGGGTTTTGACATGCAGTCTATGATTTGATTTCAGTTTTGCAAAAAGATGTTGATATTTGAGCAATAAATTACACCACCCTACCCCACCCTCAAATGCTTCCTGAAGCCTTGTGCTGGTAGGCTTGGACTATCTATATTCTAATCCAAACTAGCATATTTCACAGATAAGCATCACAGACCACATCTGTAAGTGGAGGTATCAGAGCATTACTTAGGTCATTACATTCATATGACTCGATCACATTTGCTGTACTTACATTTTCTCAGGAAAGGCAGGCCCACGTAACAGTGGTTGCCACACTGCAAGCTTGCATCAAAATATATGTTTGCCACCTGGAAGAGTCAATATGGCGAGATTTCAATGAGCCAGAAAGAACCCATTCAGATTGTTTGTATGGACAAGTTTGTTATTAGTTGTTGTGCAGTATTGCTAAGGGGCTTGGAGTATTTTTTTTCTGCCACAGTGCCATTTACAAGGGAGTGGGGGATCACGTTACTAATAAGTCCTCCAGGACACAGCCTTGGAGATGCCAACTACAGAATCCCATGTTTGGATCATGTTTGGTTAGACAGTGTGTGTATGTGGGGTTGTGTGCGTGCATGCAAGTGCTTTTGTGTGTGGGCTTGTGTGTGTGTGAGAAGCAGCTTTAAAAGATAATACAGAACGGTTTAGAAAGATAAATCAATGCATTTCTTCTTATCAATTCTACATATACTAGCAGCTGTCGGTAATGGGCTATGAATAGGAGCTTGTACCTTGGACCTGCGTTTGGGCTCAAGCTCGTCTCTGCTGTTCTTGAGGCGTTTGTGATAGAATCGTGAGTCGTCCGTGAGCGAGACAATGTGCTGCACCCTTACCCTCTGAGAGAACGAGCTGCTGATGCTCAAGCATTGGTGCACCACTTTACCCTGCATGCCACAACACAACAAGTTACATACACTGTGCATGCACGCATACACAGAAGCAATTCACTGGTACACTACGGCACAATACAAAAGTACAATACACACATGCACGCACGCACACACAAAGTAACTTTGCCACACTGAAGGTCACACACACACACACACACACAAAATTAAATCCAACAAAATGTTTGTCATGAGCATTTCCTTCACCAAAAAGGGCAGCAGGGAAATTCTGTTCACACATGAGGTACTAAAGTAATCAGACAAGCTCAACAGTACTTCTGGTAGGTATTGAAGTCCCCACGTTTGTTTTTTAAATTATGTTAAATTCAACTTTGTTATTACAGAAGTAAACAGACACCAGCACTATATACTAAGCTACTAGGCGAGGTTGGGGTAGTTTGAAGTGTGCAGCTCTTACTGGGAATGAGGGGGGAAGAACGATGTGTTTCGGGGAACTGGCCAAACTGCCCACTGCTATGACCGCTCTTACCGGAATGGTAAGTATCTGAGAAAGGGACAGAGAGGAGAAACACATCAGAGTATAAAAATATATGCACACACAATGACAGTATTGAGGAAGCCCACCCCTGCCTATTGAAGGACTTCAATGAGATGCCAATATAAAAATACAGTGAAGACTAGAGATGGCAACAGCAATAAGTCTAAATGTGTGTGTAATAGCCAAGTCAATTTATTTTATTTATATACCACATTTAACACAACATGGTTGAGCCAACATGCTCTAGAAAAATTAAAATAGATCAACAAAAATGTTAAAAAAAGGGCACACTAACTAGGTGGTGTATAGATTATGCAAAGTTTAGGAAATGGATAAGCACACAGAAAAAAAAAAAAAAAAAAAAAAAATCAGTCTGCAAACTGAATATACTTGTATTTATATGTATAAAAATGGCAAATGCTGGTATGTTGTCCTAGTGTCTTACCTCGTAATCTGTCGTGATGTGCACCGCCCCGTCATACGCTCCCTCTAGGTCTTTAGCAACCAATGTTACCCTGAAGGCTGCATAGTAACCAGAAGCCAGAATGACCTAAACAAATACACACATACACCGTTACATTTTCATACAGTTTTCCCTATGACTCAAATGAACTGTGTGTTTGTGTGAACAAACAATGGTGCCTTCAGGAGGCTGACATCTCCACTCCTATCACTGACACCGCTGAGGGAACTGCAGCAGACAGGGCAGATAACAGACGGGGGAAATATTTATTTAGCCTTTTAAAGGTAAAACAAGTAGGCAGTCACTGCCATAGACATGACCTCATACATGCAGAAAAAAACCTATATAAAAGGAAAAAATGAATAGGCATTTGGATAGCATGGATATTTGCATACTGTGTTGTGACAGTTTTGTATGGAGAAGATATAATACTGTCAATAGGGGTCATAGTGCACACCACCAACTTTCTCTGATCCAGCTGGCTTCACTACAGTAATATGACTGTAAAAGACTGCACTGTGTGGAAGAGATATTTACTATAGTACAAAATTAATTTTCTCAGGGTGTGAAGTTGAATTACTCAGACCGTGCATGTCCCTGCTCTTTAAAAGCCAACGGCTTTCGAAGGCAATATCCTGCAACCAATCATATAGTTTTTGTCACTCAAAACAAAACAGGAAGTAGGATCAGCTGATGCACGCAAAAGAGGTTCCTCTTTAACAGAATATTTTGGGCCTGTCAACCATGTTGATAATTCTTTCTTCTAGTAATGTGTAGATCATGGTTAAAGTGACTCTTTTCTTTTTTATATTATGTATAATAGAAATAACCTGTCCAATTTTACATACATTAGTTATGGTGCCACAACACAATGGAAACACAACACACACCATATGTTAACTGAACGCTGTGAGACAAACACCACACAACTTCGGCTAACCGCAGCACTGTGAGCAGAGGACCATAGGCTTCTGTTTGCATGTTACCCTACCACTATGTCCAAAGGGCAATTTTTCAGTTCATGCAACAAGTGTCAAATGACAAAAAATAAAGTTGTTAACAGATGGCACAGCGCTAGAGGCTCTCATAGTTCCACACCAGCAACAAAATCTGTTGGAAAATTGGACACTTGTTCGACTCGAAATCCATCCAAATAAGGACACATGTTGCGAGTGCCAACACTCTAGTACAAAACTTGAAAGAGGCTATCCAATTAGAGTAGGCCAGTGTTTCCCCATACATAGATCAATGTGTGGCAGGCCGCTACACAATCAACACCAGTCACCATAAATTGATTCCATGTACAACCACTGGCATAATAAATTCCAATGTCAGAGAAAATATATTTTACCAACATTTTCCTTTAATCTTCAACACAAACTACTATGTTTGCTAGTTCAAAATTAAAAAAATTATCTATACACACTATCGGTCAAAGGTTTTACAACACCCTAATTTTTCCAGTTATTTATTGCAATTCAAGTACTGAAGGTTCAATGAATACCCTGAAATGGTACAAAGGTTAAAAAAAAAAAAATTCAGAATTATACAACAACGCCTTTTTCAGGGAATACAAAGTGGGTTACCTGATCAGCAGCAATGAAGGTTAAATCAGCCTTGACAGCTAGTGCTACTAATTCCTATAGGTGTTCCAACTTTTCTTGATTGCTTTCATATCAACATTGGGTGTTGTAAGTAGTGTTGAAAACACACACTGTGGTACCAGACCTTCAGGAGGATCAGGTGAACAGTATTGTACTGCAGAAAGTAGTGTAATGCTACAGAAATAGCAAGAGAAGGCGATTAACATTGGGAGAGAGACAGACCATCATAACACTTAAAAGTCTTTTTCTTTTGCAATTTTCCTGTAGGAAAGACTGTCAAGGTGTCAGTGAGTAGTTTTCTTCACCATCAAAAGGCACTCAAAAACTGGGAGAAACTGACAGGAAGTGGTCTGGCAGACCCAAAACCACAATTGAATCAGATAACACGTCTCTAAGAGTTAACAACTTGTATGATGGGCAGCTCACAGGCCAACTTTATGCACAGCTTAATAGTGGTCGTAGTAAGCAAGTCTCAGTTTCACCTGTGAAGAGAAGACTTCGACCTGCAGGTTTGACAGGACGAGCTGCAGCAAGAAAGCCATTGCTAAGACATCAGAATAAGGCAAAGAGGCTATCCTGGGCCATGAAACACAGCCATTGGACTACTGAGGCCTGGAAGAAGGTATTATGGACTGATGAATCAAAATTTCAAATCTCTGGTTCATCACGCAGGACCTCTGTATGCCATTGAGTAGACGAGGGGATGGTTCCACAGTGTATGACACAAACTTTCAAACATGGAGGAGGAAGTCTGATGGTCTGGGGCTGTTTTGCTGGATCTAGGCTTGGTGACTTGTACAGAGTGAGCGGCATCCTGAACCAACATGGCCACCACAGCATTCTGCAGCGCCATGCAATACCCTCTGATTTGCGCCTAGTTAGTCAGAGGTTCATCCTACAGCAAGAAAATGACCCAAAACACTAGTCCAAACTGTCAAAACTAGCCCAGGAAAAAAGAACAAGATGGTAAGCTTGAAAACATGGAGTGGCCAGCACAATCTCCAGACTTAAAACGCATCGAGCTGGTTTGGGATGAACTGGACAGCAGCGTGAAAGTCAAGCAACCTACAAGTGCCATACATTTATGGGAACTTCTCCAACAAACTTTGGAAGAACTTTCTGAAGAATATTTATAAGTCAAAAGCTTAGAATACATTTTGGTTTATAAATTGATTTCATGATTTTTTTTTCAACTTAAATTGCTTATTAGGGCCCGAGCACCGGAGGTGCAGGCTGCCCTATTGTTTCTGCTAAGATAATTATTATTAGGGCCCGAGCACCGGAGGTGCAGGCTGTGCCTGCACCGGAGGTGCGAAGCCCTATTGTTTCTGCTAAGATTATTATTATTATTATTATTATTATTATTATTCTTCTTTTCCTCCCGCGCCGTTTGCCCTTTTTTGAGGCGTTTCCCATGCACGAAAACTCATGAAATTTGGCACACACGTCAGAAATTCCCCCCGCTACTCAGAGAAAAATACCCAAGCCCTGGCGTTGCCCAGGGACACTGCAGCGCCCCCTGTTGTTACAGAGGTTCGTGGTTGCCATACACTTTCAGCTACATGCACGAAATTTGGTAGGTGGGTTCATCTCACTAAGACGAACAAAAAAGGTCAATACAATGGCATGGCCACACCCAACAGGAAGTGAGATATTTGGACTATTGTGCAATTTGACATACAATGGAATTTAACGTACTTGTCCTAAACCGTACATCAGATTTGTGTCAGTTTTGGTATACATGATAAATGATAAATTGCGAAAAGATTTTTCATATGTTGTAAGATGACGAAACAACAGTTCGATGAATTTATGCATCACATTATAAGTGTCCAGATGCACAGGAAATGTGTCACCAATTCATTATGCAGTGTTTGACAAGAATAAAACTTGACAGGTTAATGTCTGTCATGACTATGAACATATCTGTGTGAGTGAAATGGCAGTCAGGCATACCGCCACCATGTGGTAGCAGAATGACTTGTTTTAGGTTGTGGTAAAGCTACACGGTACATTAGAATTACAGTATGTCACAAAAGTGAGTACACCCCTAACATTTTTGTACTTTTTAAATTATATCTTTCCATGGGAGAAGTCTAAAGATATAATAATTTTCTACAATGTAAAGTAGGCAATGTACAACTTATAAAACAGTGCAAATTTGCTGTTCTTTCAAAATAACTCAACACACAACCATTAATGTCTAAACCACTGGCAACAAAAGTGAGTACACCCCTACGTGAAAATGTCCAAATTGTGCCCAATTAGCCATTTTTTCTCGCTGGTGTCATGCGAGCCATTAGTGTTACAAGGTGTCAGGTGTAAATGAGTATAAAAATGTAAAAAAAAAAATGTTAAATTTGGTGTTATCACTCTCACACTCTCTCATACTGGTCATTGGAAGTTCAACATGGCACCTCATGGAAAAGAACTCTGAGGATTTAAAAAAGAAAATTGTTGCTTTACATGAAGATGGCCTAGGTTATAAGAAGATTGTCAACACCCTGAAACTGAGCTGCAGCACAGTGGCGAAGACCATACAGCGCTTAAAGAGGACAGGCTCTACTAAGAACAAACCTCACCATGGTCAACCAAAGAAGTTGAGTGCATGTGCTCAGCATTATATCCGGAGGCTGCACACTGCATCAAACTGGTCTGCATGGCTGTCATCCCCTTGTCTGAAGATGATGCACAAGACAGCCCGCAAACAGTTTGCTGAAGACAAACAGACTAAGGGCATGGATTACTGGAACCATGTCCTGTGGTCTGATGAGACCAAAATAAACTTGATGGTGTCAGGTGTGTGGTGACAACCAGGTGAGGATTACAAAGACAAGTGTGTCCTGCTAACAGTCAAGCATGGTGGAGGAAGTGTCATGGTTTGGGACTGTATGAGTGCTGCCGGCACTGGGGACCTACACTTCATTAAGGGAACCATGAATGCCAATATGTACTGTGACATACTGAAGCAGAGCATGATGCCCCCCCTTTGAAACTGGGCTGCAGGGCGGTATTTCAACATGGTAATGACCCCAAGCACACCTCCAAGATGACCACGCCTTGGGTGAATGTAAAGGTGATGGACTGGCCTAGCATGTCTCCAGACCTGAACCCAATTCAGCATCTGTGGGGCATCCTCAAATGGAAGGTGGAGGAGCTGAAGGTGTCAAGCTCAAGGTCAGCTCCGTGATGTCGTCAAGTAGGAGCGGAAGAGGATTCCAGTGACAAATTGTGATGCTATAGCGAACTCCATGCCCAAGAGAGTTAAGGCAGTGCTGGACAATAATGGTGGCCATGCATAATATTGACACTTTGGGCACAATTTGGACATTTTCACTTAGGGGTGTACTCACTTTTGTTGCCAGTGGTTTAGACATTAATGGTTGTGTGTTGAGTTATTTTGAGGGAACAGCAAATTTGCACTGTTATATAAGCTGTACACTGCCTACTTTACGTTGTAGAAAAGTATTATATCTTTAGACTTCTCCCATGGAAAGATATAATAAAAAAAAGTACAAAAATGTTAGGGGTTGTGAGAGGGTGAGCTTTGGCCATCTCTCCCTCTCACGGTTTTTACTGTTTGTGTTGTATTGTGCTGCGCTTGCCACCAACTGAACCTGCAGCGCAGGAACGGCGTCATCGGGTGGCGGTAGCGTCCAATTAGACAAATGATTGCTCTAAATTGAATGCCCTATTTAAGAGCCACATTTCTCAGTTGACTAAAAAAAGGACGAACGTGGGAGAGACAGAGGAACACGAACAGAACGAGACGTTACGAACTGAGAGAACAAGATAACAATTGCTGAGTAGCAGGGCTGCTGTAAACCTGAGAAGGAAGTGAGCCTAAAGGCATTGTTTGATTTCTCTTTGCTTTAATTTTGTACACGTTTAGTTTCGGATTTAAGTATTGTGTTAATATTATTTACGTTTGTTTCCTTATTGCACGGCATTTTTGTTTGAAAATAAAAAGCACAATATTTTTCTATATCTGTTCGTGGACTTGGAGGTTTTTGCACCACTTCACCCCAACTTCCGGTAACCGTCGACATCCTACACGAAGAAGCCTTCGCCGGCTTTTTCACATTTGGTGTCAGAAGTGGGACGCGACGCCGAAGGAGATACTGGAGGCCACGGGTGAAGCGGCATCGGACCCGACAAGAGAGGACATGGTACAGACGGCTGAACCGAGGCACGTCGAGGAACAACAGAGAAGAGTCCGGAAAGGAGCCGAGGAGACCAGAGAGTCAGGCTCGTGGGACTCGAAAGAGAGGGCGATCCAGGAGCGGTGGATTGTGTTGCAATGGAGACCAGCAGTAGAGGAAGGGCTATGGGAGTTTGTTCAGCTACGGAATCAGTGTGCATTTTGGGAAGACAACCGGAGCGAGTTGTCCCAACGTTTGGTCCGGAAGAGGGCAGCGGCTGCCCTGGACCCGGTGCCCAGAGGATATGGGCACAGTGCAACTGGTAGACGCTGGTGGTTTAGGCTCCTAGTCCGCTCTGCTGGTCTGGCGAGAATGGTGAAGGCAACTGAAAAACCGGAGGGTGAGTTGTCGGACTTATTTGGACTCCTGGTATCGTTGTTTGGACATATGCTCGGTGGTTCTGGGCACTGTAGTGCCAGGCCGCTACAGACATTGGCCGTTTTGTCTCACCACCGGGTGGTGAGACTTGAGAGGGGGGAGGAAGTGTGAAAGGGCGAACTTCACCGTCTCCCCCTTTCACCGTTTTTAACTGTTTAAAAACTTCACGGTACACCTGCGCACCCACACACACACACACACATCCACAGTCATCAAACCTGTCACAATACAACTGGAACTGTTGGCCTTTTATTATCAACATCCCTGGCATGGGTGAGGTACCCACTCATGTCCTACAACGTCCCCCTGTTTACAGTTACTGGTTCAAACACTCCGATACTTACATACTTTCTCAACTCCGGACACTTTGCTGCCATGCGGAAGCGCGCACCGCTATGGCGGTGTTTTAGAACATTGGTTGGGATTTGGGATCGGTGATGTGGTGGAGGGGTGTTGGTGTTCAATTGGGTTTGTTTGTGTATTGTGGTATTTCGTTAAATTTCTTTTATGTGTGAGTGTGTGTGTGGATATACTGTGTTTATATATGTGAACGTTATTGTCGGGTGTACAGTTTCTTTAGTCGTTTGTTTTTTAGCGTCAATGAGGTGGTATGGCCCAATCATCTCATGATTGGGCCAATTTACGTTAATTAAGTTGTGTATTTAAAAAGGGCTTCAGTTTAACAAGGAGAGACCCAGACGAACGAACAGGTAGAACAGAGAGACGAACGAACAACAGGAGACGGACACAGCAGAACCAGACGACACGAACGTGAGGGAGCAAGAGGACAGCCGCTGAGTAGTAGGGCTGCTGTGAATATTGGAGAAAACAGTGAGCTTAAAGGCGGTATTGTTTGAGTTCTCTTTATTTTGTGGAATTTGGTTTCGGTTTAAGTGTCGTCCATTTAGTTATTTATGTTTTGTTTGTGCACGGGTTTTTTTTGTATATAAAATAAAAGACGTTATATTTTTTCTACAAACGTTCGTGGATTTTTTGGAGGTCTTATTGCACCGCTTCACCCTACTTCCAGTCACCGTCGACATCCTGCAAAGTGAGGAGCCAGACTGGCTTTTTCACATTTGGTGTCAGAAGTGGGATGCGACGCCGAGGAGATACTGGAGGCCGCGGGGAGAAGCTGTGTTGGACCCGACAAGAGATGACAACGGAGGGCGATCCGGGAGCGGTGGAGGTGATTTCGAGTCAAGGAGACCAGTGGAGGAAGGGTAATCGGAGCTTGTCAGCTACGGAATCGGGAGATGTTGCTAGAAGGCAACAAAACTTCTCTTGCGAGAGGCAAGAGGTGGAGGGTCCTGATAAGGGCAATGGTTGCCCTGGACCTGGTGCCCTGATGCGGAGGGCACGGTGGAGGGTCCTGATAAGGGCAGTCGCTGCCCTGGACCTGGTTGGACTCTCTTGCGAGAAGCAAGGGGGGTTGGTCCTGATAAGGGCAGTGGCTGCCCTGGACCTGGTGGTGGCTGGACGCGGCAGCCATCGTGTAGGCTACCTGATTGACGCTGATAGTTTTAGGCTCCTAGTCTCCTCTGCTGGTCTGTCGAAAAGGGGAAGACACCTGTTGCCCGGCGCGGAGTTGTCGAACGGATTTTATGGACTTTTTGAGAAAAACTGTATGTCGGGGACCATGAACATTATGAACTCTTTTTGTCTCACCACTGTGTGGTGAGACTGGAGAAGGGGAGGGAAATGTGAGAGGGTGAGCTTTGGCCATCTCTCCCTCTCACGGTTTTTACTGTTTGTGTTGTATTGTGCTGCGCTTGCCACCAACTGAACCTGCAGCGCAGGAACGGCGTCATCGGGTGGCGGTAGCGTCCAATTAGACAAATGATTGCTCTAAATTGAATGCCCTATTTAAGAGCCACATTTCTCAGTTGACTAAAAAAAGGACGAACGTGGGAGAGACAGAGGAACACGAACAGAACGAGACGTTACGAACTGAGAGAACAAGATAACAATTGCTGAGTAGCAGGGCTGCTGTAAACCTGAGAAGGAAGTGAGCCTAAAGGCATTGTTTGATTTCTCTTTGCTTTAATTTTGTACACGTTTAGTTTCGGATTTAAGTATTGTGTTAATATTATTTACGTTTGTTTCCTTATTGCACGGCATTTTTGTTTGAAAATAAAAAGCACAATATTTTTCTATATCTGTTCGTGGACTTGGAGGTTTTTGCACCACTTCACCCCAACTTCCGGTAACCGTCGACATCCTACACGAAGAAGCCTTCGCCGGCTTTTTCACAGGGGTGTACTCACTTTTGTGACATACTGTATGTGAGATTTGGTATACATGGTGTGGAAGTGGTGTAGATGTTAAATGTTGAAGGGCTGTGAAGCCAATACCTGTCATTTTTTAATAAGTTGGCATCAATCAACAGGTGTGTTCCACAGTACGTTAAAGTCAGGCAAGGCCACGGGCAGCTATTGGGTCCCCCAGTTCAACAGCAGTTCAGCAGCAACAGGGCGCCATTTTCTTTCATTAATGTGATACTGGCTTAAGGCTTAGATTCTGATATTTCAAAGTCCTGCCATGATATTTTTACTATATGTTATTAGTAAACTATGAAATATTGCTTCACTTAGTGAAAGAAATAAACGAAGCGAGCATAGAAGGGCTGTGATCTAGCGTGATGTTACAGCTTACTGAAAGTTAGCTTCCTTGCTACCATATTAGCCCTCACGAAGTGAGCATAGAAGGGCTGTGAACTGGATGCTACGCTTTGCTTGCTTGCTAGGATATTAGCCACAATGTTATAAGTTCTGTTTTATTTGTACTGTTTCGGAGACGGATAATTTCATTCTGCGGGGGCGGTTTCTGTCTGATGTTTGTCTGGTAAGTATGTATGTTAACAACTATGTCGTCAACTATGCTATCCAAATGGGCTAGCTAACATTTACAACGAAGTGCAATGAACGAGTAAAACATAATTTATAATTACATTTCCCTCTCTCTCCCCCTCACAAGTTCAGGGAGTAACTAAGTGACATTTTTATTACCGTGAACATGTGGAAGAAACTTCAACGTGGGAAATTCCAGCAAGCAGTTGTATAATAATGAACTATTTCCTTGTAGCTTTACAATATATTCAGGTTTATTTGATATTTTCCATATCAAGCCGTTCGTCATTTTATAATAGTTTCCCACTAACTGATATTCGTACAGCTTTTGTTTAGCAGGTTGAGTCGCACCGTAGCTGCTTTTTTTGTCTCATGACTAAACATTCCCGGTGTTAGCGGGATGTAGAGCCATGTCAGCTGTCAAAATTCTCTAGGGTTAGTACTTCTACTAACGTTGACAGACGATGAGCAAGTTTCAAGAGAGATTTAAGAAAGTTTTATCAAACACTTAAATTTCTTTAAACGAGGGGGATGCCCTGCTGGCTGTGGCACTAAACCACAAAAGGGGAAGCGGTTACATCTCTTTCCCCGCAACCCAAAGCGAAGAAAACTGTGGAGTCCAAAGTAAGAAAGCACTGGAAGCCAAATATGAATTCGTTCTTGTGTGAGGTAAGTTACATCTCTTTTTTCCCATAACTAAACCCTATTAACACTTCTTGTTAGTGTAGGATAACAATTATATTACTATTGTAGCTTATATAAAGCGATTTAAGATAAATAGACTTAACATATGTAGCCTAGGTTATAATAACGTAGAGCTCTGGTAATAAATGGCGCCTGGTTCATTTTCAAGTAATCATCTTTAACCACGATGCCCTTTCCGAGATAAAATGTATGCTTGCATAGAGGTGATGTTTTTCACCAAAAAACGGGTGTTGTACATGTTAACATTGATGATATATAAAATGGGCTATGAACGTGTGTTAGTTTGAGTTAGCTTGCTAATATACAAACGAACTGCGCTCCAACTAGGAGTCCGAGACAGTTATTTATCCCATCATTTTTTTAGGATGAAAGACCTGAATGGAAGATGAATAGTGCTAGTTTAGATTGAATAGTTTTGTGTACTTGGTAGAAGACTGGAGTACCGGTATGTTTGTTGTCGAAAACACCTTCATGTTTGACCAAAGCATTAAATGCAAGCTAAAAATGAGAACGAGTAGCCTACTGTCGGCTGTAAAAGCTGCTGGTCTTCCTGTTGCAAAACTCAGCACGTCACATTAGAAATGGACAGTAGCATGTGGTTTTTTTCTGTTACCTCTGTGTTCCTGTAGCACTGCTTTGGTAGAGATAACATTTCACCTGCCACAGCGGGTAAAGGCTCACGCGAATGCACGAGATGACAAAAAATATGGTCAGTGCCAAGCAAAACTGTCATGTACCGTACATAATGCCAATACAATGCTATGATATGATGTGGATGACGGTAGCTTGAAAATGGAGCATTGACTTCTTGGTTGAAGGACTTGAAACACTTTCCACAGAATAATTTGCATTGTCCAAAATATTTTTTGGATGTGACAGTTATGCTTTGAATTACCCAAATAGCCTAAATAAATAAAAGACATCACTGTGCTGCCATCAGATGATAAAAATTTTACACAAAGGAGAACTTGATCCGTTAAGTTGACCCATGTTAATCTGACACTCCTAGTCCTAGGCCTTTCCAGGTAAAGGAGCATTTTCCATCCCTACACCATTTCACTCAGTTGGCATATAATCACTTGTACAGATATGTACACATACTTACTTTTAGTATTTGCTACCAGTCACAACTACACCACTATACTTTATCTTTTGGTATATAACTGTTCACATCCTCACTGTAATTCTTCTGTGAACTTTGCCTTATTGCAAACTCCAAAACATGTTGGATTATAGTGTCTGCATATTCTCATGCACATACTTCTGATACATTATCCCTTTAACTACATTTCCACATTCATACAGGTAAATGCTTCTTCTCATACCACTTATCCTACCCACATCCAATCCTCAAGTCATACATTGCGCAGCTATATTCAACAAATTCCTTTGCCTTTCATATGAACTACCCCACTCTGAACAATGTGATCCTTCCTTTATCAGTGTCACCAAAGCCACTGCCGTATACAAAATCCACACTTTTATTACACTTTTATGACACAATATTAAGCAAACACATAAACTGAATGAAAACTTTATAACAACATTCTCCTATGATCCACTACTATCAACACCCCCCATACACTTCTGGTGTTTTACGCAACCATCCTCATATGCAATTGTACTCTTGTCGCCCTCCTTCCGTTCCTGTTCTTGTATTACCATCTGGAGATGTAGCCTGTGTCTCCTCATCACAACAAAACAGGAATAGAAATTTCACTTCTACACACAACTTATAACAACTCATAACATAATTCTTTATATGATACTTCATAGAACACTATGTCATGATTACCATCTCTACGCAGACAGCAGGTGGGCAGGGTTCAAAATAACACATGTACATACATGCTATGACAACATCTATCCCTTTCAGAAATCACTTCTAAACACTACACAAACACACAATGTCATTAATTGAAAACCTACATCCATGCCCACTTGCACATCATCATTTCCACACAAATTCTCACCTCACAACACTGCTCTACCACACACCTATCATACCAACAGTACACACATTTTAATACACCGCTATGCAGTACATCTATTTTTTTTAAATTGACAATTATCAGATTAATTCAGTTTAGATGTATGTGTACTCAGCAGTGTCTTGACTTCACACATCCACAGACACACACACATACACACACACACACACACACACACACAAACCTCAGACAGGCACAGACAAACATTCTTACACCCACACAAACACAAAAAAATTCCCTTTAACACACACACACACACACACACACACGTGAAAACACAAAGATAATTGCACTACACCTTTTCCTAAAGAACATTTCCTTTACATACACGTACTCCCAGTAGACAATATAAAGCTCCTATGATTTAGCATCTACATATCAAATCTCTACAATAAATGAATTTGTGACACAGAGGATACATTTGAGAGGTGCGGCATGCCACGTCCCTGCACCGCAGGTGCGAGGGCCCGTCATTGCCACTTGCGGCTATATTTTGTTCTGTGCTTTCATTTTTAGAGTGCAATGACACTGAAAAAAGTGTGGTGCTCTAAAACTTTTGACCGGTAGTGTGTGTGTGTGTGTGTGTGTGTGTGTGTATATATATATATATATATATATATATATATATATATATAGCTTGTTTAGAAGAAAACTCCTGTTATGAAACAAATAAAATAAATAAACATACAGGGAAATGGGGGGCGGATCATGTTGGCTGTGTGAGAGCATCATAACCAGAAAAAAAAAACGAAATGCCTGAAGTAGCATTTAAAAGAAAAGGTCACATTAAGTTCATCTGCAAAGGTTTTAGTGCATTTCAGGTTCATCCTTCAATATTTTAGGACATTTTGCTCATCTTGCTGTTAAGGAGCTTAACAGCAAATTGTTAAACGTTTGATCCATAAACCGACCAATACATTTCCTTGATCAATTAGAATTGGTATTTGAACAGGCCTCCTCATCATGCTGTTTACATTTTTACATTATTAGACCAAGGCGACACCTAACAATTGTCAAATTATTAAGACATTGACATTTGTCACCCACCCATCCTCCACTGTTGTTGGTTTTTGTGTCAATAAACTATTTGAGATGAGGAAATCACCATTACATGCTTCTACGGACCGAAACTGTCTCTTTTACGTCACACTCAAACAACACTTGTCGTCTGGACTATAAATTGGCCCTAACTTAGGGACTCTACTGCTGTCTAACTTAATGACCATACAGTTTTCAGTGATGCACTTTTTGTTTTTATTGTTCTTATTTTCTAACTGTTATCCTTTAACAATACAGGAAACATGACACTAATTAAAACTACTGTAAAATCACAGGTAACACAGTAGTAGTACTCGTCATCTGAAGTTTATCTTCTTATGTGGTGGGATTACCGTTTTGTGTGTGGAGGCGGCAGAATTGTGGAGGTCTTTGGCGCGGGCCAGTGCTGTGCTTCTGTTGCCCCTCTCAGTCTTCAGCAGCTCCATGGATAGGCTGTCCCCCGTCACCAGCCAGGGCCTGATCACCAGCTGCGGGGGATGAAACAGGGACAGGTAAACAAAGGATTGCGCAGACAGGTATCTAACAGTCATAAATCTTAAATGATTTAACACATTTCTCTCTTTGGGTAAACACAGCTTCTCCGCAGTTCAAATATTGTTATTAATATTGGGCATGGGGACATTTGCCCCACCCACAGGACTGTCCTCAACTTGTAAATATCAAGGCAATACATTGCTCAATTGTCAAACAAGAAGAGTCTTTGGTGTTGCCGTTATGTTGTCCTGTTAAATATTTGTTGAAGCAATCTGTAGGTTTTAAGCTTGTAAGTCCAGGGTGGATGATGTTTACCTTAAAGTAAGTAAACATGATAAAGGAATAGCTAGGCAGATGAAGCATGAGCCATCTGCTTTGGCAGATAAACTGTATGGTTTAAACATAAGCCCCATTTCTAGGTCATCTCACAAATGACCGCCATACCAAGAAGAGTTCATAACAAAAGATGTAGATGCATAAATAAACTAAGTTACTAAAGTAGAATAAGGAGGGCCACACCAGTCACACTCTTTACTTCATGGTTGTCAAACTCAAATACACAGTGGGCCAAAATGTAAAACCTCGACAAAGTCACAGGCCAACATTGATATTTATTTAAAAAATATCTTCCACCAGATATAATAACTAACGTTTTCATATGGACCCAAACAAGTTTTGCTCAAACACTGAATATGGAACAATTCTTTTTGTCATTTTTGGAAAGGGTTGCACTGTGCCAGTAATAGCATGAGGTCACTATGACTACGGTCAACAAAGGAAGGGGTGTTTATGGGTCTCGTCCTGATTGACGTGCCAAAACACCAGCAAAGCATTTTGGGATTTGTAGTCATCGTGTCATATTCCACTCCGCTCAAAAGGCATCTGCCCCAGAGCATGGCAGTAGTATTAGCTATACATGCGGTGTAAAATACCAGCGGGCTAGCTCTAATAGTCAGTTGTCTCGCGAGCCAAATATTATTACTCTGCAGGCCAAATTTGGTCCGTGGGCCAGAGTTTGACACCCCTACTCTACTTCTGTGTACAAAAAAAAGGTACTTCCTCTTCCGTTCACTTCACAACTTTACTTCTCAGAAGTGGCTTAGAGACCGACTGACACTCAGACATGCAAGGCACATTAGTATATATCTTTGAAAGTGATAGTTTAAATCGGTGTTTAATGTTGTAATTTCTTTTATACTGAACATATATAAAAAACAACTAAAACTAGATGTACCGCATAGCGGTACATGGTATGACCGCCGCAGTGTATTGAAATGTGGGAATCATAGGTATGGTGAGTTTGTGGTAGGTCAGGGTTGTGAGGTGAGAGTTTGTGTGGAAATGATTTGCTGGAAGTGGGCATGGATGTGGGTTTTGAAGGAATGACATTCTGTGTGTTTGTGTATATTTTGTGTAGTTCCGACCTCCATGGTCCAAGATATTGGCAATGCAAAATCCCTATTTTTGCATTTAACTATATCACTAGGTGGCGCTATTTGTTCAAGTGAGTGTTTATAGGATGGGTTGATACGGCTCTTTAACACTGGCTTACTAACACAAAATCATTGTCTTGGGCAAAATTTTTGATAAGTTATTTAACAAAAACTGTTTTTGTACACCTAGCTTTGACCGGAAACACTCACTGCGTTCACATGGTGGGATTGGTTTGGTTTGGGATTGGTTCACAACGGGTGGTCTGTCCCCCAAGTCCCTGTTCACATGCAGTTCGTCTAAGCGGATTTGGCGAGAATTCCGGCCCTTTCCGCTACGCTAGGTGGGGGCGCTGTAGTCAACTTCTATCTTTCTATTATTATCTTTTAATACAAGGAACGTCTCTTCCACGCATAACTCTTGAACCACTCATCCGCTTGATCTCAAATTTGGACGGCGTCATCATAATGTTACCAGTGTGTGCAGTACCAAGTTTCGTGTTGTTTGGGCAAAAAATGCCAAAGATATCGGTCAAACCGTGCCGACCCAGCCATGACGACCCAGGCTGATAAGATTTACAATGCTAGCTGCTACAATGTTGGACATAACGCGACTAACGACACATAACTAAAATAATGGACATAACACGAGTAAACATTTGCCCACAACAAAGCTGCTACGTAGGTAAGATGTATCTTATCGTATACGCAACAGCAGACTACAGCACTGCACACATATGCCTACAGTGCATACAGACGACACGTAGAGGAGACTGAACTTTTCACCTCTCATTCCGGTTATTCCACATCGCAAAACAGTGGCTAAAGAAAATCTTACAAGTCAGTCAGTGCAAATGTATTTACATAGCCTCCTCCTTTCACCTGATATTATTACCCACTTAAACAATAAGGTGGTCTAAACAAAAACGTAATACTCTGGCACATCTTCTATGGGCTCTGCACTGTTCCTACTAAATAAAGACAATAAACAAACTTTCTGGCGGCATACAAACACGGTGTTCCAGGAGTTTGACGCATTCGCGTACGTGTTGTGCATTCTGCTGTGTTAGAAAGTCCGTATGAAGGAACAAACTGCTTTTTTTATTTCGTTGATACATGCGCAATACCCAAAATCAATCCGATCCCCGTTCACATGGCAGTCGAAGTGGTTTCGAAACAGCCCAGGCCTGGCGTCGCAACTGGATAACGAAAACCAATTCCAAACCAAACCAATCCCCGTGGAGCCATTTCATTGACAAAATAGCTGCACGTTACATTGTCAGCGATAGCATATAGAATTTCGAGCTTTTGTGCAGTTACGTTTTTGTTTACTCATATGCACGTTACTATTCTCTGTCTTATACATGGACACTAACGTGATTGGTCGAAGCTTCGTCCAGTAGCAAACGCAGGCATTTCACACACGTGGGTTAAGCCCGCCCTCTGAGAAATGGGTTTACAACACAGCTTGGCCAGACCAATGTTCGCAGACCATTGATAAGTCGCGTTAGCCAGGCTAGAAACATTGCACCATGTCATGAAATGTCACAAAATTTGGTGCACATGAAAAGAAAGCCGTTCAGAGGTGGCATGTCAATTTTGGAGCAACATTGGAGCAATTAGAAGCCAAGATATGGACTTTTGAAGAATTTCAAGCTATGTTTCAAATTTTCATTGACATGTAACTTTTAAACGGTTTATCTCAAGACAAATCCTTTGATAACTTTTTGTCAGCATTGTCTGTAGATGACATGTACCAAATTTGGTGAGATTCACATGAACGGCCTATGACGAGTTCGTTTGTTTTCACTTTCAGAATGTTAAAATTTCACGGATATTCTTTTTGTTGGAAGTGGGCGTCGAGCAGCGTTTTCAATGCAGGAGGTTCAATAGATTTCACAACAAAAAAGAACTGCTTGTAAACAGTACTGTTCTCTAGATAATAGGCAAAATTACATTTTGTACAATTACAGCGCCCCCTATGGGCCAAATTGTATGGCATGTGCTGTGCTTTTAGAGGTCTTTGTGCTGATTGTGCATGACATATTTTGTGCAGTTACCACCTTCCCAGTCCAAGACATTGGCAATACAAAATCCCAATTTTTGCATTTACCCATATCACTAGGTGGCGCTACACTTTAAGTGAGTGTTTATGGGCTGGGTCGATACGCCCCTGTAACACCGACATATCACAAAAAATTCATGTTGTTCGGTGAAACATTCACTGAGTTATTCAGCAAAAACTTTTCGGCGTCTCCCCCTCTTTGATGGACACTGGCACAGCGGGGGGGGTGGCCCTTGGGGGCCAAAAGCTCCTATTCGCTCAAAAACTTCTAGGGCTACATGCCTACAAAGATTCATCTCCCCCAGAGTTACAGTGTCCTGGCAATCGTTGACGAAAAATCTGTGAAAAAAAATAAATTAAAAAAAAAAAAGGGAAAAAAGTCTCGGCAACACTATAATGACCGCTTTCGCTAGCGGCGGGCATAATAATACATGCTTGGTGTGGACAGAGAAGCAGGTAGACAGAAAAGGCAATTCTAGAAGAACAGTTTCTCCCTGTGTGATAGGCGAGTGGAAAAAGCTGGACATTACCTCTATAGGGTTACTGTTGACCACCACAAACACAATGCTACTGGTGTCTGTGGCACTGAGCACTCCAAAGTCCAGGAAGTGCTCTTCCAGACTCGGGGGCAGCACCAGTGGCTGTGAAGCAAGTAAAGGCATTTAGAGGTGGTACAGACATTAACTTGACTGATGATGCTTTAGAAGTTTGGGAGAATGAAGAAATAAATATATAACACCCCCCCCCCCCCCCCCAAAAAAAAAAAAAAAAAAAAAAACATCAAGGAGGTATGTATTAAAATTAATCAATCAATCAATCTGTGATACACTCTTTGTCCACTGTTATTTTAGCCTGTTTGATGCAAGCAATAAGCCTTTCCACAGATGCCTCATTTGGCACATAAGCAAAAAACAAAAGGTAAGTAAATAATAAGAATTCATTCACTGCCATTCTGTAAAATGTACTTAATGTAATTGTACCAAGTTAGTATTGATTTCTACTTATGTTAAAACCACGTTAACCCCCCCCCCCCCCCCACACACACACACACAGACAGACAGACAGACAGACATTTGGACTCTCTGAGGAGTGAGTGAGTAAGTAGATTATTAAGTGTTCTGACGAGCAAGCTCATGCACGTCAAGTACCTCAAGAAAGCCGGTGTAGGCCCGCACGGGCAGGTGGAAGCGGGAGGCATTGGTGATCAGCAGGATGTTGCTGTCGATGTGGATGGAGGGCCGAGAGGGACGGAAACGTAGCGAAAATATGTTGCGGGCCTCACGCGGTGGCACCAACACTGGCTCGCTAAAGTTCTGCACCTATGCCCCGAGAGAGGAAGAGAATGTGGGAGGAAGAGTCAATTCACATTTATTTGTATCGTACATTCAAAACCAACAGCAGTTGACCCAAAGTGCTTTACAAAGACTACAGAAAACGACCAAAGTTTTACAGGAGGGAGGTAATGCCAGAATATTCCGTGTAAGTAGACAGAAACAGCCAGGCTACGCTACAGTGATGAGAGAAGGAGACAAGAGAGAAGAAAGAAGGAGGGGGGAAGGATGGAGATAACAATTAACAAAAAACAATTAACAGGTCAGAAGAGTAAAGACAGAAAAAAAGAGAAAGGAAACAGGAAAGATGAAAAAGCTACATGTACTATGAGTGGGAATGGAGAATAATGGGTAAAGAATGGAGGGGTTTGGTGAGTGGCGGCAGAAGGGAATGGTATAGAAAGAGAATGGTTGTAGGTACTTTGTAGTCCTGTGACAGAGGAAAAATGCATGTATACAGGTTTGCCCCACACACCTACACAACAGGCTGAATGTTTAAATAAACAGAGAGCTGGACACACCCTAACTACACTTGCTCGCTGCCTCAGTGGGTCTTTAAGCCACTTCTGAGAAGTTGTGAAGTGACAGGAAGGGGAAGTACCATTTTTTCTTGTACTCAGAAGTAGAGAGTGACAGGTGTGGCCCTCGGTGTTCTACTTCCGCAACTTAGTTTATTTATGCATCTACATCTTTTGTTGTGCTTTGTCTGAACTTTTCTTGGTATGGCAGTCACTTGTGAGATGACTTGGAAATGCGGCCTGCCTTACTCTCTCCCTTCCCACTTACTCTAAACATGGTTTTGGCTTCCTCTGGCAGCGAGACGTCATGAATGAGAATAGGGAAGTTGAAGGTGTTGGTGAGCACTATGGGCCTCTCCTGTGGGTCTGGGGGACTGTCTCTGATGTGAAACAGCGTGACTGTGTGATCAAATCCCAGATACCTGCCAGAGGAAGACAAAGGGGAGGGGGTTCTTAAAATTTCCTTACATACAAAAAAGTATTTAAAAAAAGCATACCATCAAGTCAACTTTTTAAGTAATGTTGACGTTTTGTCCTTGCAATAGGACAAAAAACGTAAATTAAATGCACAGATGCACACAACTACAGTAATGTCCACAATTTAATAAACTATTTAAATCTTTAAAATGGTATTACACATACATGCAAAAGTTGAAAAATGTTCATACCCCTCTAAAACATCAGCTTGATATGGAATTTCAAGTTTGGAGTAGCTTTTTTCTTTTGCCTTCACTGTTATTTTACCAGATGTCTGTGACGGTCTTTTCACCTTTGATGCTAGCAGAAAAAAAAAAACAGAAAATAAAAGTAAATTAGCCACATATCCCCTCATCAACAGAAGCACCACAAAATGCAAGTCAGCTCCATCACTGCTTGGCTAACTAAACAGCGCTTCCATTAAGCCCTTATTTCAGGGATTTTCCTCTGAAAGATCATATTCCCTTGTGGGTAGCATTTTCCAGTGCAAGCTTCACAATCAATCATCTGCCCCAAAACCAAAACAAGAATCAGATAAGGTCTCCTGATGCATGTCAGAATGCCTATATGATGGATGACGAGCGGGCCACAACACGCGTCTCATGCTCTCACAGCGACTGTTGTGCTTTACAGTGACTGCAAACAGCAACAAACACTCGTCAGGGTAAATGTTTCACTCTTCAGGGTAAATGTCTGAATGGGGCCTCTGTCATTACATAACACTTGGTACTTTCGGGTCAAAACATGGCATTATGAGTTATTATGACAGAAAAGCAGTGCATGTTGCAGTGGGATTACATTTATTATATGTGGAGATTATATGCAGGGATATAGTAGGATTGTAGGACATCAGCTGGGAAGGTGAAACCTAGTAATGGAAACCCCAACAAAATAAAGAGATGCTTTCCATGTGTACAACAACAAAGTTGTTACACTACACACCGACAAAGCAACACAAACAAATGTCACTTACATAACACAGAAAAAAGACTTTGCTTTGGGATGACTGGCGAAAATGTTGCTTTAAGATTAGTCACAGCACAAAGTGATTTGATGGGACTTACCATCAAAACTAATACTTGCAACTTTGGTATATTTATTTTCGCCAGCTTTAAGTGTGATTTGCTTAAACTCTATTGACACTGCGTCGTTTGATGGTGTTGGTCGTATACTCTGTGGAATGAAAACAATTGTTAGTGACAGCACAAAACACCAAGGCATTTAATGCAGGTCAACTCAAGCAACTGACTGAGCAGTAGTACTCACGGTGATTGGTACGTCTTTTGTTCCTGAATTTAGCAGATGCAAATTTAACTGCTTTGGTCGATCTGCATAAAAGAAATAAAAAGTGTTGAGGTGCTTATTCTTAGGTTTCTTTACTAGGGCTGTAACGATACACCTAACTCACGATTCGATACGCATCACGATATTTCACCCACGATTCGATACACCCCACGATATTATTATTTATTTTTTAAAAAACCATGATTTTATTTTTTATTTTATTAACCCAATAACCACCATAGCGCCCTTTAACGCCCGTCGTATATTCTCCCATTGCGCCCGACAACAAAATACACCTGTAACTGCGAAAACTGACGTTGCTGAACTATAAATACAAATCACACTAGTCAATGAGAGTATAAAGAACGTATTTGTGTATTAAAATGTATATGTTTATATGAAATTATTTTGAGATATTGTCATGTTTTAAGCGCTGTCCCCTTGACTGTGGCTCAGACTAATTCTGTGTTCGTGCGCATATTCATAGCTGACTAAAGTAGGCAATTGACCATGTTTGTTTGCACTTTGTTTGTTTACATTACTGTCAATTCCCTCGTTCTCGTGCCACATCTTATTTTGTAGCAGATATTGTTATTGCATTTACCTCAGAAAAGCTAGCCAGAACAAGAAAATGACTGCGCCGAAAAGACGCCGGTTATTCACTTTGGAGGAGGCAGTGGCGTTATCCGTCAATTCCGAGTCAGAGCTAGAGTTATCCGTCTCGGATTTCATTTCAGTGATGTAAGTTCTAAAGTGAATGTGAATATACGATAATTACAGACATAGGACTACTATGATAACTTTGTACAGCAGTTTTGCTAGGTTTTGCTAGGATCTACAATGACTGGTAAAGCTTGCGCGTCAGGTTTTCCACCTGCATCGTTCCACAACGAATAAAGCAGGGAGGATGATTCCTGAAGTTATTTTATCTTACCGTATCTGTCGGGTAAGCCTAAACTCGAAGGTCCAGGAATGTAGACATTTCTTAACCTGACGCAATCCTTATTGTTTTGGGAGATGCAGTCACCGGAGCAGACAGGGGCTCTACACGTAAAGCTAGCTGTGAACTCTGAACTCTGAACTCCGGCGAGGCGAAACAGTTCTTCAGTTCTTCAGTTTCAGTTCTTCTTCTTCGTTGCTTCTTTCTAGTTACCTAATATGCCGTGATATAAGCAGTCCATATAGTTCACCCAATTCGTTTTTATTCATACACCAAAAAAAAAAAAAAAAAACCTTGAAGGGCATTTCGTGGTTCTGTCTTGTCTGTCGCGATACAACATCGTGGGCCTGCGCACCGCGGTGTCTCGATTCGATACAATATCGTTACAGCCCTATTCTTTACCATCTCTGCAGGGTAAATGATTTCAGTCTCTTAATTTTCACGACATAAAAGGATGTACACTTACCTTGAGATCTTAGCGTACCAAAGTCTAACATTTCTATGGAGGAGTATATACCAGGTGCTGCAAACAAAAGCAGAAAGACTTTCCATTAGTGCAGCTAATGATATGATTGTATTAAACATATATGTGGTAAGAAACGTTTCCCTTTGTATTCCCATGTAAATTATTAAAATCAAATTATATTTGTATTTGTAAGACAAATCTTAAAGAATGGCATCGAAAAAGTGTGACATAATGTGCAATAATTATAACCATCAAGTGATTTTAGAGCTGTTATGTAGTCAATAATGGGGTCGGTTTAAACCAATACCACCATCTTTGGACTTTTAGGAATTCTAGTGGAGAGGTTGATTCTTCCTCATTCGTTGTGCTGAACTGACCTGCTGTAACCTCAACCTCCATGGGGAGGATGATGAACTCGTCCTCGTCAGAGGCATTGGTCTTGATGCGAATGAAGGCCGTGTGGTTGTCAGCGTCTCGTGACGAGAAGCTTGCCCTCATCACCCCCTTCGTCTCAAAGGGAGGTATCTCCTGCACACATGTTGAACCGTTTCAGTTAAGACTAGTCTTTTCTAGATACTAAATAACACACAGGCACAATTCAGTAAGCTGTAGTTATCAAAATTCAAACAAAGGCCTGGAATATTTCACTGTGTGTTATACATATAGTATTAGCAATTAATTAACTTTTCCATATATTCTAATTTATTAAAGATGCTCCTGTACACACACACACACACACACACACTAGGTGCCTTTCAGAAACAAAACAACGAAATGTCTAAATAACATAGAGCACTGAACATGTGCAGAAGAGCAGAGGATTGTCAGTTCGTACCCATAATTTTCGGGTCCCTCCCTGCTGCCCCGTGGGCAGTTCCAGGTGCAGGTCGCCCCCGCTGGAGTACATCTCCACAACCTGTGAGGGAGGCAGAGGTGGGTGGTGGCAGTGGTCGTCAGAAGAGAAGTCAGCAGAAAACAAAAAAATTGAATTACATGACCTCTGATCAGCAGGGAAGCATGCTGATAAACGTAGAACAGCCTGGCCATGTTTGATTACACGGTAAAGTCATCTTTTTGACAATTGGATGCTTGCTCACCTGCAGGGGCTCGCTGTGAGGGTTGTGGATGTTTATGAGGGGGGAGAAGCTACTGTTGACGGGGACGCGGGCCCCTATAAAGGGTCGCAGCCTGTACGGGTTAGGTACACCCACACCAAACACCTTGTCGCCAGGAAGCAAGCAAGATAACACAACATGTGTCAGGGGAACATGATGGTGCAAGAGGGAAGTAGATTTTTCACGCCAACACAGAAAGCATTAAGGAGTACAGAAAGGTTTGGGCATATCAGTACAATCTGTGTGGTTTTGGAGAAATTTGAGCAAATAAACAATTTGTGTTTGGTCTTTTTTTGCCTCTGTTCATTTGCAATTTTACTACGGAGAGAATGTGTGAGTTGTTCATGACAGGGAATGTGCTGTGTTTTGGGACCTACCTGGTAGGTAAACACTCCATGGTGTGATGTGTTAATAAATAAAGTATTTTCTACGTTGCCTACTACTCTTGCTAGAAAGACAACATCAAATGATGTGTTTCCCCCAGGAGGGATGATCTGCAGAGGACACAATGAGAGGAGAGACTTGACACTTCAAACATTTACCATAGCAGGTTTAAAAAGACATAGTCTGCATCCTCAATTGTTAATATGTTAAAAAAAATCCTAGAGCTCCAAAAGATGGTGTTGGGTTCAAGCACTAGATGCTTAACGATAAACATAAAGAATAAGTAAGGGTCCCAGGAGAGGTGTGCGGAGACATTAGTAAGTGTGGCAAAGGTGGAGCTTAAGCAGAGATTAGGTTACCTCTACAATGACCCTAAGGGCTAACTTGCACCTTTACAAGGTGAATAATGACAGCTGGGTCATGTTGGTTTAAAGTCCAATCAGGATTCAGGATGGGGAGACCATTACAATATATGTTAGGGAGGATGGGTGTTTTATTTTTCTTCCAAAGAACAAGATGGTAAGTGTTTTTTTGAAAGGGTCCCAATTCTACAGAAATCACGTTTTACATTTCCATGTAAAGTCGGTTTGTTGTATGGAAATGCCAGATTGGTGAATTGGTCTGAATCACATCCACTGTAATATGAATGTAGGCTATTTACAAAAACGTAAAAACAGCATGCTGGCAATAGACTAACACCATTCAGTAGAGGTCAGTGGTATGGGACACAAGATAAGCTTTTGGGTTATGAGCTGGGACCCTGACTCTAGGTTGCATGTCTGTGACAAGCATGAACTTCACAGTGGTGTTTTCAGACTGAAGGGGGTTTTACTAGGGTAGGATAAGGACAACATTTTACCCTTTGCTGTTCATTGAGTTTCAACAAGGCACTTACCCTGTTTTGAAAAAAAGAAGCGTGAAAATGTGCTGTTGTCGCTGATATAGATATTAAACTAATTTCTTCTGAACTAGGATTGTGCAAGTAAACTTTTTCCATTTTTGGCATTCCAACTGGCCTGCATAAAAAGAAAACAGAGAGAAACAGTGAGAGAGATCAGATTTGCATGGGTGTTCCTGACCTCTCAGTGCAGACTAGAAAAAGAACACCTCTAATGTTCCTATTGAAATATCACAACGCAACATACATGTGTCAACTTCACAGTTATAAGACAGACTCTCAAGTCCAAACGGTTCCATTGCTCCTGTTCCACGTTCTCATTTATGATTTCCAAAATCAGAGTGTGCATTCACACAGCATTCACCATGCTCCCGACCCATTTTTACAACTTCTGTGAATGGCTTCAATTTCTGTTCAAATGCAATGCACTGTGTCAAAAGCAGAACAAATGACACAGTGATGTACTGCAATGACAATGATCTCAGAGCTCTTGACTAGTTTCCTTTCATGCTGGCTGCAAGTGTTCTTTTGCCCTTTACCATTAAGCAGGGGCATGAGAGAACAAGTTCAGGCATGCGGACCTGTTAATGGCCCCAGACTGTTGTCCAGTTTCAGTTTATAGTCATTGTTAAGGGGCATCGCTTCTGTGTGTGTGTGTGTGTGTGTGTGTGTGGGTGGGTGGGTGGGTGGGGGGGGTTACAACCACAAGATGGAGAATGCTGATATGGTCAGGATTTCAAAAGTCAAAGCACTATCTGAATTCATGTCGGTGAAGGGGAAATCACACAACCTGTGTGCACTGTACTGTACTGTTTATGCTAGAACAGAAAAACAATGCACAAAAGATGGTGAGAACCCTGAGCTCACTGCCTTAACATTTATTGACTCTTCCTTGGTTTGTAGACTGCTCCTATATACCTAGGTCGCCACAGTACAGCATCTAATTTAATTGCGGTCTGCATAAAAAAGGTTAGAAAATTGGCCGTGGAACAGAAATGTCTGTATATTGCTCCTGAATCAAATTTTCAATAAGGCACCATACACTAGATCCGTTACACAACTGTCCACAAAAAAAGGAAGACACCGCAGTCAACCGCAGTGTTTTGAAAATCATTTAGATGTCATACTTAAACTTCTTACTTGAACTAGATGTACCGTATGACCGTTTTTGTACACCTAGCTTTGATGGGAAACATTGCACCCTGTGACGAAATATCACAAAATTTGGTGCACATGAAAAGAAAGCTGTTCAAAGTTGTCATGTTAACTTTGACCAAATAGCAATTAGAAGCCGAGATATGGACTTTTGAAGAATTTTAAGCTATGTTTTGAATTTTGATTGGCATGTAACTTTGGAACAGTCCACCTCAAGATAAATCCTTTGATAACTTTGTCAGGATTGTCTGTAGATAACATGTACCAAATTTGGTGAGATTCACATGAACGGCCTATGACGAGTTCATTTACATTCACTTTCGCAATTCTAAAATTTCCCGGAAATTATTTTCATTGGAAGTGGCCATTAACCAGTGTTGTCAATGTGGGAGGGTCAGCAGATTTTACGACAAAAAAAATTTGGTTGTGAACCTTACCGTTCTCTAGATAATAGGCAAAATTACATTTTGTATAATTACAGCGCCCCCTACGGGCCAAATTTTATGGCATGTGCTGTGCTTTTAGAAGTCTTTGTGCTGATTGTGCATGGCATATTTTGTGCAGTTCCCACTTTCTCAGTCCAAGATATTGGCAATGCAAAATCCCCATTTTTGCATTTAACCATAAAATTAGGTGGCGCTATGCTTCAAGTGAATTGTTTTGGGAAAAATTGTTGACAAGTTATTTAACAAAAAACATTTTTGGACACCTAGCTTTGACAAGAAACATCGCCCCCCTGTGACGAAATGTCACAAAATTTGGTGCACATGAAAAGAAGTCTATGTAGAGTTGGCATATCAACGTTGGCCAAATTTGAGCAATTAGAAGCCAAGATATGGTATTTTGCTGAATTTTAAGCCATGTTTGAAATATTCATTGACATGTAACATTGAAACGGTTGATCAAGATAAATCCTTTGATAACTTTTTGTCATCATTGTCTGTAGATGACATGTACCAAATTTGGTGAGATTCACATGAACGGCCTATGACGAGTTTGTTTGGTTTCGCTTTCGCGATGTTAAAATTTCATGGGCCAACTTTTATGGCATGTGCTGTGCTTTTAGAAGTATTTGTGCTGATTGTGCATGGCATATTTTGTGCAGTTCCCACCTTCTCAGTCCAAGATATTGGCAATACAAAATCCCAATTTTTGCATTTACCCATATCACTAGGTGGTGCTATGCTTCAAGTTAATGTTTATGGGCTGGGTTGATATGCCTCTGTAACATCAGCATACTAAAACAAAACTGTTGTCTTGGGAAAAATTGTTTTAAAAAAAAAAAACTGTTTTTGGACACCTAGCTTCGACAAAATACATTGTTCCCTTTGACAAAATGTAAAAAAAAAATTGATGAGCATGATAAGAAAGCTGTTTAGAGTTGGCATGTCAATTTTCACCACATTAGAGAAATTAGAAGCCAAAATATAGACTTTTGAAGAATTTTATGCTATGTTTCAAATTTTCATTGACATATAACTTTTAAACGGTTTATCGCAAGATAAATCCTTTGATAACTTTTTGTCACCAATGTGTGTAGATGACATGTACCAAATTTGGTGAGATTCACATGAACGGCCTATGACGAGTTCGTTTGGTTTTGTTTTCGAATGTTAAAATTTCACGGAAATTGTTTTTGTTGGAAGTGGGCGTCGACCAGTGTTTTCAATGCGGGAGGGTCAATAGATTTCACGACAAAAAAGAACTGCTTGTAAACCTTACCGTTCTCTAGATAATAGGCAAAACGACATTTTGTACAATTACAGCGCCCCCTATGGGCCAAATTTTATGGCATGTGCTGTGCTTTTAGAGGGCTTTGTGTTGATTGTGGATAGCATATTTTGTGCAGTTCCCACCTTCTCGGTCCAAGATATTGCCAAAATAAAATCCCATTTTTTGCATTCACCCATATCACTAGGTGGCGCTATACTTTAAGTGAGTGTTTATGGGCAGGGTTGATACGCCCCTGTAACACCGACATATCACAAATGTTGTTGTTCGGTGAAACGTTCATTGAGTTATTCAGCAAAAACTTTTCGGCGTCTCCCCCTCTTTGATGGACACTGGCACAGCGGTGGGGTGGCCCGTGGGGGCCAAAATACGGTGGCCGACAGGGGTCAGACGCGACGCATTTCCAAAACCAGCTTCAAGTAATGAAAACCAACTTCAAGTCATGAAACCAACTTCAAATACAGTAAAACAACTTCAAGTAATAAAACGATACATATTCAAAAACGTGCTACTAAAAAAAAAAACTCGCTGCAAAAAGAAAACGATGTATGATCATCAAACGTGCTGCAAACCAGAAAACGGTCTTCAAATGAAAAACGATGTTGACCTGGACCTTTTAATTCTTCCTGTATGGCAGCACGAACCCTGGTAAGAGTGGAGTAGGATGTTTTCCTGGATAAGGACAGGCTTTTTAGCTTCCTCTTAAGGGTGCCAAGGCTCATGTGCACATCATGTTTAGATGCTAAAAAATCAAAATTTCTGTATAGCTGAAGCCATGATTAAAATATTCTTCAATGAGATCCTCTTCAGTGGAAGTAGGCCTAGCTGATCCTGAGCCTACCAAGAGACCATAATGAGATGGTAATTGATATTGTATTCAATCCTCAAATAAATGTTGCATCAAATAAATGTTGCATTAACTCAAGTGAAAGCATGACACATGGCGTTTATAGGCTACTGTATTTTTGTTAAGTATATAGGTCTATCATGACTCCACTTACTGTCTGCATAGTCTTTCAAAAACTGTATATTGTTACCACATGAGCCACAGAACACCTGAATGACTTCGAGGTTCGGATGTTGGGATGGCTGGTTTATTTTCATCTGTTTTATTTTCATTTGAAGACCGTTTTCTGGTTTGCAGCACGTTTGATGATCATACATCGTTTTCTTTTTGCAGCGAGTTTTTTTTATTAGCACGTTTTTGAATATGTATTGTTTTATTACTTGAAGTTGTTTTACTGTATTTGAAGTTGGTTTCATTACTTGAAGTTGGTTTTCATTACTTGAAGTTGGTTTTGGAAATGCATCGCGTCTGACCCCTGTCGGCCACCGTACCAAAAGCTTCTATTCGCTCAAAAACTTCTAGGGCTACATGCCTACAAAGATTCATGTCCCCCAGAGTTCCAGTGACCTGGCAATCGTTGACGAAAAATCGGTAACTCTGTACACTGTAACTCTGGGGGAGATGAATCTTTGTAGGCATGTAGCCCTAGAAGTTTTAGCACTTTGCACATCTCCACCATGCCAGATGTGAGACATAGTGCATTATAAATCGAGTAGACTTCTATGGCTATTCGTTGTATATGACTCAAGTATTTGTGTTCATACTTAAAACATTCTTAATTGCTGAAATTTGTAAACATTTATTTCCAAATTTTGTGCATTAATTCCTAAGGAAATGAAAAAAGGTACCTCAGTGTTGTGTTATATCATGTTGACACAATGTGTATAACAAAGTATAAATAACTTTACTTTTACTTCTTTTCTGTGCTGACAGAACATCAAAATCCAGCATACAATTATGCAGCTGTAATTTTCTAGCGATGGAAAACATTTTTTCTTTTTGTTTAACGAATAGCTTTGTAGTAATGCGACTGGAAGTTATGCAAGCCACAGATAACTACCTATGGGAAGATGCTGCCTTCAGTTGTTCTGCAAAATGTTTATTTTTTTATCTCTGAAACTGTACCTGCTTAAATGCATGTGTGCATTAGCGTTGTCACGATACCAACATTTTGATACTGTTACTGGTACCAACATGTATTTCGATACTTTGATAGTTTTTGGATACTTTTTCAAATAAAAAGAGAACACAAAAATGTCACTGACTTTATTTTAATAGACATAATATTAATATTTAATTAACTAGATGTACCGCATAGCAGTACATAGTATGACCACTGCAGTGTATTAAAATGTGGGAACCGTAGCTATGGTGTGGTAGGTCAGTCAGTACATGCACATGGTGGGATCGGATTGGACTGGGATTGGTTTGGGTGTTGCTACCCAACGGGTGGTCTGTCTCAAAATCCAAGTGCACATGGAGTTTGTGTAATTGGATAATGGTCAGAGACCTGGCCGTTTCTGCTACGCTAGGTGGGTGGCGCTGTAGTCAACAACTACTTTATCAGTCAATCTATTATTATCTTTTAATGCAAGGAACGTTTGTTCCACGCATAACTCTCAAACCACTCATCCACTTGATCATATATTTGGAGGGAGTCTGATGGGATTTACAATGCTAGCTGCTACAATGTTGGACATAACACGACTAACGACGTAACTACAATGTTGGACATGACGAGTAAACATTTGCCCACAACAAAGCTACTACACAGGTAAGATATGCAACAGCAAACTACAGCACTGCACGCATAAGCCTACAGTGCATACAGATGACACGTAGAGGAGACTGAACTTTTCACCTCTCATTCCGGTTATCCCACATCGCAAAACAGCGGCTAAAGAAAATCTTACAAGTCACTCAGTGCAAATATATTTATATAGCCCCCTCCTTTCACCTGATATTACCCACTTAAACAAAAGGTGGCCTATGAAAACATAATACTCTGGCAGATCTTCTACGGGCTCTGCCCTAGTCCTACTAAATAAGGGCAATAAACAAACAAATCTGGTGGCCTACAAAGATGGTGTTTGAGGAATGCATTTGCGTACATGTTGTGCATTCTGCTGTGTTTGGTCCATATATCTGTATGAAGGAACAAACAGCGTTTTTGGTTTCGTTGATACTTGAGCAATATGCGAATACGATCCGATACCGTGCACAAAGCAGCACCAAGCGGATTAACATCGGCTTAAGCCAGGGGTTGCAATCGGATTCGTGAAGCCAATCCCTATACGATCTTTATCCTGTGCACATGAAGTTGATAGGATCCCAAACCATTTCCAATCGGATTCAACTCATCCATGTGCACGCAGTGATTGTTGTGAGGTGAGAGTTTGTGTGGAAATGATTTGCTGGAAGGGGGCATGGATGTGGGTTTTGAATGAATGACATTGTGTGTTTGTGTATATTTTGTGTAGTTCCCACCTCGGTCCAAGATATTGGCAATGCAAAATCCCAATTTTTCCATTTAACTATATCACCAGGTGGCGCTATGCTTCAAGTGAGTGTTTATAGGCTGGGTCGAATCGCCTCTGTAACACCAGCAAACTAACACAAAATCACCAAATTTTATGGCATGTGCTGTGCTTTTAGAGGTCTTCGTGCTGATCGTGGATGGCATATTTTGTGCAGTTCCCACCTTCTCGGTCCAAGATATTGGCAATACAAAATCCCAATTTTTGCATTTACCCATATCACTAGGTGGTGCTATACTTTGAGTGTTTATGGGCTGGGTCGATACGCCTCTGTAACACCGACATGTCACAAAGATGTCATGTTGTTCGGTGAAACGTTCAAGTTATTCAGCAAAAACTTTTTGGCGTCTCCCCCTCTTAGATGGACACTGGCACAGCGGGTGGGTGGCCCTTGGGGGCCAAAAGCTTCTATTCGCTCAAAAACTTCTAGGGCTACATGCCTGCAAAGATTCATGTCCCTCAGATTTCCAGTGTCCTGGCAATCATTGACGGAAAATCGTTGGAAAAAAAAAAGTCCCGGCAACATTATAATGACCGCTTTCGCTAGCTTCGCTAGTGGCGGTCATAATTAGGTGTAACACCTAGCAGGGCCACTTGGCAGTATGGTGCCAATTCATTAATTGGCCTCTCCTTTTTTCTATATATCCGAACGTGGATGCTAGTAACATGGCCGAGTCAAGTATCCAGTTGAATGTCTCTGAAGGAGTTTATCGTGCGCTTGCATAGTGAAGTGGAGGGACGCAAACCATTGAAACGATTTTGGAAACATTATTTTAAGGTTGAAAAAACGATTTGGGCTCAAGCAGCACTATTGTTTCTAAAATAGTTTATGAGTTTCATATCCAATCAGGTCACTTTAACTAAGGATGTTTTTTTCACATCAGCTTGATATGCATGTGTTTGTCATTCAGTGATAAGGTCTCCCTCTGGTAACACAAATTACATTTGACCATTCCAAGCCGATCTATCTTAAGTCTTTATGTTAATGTAACCTGCACACATACAGAGTGAGCCAAAAATATGAACTTGTGCTTACTACAGAATTCTATTCTGCTGCCACTCAGTGCGTTCACATGGACAAGTCGAAACCACTTGGAACTGGTTTGGGATCGTACCAGCTTCATGTGAACGGAGATTGGTTTGGTTTGGAATTGCTTTTCCTAAACCAATTGCGACGCCAGGCCTGGGCTGTTTCCAAACCACTTCGACTGCCATGTGAACGGGGATCGGATTGGTTTCAGGTATTGCGTATGTATCAACGAAATAAAAAACGCAGTTTGTTCCTTCATACGGACTTTCTAACACAGCAGAATGCACAACACGTACGCGAATGCGTCAAACTCCTGGAACACCATGTTTGTATGCCGCCAGAAAGTTTGTTTATTGTCTTTATTTAGTAGGAACAGTGCAGAGCCCATAGAAGATGAGCCAGAGTATTACGTTTTTCTTTAGACCACCTTATTGTTTAAGTGGGTAATAATATCAGGTGAAAGGAGAAGGCTATGTAAATACATTTGCACTGACTGACTTGTAAGATTTTCTTTAGCCACTGTTTTGCGATGTGGAATAACCGGAACGAGAGGTGAAAAGTTCAGTCTCCTCTACGTGTCGTCTGTATGCACTGTAGGCATATGTGTGCAGTGCTGTAGTCTGCTGTTGCGTATACGATAAGGATACATCTTACCTACGTAGCAGCTTTGTTGTGGCCAAATGTTTACTCGTGTTATGTCCATTATTTTAGTTATGTGTCGTTAGTCACGTTATGTCCAACATTGTAGCAGCTAGCATTGTAAATCTTATCAGCCTGGATCGTCATGGCTGGGTCGGCACGGTTTGACCGATATCTTTGGCATTTTTTGCCCAAACAACACGAAACTTGGCACTGCACACACTGGTAACATTATGATGACGCCGTCCAAATTTGAGATCAAGCGGATGAGTGGTTCAAGAGTTATGCGTGGAAGAGACGTTCCTTGCATTAAAAGATAATAATAGAAAGATAGAAGTTGACTACAGCGCCCCCACCTAGCGTAGCGGAAAGGGCCGGGTCTTTGGCCGAATCCGCTTAGACAAACTGCATGTGAACAGGGACTTGGGGACAGACCACCCGTTGGGAAGCAACACCCAAACCAAACCAATCCCACCATGTGAACGCAGTCACTGTTGAGATTGCTCGCACAGAGCTGCATGCAAATTTCAATCATTGACAGTTTCCCTATACTTCACTTATTTCGACTGGTAAATGTTTCTACTGACAATATCTAATGACTTCATATTTTTAATTCAGGTCTATAGTTTGAAATGTTCTTGGCTGTGTAAAAGATAAAAGCACTTAAAATGTGTCCCGTATTTTTGGCCCACCCTATATTTACAGTTTTCCTACTAGTTATTCATCATGAAGACCTACAGTGGGTATGGATGACAGCTGAACAAGATGCAGGATAATATAGTGAATGAATCCTTCAAATCTAGTTTTTACCCTTAGAGTACCCAAGGTAAGATAAGCCTAGCAAACATAAATGTCAGGCCTTGAAATAGCTATACCTAGCCTACACAGTGCATATGTCTGCTATTGTGCACATAAAAGCGGTGCATTCATTAACACAAACATATCTCATAAATGTCTGAAACTTTCCTCCTCAAACAGGGTCACAATGTTATGAAAAAAGTAGAAAATACTGAAATCCTTATTAAAGGGTGGCCCATTGTAGCTGAAAGAGGTGGCCCATCTTACCTTAGCATTTTCAGCCAAAATGGACCAATGGGCTTTATGAGTTTTTAGGTATTTAAAAATTTCTAATGTAGCTACAACTATGTTTCTCTGATTAAATGAATGTATTCAAAACTGAAAATACAGTTGAGGTTTTAACTACATCAAATTATATAATCCTTATTTTAAGAATCCAACCTGTCTCGGAAATGCATATCTGTATTACAAATACCCCAGGCACAACTTTTAACCATACATTCAATGAAACGATGGCGGTAATAGACCATCAAGACCGAAAATATGAGACACCTCTGTCAAAGTCAATGGACCGCTGTCTAAAAGTATCGGACCTCTGTGGGAGCTTGTTCTTGGCTGCGCAGTGATAGGTCAATCAACACTGTAGGGTGTGGCTTAGCCAAAGGTGAATTTGCTAACTATTTGTACTATCCAAAGATGCATATTAATCATATCTGCATGGTGTGTTATTTATTGTCATGTCCAACTACATGACAAGACGCACTGGGAGCCAGTCAGGTCAGTCACATCTGGTGAAAAACAAACCCCATGCATCTTGAAATCGTCAAAACAGGACAGCAGTGTTTAGTAATGGGTAACATTTTGATGCTAATCACACACTTTCGTGAAGTAACCGGCATTGGCAGCTAAGGAGGTTTAACCAAAGATGGTAGATATTCCCAACATTTGTCATGAAGAGGCACTTCCTGGAACCACGGAGGGGGACACAAATCCCCCTTTATGCAGTCTGCATAAAGGGGTATTAGTGGTCCCCCCTCGTGCGTGGACCAACTACGAGGCCACGAGGTGTAGAAACAGCACACTGCTGCATGATGTCACAATGCTGTTAACAATTATGTTAAGTCTAGTGGGAAATTTTGATTTGAAAATTTGATTTGTTTTTAATCTTAAAAAGTATTAGTTAAGTATAAATTAAATATAGCTTACACGATTGCCTAGTAGAAGATCTATGCGACGCAGTTTGAATGAAGTTCCTACATTAAGCAGTTTGAGCCGCATCAATTTTTAAAAATTCAAGTAAGAAACAAAGAGCATTTTTTCACTGTAATTATCCTTACATAAAAGAAAATACTGAAATTAGTTAGCTAGATAAACAACAAAATCAGTTTATCTGCACTAATCCACTTATCTTTGAACGATGAACACAAGATGTACACTCGCATGCAAACTCATGCAAGATAACAAGCACGCGCGCGCGCGCGCACACACACACACACACACACACACACACACACACACACACACACACACACACACACACACACACACACACACACACACACACACACACACACACACACACACACACACACACACACACACACCTCCAGGCGGAAATGGTAACCACAATGTTCAACTGAAAACAGTGAGAGCAAAGTGTCTGGCTCACAGGAAAACTCAGAATTAGGTTAAATAAAATAGTAATCTAGATATAAGAGACACTTCCTGCCCTTGCACAAGCACATTTAGCTCAGTTTACAACATCCCTACAGCACAAACTATTGTTTGCAGCAGACCCACACCTCAGAAGCACAGTGCAACTACAGATATGCCAATATATGCACAGAAAATATTTACAAACAAACATTAACATTTATGTCATTTACATCAGACACCTTGACTGAAGGTATATCTTCACTTCTGACAGCTTACAGTGATAGCATGGTTATGTTTATGACTCTTGACAGAGATTTTTGTGAAAGCCACATACAGTACTAAAACACATTATAAACATAAGTACTTGCCATTTTTTCCCAAAACATTTCAGAGAAAAAAAAACAAAGGGTAATAATAGTCAGAAACAAAATTACACATAGCATGTAGCACGTAGCCTTAGAACAGTGATTCAGAACAGAAGTGTCGGTCATAACTTTTGTTGGCGTTTCACAGCATCAAGAGCACATCACCAGTAGTCTTAAATTGGCAGAAGCCGTCTGATTGGCTTGTGCCAAATCACAACTTAAACCCTAACCACTTGCGAACTGTAGCAACTCTTAATTGAATCTAACTGTTGCATCATACAACAAACAGTGCAAAACTGGTAAGTCAGAAAAGCAGGAAATGTGAAAAAAATAGTTATATGAATTACATAATTCTATTAATAGTGGCCTACATGTTCACAATTGACTGTTTGCAGTGCCAGAGCATTATTTGTATAGCACGTTTAATACAATAAATACAGCTCAAAGCAAAAGGCAAAACATACACAAAGCAGGAAAAAGTACAGTCTTCAAAAAGCTGTTTCTAGCTACTTGGGCGATTTTCCACAGCATAAGAAACAGCAGTATAAGAGCTAGTAGATAAATCACATGTATTACTTTATATGATTCGACCGACCGACCGCCAGCTCCAGTGTCAAATTACTTACTGTTCATGGAAGTCCAGCATAGGTGGCTCGAAGCGTATTGGCCTGCAGTTGCCCCGGTGTAGCGGGGGGCTGGAAGACACAAGCGAGAGGACGTATAAGACGATTTGAAGCATGGAGGCCATGCAAGCCATGGCATCTACTTCTTGTCAACACCACAGGTGGTTTAAACACAGGAAAGATCTGTCATGGTGGACAGACCAATGCAAGTTTTTTTCTAGTCTGCATACATCAGGGGGTGTGTAAGAGGGTGTGTGTATGTGTGTGTTTCTATGAGAGAAAGGGCATGATGACAAGGAGGAATCCTGCTAAACCTGTCAGCGAAGGGTGACAGCAAAGGGTGTGTTTTCTGCATTCACAATGAGCTAAGCGTTCTCCAAGTACGCAAATACATAGCTGGCTGGGAGCGCATTTTTAATTGCTTGCAGTTGTGCATAAAAGTGTGGGTACAGTATATCACTACATATACAAACATGGCGTTGCCTTGATTTTAGTCACTACATAACATTTAAAACAATGTCTCAATCAAAAGCATGAAGGGAATACCTTCCAAAGAACATGGAGCCGACAGCGAGTTTGAAGACAGGATAAGTTTAGGGAAACTGTCACAGGGGAATGCATTTGGTGGCTGTGCTGCGTTGTGTTTGTTGAAAGTCTATGAGACCCAAAGATTTTCTGTAGATATGAATCTGTCTCGCTTGCTCACTCACTTTCTCTCTCTCTCCATGTGCTCATATTGTTCTGGGTCTGTAAAACTGCATTGGTGAAAGCAAGCACATAAGCAGGGTTTGAGGTGAGCTAAAGTATTAAAAAAAAAGAGTTTTGAATGCTGATTGTCTTGCTATTGCTTTATATTATTGAATTTAATTGATCTTTGAAAGGTTTAGTTTATAGTTGGACTAGTTTAAGTTGATTACCAAATATATACAAGGGCCAGTCAAAAAGTAATGCTTTTTTCATCATATCGGGTTTATTCTTTTATAGAATTCGTTGAAATTTTGCACGTTGAGGTAAATGCATGTTCTTGAGATCACTCACTTAGCCGTTATCGGATTTATAAGTGTTGGCAGATTCTAAAATGCCAGAGAAAAATAAGTCCAGATCTGACTGGGTCAGATTTCCATAGGTGTGGACTGAAGCAGAGCATCAGCAGCATCAATTAACAAAGCAGATCAAACCAACATAAAGACATGTATGCAAATAAACCTGTTTTGCCATGCACAAATGTAGCCTTCATAAAGTCTTCTCACTGTTCATTAGTCACAAACTTTTTTTAGGCGTTATGGCTATTTGAATCCTTTACTAAGCTGAAAGGCTCTCACGAAACATGTCTCTGTCGCAGATGCTGCAGCCTGTTTTGATGATCACGTGACGGCAGTGAAAATGTTAGCTGTTAAAATGTCAGCCATGAATGAGTGCTGAGGACATTCAGTGCTGTCAAGTCCAGCCAAAGACAGTCTAAATTACTCCAGAAAGGTCCACCTGCCAACACTGGGCGTTGAAACTGTGGTTGGTCACGAAGAAAAAGGCCTAAGCAGGGTGCAAGACTAAGGTGCAAAAAGGAAATAGTATGGGTTTCAATCTATGCTTTCATTTTTAAAAGTGTGTGTGTTGTGTGTTTAGTGCTTTGTGATTACAAATTATTTACACACCATTTCCTCATTCACTGTATGGGCTGTCAGAACTGCCAATCAGATTCTGGCTATTACCATTGCCGACAGACACACACACATTCCTCCCCTGTTCCTCACCCACTTGGTTAAACTTCTACCAATCATTTCAGATTACAGACGGCAGCATGGTACAGGCTGCTCACTGTGAATGTGTGTGAGTAAGTGCGTGAGAGATAGTCTGTCATGGTGCACCTGGTGCCCCTATAAAACAATTGACAAAACACATGCTTATTTAGACCATTAACTTATCATGGTGTTAACATGTGCAGTGTGCCAATTCCCATGATTCTTGAGGTCACAGCCAACCTCCGGCACATGCCTATGAGGCAACCTAAGAGCACTTACATGAAAACAAGTGTGTGCACATGCATTTTTTGTGTGAAAGGGCAAAAGTGTAAATTAAACTAGAAAAGCACTCAGAGAGCGCAAACCTCCGCCAAGGCAGCTTAAGTCTCCACCTTATTGTCATTCTCACCTTAAGACATTAAAAGACATTAATCATGTTAAAACATTTTATTACTGGCGTAATAGTTAACTAGTGGGTTCGTTCACTCATGCTCACACGAACTTGGTTGGCTCTTCGGTGCAGGTGGGTTCGTTCACTCATGCTCACACGAACTTGGTTGGCTCTTCGGTGCAGGAAAGTAGCCTACTTTATGTAATTTCCACTGGCAACATGAACTACTGGGCTGTTCACCACTATCGCTCTAACTCTCCTCTGTCTTTCACTGAACCCTCTAACCAAAAACTCAACAACTCCTTGACCTGCAACAGGAGCCTCATTTCCGTACCAACCTATATTCCCTCCTTTCAAAATAAAAGTCTCTGTAGATTCCATGCTACACTGGTAACTTCACTGAATAAAAAATTTGTGGATCCAGATGGTTATCCGGATCACCACCAAAAACAAATCAGTTCTAAGTTAGCCCACTTCTGACCCATCCTGAAAATGTCATCAAAATCCATCCATAACTTTTCAAGTTATGCTGTTCACAAACAAATAGACAAACAAACCAACGCCGTTGAAAACATAACCTCCTTGCGGGAGGTAATAAGAATACAAAACAAGGGTGTCTATTCTCTCATCTGCGCGCAAGTCCTTTTTTATGCACTTTTATTTACGTATATTCTGCCTTGCGCTCTTCCAACACACCACCAGCCCTTAACTTCGGATTTAAAGTGGACTCTCAAAAGAGGTGGCATTTATTTAAAACACCAGGGAAACTCGATTATGACCGCGTTTGATGTGGTCCATCCTAAAACATGGAATGTGTACCTCAGTGTTAACTAGGGGTGTAACGGTATACAAAAATCACGGTTCGGTACGTACCTCGGTTTTGAGGTCACGGTTCGGTTCATTTTCGGTACAGTATGGAAATAAAATGCGAAACCATTTTCTTCCTCAGCATGGTGTTGTTTATTTAACCAAAATGTCAATATAGAAATGGAAACAGTAAAAAAATTCAGAGTGCTGCTTGGTACCAATAAGGTAAATGAAATATTCTCAAATTAACCAATGTTTGAAATAAAAAATACATTCCTTTTTACAGTAAACAAAATCAACATTTAAGTGCAGCACTCAGTTCCAGTTGCAACCGGAATTCATTGTAAATCTAAATCTTCATATTTTTTTGCCAGGAAGATAAGTTTATTTAAATGAGAATGATGTTATGACCAATTAGATCAGCGTGTGGTGTGTTTAGTGCGTGACGTTTGCTTAAGAGGCGGGAGTTACAAAAAATTCAGACCAACATTGCAGACACTTGTGGAACCTCTAACGTTAAAGTGTTTGTATGATTTAAAGTTAGAGTGACCAAAAGTGAAGTTTTAGAGTGACCAAAAGTGATGGTGCCGTCACGGATTGTTATTTAAATGTAACACGAACTGACTTAAGACACGCAGAGTACTCTAGATTACCATTTAATCACTCGAAGTTTTAAGCTAGCAAAGTTAGCTTACGACTAGCTAACTATTAGCAAGCTGGCTAACAAATACGGTCAGTAGTACACTACTTGCATTTGTAGAATGATATTACAACACTTAAATATCATCTAGGCAACACAACGATAATATTTAGCCAATGTAGCCCCTGCAATGTGCAATTTTAAATCAGTTGCTGCTGTTAGATGTAGGCTAGCTTGCGGACAACTTATGTTGGCCAGCCAGGCTGCCACGGTAAAAGTTTTGAAGTGAAGTGGTAAGAATGGAAAGGCTCGTCTGTTTGGTTCGCCGTGTGACGTCACCTCCACGTGGTCATAAGAGCACAAATCACAAACGAGTTTCTCTTAAGAACTTCCCTTACTACTCCAATCACATACAGCTATCCTCGTGAACGTTAAAAACAGCCAAATGTAGTGGCAGCAACATGTAAAACACATACTGACTGTATTCGTTCGGTACAGCACTGTATTGAACCGAACGTCTGTTTTTCCAGCGGTTCGGTACGAATACACATACCGTTACAGGCCTAGTGTTAACGGTGGCAATATCAATCTAAATCACTGGAATGCACAAACCAGGCTCTAATTTTGAACTAGTTGCAGTGAAAGGTCTGCTGTAAACTGCACATATTTTAAAATCCTGTGGTACATAAGCATTTAAAATATGTAAAAAAAACTGTGTAGGTTTTCACAGGGGGACATGTTTAAGTTACAGAGTGGATAAAAAAATAACTCCACAAACATGTGAGCATATAGCCTCTGGGATTCAAAATGCTGTAGGGACATCCACAGTCCTGTAGGCAATTACTTCTGGTATACCGTCTATGTGACATCATTCAGGTCTTAGGCTAACCCTAAATTCAGTCTCTCTGCATCGGACCCTCCGGCAGTAAAGAGATACTCACTCTACAACCTAGGTTTTACCTGGGAAAAGTTATACGACATCTTGCAAGCAAGAAGAGTCAGCGTGCTTTTGTATTTACCACTGGCCATGGTAACCTGTACTTAAGTTGCGTCGTTCTTCTTTTTGAGTTAAACCAGATAAAAAAAATTAAACATCGGTATTAAAATGTGTGTATCGATACTTTAATAATGGGTCTCTTCCGGTAGATGCTGGTGTCATTATTTATATAAACATTGGCTGGCTAAACATTGGCGAGTAGACGGTTATTCTCCCTAAGAAATAAATAAATATAGTTAAAAAATATTAAAATATCGCTATTGTTTTAAACCGTATCGAATCGAGAATTGTATCGTATCATGACCTTGTGTATTGGAATCGTATTGATTCAGGAAATCCGTATCAATAACCAGCTCTACTCTACTTTTCTACAATTGCATGAAACAAACGCTGAAAACTATCAACATTGACCTTGTCATAACAGATCTGCCCTACAAGTGCAGTGAGTACGTGAACATAGAAACAGAAATGCCTTTAACGTTGTCACTGCCCAGTCAAAGATGTTGCAAGTGTAATAGTCGGCATGCTTTTATGTTCTTAACAGGAAGCAAGAGATTTCTTCTTCCGTATTCTCAATAAAAGAAGAGCCTCATTCGCCATTCTTCTGTCAACCACTGGAGCTAAAAATAAGTTTAACTCGTTCTTGTCATTTGGTTTGGTCAATCAAACATCAACAAACCAGTGGGCAAAATTGAGGTCCATGTGACTCATTTTTTTCTGTACTGGGAGTGCAAAAAATCTTTGACAGCAATCAGCAATATTTCGCCAGTCTTAAAGTGATGAAGTTATACTGTGCAATTATGCTTTAAAACATCATTCAAAATAAGAAAAAAAAAATAGAAAAACACGTATTGTGATTATTAAAGCGATATCAACAGGAATTAGGGTTATGCTCACTGAAACTCACTAGCCAAGGGCATTTAAAGAGGGTGCTGGGAGCTGACGCCCCGTGCACACAAACATGACCAGTGTGAATACACACATTCACGCCTACGCCCGTTCATGCTAAAGGCTATGCGAATAAGGAGTAAAGTACACTGTAGAGGACTAAGGCCATGTGTCTTGGGCCACACACTGACCACATTTCCAAACATCCATTGCATGCCGAACAGATGACAGATCGGTGTGACCATCATGAGAGTAGCCACGTAATTGCAAAACTCAAGTTCTTAACCAGTCAACCATATGTCCGACACATCCATCCACAACAACAGGCATCAGTAGGTGACGGGGGGGGGGGGGGGGGGGGACTTACCTTTTCTGATGATATGAATTAATGTCAAGGCCAGACTCTGTCTGCAAAAAAAAAAAAACAACTATTGCAGGAGATCTTCAGAAAACAGAAATAGAACAATACAAGAATATAATAAAATCCTTTAAGACATTTATCCTAGTATACATGCTCACAAAATGGATGTATTAAAAAAAACAACCAGTTTCACCAGCTGCTGCTACTGTTGTCAATGCCTATAACATGCAACTGGGACAACTGGGTTAACTGTTCATCAAAGTGACAGTCACTGCATACACATGGATGGGCTTAATCTGATTGTAAATGGGTTGAAATCGTATCGAATTCATGTGCACAGGCTAAAGATCACATAGGGACTTGATTCACAAATCTGATAAAAACCCCTGCCCTAAGCCGATGTTAATAATACGCTTGGTGCCGCCTTGTGCACAGTATCGTATTGAATTTGCGTACTGCGCATGCATCAACGAAACCAAAAACGCTGTTTGTTTGTGCATACGGACTTCCAAACAGCAGAATACACAACATGTACGTGAATGCTGCCCTGTCAAACTCTTCAAAAGCCATCTTTGTATGCTGCCAGGTAGTTTGTTTATTTTCTTTATTTAGTAGTCATCAACCGGAAGTAGTTCTAACATCACTGGTTGACTACAGCGCCACCTAGCGTAGCAGAGTTGGCCAGGTCTCTGGCAATTATCTGATTACACAAACTCCATGTGCACTTAGATTATGGGACAGACGACCCGTTGACTCAGAGTGAGAGTGAACGTGTGTAAATATATGTCTGTGTGTGTGTGTGGACTCTAGATCCCATGCTGGCATAACACCGCATCAGCCTCTCAGACAGGCACAGGGCTCTTGGTCACCTGCAGAAGCCCGGCTCCATTCAAAGTGCCCCAGGCAATACCCTTAAGAATACGCATATCTTGAATGACAAGACATGCCCACCAATTCTCACGCAACAAAGTGCTCGGTTTGACCAGCTTTAATGGGATTCTCAGCACCTGGAGGTATATTTAACTTTAAACCTTACGCAGCAAAGGCTGCTTAGTGACAGAAACTGGTGCATCAAGTTTATTCCTGAACAGGTCACACAGCATGTGTCAGTTAAAATCCGACTGCTAAGAGTGCACAGGAGGCAAGGCACAGACCTATACACACCATCAGTTATGGGCAACCTGGCTTCAGAAACTACAATTAAGTACCACATATTTGTTTTACCTATTTACGAAATGACCTGACACAGCTCTTGAGCCAGATAGAGGAGTGACTTACTGAGATCACCTGAATTAAGCACACAGGTAGAACCAGGTGATTTGGAATTTGGTATTAGAGGCAAATCACAAAAATGTGAAAATCTAAAGTAAAAAAATAATATATCTTCCCAAAAATGTTTAATTTTGTTTCTATGTGCCCTGGATCAAAACTTACAGCACTTCGAAAATGATAAGGGGGGAAGATTCAGGCATTAGAACTTTGCGCTCTTGAAATGGAAATGTATCTCTAACTCACTGTGAAAGATGTACATTACTTTTTCCTTATCTTATTGTTGTTTTACGTTAAAGGGGTTTGCCTTAAGAATTTGTCATGAAAAGAAAGAAAAATATATCAAAATGATTTTTAGCAAACATCTAAATTGTTATGTTCTGGTAACTCTTACCATGAAAGAGTTTTTTATGAACCAGTTTTATCTTACCTGCAAGAGGCCTCCTTCCCCAAAATGTAGCACCTCTAGGATGGAGTCTGACTGAATAAAAGCTGTGGAGACAGACAGACAGACAGACCACTGGTCTTAGGTTACTGTTCATATACACACGCACATGCACGCATTGCTGTTAGTTCAGACTGGCCTGTTTGACAGCTCTGATCAAAAGCATTGCCGTAGTCATGGAAAATCAGATTGGATCAGATGAGACCTGACTGGCCTGGGCCATTAAGAGGACTGCTGAGTCAAACATCACAGCAGTACCTGACATGAGTTGCAGCTTGCAGACTCAAAATCAACAAACAAAAACAGTTTGGTGTTACAAAGCTTAGCTGGTGTTATGTGCCCACTATGTCCATCAGATTGTCCCTTTCAACATCCTGACAGGCATATTTCTGAGGCATTTTGAAGGGGCAGTGGGATTTCTTTCACCATCTTTCAGCCGGCTGATTATAACCCAAGACATCATGTGACTTTACATGACAAAAGGAAGTTGCACCCTTTCAATTCTAGCACAGACCAACATGCCGCAAGTGAACAGAATATTCTTGGTAAATGTCTATTGCATACCCATTCCTGTACATGTAGAAGATGGCTACAGTCAAACGACAGGACATGTCTTATCAATCCGACCGGCGCCATGTTAAGCAAAGATAGTACAATTATCCCATCATGCTGTGCATTCAGGGGACAAACATGTTGTAATGGTAGAATATACAGAATAAGTTAAATGGCATTTTAAATGGCGTCGTAATTTGTCTGTACCCACTTCAATGCCATGTCTGTGATGAAAGACTATAAAAACATCTGCACTGTTTATATTTTAGGCAATTTTAAAACATGCGTCAGTTAAATTGTCTATCCAGAGAAAAGCAAAGCAAATACATTCAAAATACACAAATGGAGACAAAGAAACAAAGCAAAGAAAGTTAACTAAACATGTAATAAAAAATTGTGAACACTTTCATTAAACTTGTGGTCTATCTATAAATGTTTTAAAAACAGGCCGTCACCAAACCAATTGAAAACAGTGCACAGGCTGCTCGTGTAGAGAACAGAAAGTGGGCATCTGGGTCTACTTTGTTTTAAAACACCAGCAGAGATAAACAAACAACAACTGATCTCTGATCAGTTCACTAGGGCTGCGTGCTGAGAGGGCACGTTGACCAGACTCTAGATGTGCTTGCAGCCACATGTAAATGAAAACGGGGGCCTGTTGTCAGAGCCGGATCGGCAACTCGTTTCCAAAACAAACACTACTGCTGCTGCCTCTGCTACCCGAGCATCTGAACGAGAACCGTCACACGACAGAGGATCACTCGGCCGTAGCAGGCTGGGCTGGCCACATGGCAACGAGAAAACAACCACAAATGCCGCAGCCTTAGGAACTTTACTCAGATCACACCGTGGCCAATCTTACAACCAAAAACATGGGTTGTCCAATTTTTACTGCGTCTGTGCGTGTGTCTACAAGTCAGGTGTAAAATCCCAGGTTCAGAAAGAAAAAAACCCTGCCACATTTTCCTTCTAACACAGGTGACTTCACTGATTAGATGATCTACCGGTCTTGAGTGCTCATTATAAACACTTTTTTTACACCTCTGATACAAATACATTTAACTGTTCTACCATGCAGACATTTTCAAACACAGAGGTATACTGTTAGTGCTGCTTTTGTGATCCAATTGTATACCATGCTTTCACATGATTACTGTGTCAGTCATCTACCATTGTCTTGGTAGTAACACCTATTGGCTACTAGAATAGGACCATAAAGGCTCCAGTATACTTGCCATGTTGCAACGAGCATGTGACAATGTCACGTCACCGATGTTCAAGACCCTTTACACTTGCGCCCGACACAAGTGGCAATCTTCTCCTCATCAGAGGTCTCAATGCCATAGTAGTTAACAAGTTTGGAAAACCTTGCGTGTCAGAGGAGTGAAACAAGACTGAGGTGCAGGTTTACATCTTGCTGTGGGAATTAAACTGGACAAATCCAAAAAGCTTCGGGTCAGTGTGTATATTTAACTGTGTTTTCAGCTATATAAGACGTTATGAGTGGTAGTAGGACGACAGGATAAGACAAAATAAGTTAGGTTAATAAACGAATTGCAGGATTGCACCCATATTGGTTTGTGGACAAAACTAAACAAAATCCTAAAAAAAAATTGGTCAATGTTTGCATTTCTTGCGAATTTCCAGCAATATTAGCCTTGTTGTAGCAATGGAAAAGACATGTTCAGGCTGATAGTTACTAGGCTAAAGTTAGCTTAATAGGTGGGTTGTAAGGCTCAGTCTCAGTTTAGTTTTTTTGTGATGCTATAAGTGTGCACACTTGCTGATGCGGAGTCAAAGATGAGGGCACAATCCTAATGCTTGGAAAACTGGGGACACCAATTACTCGAATTTAACATTAACTGTTGGGTAGACCTCAAACTCATAAGAAAACCCTAACCCTCCTCTCTTGCTAGTGGATACTTCATATCATTAAGTGAAAGTTCTAAAGAGATCTAAAGGCATCCAGAGAGAGGGGGGGGGGGCTGTGGCAATGATGGATGACAAATTTTTGACTGCAAAGACCAATAGTTTGCTGAGGTTGCGTCTGTTAGTTCCTGATTTTGTTTTCAGCACGGGCGTCTACGCATGCCTAGCGTGTCAAATGCAGACTGTCAAACAGACATGTAGCGCATCACCCCCCCCCCCCCCATCGGCAGTTCATCCAAGCAAGGCAGGTCTTTTGTAGAAGCGCCACCAGCTACCCAACACACTTTACTGCCTGACAATGAAGTCCAATGATCTGCTGGCTGGAAACTAATAATCACTTGCAGCCAGCCATCATGGCTGCACAGCCTCTCAGCAGCAGCATGGCTGGGCATGTCGGAGGGTTTTGAAGGATGGTCACACAAAGATATGACTTTGGTGTGTTCGTTTGGCTTAGAGATCTGTGCCATGTCCATACTATGCAAATTGTGCAATATATTTCAGGTGTTGTGATGGTAGTCACCATGTAATGGATGCTACCAACTTTTTATTAAATGGTGAAAAGGTGGTTTTAAACCCCATACGTCTAGCATTAAGAGGAAGCTGGTCTAAAAATAAAACAGCTCTGGTGTAGGTGATGCTTCCTCTCTGCATTTGGTGAAGTGTGTGAGCTGATCTTCACTGGTTAACAGCAGTTTGAATGAGGGGGGGGAAGCGTACTGCTGACAGGACATGTGCCCCAACGATAAAGACACTTATAATGAAGACAGGATTTCACCATATAACTGCATTCACAATTAACACAAGCGTACATGTTTACGGAGATTTAGTTCAATATGAGGTAACAACATGCACTGCCAGTGTATTACAACCCATCAACGTTTAGTACTGAAGTTTTTTGTAGAGTAGGGACTAGGGAGACATTTATAGGTCTACCTCAGCCCACTTCCTCTCTCGCTTAATCTTTGAACTTGTGTCTTTACACAATCATGCGTATTGTCATCAACCTTGCCTTTAGATTACAGTAATTGATAAATCAATAAATGTGATAAGCTCCAGCAGACGGCCAGGAGATAAAATTGCACAACCCCGTGCCACAATCTGCTTACTGTGAAATTATTTTTTACAGCAAACCTCAGATAACTTTAAAACAAAAAAGAGAACACTGACACGGCCAACATGTATCAAGAGATACAGACAATCAACATGGCTTAGTCGCACTTGTAAGCTTCTCGTTTGGTTTGTAAAGCCATTGTTATCGGACAGAGAAATCCTTGTGTACACAAAACAAGCCATTGTGAATGTGCAGAATTGCATTTGCAGGGCAAGGGCAAAATCGACGGAATTATATGTTCAGCCGAAACCATCTACTACACCCACCCCATACTGGAGAGGAATTACTTGATAACCAGCAAGCACAGGCTGTGGTGTATACCAACTTCCAACTGCTTGGTACATGTAATGGTCTGCACAAGCACCACGTTTTGGATTATGAAGTAGGGAAACGCTAATCGATAGAGCAACCTGCGGTCAATTTATCCAAGGCTTCAGTCGGCTCTATCTCAGGAGCAATATAATAGCTAGCTTAACGTTAACTGTTCGTTAGCTCACAGACAGAAAAGCTATGCTATGTAGCGTGCTAGCTGGCTACAATTACAACCACTGTAGCCCAGCTACATTCTAATATGTGTGTCATTTTGACCATTCAAGCGCGACCCAAGCGGGTGTCCGTTGATTTCTTAACGATATAGAACCTCACAAATGGAAATGTGGTTAATTATATTGATTGACGTGACAGGAATACATAGCTGACCTGTTAATATACATATAAATCTTGGCAGCTAGCAAAAGCAGCTAGCCAGGTAGCACACATAGCTAGCTGATCCCAAACCGAGTTTTAAATACAGCGGCTTTTTGTGGCATCTGCCTGAAACAAACTTACAAAAAATACCGACCTTGCTTGTTTGCCTGTGCCACCTGAAAGACAGCAAAAAACAAAAGCCGAAAAAGCGGGTGGCATGTTGACTTTGTTGCCTGTGACAGCTTGAGAGGACTCTGAGTTCTTTGCGCGTTCGCCATGCTGCCGCGTCTATGTATGTCCCTGTGTGTACGCTTAACCTTCGCCGCTCACAGATATAAACATTAGCGAGCTCCTCTCGTTCAGCTCGCACACACTGCGCTGACACCACCTATGGATCAAATCATGGCACTTAACCAAATTGACAGTTTCCTTTTCACGATGGGAATGAGGTAATTTTTTACCAGCTTAACACAAGGTCTCTGTGTAGACATAATTTGGGTAATGCAGAATTTAAGGTGTCTTAAAATGTGTAATAACTTTATTATTCAGTCTAAACCATGGATGAACTCATATGGCTAATATTGAAAACACGTATGCTATAATGGCATGCGAGCACAATATTATTATTATTATTATTATTTAGTTAGTTATTTATTATTTATTTTTAATTATTCAGATATCGATATAACAAAAGCTGCTATAGTTGCAACAGTCTTGCGTCCAGACTTTAATTTCAGAATGGGCGTATCTCTCAGATTAGCCTACAGCGAATGAAGTTAGGGCCTAGGCTACGTCCAGAACAAAAGACAAACATTGTTGGCAGGAGCTTTCATGAAAGAGATCCATACAGACAGATACCCTACAGTCTGATTTCAACACAACTCTGATAAAAGAACCCGTATTCGTGCTGTAAAACCAACAAGATTTTTTAGGTAACAAAAGGTTGTTGCTCCCCTGCACTGCAGATGGCGGTGTTGTCTTTAAAAAAAAAAGCCAAATGATCAATTTATTTGCAGTAGACCTACAGGTGGAAAACAAGCACAGGCAGAGGAAAAAATGTGTAACACACAGCCCTTTTTATATAGACAGTGCTATCACACAGCAACACTAAAAACTAAATACATACGATAGCCTAAGTTGTACTTTAAAACGCTTAAAAAGGTGATTTCCTTGGTGCTTACAGCCAAATATAGAAATAAAAACTTAATCCACATTCCAGTATTCATGGACATTCCATCACGATATTCATTCACATTCTCGTTGTTCTTTGCTGGCAAAGATGTCATCAGGATGACATTTGTGTGCTTGTTTTTAGTCATGCTTTCATCCAAATGAAGCCAAAGGCATTATAATTCCTCTGTATTAAACAGCAGCAGCACTGCAACCACCACCACCCTAGGGTGAGAAAGTTAAATTGATTTAACAGGTCTTGCAGGGCAACATTAGCTGTGCTGAGGCAGCTCTTACCTGTCCTCTGGGCCTCCTCTCTTCCACACAATGGCACAGCGACCTTTGGAGACAACAAGGAGGACTGCATCAATGTACAGGGACCCTCTCTTGGATGCATGATGTGATGTCAGAGGTCTTGCATTTTTTTCTTGTTGTTGCAGACAATGCTATAGTAAAAACTTCTGTAACACAGGTCTGTTAGTGGTCCAAAAATGAAATAAATTACTAAATGTATTGCTACAGACTTTACAGTTTCTTCTGATCACTTAAGCACATGTTTTTGCACCTATTGGCTGTTTTTGCAAAACTGTACACACAAATAACAAAACCTTTCACCAAATTAGCAAAACATTGTAGATACCTTGCAAAAGCTAACACAACTTGCTTAACTCTGCAAACCTTTGTAAAAATTATGTTTTTGTACCAAACAGATCATACCATCAAACCATCATATTAATTAGCACACAATGCGGCAACTGCACACTAATGGTATCAATGAAAAACACATCTGGCTTTTGGTTTCTCTGTGCACAAGATATTTTCAATTTGAAGTCATACACAGGGATCCAACTCAACACACAGGCATTTAAAGTTCAAGTATGGATGTTCATTTACACACATCAATACAAACTATTTTTTTCCAACTGAAAACATACAGTAATTTCACTGAGAAAAAAATCTACATCTTGTCGTCTCTCTGGGTCCAGCCACAAAATTTTGTCAACATCACTGTAATGTGTTCTAGTCAAAGGTACTGACAAAAAATATCAGTAGTATCAGTGCAGTATCAAGGCCTGACATGAGGCCTAGTCAATGTCTGTGATGGCGTGGCATCACTAGGGTTGTGTGTATGCTCTAATTACTATACCAATAAACTTGGCTCTGTGATGTGGTCAAAGTGCATGTTTGATACCCTGGAGACCTGGGTTCAAAGCCAGGTGTGGTGACTTCTTTTTCCCCTTTTTTCCCCTTCCTACAATATCTCTAGTCTGTATGCCTCCTCCATTGCCTGTAGAAGGGCCATACATTGATGTGGATAATGGTCATAGACCTTCTAGTGCAAGGCAGAGAATGAGAACAACACCATTTTGACTTATAGCTGCACACATAATTGTGTTACCATGTACCGACATTGATTATGGCACAGTGTCCAACAATGTTTCTCGTTATAGTGAGGCTGAAACCTGAAAAGACAAAACAAACGCAGCACAGCAGGCCCATGCACAGCCCTAGAGTATGCACTTCCAGATTCAGTACCAATGATACTATAGCCTTATACCTTATGATGCTTGCTACACTGTAGCGGCTCAGGTTAGGCTGAACCCATTGTCCAGCTTCCCTCAGGGTCATTCCACTGTCCACTAAAGTAGCTCTGATGTCATCAAAAATTCTATTTCTTACTCTTCTTGCTTCCCCTTCCTCTTCCCTACCTCGTCCTCCTTTTACTTTGTCACCTCCTCATCCTCTTCCTCTAACCACCTACTTGTCCTCGTCGTCCTCTCCCTCTTGCTTTTTCACCTCCACATCCTCATGCTCCTCCCTCTCTCACTCTCACTCTTCTTTATTCCAACATTGTACTCCACCTCAAAAGCTTACCTGTGGCTTACTGTATTGGTAGTGCTCAGGCTGATTGCAAAGTGTAATATTTATATAAAGGAGTTTTCACATGTGACAGTGTGGCCAAAAAGTTGGCAAAATAGTTTAAATAATAGCCATGATTGTGTAGTTTTGCTACGAGTGTGTTGATTATTTACAAATTGTGTTTAAAGCAGTGAGTTCTGTTTACAGTTTTGCAAAAAGAGTGCTGTGCAGTGGATTGTGTGTTACAAAATTACAAACTGAGTGCAAAGCAGAGTTTGTGCTATTAGTTTTGCGAACTCAGTGAGTGGCTTTGCTATAAGAATTAGTAGTTTCTAGAAATTGTGCTACAGCAACCACTGTTAGCGTTTAAGCATTCAGAAAAAACTGTAAGCGATATCTTAACAAAATGCCACTGTTAAGGATGCTTCGATTCTCAAAGATTTTGTCCAAACAATGACCCTTATGTATGGGCTCATAGACTGAATGTTGTTGTTCATGGTCTCCTTTTTTAAAATATAACAGAGGTGTACCACATGTTTACAAGGTTCAGTTTGCACTAACTCCTTTTTACTTTCACTTGAACTGAGCGATGCACTAGCGGAAATGTGTTTAACCCCTGAAGCATGACTGCATGAACACCACATCATCTGGGGATTTGTGCATTAATCAACAAATGGGGACCACACAGTTGACTGAAGTTAAGCAAACAGCAGCCAGCCAATTATGAATACACATGGGCCTCACAATTAGTTCAGACTTAGCAACAACACCACCAAACAAGCTGATGTCTGGAGGTGTCATCGCAGTGCTGCGCAAGACAGGCTTACAGCTGCCATAATATCCCAGGACTGGAAAAAGGGAGATTAAAACGTTGCTCTGTAACAGGGAAAAATATTCTGTAATGTAAAAATACCCTTTGACAATTATGCACCGGAAATCTAAAAAAATGAAAAAATGACTTTTTTCATTATCTGCATACTTCTGTATTACCTGCTGTTAAAAATGTTATATGAACAGTTCTTACTGTCGTTATTAAACACTGTCTGTGCTTTAAGCATCATGGATCATAGGAAGGGTAAAGTTGTACAGAATATTATACTCTAACCAAATTAATTCCCTTAAAAGTGAGGGCGCTTAAGAAAAATCACACTCCTGAAAAGAACATTTCAGTGAAGCTCTGTCATCATTCATTGGCCATATGACTGACATGTGTCTCTGGTTTCAGGCTGAAATGACATCAAAAGATTACATCCCCAATCTCATTTGCTGATGCTTATCCCCTCCAGGAGATGCCCTGTGCCGTCTGGTAAGAAAGCAAAGGCAGGATGGGATGGCTCAAGCTCTACTGCGTTTTAATAGGCCTACATACATTTTTTAATGAGTAAGTTTAGAGGAAGTTGGATAAGAGCATGGTCAAGCATGACTAGACATAATACAACTGACTCAAAAACACTTATTCACAAGCTGACCATTAACAAATTATATTAGAAATATCAGCAAGCAAGTTATTCTGGTCATATAGGAAGACGACAACATAAACTACAAAAGCACTATAGCTAAATAAATTTTATTTCAATGTTAGGAAACACGAAGAAGAAATTTTGACTTGAAGTTCCACAGTATACCTCTACGACTCACCATAAACACATATGCAAGAATATCCCCCGAGTATATAAATAGACAATATTAATGAATATCAGTAACTATTTGTGACAGTTGACACAAAAGATGTATGGCTCCCACTGTGCCTGTTCAGTGCAAGGGTTTTAATTCGTTCCCATCTTATGTTCTGACCATACTTGCTTGGCGTTAAATCCTGCATTATAAGTGCTTAACAACGCATCGACAGAGAAGCATTAGGTGGTTCAGGGACACTCTTAGCATAAACTAAGATTAGGAACTTCAGCCACTGCTCTCCAGACTGACTCTGGAATGCCCATGGGAAATAAACCAAGAGTGGTGAGGCTTTCACTGGATGGGTGCACATCCTTTTGAGATCCACTATGCATCTGACAAAACATCCGGGGCAGAGCTAGGAGGACCTAAAAAAATCCATGTCTCACATCACATTTGTACACAACAGATAAGTGAACATTCTTAATGAGGAATCCCGAACCCATTGTTTTTCTCATCTTTTCTCATTAAAAATAACATGAAGAGAGATAAGAAGTTGTTATGAAAGTTCTGCACGTAATAATGACCATTCTTGGGATCTTGCCACCTCAAACAAACGCTACGCTAAGGTTAAACACAAAGCTACATTGTTTTCTATGGAACACAATATGCTTATTATTGAAAACATTTATAAGTAAAAAAAAAAATGCAGAGTGCAATTGCTGGGCTACACTAACCACTTCTCAAAATGATTTGTTTTCTTTCTTTCCTTTTGTATATTTAAGGTCATTCATTGTGTCACTTCGCTTATAAGAAGTATAGCATAAGCAGCACACATAACTGTGAGATACTACGCTACAGAGGGAGGTGCGTGGCAAATCGCATTTTGAAAGGCAGGAGGGAGGGAGGTAACGCCAAACGTTACTCAGCTGGGAGCTGGTCGAGTTCAGTGGTGCTGATATTGGTTTATAGTTTTAAAAAGTAGGCCTAAAATGACTGAGATTGGATCTTTACAGCAGAGCAAAATATGTGACGTTTAAACTGCGAGGAAGGTTATCTGTGTGAAGAAATACGGGATTGCAATTGCCTAAAATGGGATTAGTTCAAGACGCATGAGAGGATTTTGAACCACACTGAAGAAAACAAACGTAAGAAACTGTTTTATGATCGACATCAACGTAATTTACGAGGTAAACTCTGCTTCCCTTAAGAATATCATCCTGAAAAAATGCATTCTTTCACCTTGCTTTGATGGGATATCGTTTTATGAAGTCGTCTAACAGTTCTGTATAGCCTACATGTAATTAGTCTCCAGGACTCCTGAAGTGAAAATCTTACCAAAACAACAAACATTGATTACAATCAAATACGGTGCTTATTTTCGGTGGATTTTAATGTCAACTGTGGGCCTGTTATGTGCAAGCTAGAGGGTCAGGTAATGCTACGTTGTCAAAAGTCGTCGCCAAACATAGGTTTCCATTGACATTTTATTAGTGACAGTTGCTATTGATAGGGACGTGCTTTATAATGTTTCTAAGTTAAAGCATGTAGATTTGTCCACTGTGAACCTCCCACTTTTAATTGCGATACAGAGCAACTCCACAGTAGAGTTTAAGTGCAATTGACTTACTGGAAAAAACATTATGCATAGTAGATATGTGTGCATTTGACATTTGATTTTCCATGTGTAATGGTAATGCATCCCACGGCAGAGCCTTTGCAAGCATATTAGGCAGCATTGGTTGGGCTGTACAACTAATCTCATTACAGTAAGCTCTTTGAGTGGCACACCCCTGACAACAAACCGACCCATAATTAGACTCTTGCTATAATTAGCAAATTAACAATTAGCAATACACAAATTGCAGGTCTAAAATACACCAGAAAAAAAGGGAAATGTATTTATGAGTTATGGAATAGATAAACAAGCACATTGAAAGTAGATGTGTCTGTGTACAGCTGGGAAACACCTCAAGACACCTGTCGCTGAATGTGTGTGTGTGTGTGTGTGTGTGTGTGTGTGTGTGTGTTTGTGTTTGTGTGTGTGTGTCACAATATTTCTGTCTGATTTGAGATAATGAAAGGCAAGAATGACCTCACCCCCACTTGACCCTTTGAGGTAACCAAGCTCTGAGCCAGCTTGACCCTGGGAGTGTTTTGTATTTGTAGGTAACTCCCAGGCAGCAGAATCAAAAGGCTGAAAGTTTTTTTCCTGGACCATGGACAGACAAAGTAATCTCAGTAATCTCCTGCAATCCTAATGCGGTGCGGTCAACAAAATAGAGAGGTACAAGGGGTTATTTTTACCCATGTTCTTTTACATCAGTACTCTCTGGTCTTAATCAGAGAGCTCCGATTTAGGATGCTATTAAAATGCAGTTCAAATTGAGTTACACTTTGTCTATTACACATGGGAAATGCTTTCAAAATTGTGCAATACTTTGTATTTGATTTTTCAAATGAAATTGATTAGAGAAATACAGTCCTTTCAAATTTTTCAAAAAGAAAAAAGAAACCTACTTTTATTGCTTTGTTATTCAGATTATATGATGATTAATTGTACAATATGTGACATTTCTGGAAAGCCCCTCACCTGATATCACTCAAATCTTTGGTTTGTTAACTTAAGTAGCGTTGTGGTTTCATTTAAGTCTGAAATAGAAGAGACAAATACCAAGTCAAAATCAATACACAAATTTAAAATAATTACAATATATGCCATCAGCATAACAACCCTTCAGTATTTACAAAAGCATATCAAGTGTTTCATTTCCTTGGTGTCGCTTACAAATGGTCAAGGTCTAATTACAATCTGTCGAATACTCTTCTCCTACCCCCAGGCTTTACTGGACAGCCCCTGGAGGCACATGGCTTAGAGTAAGGAGCCATGCCAAAGATCTGCACCCAGCGATCCTCTCCCTCCACGATGGCAGCTAACTCCTGTGAACGTGACCTGGAGCAGATTGAGAGCAGAGAGGAGAGGTGAGACAAAACAAACACGTGTCTCTTGCTGCATGCACATGCATAAGCACACACACATCCATATATATATATATATATATATATATATAGACACACACACGCACACACACAGATTATAATGCATTGATTTGATTCAAATAGCTTTTTAAAGGCAACATGGAAAGCCAGGGTTATCTGCTACTAAGATGTTAAAAACTTGTCTGAATCCATGAACACATTTTCTGAAACTATATTTTATTGCTAGTAGTTCAACATAATTTGTTGATTGTTCCTGGAGGGAAATTCTGTTTCATGAGTTATACATTCACCATCACTATTGATATTCTATAGCACAGTGAATAGGATATAGAAATAGAGTCATCAGTCACTGTAACATAAGTTGTAATTGTGATGCAGTCACAATAAGATGAATATCATTCATTTATTGGCAACCTATAGCATTAACAAGTGTCTTGTTCTTCATAGGAATCATGATAATTTACCAAGCTCTCAAAGAGACTTCTATAATAGAACAGGAGCTATGGCCAGGTAAGACTACAGCAACACAGATGAATTGCTTTGAATGGACAATTAATTTAGCTTTCCTTTTCTGCAAACACGTTCCACTGAATAAACCCATCCCTTCTCACAGCAGCTTTTAAGCCATTGTTTCTAAGTCCTTCAGTAAAATGATAGGTGTTTTGAGGAGGCTGTGAACATATGTGCACAAAACTTAATGACAATGATAAGGTTTTGCATATTTTACTGAACCACATTGCTAATGCCTCTCTCAGAATACTTAGAGACAAAAAATAGTTTACTCTGCATGAAACCATAAACTATTTTTAAAAGTCACCACCCTAATAATATTCTAAATATTTATGTAGATGAATCTGTAGGATTACCATGTGCGTTATAAGAATTAAAATGCTCTTCCATATATTTACAAAACAAGACCCAGGCTAAGTTGAACCTTAAGTGATTATGCCTGGATGGAGTGGGTGAAGGTAAGCAAGAATGAAAGCAATGGTCAAAATGATATACTTTTTTTGGAAGGGAGGGTGGGGTGTAATGTTTGAAAATCATGGTGCAATATGATTATTTCAGGATATTTTACCAAAATGCCACCCAAAGCTTATTCATAAAGGCCTTTGTCTCTCTTTCTGCCTTGCACTGTCAGAGTGTCCAGCTTTGTGCACGCTATGCAGGACTGGGTGTCATCGGGTCGGGGAGAGGAGCACCGCATCTCCCTCATGGATCAGCAGCAGGTGGAGATGATCCAGGAGACACGCAGCACTGAGGCCAAACAGCAGTCCTACCATCTACGCCGCAGGAAGTGAGTACCATTGCAAAGAACAGCTTGATGTTAAATTAGTGGCAGCATAGGCAACAATTTTTCTTAATGAGACTATGCAATGCCATTTTATGTTTCAGAGTGAAACTCAGCAAGCCAATTGTATTTGTATTTTTGTAGGTAGACTGATCAGGTCTTTAAACATTTTTATCAGTTTTAGCGGTTCACTCCAAATCCTGACAGACTTAAACAAGCCAAGTCAAGATGCATTACCATTTGTTGTCTAATACTTCAATGTTAACTGGAACTGTTTATATCTCTTCTTTCAAGTCATATCAGCCAATGGCCACTTGCCATTTATAACATGAACAACTGCAACAACACAGATGAGTAAGTAACATTACCATAATACCATTGTATGTAAATGTGATAAATTCTTGGTAGTTTTATCTTCCCCTATGTCCCTCGTTCACAAAGTGTGGCGCTACCCCCACTAGTGTGGAATAGAGACACAACAGGTGGGATGTGACAAAGAGGAGGAAATTAGTTTGAAGTTAGTTAGAAAATTGTTTTTATGCCTTTAGTGAAATATTTAGCAAAGTAGTTCTTGACAAAAAAATACCTCACACTTGGACGTATATCCACAAATGTATTAGCTTATGTACATTTTAAACAATTGGATCAGATTCAGGTGAGTGGGAAGAAAGTGTAATGTGCATTCAGTGGCGCATCAAATGATGTTTTAATATCATTATTATTTTACTAGGATAATAGGGGACAGGTGGGCCTTGAAAATGTCTCACCCTTTACTGTGGTAAATGATAGAAAAAGTTTGAGAGCCACTAGCCCGTGTGAAGCCTACAGTTAAGCCAGTGAAAGTAACACTGCCCCCTTCTGGCTGCTAAAATGAATGTAAAGAAATACAGAATATGTATAGCCACCTACAGAGAAGTGGATATATGTGTGATTTTAGGATTAAATGGAGCCCTACTCACATGGACATGAGATAAATCCCTTAGAATCCTGGCAAGACTATAAGAAAATAGCACTATCTGAAATTAAAATGCATTGTGTCTAAATAAATATTTGGTTGTCTTTATCGCTTCAGCAAAAAAGATGACAAAAAGGATGAAGTGAAAAAAGATGAAAAAAAGGATGAAAAGAAGGATGAGAAAAAGGATGAAAAAAAGGATGAGAAAAAAGATGAGAAGAAAGATGAAAAGAAAGATGACAAGAAAGATGATAAAAAAGATGACAAGAAGGACGACAAAAAGAAAGAGGAACCTCCGTAAGTGCAGTTGCTGTAGACAAGAGGAATGTAAACCAAACCACAACATCTCAAGCATTAAATAAAACAGGAACATTTATACATTGACTTGATTGTTTTTCTTGCAGAAAGGAGTACTGGGTTATGGATCCCTCAGCTGACATGTACTACCGCTGGTTAACAGTAGTTGCAATACCTGTGTTCTACAACTTGATGATGCTTGTCACAAGGTTTGTAGCCTACTTGGATTATATGTTCATCTAATTGTTTATGTGAATTATGACAATCATAGAATATACTTGTGTCTAAGGAGAAGAAAAGGTTAGTTTTATGACATCAATGTAAAAGACATCTGATAAACAGAAATATTTTTGAACTTGGAAAAATTTTGTTTTTACAGGGCCTGTTTTAATGAACTTCAACAAAAGTATACTTATGTTTGGATTGCTCTTGACTACACGTCAGATGCAATCTATTATATAGACACATTTGTGAGATCAAGGACAGGTAATGGTTTTTTTTTTTTTCGTTTTTTTTTTTCCTGTTCAACATTAATTTGAATAGTCCACACAGGAGTGTGTATGCTTAAGAATGCTTAATATATTTTACAGGTTTCTTGGAACAGGGCCTGTTGGTGAAAGACATTGAGAAACTAAAAGAACACTACAAGGCAACAACACAGTTTAAATATGACATGATATCAATGATTCCAACTGATATACTCTTTCTACAAATTGGCTACGACAATCCTGAAGTTCGTTTCAACCGTCTCTTCAAAATGGCAAGGCTCTTTGAATTCTTTGACCGGACTGAGACCAGAACCAACTATCCCAACATTTTCCGAATCAGTAACCTTGTGTTGTACATCTTGATCATCATCCACTGGAATGCCTGTATCTTCTTTGCCATCTCTAAAGTCCTCGGCTTTGGCTCCGACACCTGGGTGTACCCCAACATTAGCCACCCCGAATACGGACGCCTCGCCAGGAAGTACATCTACTGTCTGTACTGGTCAACTCTCACCCTCACCACAATCGGAGAGACGCCTCCTCCTGTGAGGGATATCGAGTATCTGTTTGTAGTCACCGATTTTCTGATAGGTGTGCTGATCTTTGCTACAATTGTTGGTAATGTTGGTGCCATGATCACCAACATGAATGCCTCCCGTGCCGAGTTCCAGGCCAAGATTGACTCCATCAAGCAGTACATGCAGTTCCGTAAGGTCACCAAGGACCTGGAGGCTAGGGTCGTCAAGTGGTTTGACTACCTTTGGACAGAGAACAAGACCTGTGATGAAAAAGAGGTACTGAAGAATCTTCCTGACAAGCTGAAGGCCGAGATTGCCATCAACGTGCACATGGACACGCTCCGAAAAGTCCGCATCTTCCAGGACTGTGAGGTTGGTCTGCTCATTGAGTTGGTGCTAAAGCTTCAGCCACAGGTGTTCAGCCCTGGTGACTACATCTGTAAGAAGGGTGATATTGGACGTGAGATGTACATAATCAAAGAGGGCAAACTGGCTGTGGTGGCAGACGACGGTGTGACACAGTTTGTTGTCTTGAGTGACGGTGCCTACTTCGGTGAGATCAGTATCCTCGGTATCAAGGGCAGCAAGGCTGGCAACAGGCGAACGGCCAACATTCGAAGCGTGGGCTACTCTGATCTTTTTGCCCTCTCCAAAGACGATCTCATGGAGGCCCTCCTGGAGTACCCCGAAACTAAGAAAGCCATCGAGGAGAAAGGAAAAGCCATCCTGATGAAGGACAACCTCATAGACATGGAGGCAGCAAACGCAGTGGGAGACCCCAAGGATATGGAGGAGAAGATCGGCTTGTTGGAGACCAACCTGGAGGTCATGAATGTCAAGCTGAAGAAGCTGATGACTGACTGGACCGATAGCCAATGCCGGTTAAAGCAGAGGATCACTAACATGGAGGCCAGATGCCGAACTCTGAGGGAGGAGGATCTGTCAGAAGTCGTGGCAGATAAAAAGGAAGAAAAGAAATAGACTTGCACAGTATTATAATAAAATGCCTATATACTGTACAGAAAAAGGGATCATAAGGGCATTTTTTGTTTGTTTTCTGTTTGAGTTTTTCATTCACTTGATATAGTGGGGCTACCTTTCAAAGGAACTGTATGCATAGAAATATACTATGTATTGATACTAATAGTGGAAAGGCTGTGAAGGAAAAAATGTGGGTTTTTCTTCCTTTAACAACATTTAACTTTAATACAGGAACAGCATGTTGCTTGTGAATCTCCCTCACATTTACTTTATTTGAGAGCCAGACAAAAATGTTGATTGTGAGCGATAAAATGCTAAACAGCAATATTTCATGTTTACCTGTCAGTATGTGGTCCACTGTGTGCTGTTTATACTCTTGTAAATGTAACAATTTTCAATGAATAAAAACTGCATTGGACAGTTTAATTAAACTGCACACCATCATCGTCCTTGTACGAAGATTATGGGATGATCAATACTTCAGCACTTTCATCAAATATCCCAAAATATTTAAAAGTCTGTGGTTAATACATGATGGACTATAATGATGGAAATAGTTTAAAATTCTAGTATCATGGATTCTAAAAAAAGACCAAGTGTACCAAATATGTATTACATAACTGATATACAGGAATTTAACAAAGTTGCCATTTCTTTTAGAGTCCACACCATTATGAGGGTCACAGACACCAACTTCCTGTAAGAAATGGCAGTCCTTGATTATATCTACTACGCCATTTTTACATTTTTCCAAGATACTAGCATTTAAGATGTATCCCATCATTATGGCCCACCGTGTATCAAAGAGAGTAAAATACCGTGGTCAAATACTTGTAAAAGATTATAGCACAAATACCACAAATAATACACTTTTAAATACCTTTAAAAGAGGGAGACAAATCACATTATGCTCTCTGAATACACAAGCAGGGGACACTGCTCTGAGGTCATTTTCCCAACAGGCTCCCAAATTTACACCATGCAATGGAATTCTGAATGTGATCTTGTTGGACGACCAATAAAATTATGTTCCTCCTGATCCTGAAACATGGTCTTGATTGGCTGTGTTGGTTTAAGACTTGCTGCAAGCCATTATGTTTTCCCATTTCATCAGAGATAAGACAGAATAAACCAATTTCTTGTTTTTTTCTTTTGGAAGTAGAACATTATAATCCCAGACAATACCTTAATCTCCTCTGGTTTTACTGACAACCATCTGATAATGAGTGAATTTTATAAGCAGTACCAACAAAAGCTTTACAGTATTGAATCGCTCCTGTACACTACTTGAGGCGTAGCAATTCCACCGGTGATTTTCCAGAAAACCTTTTTTTAATATTAACCTTAAGAGATGAGACAAAGACTGAAGCTGATCCATAAGGATGACTCAATTTTTGATATTCAAAACCAGCATTTACTCATAATTAAATACAAGATGGAAAAGCAGTCACTTTTATTTAGCATTATGTTTTTCACACCATGTGATACTGGATGTCTTTTTGTCTCTTCAGAATGAACCTTTTTGTTTGTATTTGTGTATTTTAAGGGGAGCAATGATGTTGTCCAAACAAGTCTACAACAAAGAATGCCTTCAGTTTGAGAACAAAACCTGTCATTTTTTTTTAATTTCGCATAGCTCTAGAGTCCTTTTCATGTGGGAAGGTTAGGCGGGTGAGGGGGAAAGGGAAAAGAAGCAGCAGCACCATCGCCAGAAGTTTCAAAATGAAAGAGGTATTCCAGAAGAAACTAAGAGCCAAGACAAAAACAAACCCAAAACAAAAGAAGCCAACATGAGAGCAGTGGCTCAGAATGCTTTTAAGAGATCTGACTGGAGGGGGGGGGGGGGGGGGGGGGGGTCACCGACATGCACAGCTGGGCAATCCTTTTTTTCAGTTTTTCTTCGATCTTAGTGGTTTATTTGTTTAAGTCCTCAAAACCTGTTCTTAACCGGTCATTCTCTACAGCTGTTTCTGAAGTGGCCGCACCATTCAAGTTTTTCAAAGCTTGGTTAAAATACATGCAATATGCAAGTTGTAAGATTTCAGAAGCTATATTGTTATATTTTCCATAATTTCATTGGGCAGCTTCAGCAAAATAAAAGGGCTAGCTTTGCAAAACCGTTAAATATGTTTTAGATAGCACTGGCGCAAAAAAAAAAAAAGAGTAATGGTTGTTCAAACCTGGTGGGGTTTCTGTTTACAATACACCATAATACTAACTGGTTGAAAAATCACAGGTTGCAAGTACTACTATTGTCCATTGCCATCATATTATGCAGCTGCACAGACCGCCCTTCAAACAGACTAAATTCCATTGTAATAGACATCACCAGTTATTGTTTAAGTATAGTCCCATTCCATACACAATTTACTGTTGACAACAAGGGAACATTTCACAGTTAGTTTTATAAAAAAAAAAATACAAAAAAGAAAATACAAGTGCCATATTTAATGTTTAGTGATGGGAGACTATAGACTACAGATCTATAGATCCAAATCCAAAGCATTTCAAAATTGATCATTTTAATACCTTACTGCATAAACACTCCATTTGGCAAAAGAGAATGAACGGAACGAATGCCTACACATAAAATGGATTCTATTTTAATATAAACGTGTTTTGGAAAACCATATGAAATAATCCATGGGCAAGACGTGGGATTAAAAATGATAACGGGATATAAAAAAGGGTGTAATCTGGACGCATCGACAAAAACATTCGAAAAATGTCTAAGTGCACTTACACAACCTGTGTCAAAAAATTAAGTCCAACTTTTTTCAGGTGCATTCAAACTTTTGTTTCTTCTGTAGAAAAATTGATCTTCTTTGAACAAAGTAAGCCTCCAAGACACATCTTTGTTTTGTGTTGTAATGCTTGCTGTCGAGATTTCCTCTTCCCAAATTTTTGTTGGGAATGAAATTCATTAAATGTGCAGATGAAAAGGGGACAAACAATGGCGGGATGGATGGTTTAGACAGAGCACTCGATGTGAATCTGGGTGGTAAAACTTCCCTCCCACAGACACATAGACAAACAAAGGAGAAAAGGGAAAACTCGGACCACATGCAGCAAAGACATTTCACTTCTATTTACCAACCTGTCTTACAAGAATTTTGTTTGTTTTCCACACTTTTTGTTTTTATCATCTTTGTGTGAAATGTGTGTGGCCACATTTATTTCCTCTAATAAGCTGTTGAAACCTTTAAATAAATAGCAAGGAGGAAAAATGTACTGTACACGAGACATTAACATTCACACAAAAATGATGTGGTTGAGCTGAAGGTGTATAATAATTTGATCGTTTGCTAAAAACTTGTTGCTCAATTGAGCCCATTACTGTCATTTTTGGAGAAAAAGTAAAAGGGGATTTGGGGAGGGGGAAGAAACAAAAGGACAACTAGAGCACGCTAACTATGCCCCATTTTGAATTTCTGACTTTTGCGTCATGTCCATTTTGCTGGGGTTTTTTCTTTTCTTTTTTTCCCTCAGTTTCTCTTTTTTGTTTCCTGGTCATCAACTTAGTGTGAATCATTTCCTCTTATCATTTGAAACGTGTCGTTTCAGTTTATTTAGACGCAACATAGGGACTAGTGTGTGTGTGTGTGTGTGTGTGTGTGTGTGTGTGTGTGTGTGTGTGTGTGTGTGTGTGTGTGTGTGAAAAGGAGTCCGTGGTTGTTTGCTTGAGCAGGACAAGCTCAGAGCATGCCGAAGCCTTTGGCGTAAGTGATGGCTTTCAGCAGTCTGTCTCGCAGCTTCTCCTTGGTGGTGTACTCAGGCAGGAGCAGCACGTTGAAGCAGGTGTGGGATGTGGGTAACCTACAGGCACGAGGAGAACATTTCAAACACGGAACACACGCACAAACTCACGCTTACTTTTACACATTGAATGGGACCTCCACAAGTATTTCTCAACCTGGATGTGCAATTTCAATCTTACTTGTATATAGAGAAAAGGGAACTCCAGTATTCTTCTATTATTCTTTTTGAGTCCAAATGTTCAAACATAACATTTAATTCATGCTGATTCAGCATAAATCAGTCTCCAGAAAGAAACTATAGAATGGAAGCAAGGTCACGGGGAATGAACTAAATAAAACAATGAGTTTGAGTCACTCACTAGGGTCAAAGTCTAGAAATGTGGAGAACATTTAGACACATTTGCGTTAGTTTACCACTAGGTGTAACTAATTTGTGTAGGCAGTATACATTTTTATCTGTCTGCAGCACCACTGGCTTACCTTCCCCCACCTCAGTTTCCACCTATTCAGTGTCAGCTAGTCAGGTCAGGGACTGTTCTTAAGTGACCACAGTACAGCCCTCATGTGGTTATTGGCTAATTAGACCGACTGCTCTTCATAGCCCCCTAGCCGTCTGTTCTGAATTTGCACTGTTAAAAGAGCAACCATTTCAGATCCATTAAAACTATTGTCCAGAATTCACTGTATGCACCATTGAGCCCAGCTGTTATGGGATGTGAGTGGAATGCTGCAAGCCTTGGCTTTATGGCAACAGGAGCGTTTCAGATGGAACTGACTGATGGGCCAGGATGGGATGAGATCGCTGCCAGCCAGGCGTATAATTTTCAGATATGACGCGACTGACCAGGCTTGTATTAAAGTGCAGTTCGCAACGCAGGCCACTTGCTTTAATGCAATCAGAGTGACTGACTGCCAACCCATAAAGAGACCGTTAGAGCCAAAACTAGTTTGGATTTTCAATTACTCAACATTCCAGTCATCTTTGGTCCTGAAACCTGACTGACTAATGTTGTGAAAAGGTGGCCTGGACCAAATTATGACCAATTAATGCTAATGATGCCTGTCAATCATTTAAGCTTATTTAGGATTTTTATTAGTTTGTAACATTTTAGGTTAGATGTAGTTACATGTTGAACTTATATTAGCTTGTAATTCAACTTCAACAATTAAACTACCAGAGTTTCTTACCTGTCTGTGTCAGGTCCATTCTTGGCGATGATCATCTTGAGTTTGCCAAGGCCTCCTACAGGTGCCCTGTCTGTGCCAGTTGTGAACTGAAGAAATAGCCTTTTCTGCTCCTCGCTAAAGGAGTGCAATGTATCCCAAAAGTCCCTGCAAACAAATCACCAGAAAGGTGTTATTTATGTTTATGTTATGTCATCTTTCTTGCAACAAAACTGAGATGCTTACTTGCTTGTTAAAAAAGCAATGTGTGAACAGTTGAGTTCTGAAACTTACAGCGTGGAAAAAGAGAGACAAATTGTGCACACTACAAACTTGAACCTCAAAATCAAAACCTTCCCAGTAAATACCGTAAGTGGAAGCTGCTTACCTAATAATTCGTGAATCTTTACTATACCCTCCATCGTACTCTGTGGTTTCTTCAAGTGCTTGAAAGTCTAGGTTCTGCTGGTTTCAAGGCAGAGGTTATATACAGTGTTAGGAAAAAAGGCAAACACACCTATTATTTCTACATTAAATAAAAATGGAAGGATGTTATGCCCCCCTGTATGTGCCCCAACTAACCCTGCTTCCACAGATGAGCAGCTCAATCTCCTCGGGCCGAAACAAATACTTCAGGGGTGACTCGTTGGTCACCATGTGGAAGCCTCTCCTGAAGGCTTTGAACTGCTTCTCCACACTTTTGTTCAGCATGTACTCTGCATACTGGTTCACAAAGTCCTACCCAGAGACAGTGAGAGACAAGAGGTGCAAACGTTATATATCGCTTCCCAGACAGGATTTGCACAGACTGGGTGCACAACTATTGGTGAGGACAAGGTACTGATGACTACCTAATACATTTACTTGCTATAAATTTACACTGGTCAATGCAAACAAAAAGAAGTCAGATTAAAATACAATTAAAGTAAATGAAATCCAAACTTCCAACAAGCAAGGTGCAGTTAATTAGAATGAACTATATGACAAAAGCACCATCAACTGCTTACTAGAATCAAGTTATACTATTTAAGACACTAAGGGTTTATGGGTAAAAGCGACAAAATATTTGATTGGAAGTGCCTTTGATTTAGACAGTGACAGTATTTTTGAGGCTTAAAAAACACAAAAAACTGAAACCACCCCCCAGAGTGGAAAACTTGAATGCGCTCCACTGTAGTGTTTCCGTCTACACTGCCCAATACGCAAAAACTCATCTGGTCAGATCTGCTCATGTCATGTATGCGTTGACATCACATACATGCGGTAGTACAGGGAAACAAACATGTCGGGTCATTTCCTCACGAAAATGCTCATCTAAACACGAAATAAAAAGTGAAGACGCAATGCATGGCAAATTCCAGACAAATTAGATCGTCACTCCCTATGGATGTAGCCAAAATACTTATGCATGCCTTAGTTTTCTCACACATATCATACTGTATTACCTGTTGGGGGCAGGCCAGTGAATCTACCATTAGACCTCTGGAATCGCTGTATAAACAAGCAATAAAAATTCTTGATAAAAAATCATTTCAGTACCACCACTGCAATATCTTAGAGAAACACAAATTATTGAGTTTTGATCATTTCAGACTGTTTTCCAATTTGTGTCTAGTGTACAAGATCCTACATGGCCTGGCCCCAGCATGTTTATTGGATTATGTCTGCTACCGCCCCACCAATTCTATAAGATCCACCAGAAAAGCCTCAATGTATGACTGCAACAAACCCTCTTACTACATAACATTTGGACAATCCTCTTTTTCTTTTAAAGCCATCACACAGTGGAATGCAATAAAAAGCGATCTAAGGAGCTGCAATAACATCAGAAACTTCAAAACACAACTGAATTGCTCCTTGAAAACTACTCAAATCTGCAATCACTGATTTCTCTTTTTTTTCTCCATGGTGCTGACTAAATGTGCTTTGTGTGTGTGTGCCTATCTCTCTCTCTATGTGTGTGTGTGTGTGTGTCTGTGTATGTGTGGGTGAGCGATATGTGTGTAAGTGAAGTAAGGGGTTTGATATTTGTATGTCTGTATGTTTTACATGTAGGCTACTGTAAATTATTTTTATTATGTCCTGCCAGGGGACTGCAGATGTAAATTAGCCTTTGGCTAACTCTGGTACAATACATCAAATGGCAACATTTATGTTTAAAATTGTACATGGTCCCTAATAAAAACTAAATAAATGAAAAATATAAACGCAGCCTTACACACGTCACTATGTATTTTTTTCTTGGTGGAATATGACCTTCTAATGGCTGGTGTTTGCTGCATCTGTCATGGTGCATAACACTGTAACGTCAAACCTAATGGCATGCGCCAGATGCTACAGGTTTGTCGTGAACACAACAGTTTTTGTAACTTATGCGACAGATGTAGTCGCAATAGACAACACCCAAGTAAGTCACTGAGTTCGACCGAGTTTGACTGTCATGCCAGTCACCATATATATCTATGAACAATCACATGTAAACATATATACAGAGTCAAAGGTCGTTTGAGTATTTTTGAGTACTATAACATAACTTGCATGGTTCCAGTACAGAAAGGATAGGATTGCAGGGATAAGTGGATTGCAGCAACTCAGATGAGAAGACTAGAATCCTACTTTGATTCATTGATGTATTTGGCCAGCACATACTGAAAGCCAGCGAATGGGCCAATGCTGAAAACTCTTGCTGGATTTAAACAATGTCTTCTAAGTGGATGTCTGCTTGCCATGGATTTTGACCAGGTTTTAAGAAAAGGTAAGCTGCAATCTAATACCACATTGCTGCAGAGTTAAAGTATGTGTGTGCGCATGCATGCCTGTGTGTGCGCACTGCTCAGAAAGTGACATGAGGCATCCCCAACCCAAAGGTAGGCTGCAATCTAATACCATATCACTGGTGGGTGTGTGTGTGTGTGTGTGTGTGTGTGTGTGTATGTGTATGTGTGTGCACTGCTCGGAAGGTGTGACATGAGACGTCCCCAGCCTATTTGCCTTGTTTTCTGACAGTGGTATGTCAAGGCACTGGCTAACTAGCCTGCATGACAAGAAACAACCCAATATTCAGCATAAAGTCTTCGAGTTATGATGTTTTACAGCTGCCCAGCTATCTACTTATGATTTGTGGATCACATAGAAGCAGTTCTGTTTTGTTGGCAGCCTAAGTTTGCATCGCCCAAATTTGCAAGTTTGCATTGCTTTGCATAGCTAGCTAACAAGGCTACAGATATCCTAGCTGAATTTTACAAAACCTGTTAGTTATTAAAAACAACCACCGAAACACTTTGCAGTACACTTTATTTAGGCTTAGATGTGTGTCAGACCCCAGCAAACATGCCCATGTGGGCCCACAGTGGGCAAGTGTGGGTTTACTGTGGGGGGGTGCGGGCAGGGCAAACCCACAGTAATCCCTAATGGGTCCCTAATGGGGTAACCCATATGGGACCCACAGTTGTTTTTCCCTTTGGGGCCCCACTTAGGGCTACCTGCGGGCAAGCTCACTGTGGGCTTGCCCATACTTAGCCCACATCTACCCCGTAGGGGTAGCCCATGCGGGACCCAAAGCTTATTTCCCCTTGTGGCCCCACTTAGGGCTACCTGCGAGCAAGCCCACTGTGGACTTGCCCATACTTAGCCCACATCTACCCAGTAGGGGTAAGCCCATGCGGGACCCAGAGCATTTCCACAGGACATAACAGGATCCTCATTGTATACAGAAGCACATTCAATAAAACATTATAGTTGCAGCTGATGTGTCTGAACATAGAACCGGTAAGTCTATAGCCTAAGTAATTTGTCTGGATAAAAATTACTCCAAAAACGCACAGTAGGCCATCTTCGATATTCGGCTTCACTCTGCCACGCGACACATAGCCTATCTGCTACCAGGAATCTCCTCGCGCTTGTATAGTTTAAACAAATGTATAGCATTCCGCTTGAATTCGTTGGTGTTTGACAGTTGTGGCGTTCGGTCAGATAGAGAAGGAAAGCGTTTGTTTATTGTAATTATTAGTTGACATTTTATTAGCTGAAATTTAATAGTGTACATATATTTGATCGTATTTTTATATTGATATTTCAATAATAATAGTGTAAATATTATGTTGAGATTTGGAGTAGGATTTCTTAGTGTTGTTTTTTATATAGGCTATAGTTAAGTGTAGTTTAGCTGTTCCGGAATTAAAGACAATGGTGGCATTAAAGGTAAATAGCCTTCTCAGTACTAGAAAGATAAAGACTATATAAATAATAATAAGAAAAAAAACAAACTACGGTAGTTTTACAAGATATGTTTATGACAACTAAAACTAAAGCTGCTACATTAAAAGGTATATCTATCTAACGTCTTATTGGACACGGTTCGTTTGCTTAACTCATAGGATCCCATTAGCCTACATCACATGCCTGGCGACTAGCCTTTTTTTGCTAGTGACATCTAGTGGCTTATTCGCCGGTGTGTTATTATTGTCATAGAAAACATGGTTCAATTTGCTGGTGCGAGTTCAGTGACAAAATGGAGGCGAGTCCAAACCATTCTCCAAAAGCTTGAAGCTCCTCAACAAGACCCCAACAGTCTACAGGACTGGAGGCAGGATCCGAAGATCAGAAAATCCAAACAAATAAAATCATTTATAATGACATGATTTCTGTTTTAATTGTATTACTGAACAGCTTGTGCTATGGGTATTGCTTAGAGGTGCATGTGGGCTGTGGTGTGGGTTAAGGGGTGGGGGGTATGGGTGGCAGCTGTGGGTTTACTGGGGGTTCATGGTGGGGGCTAATGGATTAATAATAGGACCCCTTGTGGGCTACTGGGGGTAGAGTGTGGGCAGGTGTGGGGTTTCTGAGGGTAGATTGTGGGCAATTGTGGGTTCACAGCGGGTGATCGTAGGGATATGAGGACATAAGGGCCCATTTTGCCCACTCAGCAAAATGTGGGCAAGCCCACACTCTGCCCAAACTGTGGGTTTGCCCACAGGGGCCCCGCCAGGGTCCATCAGTGTGGGGCCCACATGTGCCCACCATTTCACGACGGTAATGGGGCCCACAGTGGGCAGCCCACACTGGGCCCGAACTATAGCCCGCAGTGGCCCCACTATGAGCCCACATGGGCTTGTTTGCTGGGACGTACTTCAATTGCATAGGCATAACACAGTCCAGCGTAGTAAACAGTAACTTTGGTGCTTCGCAAAACAAAGGCTGAGTACCATAAACAGAGACTCTTGTTTCCATTAGGAGAGCTTCCAACGGTAATTCAGGGAGAGGGAACATTTTATGGAATGTCGTTTGTGTGGTCCTCTATCCTCACATCGCATAAAGGAAAACTTTGTGTCTCAGAGTAATGAACACGACTAATTGCAGGCTTCTACCTGTGTTGATTTGTGGATAAATGGATAAATCCTAAATGTTTGTGATTACTGGTTCTATTTATTGTGAGTTTCCAGCAATATTAGCCCATTTATGTCTAACATGTTTCATAAGATTAGATGTTATGAGTGACGTTGGGACAACAGGATTAGCTGGCTCAAGTTAGCCGAATAAACACGCTTTAAGAAGGTAGTTCATTGTCTGAGTAAACAGTTGTGCGGCATATAGCAAGTAGTTAATTGTTCCATAATGGAAACAACCAAAACAAGCTCTCCTACAACTGTTGAGTTTGATAGACCACAAGTTTTCCTCAAACATGCTTATCAAAATACACCATAGGAAGAGTATAGCCTGCTAGCATGCTAAATTAGTTTGCTACTCTGAAGGTCACACAAGTCTCTTCAAACTAACCTCTAAGCTTAGAGTAAACACATGGGCAAGTGTATTTGTAATGAACATTGTCTGTTCATATCATCCGTGGCTGGTAGTGTTTAACAACAGCGGAAACTAAAATAACAGCCTATCAGCATCAAGTTTACCACAAGCTACAAGCTGAACTTTTCATGGCTGAACAGAGTACCTACCCCCAGGTAAGTACTCCATTGCTTCCTGTAAACATTCATGGAGATCAAGATCATCCATTCCAGAACTGGCCAATAATGGAGACAAGCAAAAACCTCAAAAGGAATGAAAAATTCACCAGAACCCTACCCAGTGGAAACCAGAAACTAATTTCCTCCTAAATTAAAGTTTTCACGGTTTACCACACTGTTTGAAGTGTAAATAAGCCTTGCAGGGCGTATATTGCTCGGCAATATGATAGCACATAAGACTGAGGTCACGTGACTGCAAAGCTTCTATAAGCTAACACTGCTCGAAAATGATAATGAATGCAAAAACTGACCAGAAACTGTTTATTCAGTTTTACCCAGAAACCAACATGATGCAAGACATATAGATCTGCCTGCAATGCGTTTATTGGGACAACATATTTAACCTTATCCTACCATTACTTGAAACCTCATTCCTAATGAAAAACCTTCAACATAAACACAAGAAATACACACACTGACCAAACACTTTTAGGATGCATACAGTTTAATCCCCAAATCAGATGTAAACCTGCTATTCAGACATGTTTAGCTACTAAAGCGTAGCGACACCTACCACTATTGAATAGGTCAGGCACATCGGTGACATCACACATTGCATCCACCATAAGAGACATGGCAACTAAAAAACAGCCTTAAGTTTTAGCCTGTGCCACACCTTTCATTACGACAGACAGAGTCTAGTTGGAGTAGTAAAAGCAGTTTTTTACTCTGTACAGTTTACAAAGGAATTAGTCAAAACAGGCTCTTAAGCGGTAGCTCATATAAAAGAAACTGATAGGATCCGGCCACTCACTTTTCTGTTGCTGTTGGTAACAGGGATCTTGTCGCCATTTTCTCGCAAGTCATACATGAGGGTGTTTCCAAAAAGGTCTGTCTGGGAGATCTGGAAGGTGATCATCATGTCTTCCTCGACTGAGCCTTCATACTCAAGCAGCTCCTTCAAACTCTGAGACAGCACCTGAAACACGGCAAAGACATTTAGGTGAGCCAATGTCTCTCCTGCGCGGCAATGACCACCATAGCAAACAATGATAACCCGTTTTTATATAAAACTTTTAATATCCTCACTTATATGCTACTAAAACACCATATGCAGCTGAAAATGCCAAAAATTTGGGTGGTAAAAATTACAGATAAATATGTCAGATAAATACAGATACATTTCTTGACAATCCAGACACTCTGTATACATTTATTGTGTGTTTAAACTCTGGATAGGCACATACCGGATGTGAATCTGCTAGGTCCCGGAAAGTCCCTTTCTTGCCCATAAGCTTCCTGTAGACCACCATGGGGAAGTGAACGTCCAGGATACAGTTGTTGTAGATGGCTAGGCCCAGTACGATGCCAATGAGGGTGAACTGGCCCTCGTTTTCAAACGATGAAGGGTTGAACCAAAACAGCCTTGTGCTTTCATCATACGTGAACATTCCTGTGAAAATGTAACATTGTTATACACAGAATAAGTCCTCACTACTAATGTGGTCATACCATCAAATAAAATAACATGAAAACTGAATTTTGTTCCTAAATAGTAATATGTGTAATGTGTAAAATGGATTGAATATTTTCAGCCAATGTGACAAGTTTTCCAATCTGTCAAACCTTTCCGAATAGTTCCACTGTTATTTTTATTTTATACTATTTTTCATTTTCATGTAGTGGACACATTTTGATTAACTGCTCATGTCTCTCTGGCCTAACATTAGGAAATGGACTCAAAACGTTTGAAGTTGGTACCATTATGTGCCCTAACAACAGAAAATGGACTTGAAGTCTTAGAGGTGGTACCGATATCTGGGTTAAAGATCTCCTCCACCACCAGCTGGAAGAATTCTTTGGACACGCCCCCTTCATCGACGCCTTGCTCTCCCTCGAACTCCACGTACAGCTGCTTCTTCAAGTCTGCAGGATTCTCCATAGCGATCATCTCAAGCTGTGGAGCAGTGCACGGCATCAGAGCTGAAGGTCAGCTGAACGTCAGAAGAGAAGAGCCTGGCAGGCCTGATTCCTAGTCTTACTGGCGGGGAGCTGACCAACGGCCCAAACAGATCGCACCCACAGTAAACACTGACATTGGCAGCTTCTCAAAGTGCAAGCCAGCATCAGCGACTCAGGAAGAGAATGCACAGGCTTTGGATACCTCGTCTTTAAGACAAGCTTTTTTAAACAATCACCTTGACAGCTTAAGTATTTGGCCGGAGTGGAGAACTAATTTATAGCTGTTTCACAGCGGCACACAAAGGCACCATCTTTTACAATGTGTGCAACTGGAGGAGCCTTCGAGGGAGTAATGCTGCAGGTTCATGTTATTTTTCATGTTTCATGTTCATGTTTTTTTTCCTACACCAAGGAAGGCTTGAATTAACATATCCTGATGTTTTTTTTATTAACTGAAGTAGCCTAATTAAAAGTTATGCAAACATAGGCTTGCATGGGTATGGCAGAATTTTTGTGTTTTTACGTTTTACAATATGTCAGGGCAAATTAGACTAGTTTGGGCCGCCACAGTCTAATCAATGTATGGGAGAAACAGTTTAACTGTCAATTATAATACTGCAACAGCATAGACCTCCTATTTGGTTGTATCCTATGTGACTATGTCATTCATTAAGTTGGCCAAGGGCAAGTCTCAGCACATTTACTATTCAAGTCTGAGACATGTTTGTAAGTCATTCCCAACTAAGCTTAAGTATACACCCACAGTGGTGTTTATTTAGTATCAACATACAAAGCATATTTTAAATGCATTTTAAATGCATCTCCACAAGAGAGAAAGAGAAAAAGCAACTTCTCTTCCTTTGCCAAATGATAGTGGTGTCATTCTATCGTGTGCCACTGCCACAGCTGTAAGCTACTATATCAAATGAAACCTGCCCTGTTCCAATCTTGGTGAAAGCCTGCATGTGTCTTGCTCAAGAACTACCTTTATAGCATGAGGATGCATCTGATAATCTTTCTAACAAGACAAGTGCCAGTTTGTGTGTGTAATTTGTATGTCATCTGATGGTGCTGGCTATTAAATCTGGACTACTGATGACAGTCAGGTTTTCAGTCAACTTTTTCACATTAATAATGTGCATTCATAATAATTTCACTTAGGGTGCCCACCAACTGCAGTTGTAGACCACAAAGATTAATGCGCATTTCAGGTGTTTCCGAGTCAGGATTTCTTATTTAACAAAACCTAAATATACACATTTAGAAGTTGGGTGGAAACACAGTTAATGACACAGTGATTTACACCTTCATCTCTCAAAATAACTGCTGATGCGACACAAAGCACTAAAGACATGAGCCAATGAAAATAAGGCTGGCCAGTTAACATCTCCAGTGAAAAATAAGCACACTTACTCTGACCAGTGCGTCGTCAATGATGTGATCTCGTCGCACTTTGAGCCGGAGGTAGGGGTTGAGCTGCTGCCCCTGCACCAGGCTGTAGAGCACAGTGATTCGCCGCTCACTGTACATGCGGATGCGGTTGTCGTAGTACAGCCCCAGGTTCTTGGTGACGGCGTTGAGGATAAATGGGCATGTCATGAAGGAGAACTTGTTCTCTGTCTCCACCTTGAAGAATGTGTAGTCCTTGTCCATTTCCAGGATGTCATTAAGCGGCTCATTAATGAACTCCTCGAAGGGGATGAGCGGCCGGCGGCAGTCAGACACGCGGGCTCCCAGCTCTGTCTCCAGCGGGTCCACACGCGGACCCTTTTTGTTGCGCCGCTCCTCGCCCAGCAGCTCCTGCAGCGTCAGGTCACTCGACTCCGGCAGGGGTTCCTCGTCCTCCTGGGGCGACAGCAGCACAAGACCAGGCCAAATGAAAACAGCAGTTCATTCGGTAGCAAATAGAATAAGCAATAGAGATAAGAAAGGACAGAGCACTCCAGGGCTCCAGACTGCAACCACATGCTCGTGTTTTGAGACCAGACAGACTGCACAAGTAAACTTCATGACTACTCGCTCAAGTGCGACTAAAACATTTAGATTTATTGAGTGGGAAAGGCAAATGCCACTGACACCATTTTAAACTAATTTATTTTCAGGAGCACTCTGCTACAACTGTCCATTGCCAATAAATATATTTTTGTCTTTTTATGAAAAAAAAAAAAAACCTATTAAACCTGTTAAATGGAAGCGGCACCCCTCTCCCAGTTGAGGGCAAGAAAGTAATCGGAGTGCAGAGGAGACCAAAGTAAAAATTCAATTGCGTTAAAATTGTGTTGCAAGTAGGTCACTAAGTTTGTCCGTTGTATTGCCGGGCAACTCTAATGTCAGCCACCATACATGTCACCACAAATGACTTTTGACTATCTATGCGTTTACAAGTTAACTCCTGAATCATGCCAGAATCACGCTACGCTATTGGATGCTCCAACAGGTGTGGAAAAAGGAAGATTTGGACGAAGCTCGTATAGGCCTAGAACCATTAAAAAAAAGATTACAGGAATACATGGATTGCAGAAATCAGAAGAGAAGACTGGAATCCTATGAAATACTCACTTTGATTCACTGGGCTATTTAGCCAAAACAAAAACAAGCCAGCAAATAGGCCAATACTGACAATTCATAATGGATTTAAACAATGTCTCATCAATGGCTGCTTGTTTGCCATGGATTTTGACCAAGTTTTAAGAAAAGGTAGGCTGCAATCTAACAGGCTACTAGACTGTTGCAGAGTTTGAGTGTGTGTGTACCTGTGCACTGTTCCAAAGGTGTGACATGAGGCATCCCCAGCCTACTTGCCTTGTTTTCTGTCAGTGGACCGTCATTGACAGGCAGTTGCCAACTAGCCAGTGTGGCACAAGAAAACTACTCAGTATTTAGTATAGAGGCTTTGAATTATGATGTTTTACAACTGACAAGCTCTATACTGCTTGTTCCCTTATGATTTGTGGATCATAGGAACAGTTCTGTTATTTGTCAAGTAGCCCAAGTTTGCTTTGCTACCCAGCTAACAAGGCTACTGGAATCCTAGCTGAATTTCACAAAACCTAGCCAACTAGTGTTATTACAGAAACAATAAGTAGTTTTTGTCTTCGGTCGCCTTACAGGTTGGAATTGTCTGTCATAGAGAACTAGAGAGATATAGTCCGCTCCTCCAAACTTATCCACTGAAAAAAATATTTCAGGTTAAAAAATACTACTTAGTGTTTCTTTAAAAACAACCACTGCAACACCTTGCAATACACTTTGTTTAAGTTTAGATGTGATATTACCTCCTCGTTGTGCTCCATGTCCATGTCCCCTCCGAGCACGTTTGCATAGTAGACAATCTTTAAGCACTTGGTGGCGGCCACCACAGCGTCGTCATCATTGACCAGGTTGCGGCTGTTAAACTCGTTGCTGATGACCTTGTAGGTGATGAGCTGCTGGAAGGTCTCCATCATGCGGCGAATCTGGTCGGTCCGGTAGCGTGCCCACAGCCGTGCCAGCTTGGCCTGTGCCGGCAGCGGAAGCTTGCTCATGGCCTTGCAGAACTGTGGCAGCGCGATCTCCAAGTACTCGGGACTGTGCAGGTTGCTGTTTTCCATGACTATGACAAATAGGTTCAGGTAGTTGGGGTCGCGTGAGTACACATTGTGGTAGGTCAGGTCGCACTCTACGTTGGGCGACAGGTAGACCAGTGCGTTCAGAAAGGCCGCTTCTACCTTCTCGTTGCACAGGAGGCGCCAGTAGACGCGTCGCACTGCCTCTATGTCCACCGACACCTCGTCAGGGCCCAACTTCTGCCCGTCTCCCCCATCGCCAGGCCGCGAGGACGACGATGCCTCCAGGTCCATGCCACCCTCCTCCATGGCGGAGGCTGAGCAGGCCGCTGCCGTGGCTGCCTCCTTCTCGTCTTCGTCCTTGTCCTCATCTTTGGCCTGCAGTGACTTCAGCTCCTCCTTGGTGTGCTGCTTGGAGCGGCGGAAGCTCTGGACCAGGCCCTCCGCGCTGGAGAAGACACGGCCAATGACGCGGATGAGTGGAGAGTAGTCCTCCTTCACACTGCACCTCTCCAGGATCTCGTACACCTTCTCCTCCGTCAGGAAGTTCACATCTGGAAGCAGGGAAAGGGAGGCAAAGCAGAACTATGGTCAAGATATTTTCAGTGTGGCTATACTGGCCATTGGCCAACCTTCCAGTCGGAACTTCATCCCATGGCCTAGCGTTACAGTCTTAATATACGGTCTTCTGCAAAACCAGACCTTTGAGACCAACCGAACATTCAAGAAACATACAATTTCATCTTCTGGCAGATTACTGGGCTGCTCTGGAAAACCTTCACATGTTGAGGGTATTTGGAGAGGGGAGTGGAACAGAAGGTGCCTGTATGAATATTCACCACATAGTAATGAACATTCTTGTGTTTTTCCCCTTCGAGAAATACCTTGTACCCTTTAGAATGGCAACTTAAATATGAAAATTCAGAATTGAGAAGCACATTTAATGGGAAGAATGGAAACACCTGGCCTAAATTCATGGAGCTTATGGATGTTTGCCAGATAAAAATCAAACAAGAAAAACTACATATGCTTCAGCGAGCAATAGCTGCAGGGCCAGGAATGCAGAAAAGATGAGTGAACAGATATGCCCTTTCTTGGTCAACAGACATACTGACAAATGCAGACACATTCAAAAATAGTTTATAGCTTGTAATCTGCAAAAAATCCACAGGGGGCATGACCCATCCTGAGACAATAGCTGAAAATGCACCACGGGTGCCACAAACTTTATTTGGTAAGCTGGTCACTATAAGGTTCTAGCACCAGAGAAACCCAATGACTTTTATGAGTGATGCAAAACCTAGCAAAGTCAGAGTGCAGTAGTTTTTAATATTTTTTAAATACAGAGACTAATTAACTTTTAGTCATATTCTAGCAGAGAACAAATATTTCTCAGCATGAAAAGCCATACCTTATATTAACTTCCTATTTCTGGACAAGGGGAGATTAGGCAATTTTTCACATTTTTAGACCGTACCACAGCGCAGCAAGCATTCAAGGAATAAAAGAGCAAACCCACAATCCCCAAAACATGTTCAAGGCTTAAGCCATATTTGCTGCCCTTACCTTTGAAATCCTCCCGCACTGGATGCAACGCCTTGTGGTTCATCTTGCGGTTGCCACAGGGCAGGTTGTGGTGGCCAGCACTGTTGATGGAGCTGTTCTCCAGGTATGCAGAACTGGTGCCCTTCTTGGAAGGGTGGGGATCGCACAGCTTGGCGTTGACCTTGTACAGCTCCAGAGCCTTGACCGCCGCAGCATTGTTGTCCATGCGATGGAAGCTCGGGCAGGAGGCACAGCAGTCATTGCTGCAGGACTCATTTCCGCAGCCCTCCGTTAACTGGTGGTAGTAGCGTTCAATGAGATGTTTGGCGGCCGCTCGCTTCCTGCAAGAAGAACATTGGGACCCAAACATTTGGTTATTTGATAGAAGGGAATTCCTTTCCAGACAGTGAAAGACCCAAGATTCCATAGAAGGGGAATCCTATGACTGACAGTTGACACCTTGGCACATTCATAAATAATTAAACGGCAGAAGCGAAACACAGACTTAACAAAATAAGATTCTTTCAAATCAGCATTGACAGGAATGTAGCGTCTAGTGGATGCTAATATATATAATGTTGGGTTTCACAATAACAATTCAAAAATGTTATATCCTAATAGTAACTGAGCAGGAAAGCGTTCATAATAGGGAAACGAACAGCACTACAGAGAGAAGAAAAATCATAATGCATGCTATGGTGTATCACCGCTTTGTTCAGCTATGGTCCAATGACATGTGATTCAATAAAATAAACCTGACACGTTGTATGTAGGCCTAATAAGTCTCAGCATGTCAGCCAAACAGAAATATTTGTATTTCAGGAAAAAAAAGTTGTTGACAACAAGGTAGGCCTACACATGTAGTCAATTAATGATTGATGAGTCTACTGTTAAATGTCTTTACCCTGCATATGATTAAAACAATTAGCAATTAAACCCCCAGTATAAGCAGTTAGTTTTCAAATGCCACAGCTGACATCAACAGCATATACACACAGTGATGCTTAAAAATGAGACAGCAGCCGTGCACCTCCTCTTTACAGGAAAGCACAGTCACTACAGCCACAGACAGAAGAGGAACCAAGTGCAGACAAACAGGAAAGAACGGCAGCAGGAGGCCTTGGTTTGCAATGTTAAACCCAACCTCTTAACATGACAGGCAACTGTGAGAAACATTTCTGCAGCCTTGCTTCACTGTGGATTGTACAGGTGATTTTGTATTATATAGTGATTTTGAAAAATGGCATTCTTACACCTAGAGCAAATAAGGTATAGGCTGAATGAAGAATGGATATGTGGTGTTTTAGACATCTTGTATTTAACAGGGTGATATACTATCGGTATAAATGAGTAATAAAGCTGGTTTCAGAAAAAAATCAAAAGCATATTCAACAAACAGACTACAGAGAAAGGAATACTAAGTGTAGCAAACACTGCTTGGACATTGTTTCAAAATCACGTGGAGTGAGGTCAAAGCTCTTCATATGAAAGGATGTATAAAACTGCATAACTTACATTCGGCTTGCTTCAGCGTTTTCAAAGGTGGACTCCTCTTGTAATCTAGTGAAGATTTCAAATACAATACACATTAGACATTTCTTATACGACATGTAGGCTACTACATAAGGATGGGGCGTCGCAGTAGCTATTCTCAAACTTTTTGTGTGTCATACTTTCATAAACCTCAGTTACTTCAGCCTGTACAGGCAAGAACATAGTCACACGCACGACCCAAAGCCATGTCATCATGTAGAGAGATCTGTTAGATAAACGCTGCTGACCCAAATGTTTTGAATTCAACATTGAAGAAATGACTGTGCTTAAAACAACAACTGTTGCTTCGAAGCTCTCTACCCTGCCAGGCTTATGTTAGCGACCTCGCTATGATACAGCAATTTCAGTGAACCTCTTGACAGCTAGCTAGGTTGGCTATGCGCGCTAACAAAATCAGCTAACGTTGCAAGGGCAGTTGGCAAGAGGTAGGTAGCTAATGCTAGTAATTTAGCAAAGCTTAACACTTAACAATAATAACGTTTCTTATTCAGTGAGAATGATTTGCATGTCACATTCTGTTGTCAGGTGTTGTAACCAAACCGTGCTAACACCCTGCTATACCAACGATAGCAACTTTAAGATTTTACTAACATCTGCTAGGCAGTTAACCAACGTCACCTGCCCAGCAGCATTAGCCAGCTAACGTTAGCAAAGTACTACCTAGGTTGGGTAGCTAAAGCCACCTATCATTCAATTGCACTGAAACACACATCAATGTGCCAGAAAAGCAGACCACTTGCAGAATAAGTAGCTGCCAATACGAATGATTAGTAAATTTAACTATCTTATAAACATAACACTAATCGATCCGTCTCGTTACTGATTGCTTCTGAACCGCTTGAGGCGGTAACGTTGCTGGGTTGCAATATATTGCTACAAATTTAACACAATACCGTCAAAGCTAGCAATACATTGATTATCATCCACCTTCCAATAGCTTGCCGGTTGTTGGGTGTGCATGTAAAACAAATCTCCCAGACCCGATAACCAGCACGTAACATTATCTTAAAACAATGCGAAACTGAAGCCTTTGCGTTATTCAAATATATAAATGTATGCTACAGTCGTTGTCAAGCTAGCTGCATTGATTAGCAAGCTGCCTAGCGTGAGATGAGAAAGACGCGGAGTTAAACGTTAAAGAAAAATAGTCCAGCTGATAACATTCACTGCGTATCATTATTCAGTGCCACGGTTGCACTACATTAAATCGGTGAAATATTGTCCCCAAGATTATGATGGCTTTGCCGTATAAACTGTAGCTCACTGTGGCGTTCATCTCCCGTTCCTGGTAAGTGCAATACCATCTACCCTGTCAACACAAACTTCGAGTTGCGTTACGGAGCTATGCTAGCAGGTTTCCATTTAGGCCTTTAGCAATAGGTACAAATAGCCTACTAACAAGCCAACACTATCGAGCTAGTCCGGCCAGCGGTGGTGTAAGGAAATAAGTAGGAATTCACTTTAGAATAGAACGCAGAAAGAAAACCAACCAAGACCCCACAAGCCAATCGCTCCAACTTGACCACTGTAAAAATTGTAACCTTTCTCCTGCAAGACAACCTTAGCTATGGTAACATACACGTTTCACCCGCCAGCGGCCGATCTCGCTTAAAATTCATGCCGACCTGTCGTATCCTCCTGTGGGGTTGGATTCGGCCTGTGGTGGCGCACACTCACAGTCCTCCTTCTCGTCGGAATTCATACGAGACTTGATCCCTCAGTTGTTTGTGCGCCTGTGTTTGTGTCAGAATTTGCAATCCCGCCACAGATTGGATGCAATCCAGCAAAATCGGTTTTCGACGCTGCAATGGATCTTTAGCGGTGGTGTTGGATGCACTCACAGAGCTTGGTAACTTCATTTAAGGCCCGTTTTACTCTGTGTTCTGATATTACTATCTCCTGCCATCTTGACTTCAACAAGACTCATCGAATACCGGGGGAGACATCCCAGCATGCAATGTTACTGCTAGGCTGTTTTGTTCAAAATCAAGCCGTGCACCAGCAGCAAGAGGGGGGAATTTCTCCTTGCATGATTGCAAATACAAGGAAGTTAAGGCTCATTGATTGAGATTTACAAAAAAATACTCTTGAAGGAGCAATACACTTTATTGCGGACGTCATCTCAAGCAGCATACACATCTAAGTTTGATATTGTGGCATGTACCTTCAAACATATTCATAACATACAAATACATTCAGATTGGAATAATGACCGCCGTGATTTTTGGGCAGAGAGTCATGTCAAGTAATTAAGGTCGACCCAATATGTGTGTGTGTGTGAGGATGAAATGTTCTCCTTGTCTCTTCCCCGCTCTATCTCCAATGCACACAGGCTGTACGTCGGACATAATCTCAACCCTGTATAGCCTCTTATATGTGTAGTGAAAATAATAGCCTGCAACGCATCCCCTAACACTTAGGCTATCTGTTTTTTTGATACGTTAAATGTCGAGATTAAAGTCGACTTGACATCAACCTGTATTCTCGACATTTCCAAGTTTAATGTCGACATGTCGAGTTTAAAGTCGACCCATCAAGACTAAAGTCGACATCCAATTTCAACTTTATTCTCGGAATTTTGAGTTTAATGTCGACATGCCGACTTTAATGTCGACATGTTGACTTTAATCTCGTCATATCAAAAATATCTTCTCCTTCATGAATGGCCCTAATGCTCCGTCGTAGGTAGGCTATAATACAATTATCTGTCCATCCAAAAAAAAAAAAAATCCATTAATTTTGCCCCCTCCAGTTAGGGCAAATGCCCATCCACAAGTGGCATTCTGGTCACACCTCTGTTTGTCTTCCTCTCTCACCCTCTCACACAGTTCAACAGTAATTTATATTACTGTGCATTAGGCAAAAACTTGTATGTTTTACAGTTAGAAATTGGTGGTATAACAGTAAATTATCTTCACCTTGTAATTTTAGGATATACAGTCTGACATTGGGCCTATAATAGAATATTTTCTATTAAACTGTGTTTGAGTTCTAGTCATTCGTCATTTTAGAATAGTTTTACCCTAAATGATATTCAGACAGCTTTTGTTTACACCAACAGTTATCAACAATTTATCAAAAAACAATACCGAGTTGAGTCAGGTGGGTTAAAAATCAGTGCGTAATTTTGTGGGTCGGGTATAGTGGCCTGGCTGTCATGGGTCGGGTTGGTGTGGGTGTTAAAAATCCTTGACCCACGCATCTCTAGCCTAGTACATAATCACTGTTGTGCAACTGTTGGGCATTACAGACATTTTGAAACGGAAACATAATGTGCTAAAAATTTAGTCTGAACAGTAGAAATTGTTGTATGGAGACTCAGCATAATGTTATTGGTGTGACATATATATATATATATATATATATATATATATATATATATATATATATATATATATATATTCTTTTTTTTTTTTTCTTCAAAAAGTAAAAAAAAAACCTTGCACAAATATTTTGTAATTATGTACTTACTTATTGTGACCACCAGATGTCAGAGCTACCAGTGAAATGAAGCTTACTGAACACATAAGCTATTATTACAATAATACCGCTGATTTGAAAGAAATACATGAAAATAAGAATTTATGGATTATCCTAAAAAATAGGTTTTAAGTTAGAATATCTCTGGCAAAATATATGAACTCTTCCACCAAGGACACTCACAAAGCCAGTGTTAAAGAGGTGCTTGAACTGTAATATTTATTAGTCATGATGCAAATAATTCGGTCCAGTCCATTTTAGGGGGTGTCCATTACAAGCAAAACAACAAATTAAATGAATTTCTTACAAATAGTAACAGGGTTTGAGGGTTTGTGTAAAGGATGGTATAAGGTGTTTGATTGCTGATGTGGCTGGGAAAGATGTTTTAGGGGGAGGGTAGCCTACAGAAGTGGTGAAACACATTTACTCTATTATTCCTTGCGTAGAAAGTAGATTCCTTGCATAGAACATTAGCATGAAAGAGAGAGAGAGACAGAGAGAGAGAACAACATAGTGAATAAATCTGTGTTCAATGTGAACTGTTAAAACATTGCTGGAGAAACATACTGTATCTTTGGAAGGGCAGAGACAATGAATTCAAAAGGGACCTTACATGCACATAGTTCTAAACAAACCTACTTACCTATTTGGTAGGTGAATGTGTGCTGCAACGAGACTCCTCCAGTAATTACAACTATGGTATGGCTTTTCCAAATTCACAAAATAACGTCACTTCGTATGCCCTTTTCTTTTCTGCTTGTTATTCTGTCTGATTTGGTTCATAGAGGCAGTGGGGATAGAAGTTTTCACTTCTATTTTTTTCACGTGCAGCATACATATGCAACTCTGAGTGACCTATCACATTTAAAAAAGAGCAAGTACTAAAGTGTTTCTCTGGAAATTACACCTTTAATTTCAGTTGAGCAATAAAATCTGAGGTAAATACAGGTACTTTAAAATTCGCATCAATGAAGGAGTTGGCGGTTAGCAGCATTTGCAGACAGGGAAGCTTACTGACACCACACAAGCAGGACCTTGAGGGTTTATTGTTTTTATAGAGAGCACAAAGCTACAACAGTCCAAATATGGAGCAGAGACCTGGCAAGACCATAAAGAGCTTAACATTTTGTGTGCCAAAAAAATGTGATCTTGCGTAATATTGTGTGATGGTTGTTTCTGAACTATTAATCATCAGAGACTGGGTGGACAGTACTATTGAGTAGATATCCATACAATATGAGAAGATATTTATAATATTTGTTGTTATTTTTTAGTAGTTTCTGACATGATTCTTGCATAAAATTTAGTTTTTATTTTGTTGTTATTGCCCCCCAATGGCTGATGTGGGTCTTCATGCCAGTTCTAACTTGACACACTTTTTTCAGGGCCGCATATCAGTCCTCTCCTCTAATTGTCATCCTTGGATCAGGCCCAGGTTTGGTGTGTGTGTCTCCAGTGAGATAAGACAGGAGCAGAGGGGGTATGCCAGGACCCTATATACACTTTAGGCAGGGAGCTCGGAATGCACCACAGCCTTACTGTTTCCACATCTCTCAACGACCCATCTCTGTGTGTGGATCATCCATTGTCATTGCAGAAATGTGTAGAAATTGTGACATGTCACTGAGGAAATTTTTCTACACAAAGTAGACATCTTTAGAATATGTAGTACTTACAAGAAGTGTGTATATTATCATGGGAATTATGCAGGCCGCTTGAATCTCAGTGACACACTCAATGCAAAGCAAATAAGCAAAGCATTGTGTCTAGTGATAGACATGCTTGTGTACAAGCATAAATGCACAAAGTCATGGCAAATGCCCAGTGCAATGGGGCTTGTAAATCCACACAGCATCTGTGTGTGAAATCTCTCCCCAAACTTGACACAGACAATGTAGGGGAAACTTGTCACATAACATTGTTTGGAGTTTCCCAACGAGGACTAAAGGTAGGGAGGAATTGCCTCTAATATTTTATTTGTTTTTTTGTTTAACTGTGACATTATGTAAGAATAACTGCTAAAAAATGTACATTAGCTCATACTTTATGCTGTGTGTATCACAGTTTTAAATGGTAGCTGTTTCAACTAGGGTGCTTGAACTTTGGCTCCGAAGTATACGAAATATAATGTTGACGATATGGACGAAATATAAATTCAGTGCATTTTTGTAACATTACACAGCATATCTACTGTACAGTGTAAAGCATTAACTTAAGTTCGAACACTGAAGACACTTTAATATGGTTTACACAGCTATGCAGGCATATAAAACACAGCATGAGTGTAAAGGAAAGGAACATGTCAGGAAAAAGAGTATTCTCTAAGAGATTTCACTCTGAGGCAAAATCCTCTTTAATTTTACTCATCATTCTTAAGGGCCATAGAACTCACTGCATCTTTCAACAGAAACCTGGCAGTTTATTTCTTTCTGCTGAATGCGAACATGCTGGACAGACCATCCATGCCATCAAGGAAAGCCCTTAAGGAGGGCAACTATGAAGTGCAGGGATATGAATTTATTGGGCACTGATATTAGAAAGAATATAATTAGGGCCTGATTCACATCCAGATAATAACAACACAAGTGTAGTGGGATGGGGGTGGGGTTAAAGGCAGACTACACAGGCAGTGTTTAGGGGAGCCTCCCATTCAGCTGTCATATTTTGGTGTCTGTTTTCTTGGAGCTGTTGGTTGTTGTAGGGTAAATAAAATCAATTAATCAAAATAATAAAAGGTAAAAAAAATTATCTCAGGTTTAAGAGAGAGCTTGACATGTTATAATTTTGAGAAGCCATCATTTAGGGTCTGTTAGAATGTTACTGTATGACATGTTTTGAGCAAAACAGTTTTTAGCTAGTAGTCATGAGTTTTAGCAGGAGTACACTATGTATTCTTAATTAAATGGATTTATATCAAACTCAGTACTGTACATACTCCTGGGAATGAGCTTACCATCTGCTGAAAACATAGCGGTACAACAGTTTACGTGGCCCAGTTGTCACACATATGAAGGAAAGGCTGTTAATTAGTTCTCTGGCCAGAAGCATTCATTAAGATCACATTATCAGTATATACAGTATATCAGTATATGCACACACACACACACACACACACACACACACACACACACACACACACACAGAGGATACAGAATGAGTGAGCATAGTTAAATGCATTACTGTTATATTCTTATAGGTGGTACAAGTAATAAGGCTTTCACTGTATATTGGATTTCATAGCGATAAGAGAAATTAAGAAGATATAATTAATTCAAGCTCTATTGTTACAAGCTTATATACTTGTAATCCTCTACTTAGTCAACAGTGGGTAATTCACTGGCTTACAGACTCAGATCAAGAGTGGGCAACTTTGACCTCTAGAAGGCCACAGTTCTGGCCATATCTACCATACATTATTTTGACAGTCTTAGATTATGCTAACACACTCATTGAAGAAATATTATAAACAGTGCAGGAATTTAGTTAGCTGCAATACATTTGTCAGTTGTTGCTTTCCATTACACAACAATGCCTAAGAAATTAGATTCTTCTTTCATCCAAAGCTGATGCTTTATTGGCTGCAAAGCCGTACTGTGTCAGTTGTTGTGTTGGTCACGGTCATCCTACCATTGCCGTTTACAGTTGCAAAGATGTAAAGCACTTCATTCCCAATTAGTGTTCACTGTGTATGAGTTAACTAAGCAGACTTTCACATGTGCCTTACATCTTCTTGACAGTCTTAGATTACGCTAACACACTCATTGAAGAAATATTATAAACAGTGCAGGAATTTAGTTAGCTGCAATATATTTGTCAGTTGTTGCTTCCCATTACACAACAATGCCTAAGAAATTAGATTTTTCTTTCATCCAAAGCTGATGCTTTATTGGCTGCAAAGCCGTACTGTGTCAGTTGTTGTGTTGGTCACGGTCATCCTACCATTGCCGTTTACAGTTGCAAAGATGTAAAGCACTTCATTCCCAATTAGTGTTCACTGTGTATGAGTTAACTAAGCAGACTTTCACATGTGCCTTACATCTTTTTGACAGTCTTAGATTACGCTAACACACTCATTGAAGAAATATTATAAACAGTGCAGGAATTTAGTTAGCTGCAATATATTTGTCAGTTGTTGCTTCCCATTACACAACAATGCCTAAGAAATTAGATTTTTCTTTCATCCAAAGCTGATGCTTTATTGGCTGCAAAGCCGTACTGTGTCAGTTGTTGTGTTGGTCACGGTCATCCTACCACTGCCGTTTACAGTTGCAAAGATGTAAAGCACTTCAGTCCCAATTAGTGTTCATTGTGTATGAGTTAACTAAGCAGACTTTCACTATCTGTTGTCTGCATGTCACTCACCTGCTCCACTCTGAGGGCATGTTAGTACCACACTGTTAATGCCATTGCCTGGTTGGCTAGATTGGCTTTGGGAAAATTAACCAGCAGTCGGAGCACTATGCCTCATTTAATCCCTGACTGTTTTTTTTTTCCTTCATCCTAAGAGCTATTCAATATCATCTCTCTCCATCCAGCTATACACTCATTCATCCATCCATCCATCCATCCATATATCCTTCCATCCATCCATCCACCCACCCAACCATGCACTCATCCATTTGCCTGTCCATCCATTCATTGATCCATCCATCCATGCTCACACATTCTTCTCATATGTCTTAGGCTCCTTATTTGCCTTCCCATCTGTTACAGGAAGCTTCTCTATGCTATCTCTGCTATTTATTTTTAACAGGAATGCAGACGCCTGGTGGGTGCAATATGCTGCATGTCCTTTCCTCGCCCATCCCCCCTTTTTCCCATGATGAGGTTTAGAGAGAGCCTCTGTCAAGGGAAGAGCTAATATCAGCCTCATCTGCAGAGCTCTCTGTCTAGGATCATCCCCACTCTGTGGAAACGACATATTTTGGTGCATTTTTTCTTACAGGTTAGTACAGTAGTTCCATGGAAGTAACCTTAAGGTCATGGAATAGTACAGTTTGGCGACGAAATCTCCTGGTGATAACACAGCACATGCACACCACCAAAATGGCAAAGCTGATTGTAATTAAACGATTAGTGGGAAGAGTCAGGGAAAGGTTGCTAGGTTTGTAGGTGAGTAGGTTTTATAAACCTGACAAATACAATAGCAGTTGACTTTTAGAAAAATGTCAATATCAACATACAGTAGGTTCTAGACAGTTTTATAGTGAAAAAATCCTTAAAATGCCTTCCAACTGACTTATATTTTTAATCAGGCCAGCCTAATGAATTTGTGCCTAAATGCATTTAGCTCTCCTAAATTCCATTATGATGTATTGATATTTCAGCTCAACAATCTGTGCTCCTGGTGCACTGAGTTGATTGGCTGGCATTGTTTGTAGTTCAGTGTGATCCAGTGTAGTAGTTCTCATTAACAGAGTTTAAGGTTGTTTGTACCACATTTTTATTGTAAAACTGAATAAACAAACAACTTTGTGAACTTGACAAAAAGTGTAAAACTGCAGAATTTTGTGTCTGTACACCCCGACCAGAGAAGTCTATTTCAAAAAAAAAAATTTAAGCTACCACTTTATGTGGTATTTTATGTAGAGAGATGTAGAGTTTATTCATAAGAGAATAAACACCAGTGGGTTCACATTTTGGAAGGGTTTCAGGTGAAGTTTTACTCTCACAACTACCAGGGGCTGACATGAGAGTAACTGGCCAGGCATGTATTTTCAGCGCATGAAAGTAGGACAGTTATGTTACCTGAATAACATGGTGTTTCGATCCACCACTGGCTCCAAATCTAGATCACACCCCTGGGCCTTTTTTGGCATAGAAGAGGATGCACTCTGGCCAACTAGGACACCCTCTGGAATGGTGACACACCAAACAAACCCCACAAAAACACACACTTAACTCACCTGCAAGTGGACATAATACTTTACAAAAAACCTGCTTTTAGTCTACTTTTTAGTGTCGTTTCCTCAAAGTCAGCCAGCCAGGCCTACTGCCAGCACAGTACTGATAGATCCATTTGCCAAATCTGCATAAATACAGCACAGCTAGATATCACAACTGCTGCTGCAAGCATTCAGTTTTAACATTAATAGTGTTACGATTGTGATATGTGAATATGCATTAACATCAATGCTTTCAGCACTCTACTCTTCCTGAATTCTCTCAGGTTCATTTACCTGATGTGAGAGTCCAACGGTTTGCCAGCACCAAAAATATTACTGATGCCATTGTTATTTATTGTGCTCACGTTGAGTAGGCCTGCTGAGTTAAGCTATTTCCACACCTTTACAAATGAATATTTGTTGTTTTTTTCCTCAACCAATCTTGCTTGAGAAAGCTTACTGTACAGCAAGTGTGTCATTGGGGTAGAGAGTTCCGTGTCAACCTTTTATTTAATGGCCTCTATCAGGGGTACATCCAAGCAGAGGGCATCTGGAACGGTATTAATATTAGTTAATAATATTAATTATTGATAATAATAGGGCTACAAATTGTATTCTTTCCATGTGCTCACAATTATTGGCTGCATCTATGTTCTCTATGATGATTGATGATCAGCTGTAATCATCTCATAATATACTGTACTGTGGGAAGTGATCGGGTTGAAGAAGGGTATAGGGCACATTTTCAGACATACACCTTAGCATTAAACTAATAAATACTACATCAATTATATATTATTGTATATCACATACTTGGTACTGTATATTTCATAACAGTATATTGGAACAAAGAGAGGAGAAACTTCTAGTTTCTTTCCCTATGAGGACTCATCAGGAGTGACTGCCCTTCAAAGCCCTCACCACCACAGAAGTGTAAATGAAGAAGAAATCTAATTTTGGTTGTCCTGACGTATCTCTGCTATCAAATTATGCTATTCTTATGACAGCTGATGAGAGTAAAGGAAAGGAAGGGAAACAAGATGAAAGGGAAGGAAAGGAAAGAAAAGGAAAGATATCTTAGAATTAAATTACTGTGTGACCCTTTTCTTGTCAATTCCTGTGATCAAATGACATGACTTCCATTTTTTGCCACTGCTTTCAAGAAGGTCACTTGGCTGAAATCTCATGGCCAGAGTAAATTGGCAAAATTGAGTTCAGTGAACCCTATTTTAAAGGTGTGTATTGTTGCATTGTTTTTTAGGGTCCAAAATTTCTAGCAGCACCCCTGCCACTGCCTGTAATATTTTGCTAGAAAACACAAGCAGGTGTGTTCCATCCACCCACACATGAGCCAGAGAGCTGCAGCCAAAGGGTTAGTTCTCTCTTACCTCATGCCCTCTGCAGACTGGCTGTTTACAAATGCTAAAAGCTTACCCAAACTGGTTTCCCATCAGAATGCTTTTTCTGTTTTGCCATGCTTTAGTCAGTAAGGAGCTGGCACACCCTTATTGTTCAGCGCTCCTGCAAAGGCCTCTGAACACGTTTAGGTAAACAACATTAGTGAGAAAAGTGCCTTGTTCGTGATTGTGGTTGTGTTTGTGGATTCCATCGTCCAATGCTACAGTTTTAGTCCCCTCAGGCTGACAACCGAAATTTCCTTAGCTCTATCACCTGATGACTATGCCCCGCTTGAGTCTCTCTCTTTTGAGACTAAAGGGCTTTAGAAAAACATACTGTTAAAACCCTGATGTCTGGTGAACTAACTTTCAACAGTCACATTAAAGCAATCACTGAATCCACATTTTATCACCAAAAAACATTGTCAAACTTAGAGGTCTTGTGTCAAAACGAGATATAGAAAAACTTGTACATGCCTTTATGTCCAGTATGGTTGATTACTGCAATGGCCTTTTCATAGGCCTTCCTAAAAAGACCATTAAAAAGGTTCAGCTGATCCAAAATGCAGCAGCAAGGGTTCTTTAAGGCATTGCTTCTTGTGTTTAAAGCACTAAATGGGTTGGGACCAAACTACTTATTGGATATGTTTTTGCTATATGCACCAACTAGGTCTTTAAGATCACAGCAGAAACATCTGTTGGTAAAACCTGCTGTCACAACCAAATGTGGTGAAGCACCTTTCAGCTATTATGCAGTTCAGCTTTGGAAACAACTTTCAGAATACATCAAAATGCTCCTACTGTTGGAAGTTTCAAATCTAGACTTAAGACCTGTTCTCAGATGCTTTCTGCTAGTGATTTACATTTAATTTATTTATTATTTTAGCTATTTATCTTTTATGCTTTTACATATTGTACTTTGCTTTTCTTTAAAGTGTCTTTTATTTACCTTATTCTTATTTTACACTTATTTTATCTTTTATGCTTTTATATTGTTCTTTGTTTTTATCTTTGTTAAGCACATTTTACTGCCTTTGTGTATGAAATGCGCTATACAAATAAACTTGACTTGACTTGACACAACACTGTAAGTGGATATCAAAGAGTGACAAAACAGGGAGAAATCAGTACTGTATGTTGTAAACATTGAAGAATGTTGTTATGATAGATATTTGTGTAACCATGTTACATGCAACTGTTTGTGTTACGTAACTAAAACATGTGAGTTACATTTGTAGTTTTTGTAGTTAACTGAACTAAACTGGACCTTAAGTGGTGTGTGTGTGTGTGTGTGTGTTAGAGAGGGAGAGACAGACAAAGAGACCCCCCCATGATCAGCACAAGAAGCTGGCCAGCTTTGGGCAGGATATCTTTACCTCCAAATGCCCAGTCCTGGATGGACAGACCATAAACAGGCTTAGAGTAAATAAGTACAAAAAATACCCAATTGAAACAGTGCATGGTGACCTACCACTTTACCTCTCCTTCCTGTACTGCTTCAGAGCCTGCTGGCTGTTCGGCAACTCTTAAACTGACAGAATGGAGAGCACATAAAAGCATGATGCAGTGATGGAAGACTTTTTAGTGCATCATAGTGTTACAAACAGTAAATTGGAAAGGATATCCATGATGTCTACCATCAGAAATAAAGTGGATACTATGTTGGTTGCTATGATAATCAGCATAAGTACAAGATCATTTTGGTTGGTATGAAAACTGACATAGCCTAGTTAATTTATTTCAACAGTTGCTATGTTGGTTGCTATAGGTAAATGTTTTAATAGAGTTTGCTGGAGACATAGTTCATGGCAGTTGACAGTTTGACATGGCTGAAGTGGCAGTAATGGAAGTGGAAGTAATGTCATAATGCTCAATGTTAATCCTATGGGGAATTTTAGATTCATTTTTACTTAATATCTCAAAAAGTATAAATACAAAAATAAGTAGAAAATCTCCACAATGCAGTTTGAACCAAGTTTCTGTGTTAAGCGGTTTGAGCTAAATTTACAAAATTGGTTAGAAGAAGAAGAAGAAGGAAAGAAAAAAGAAGGAAAGAAAGAAAAGAAGAAACAGACAACAGAAAAGTACAGTGTATGTCATGTTTTGCCATAGACTAGCTTATTTTGTGATTGCTCTGTGGAAGACAAGCCAATAACTCTTAACAGAATGTAGAATTGGACAGTGAGCTGTATCAAATGTGGTCAAAGGCCTGAATATCCAGGTTTTAAAAGATTGTCAAGCTTTTAACATAACTTTGTAAGACCCTTAGGATTATAGCAGCATTTGTTAAATAGCCCAGTAATCTTTGCTGAGGGCAACTCTTTTATTCTGCCAGGTGCTTCATTGCCCTCTCTCCTTTAGGTTCCATATTTCCATGCCAGCAAATTCACAAATTGCGAGGGGGGGCATTGTCATGACATGGTCTATGAGGACATTGAAGGTAGCCAACTCACATGTTCTCTATAGGTGAGAAGTAACATCCTGACATGGTGTAATTGTATGTTTAAAACAGATTGATTACATAAATAAATATAGTATTTAATTGTAAACAATATTTATTGGTTTGATGTAATTTTACACGTCGGTAAGTAGTACCTAGACTTCACTCATACAAAGCATAATTATTTCTGCAGTTGATAACTGTGAAAATGACAATATTTTGCTGTATCAATACTTGGAAAAATAAATTAAAAGCTCCTTGCATATTTGTGCTTTGCTATGTTATTCTTGTTTATATTCCAGCAACTACTTACTGACCAGTGGAGCAAAACTGGTCCACAACAGCTGGCACAAAAGCCATGGTTCAGTGAGGTGCACACCTCAATGAAATTCATTACTGAAATGTACTTCTTTCTAAACGCTGTCCTGTTTATTTGCGGAGGGGGCTTTGGATAAATAGAGCTACCTAATTACAATGGTCTCCGTTCTGTATACTGCACAAGTATCTCCTCTAGCCAGCAGTAAGTAACAGATAGAAGACATTTCTGTTTACCCTGCAGAAACAACTGATTGTGTGCAGAGTATGGAAAAAAGAAAGATATTTACAGGCCATTTTGTGCTATGTCAGTTTGTAATATTAATATGAGTCCTGTTTTGAAAGAGCTGAATGATATTGCAGTGGAAAACAATGTCCAAATGAGGCACATGGACTTAAGGTACACAACACAGAATAATTCTCCCAATAATCAGCTCCGGGCCACCCGCACTGAGGATGGCAAGACAAATGACAATTAACAATCAAAGTACTATTCCATTCAACAAAATGCTGTCCTTGGCTCGTGGGCTTTGCTTTTTTATCCTCATACATTTCACAAAGGCTTTTCTTCGTACTACAGCATCAAATCATGCAAGGCTGTCTTGGAAATAATTTTCCCTCTGGATACAGCGTGAATGAAGTGCCTATGAATAGCTTCACCTCATTCTGTGCTCTCCTACATACATACACCGTGGGCCTTCATAGAGCTCAGTGTACAGAGTTAGTGAGGGTTCCTATATTTCATCTATTGACAAATGTAAAAAAAAGCTAAGGCTGCAGAGAGTGACTGACTGCTGATGGGTTACAGTCAAGCTTACCATTGTATGTTGAATTGCACCTTTTCACTGGCATGTTCATGTAAAGTGGCAATCTGTCCTTTGCCCATTGTCACCACAATGTAAGCCAATTAACTTTTTGTACATTCAGTTCACCTAACCACAAAGGCACCACTGTACCTGTGTCTATGCAGCTGCACTGGTACATAGTAAAGGACATAAGAGCAACAATATATACTGTGTGCACCTAATCAATTAGTCACCTTTTCCAAGGCTCACACACTAAAACAGTGCTCTCAGTGTGGCTATTACACATGATGCAGTGGCTGTCCCAACACATTTAAATGAGGAAGCACTGTTTTAGAAATTGATCAAATCGCTTGGGAAATACAGGCCTACTAATTAAGGAATGTTTTGAAAATGTTCGCTTTCCCCAGAGACTGCCGCTTAGTGTCACCAATTATATGCATCTGTGTTTAGGCTAAATGCATATCAGATGTTGGTGAGATGTTGCTGCTTAACACCCACAGCTTGTTAGTCATATCAGATACACTACTTAATCTCAGAAACAATGTTGTGCTGATAAGCTAAAATGAGCAGTGTCTTATGTGATGTTCCTGAATGTCACTTCTTCCTGGTGAACTGCAGTGTTGTAGAACATGAAGATATGGAGGCGTAACATCTGAGACCATGCAGTTACACATAGCCCCTTCTCCCCAGCTATATAACAATACACAGAAAATGAACATTATTATTATTATTATTATTATTGTTGTTGTTGTTGTTGCTGTTATTATATCAGAGATTATACATTTTGTTAATTTGGGAAGTCATCCCGACATAACGGGCCACTGTTTTGTTTCTCAGCAAATATTACTTTTAGCTTGATATTTGATTATTTTGCAGTGTGTCTTCTCCCATAAGTTTTGTTCCAATAACATTTAATTTTTCTCAGCCTCTATGGCAAAACATGTCCTTCTAAATTATTCTGACACTGTAACCCGAGAGTGTGTGTGGCTATATTGTATTGACAGGGGGAGATTGATTAACACTGTGGTACTGCGAACTACCACAGCAGAGCCTAGGTCTAACAGGTCTTTGCATGAAGAGACACTGTTCACAGACACCAAAGTGTATGCTTGTGTGTGTGTGTGTATGTGTGTGTGTGTGTGTGTGTGTGTGTGTGTGTGTGTGTGTGAGCGAAAGGAAAGGAGGAAAAAAGGAAAAAAAACTTGACAAGTTTGCCTGAGTATTATAAATATTTTAAAGCCATGGCCAGCAGACACATGTCATGTATGTGGATAGTTCAGCACTCTGCAGCACCACGCCAAAGGCAAAAAAAGTGAATGAGCAAGAGATAAAATGTTCAGTATGGAGACAGAAATCACAGGTCAAAGTCATCAATTACCAGCAGAGGGAGTCAGAAGCCACCTCTCATCTAGCGGTAGGCCTCCGTGAAGCAGGAGCCACCAGAACTAAGAGCCATGAAACTCAGCTGTCACAGCAATCACCCAAACAAGCTCTGTGCAGAGGTTTTGCTGCTGCTGTTTGTTGACTGCAAATCAAGCTGGTTAATGACATGAAAACACATGGTCATTTTTGGAGGTAACGTTATGTGATGAGTTCTGTAGCTTCATTGTGTTGACATGTTTACATACATGTGTGTTCCTATGTACTACATCCTCTGTATGAAATGTGCTATATAAATAAAGTGTATTATCAGCATTTGTAGTGTAAGCCAGTGTATTCATATCTGTTTTTGAATACTGCAATTACTTATCCATTGGCTTAGTCAGAGTGGTGTCTGCTTAGATCACTATGTGATGTTTGTTTCTAAACACTGGTAATACATGGTTTAAAAACCTTTAAAAGACCTTCCCTGTTTTAAGTGACTAAATAATAATGGTAATAACATTGTCATTATATTAATAAAATAATCCTCACAAACAAAGTCAAGTAATATTGTATAAGAAGTGTGTTTGCCCCATGCATCACATAAATAAACCCAGCAGGACAGCTGAGGCTGTTATTTGTTTCGTATTAACTTGATTGTACACACTGACCCTCGTGCAGACAAAAAGCTTCACATGACTTGCAGAATAATACATTCCGATGCAGGGCTGAGGGCAAGGGCATGATGATAAAAAGAAAAGAAAAACCAGTCAGTTGAACATTTCATCGACAGCAAAGGTATGTGCTGACACAAACTGGCCTGTGCTCACGTGAAGTCACAAGCAAACAGTTGTACAGAGACGTGGGATGCATGCCCATCATTGACAGACTCGCATGTCTTTACCAAAGCCTATCAACATCCGCATGACGCATCTCTAAAGCACTTGACTCTAATGGAGGTGGTGGGTGGATGATAGTTCTGTGAGAGCAGACGAGGGCCGAGACGGTCGGGAATTTTTCGACTGAGCCCATAAACAGAGAATGAGTATAAATAGCCTTCCCCCTCATCTCTTGTTGCCTAGAGATCTCAGTCTGTGGACGATGATGGTGATGCAAAATCTCAAAAGCTTCTCTCTCTCTCTCTCTTTCTCTTGCTCTTCACCTCCATCTTCATCTCTCCCTCCTGGTGGAGAGCTGAAGCTAATGCAGCACAAGAGCACTACAAAAGAGCCTGGGAATGAAAATGTAAGCATGCACCAACTAAACATACGAAACATAACTAAAACATACCATTGATTTACTAAGATTCCCTGTTTTAAATTTGTAATCTTTGTAATAATTGTAATGTTGTTTTACTTACACTGGACTATTTCGATGTTGTACTAAAGGTTTGGCAGACGCCTCAAGGTACCATAAGAGATAAGAAACTCTTAAAGTAATGTTTACAAAAAACACATTTTATTTGGACATGATTTACAAAGACAAAAAAAAAGAAAACTGAAGAAGCTGCAAGGTGCAGGACGCTGGTCTGACCGAAACATTAAGTGTTTTGAAAGGCCAGTAATGAGACACATCAACATCAGTTACTCATCAAGCTCGACCCAATGTAGTTCGCGTACTGCCCCAACTGCTTCACAGATGATGCCATCAACAGTGCCATCCACCTGGCTCTCACTCATCTGGACAACAAGGATACATATGTCAGGATGCTGTTCATTGACTTCAGCTCAGCATTCAACATCATCATCCCTTAGCAGCTGATAACGAAACTAGGTGAGCTCGGTGCAACTGGATCCTGGACAACCTTACTGAACACAAGAGCACCCCAATGCTTCATGCTCAGTCCGCTGCTGTTCACACTCCTCACCAATGACTGTGCGGCAACACACAGCTCAAACCACATCATCAAGTGTGCTGATGACACGACCGTGCTGGACCCTGTACAGAGAGGAGGGGGCACAGCTCAGCAACTGGTGCACTGATAACAACCTGTACCTCAATGTGGACAAAACAAAAAAACTGGTCATTGACTTCAGATAGACTTTGCACAAACACACCCCACTGTGCATCAACAACCTTCCAGTAGAGACTGTCCAGAGCACATTTTCTGGGCGTACACATAACAGACGACCTCACATGGAGTCAAAACACCAAACACATCCCAGCCCAGCAGCATCTGTACTTTCTGAGAAAGCTGTGGAAAGCCCATCTCCCAACCTACATCCTCACAACTTTCTACAGAGGGACTATTGAGAGTATCCTGAGTGGCGCTATCACAGCATGGTTTGGTAACTGCACTGTTGCAGACTGAAAGTCCCTGCAGCAGATCATAAGGACAGCTGAAAAGATCACTGGAGTCTTTCTGCCCCCCTCTCAGACATCTACACCACACGCTGTCTGCAAATACCCAAGAACATTGTCAGAGACACTACTCATCCCTTCAATGGACTATTCACCTTACTACCATCAGCTAGAGGGTTCCACAGCATCACAGCCTGCACCTCCGGAATGGGGAAGAGCTTCTTCCCCCAGGCAATCAGACTGCTGAACAACCTGCAACAGAATATACCTGTAATATCATTTAACAACATAGAGTGCGTTCACATGGACAAGTCGAAACCACTTGGAAGTGGTTTGGGATCGTACCAGCTTCATGTGAACGGGTATTGGTTTGGTTTGGAATTGGTTTTCGTTATCCAGTTGTGACGCCAAGCCTGGGCTGTTTCGAAACCACTTCGACTGCCATGTGAACGGGGATTGGATTGATTTCGGGTATTACGCATGTATCAACGAAATAAAAAACGCAGTTTGTTCCTTCATACGGACTTTCTAACACAGCAGAATGCACAACACGTACGCGAATGCGTCAAACTCCTGGAACACCATGTTTGTATGCCGCCAGAAAGTTTGTTTATTGTCTTTATTTAGTAGGAACAGTGCAGAGCCCATAGAAGATGTGCCAGAGTATTACATTTTTGTTTAGACCACCTTATTGTTTAAGTGGGTAATAATATCAGGTGAAAGGAGGAGGCTATGTAAATACATTTGCACTGACTGACTTGTAAGATTTTCTTTAGCCACTGTTTTGCGACGTGGAATAACCGGAACGAGAGGTGAAAAGTTCAGTCTCCTCTACGTGTCGTCTGTATGCACTGTAGGCATATGTGTGCAGTGCTGTAGTCTGCTGTTGCGTATACGATAAGATACATCTTACCTTCGTAGCAGCTTTGTTGTGGGCAAATGTTTACTCGTGTTATGTCCATTATTTTAGTTATGTGTCGTTAGTCGCGTTATGTCCAACATTGTAGCAGCTAGCATTGTAAATCTTATCAGCCTGGGTCGTCATGGCTGGGTCGGCACGGTTTGACCGATATCTTTGGCATTTTTTGCCCAAACAACACGAAACTCGGTACTGCACACACTGGTAACATTATGATGACGCCGTCCAAATTTGAGATCAAGCGGATGAGTGGTTCAAGAGTTATGCGTGGAAGAGACGTTCCTTGTATTAAAAGATAATAATAGAAAGATAGAAGTTGACTACAGCGCCCCCACCTAGCGTAGCGGAAAGGGCCGGAACTCTCGCCGAATCCGCTTAGACGAACTGCATGTGAACAGGGACTTGGGGGACAGACCACCCGTTGTGAACCAATCCCAAACCAAACCAATCCCACCATGTGAACGCAGTCATAGAGTGCAAACCAGCACACTGCACCTTATGCCTCTCACACTTTCTTTGCTGCTAATATCCCATATTTATGTGGAAATAGTTTGCTTTATGTCACTTTCTTTTTGCACATTGTGTAAAGTGTATGTACTAACTTACCACTAACCAACACTTTATCTCGGTTGCCTCTGTGTATGTATGTGTGTGTGTAGATGAAGAGGATGTGTCTGAAGTGTCCCTGCTCTAGAAAAACTTACCTAAGCCACATCTTTGTCCTTGTGTGTTCCATTATTAATGATTTTAGGACATTTTAGTGTTGCTTTAAGCATACTTTAAAATCTTAAAATAATGTTTCCAAAACTGTTCCAAATCTCTATGGTTTGTCAACTTCTAACAGGGTGAATTCGCTTTGCATCCCTGCATCGGCTATAACTTCACTATGCAAGTTTGCAGAAGTGGGTCATTCCAAACTGTAGTTCAAATGAGAAACACTTCTGCTTCCAACCTGCAGGGCAACCAAAGATTAAGGGCCCTATTTTGCCGCGGCGCATTGTGTATTCACGACATGCGCATGCTGTCATTGCTATTCTGTGCCAGCGCAACGTTCATTTTTTCAGGCAAAAAATCACGTTGTCTAGATAGCAGATGACATTGCGCCGTGACGGGCGGGTCAGCGAAAAGAAGAGGTGTGGTCTGGCGCAAAGCGCACCAGATGCTATTATGAGAACGCTTCTGATCAATAAAAAGGTCCTTTTTCGTCTAGCTATTTTAGAGGCGCACAACGCTTTGAACCCCGATGTACCTGCTGCTGCGCCAGAGAGGCGAGCTGAACTGGCAGAAAAGTTGCAACATGTATAGCCTGTATAGCCATGTATTTTTATGTTTTAGTAAGCAAACGGGCACAAATAATAAGAGTATAGCAATGTTTTGCAGTTTATAGCAATGTTCTGAAGTTTCTTTTGTTGTTTTAAATAAACAGCGATTGCAATGTTCTGCAGTTTATTTAATAAACAGCGTGGCAAGTTGTAAGAAATGAAATGGACTAATCATCAAAAAGAAAACTAGTGGACTAATGGTTTGATGGACCTCCACCTTTTATTTTTGATGTTTCCTTTGAGTTTAAAGCTTTTGTTTCACGTCTTCTAACGTTGTTGTACCGCTTTGGGCACTGTTCGAAAGTTCTCTTCTTGCCAAAGGTGGACACAATTACTGAAGATATTTCCTCCCATACTTCTTTGACCGACGGAGGTTTGGGGGGATTCTTTCTATCCCCGAATATTACCTGCTTACACGCTTTTACTTCACGCAAGAGCAGATCGGTCTCCTCCACCGAAAAGCTCCTCCAGTCTGGGTAAATCCGCCATCGTAATAGCAACAGGCCATGACGCTTGCCGCTGTCTCTTAAAGGGAATGAGAGTATAAATTCTCATTGGTTAATTGTATGTTACGTCCAAAACACACCCATGACTAATGAAGCAATTTAAGACCAACCCTTTTGAACAATGCGCCTGGCGCAATGTTTACTTTTCCCGCCGTCAAAATACCAAATTGTGTCGGGAACGCCCCCAAAGCAACTTGCGCTTCAGACTTTAGACAATGCGCATATGATCGTGAAAAAAGAGCCCAAGCTCTTATATAGACAAATAGGCCTGCTCTTAAAGTGTCACTGCAGCACAAATGGTGTTTTTTTTGAGCTGTTAACATCATGCTGCGGCGCACTGTGCATTCGCGACATGCGCATCCTGTCATTACTATTCTGTGCCACCGCATTGTTCATTTTTTCAGGCACAAAATCATGTTGTCTAGATAGCAGATGACATTGCGCCCTCACGGGTGTGTCAGCGAAAAGAAGAGGTGTGAACTGGCGCAAAGCGTGCCAGAAGCTATTATAAGGATGCAAAAAGGAAATGCGCCATTGATCAAGAAAAACCTAGTCTGTCGTCAGTTGCGCATTGCTAAAAAGCTATTTTTTTGGGGCACACAATGCTTTGAACCCAGAGGCCAGCTTAATTGGCAGAAGAGCTGCAACATGTATAGCCTGTATAGCCATGTATTTTAATGTTTTAGTAAGCAAACAGGCACAAATATAGAGAGTATAGAAATGTTCTGCACTTTAAAATGCGCCGCTGGCTTTTAAAGGGAATGAGAGTATAAATGCTCATTGGTTAATTGTATGTTACACCCAAAAACACACCCATGACTAATGAAGTATTTAAGACCAATCCTTTTGAACAATGCGCCTAGGGCAATGTTCACTTTTCCCGCCGTCAAAATACCAAATTGTGTCGGGAATGCTCCCAAAGCATTTTACCTCATCACAAATCTTTTCTCCCAGGAAGGAGTACCTGGCATTAAAACACTTTGTTTTTTATATACACTACCAATCAAAAGTTTTAGAACACCACACTTTTTCCAGGTTTTTACTGAAAATAATTCAGTTTATTGTGTCATTGCACTCTAAAAATGAAAGCACAGAACAAATACACAATTTAGGTTGAAAAAAAAAACCATGTAATCAATTTATAAACCAAAATGTATTCAAAACTTTTGACTTATCAAAGTAGCCACCTTTGGCAGATATAACAACTGAGCATAATCGTGGCAATCAAATATTATTCAGAAAGTTATTGCCAAGTTTGTTGCAGAAACTCCCATAAATGTGTGGCACTTGTAGGTTGCTTGGTTTTCACTCTTCTGTCCAGTTCATCTCAAACCAGCGCAATGGGGTTTAAGTCTGGAGATTTCCTGGCCACTCCATGTTTTCAAGCTTACCATCTCACAAAGCGAGGTCACTCTAAACTGTTCTCCGTGGTTGTCCCCAAATGGTGGAATGACCTACCAGTTGCGACAAGAACAGCAACATCCCTCCCTATCTTTAAAAAGCTTGTAAAAACCCTTCTCTTCCGAGATTGCTTCCCTTCCTAACAAAACTAACATAACTAACAAACACTAATCCAACTCTCTCTCTCTTTCTGTCCCTATGCAGAAGTGCATATGTCTGGCGTGTCCCTACTCTGTGTCTTTTTACACCTCTGTTGCTTATGTCCTCCTTTTTGTAAGTCGCTTTGGATAAAAGCGTCTGCCAAATGCAATGTAATGTAATGTAATGTAATAACCATCTTGTTCTTTTTTCTGAGGTAGTTTTGGCATAGTTTGGACTAGTGTTTTGGGTCATTATCTTGGGATGAACCTCTGACCAACCTGGCGCATACCAGAGGGTATTGCATGGCACTGCAGAATGCTGTAGTAGCCATGTTGTTTCACGATGCCACTCACTCTGTACAAGTCACCGACCCTGGATCCAGCAAAACAGCCCCAGACCATCACACTTCCTCCTCAATGTTTGACAGTTGATTTTATACACTGTGGAACCATCCTCTTGCCTACTCAATGGCGTACAGAGGTCCTGCGTGATTAACCAAAAATTTGAAATTTTGATTCATCAGTTCATAACACCTTCTTCCAGGCTTCAGTAGTCCAATGGCTGTGTTCCATGGCCCAGGAAAGCCTCTTTGTCTTATTCTGATGTCAATGCAATGGCTTTCTTGCTGCAAATCGTCCTGTCAAACCTGCAGCTCGAAGACTTCTCCTCACAGTTGAAACTGAAACTTGCTTACTACTACCATTATTAAGCTGTGCTTGAAGTTGTTGTGAGCTGCTTATCACACAAGCTGTTCTTTGATTAAGTTGTGACTTGGGGTCTGCCAGACCACTTCCTGACAGAGTTTCCCCCAGTTTCTGAGTGATATTTGATGGTGAAGAAAGCTGTACTCACTGACACCTTGACTTTCTTTGCAATTTCCCTGTAGGAAAGGCCAACACTTTTAAGTGTTATGGTGGTCTGTCTCTCTCCCAATGTTATTTCCCTTTTCCTTGCCGTTTTGTAACTTTTTGTACCATTTTTGTAGCGTTACACTACTTTCTGCATGTGAGACGGTGAACTTCCCTGACGCACCCTCTCACCGGTTTTATTGTTGTTATTATTGTTAAAAAACTGAACACTTGGCTTGCTACACTTGCCCCACCTGAACTGCAGCACAGTTAGCAGCATGAACTACATGGTACACGCACCCACACACACATTCGCAATAACGCATCAAACCCGTCACAACACAAATGGAACTGTTTAAGCCCTTTATTGTCAATATCCTCGGCATGAAGTGTGGCACCCACTCGTCCCATTTACAACGTCTTTCTGTTTAAATTCCTGGTTCATACACTCCACCATACTGTACTTACATGTTTCCTGCATTCCTGCACACTTGGCTGCTGCTATGCGGGAGCGCGCATCGCTGTGGCAGTATTTTAGCACTAGTTTGGGAACTGGGATCTGTATTGTGGTAGAGGCGTGTCTAGATTGGTTTTGTTGTGTGTATCGTGGGTCACCAATTCGTAAATGTCTTGTATTATGTGTGTGTGTATGTATATATATATATATATATATATATGGGGGGTGTTGTGTGTGTACAAATTATGTCTCTGATCATGTGTTTATGTGTGTTTAGCGGTATATGGTGGTGGTATGGTCCAATCACGCAATGATTGGGCCAATGTCGTTCAATTGAGCTGTATATTTAAGAGAGCCTCAGTTTAACGAACGAGCAAACGAGAAAGCGAGCGTAAGAACAAGAGTGTAAGAGCGTGAGCTGCTGTATACTGGAGAATGCAGTGAGCCAAAACAGTGTGGCCTGATAGTTTTCTTTGTGTACACTTTTATTTTCGGATTAAGTGTCGTGTTAATATTATTTATTTTTGTTTAGTTTGTACGAGAATAGTACGGAGCCCGTAAAGGGACATGGTGAAAGAAAAAAAAACGGAAGTGTTTCTGGTGCGCACCAGAAAGTTTCTAGTGAGCACCAGAAAGTTTCTAGTGCGCACCAGAAAGTTTCTCGTGCTCACCAGAAACTTTCTCGTGCGCACCAGAAACTCACTGCCCTCGGAGATCACTGTGGGCCAGCTCTACGATCAGACTAAACTTCGGATGATCCGTGTCTACACCACCTCCAAAACTGTGATTGCTCTCTCCGACGCATCAGATGTCGAGTCCACAGATGAGAGAGCGAAGGTAATGCATTATATCTTTGGTGTCAGTACATGCAGTTTTGATTTTAGACAGGTGAAAGTGTGCGTAAGTAGGCCTATGTGTTTCCTATATTCTTCATGGTAGCCCTGTAGGCTGCTTCAGTGGACAAAGAGCTTAATGGTGTCATATCCCATACTATTAGGACATTTTTTGCCAGCTGTCAGTGTTGGTGAAATATACATTTTGTGACGACATTATAGCCTGTTAAGCCTTTCCTCTTAGGCGCCTATGAAGGACGCTTAAGACATGATGGACTGCGTCCATGTAGAGTTCTCAATGAGATTTACCTACGTTTATTTCAGTTAGATCTTCATATTACTGTAGCTACTGTGCATTTAGTGTTGATGTGTTGTTTCTATTAGTTAGCTTGTCGAGTGTCCTGTCAAACTAGCATCTTGTGTAGGAAAATGCGTACTGCAATATTTTATGGTACCACTGACCGCGAAATGATTTACCTCATCAAGTCAGTTCATCTTCTTTTGTCTAAATGTAGTTCCCTGTTAGTTGTTTCTTTAGATTAGGCTATATTTCTGCCCCTGGATGGTGGACACATGCATTTGTATAGATGCTATTTGGAGGTTTTATATGTGAAGGCATTTCCTTTATTCAGTTTGTTTATGTTGGTGTGTCTACATAGTGTTAGCCTTTTTCAGACTCATGTTTTTCACAGGGTATTAGCAGGACACATAGACTATCACTCAGAGCATTTCATTTAATTTGTTTGCCTAGTGTAGGCAATTCACGGTGCAGCAGAACAGTTGCACATGGTGTTATTCTTCTAGTTCACTTTTCAGCGTGTGCACGCAGCCAACCATGGAATGGAAAGGCTCTGCTCAGATTTTGTATATATGCTTAGATGTAAAGTGTTTTCTATACATTAATGCAATAGTTCACATGATTGCTTGACGTTTGTTATGCATATAAAGAAGTATATAAAGATAAGATAATAATTATTATTTGTTTGTTTTCTGTCAACAGAGAGGAGAACCAATTAGCTATTCAAGACCAGCAACCCCTGACAGATGTCAGATGACAGATGTCCTGCATCCCCCATCTAACAATGACCTTGGCAGTCATGATTCACAATCAGGAACTGAATGTTTGGCGTCTGTGTCAAGTCAAGAAACTGTCCAAGTGTTAAGTGGCGAGTCTGATGTTGCCCTTGCTATCCAAGTATCTCTTGAGGACTTTGAAGTGCAGTTTGGTCCTGGTTTTGGCGATGATGGTGATAACGAAGATGACACCCTTCCCTGGAATCCACATCACTTAAACAGTGTTCAGGTATAGTAAGAAAAACATCACTGCCATTATTGATTTATGTTGATATTTTTTCCCATTCACTGTTCTCTATAAAATGTACCAAAACAGTGTCAAATTGTCACCTTAAATTCTGTCACCCCAAGCTCATGTTTTTGAATATATTTTGTTATTATTTTTTTATTCAAACATTTCAAAATAAAAATGTATGGTAATGCATGGTAGCTAATATATTGAGTAAATGTAAATATAAATACATTAATATAAATATATTTGTAAATAAAATATTTTTTTTTGATTATTTTAATTGTTAAAAAATCAATTGTAACTGATTAACTGATTAATCCTTTTAAAAAAATCTTTCAGCATTCTACACTGAATGACGAATTGTCAAGCAGCCTTCCACCATCACCAGACCCCAAGGACAACAAACTATTTGTGACATTAAGACGAGTTAACATAGTGGATGACATGCTTCAGGTTTTCATGGAACCAACAGTACTACACAGTGATCTAAAAATTGAGTTTGCAAATGAAAAAGCTGTGGACAGTAATGGGGTGTCAAGAGAAGCATATTCTGCATTCTGGGAATGTTTCTTGGAACAGTGTGAGGGGGAAGATGAGCGAGTGCCCAGACTACGGCCAGACTTTTCTCAAAGGAAGTGGGAAGCTCTTGGAAGGGTGTGGTTGAAAGGATACCAGGACCACAAAATTCTACCCATCAGATTGTCTCCAGCTTTTGTTCTTGCCAAGGACTTGATTCAGTGGATGAAGAACTCTTGATTGTGTCTTTTTCCAGATTTATTTCACAGAATGAGCATGCATCAATTGAAAAAGCACTACAGGGCAGCATTGATGAAACTGTGGAAGAGGACCTACTGGATGTCTTCGCAAGAATGGGCTCACACTGCCTGCCCCCTAAAAACAACTTACGGGCCACCATTGTAAAAATTGCACACAAAGCTCTTCTTCAAGAGCCAAAATTCATAATTGACTGTTTCCACTCAGTTCTTCACAATGCTGTTCCAGAACTTAAAACAAAGGACAGTATAATCGAGGTCTACAAATCTAAAAGGCCAACAAACAGGAAAGTGGCCCAGATGATTAAGCCATCCTGTGAAAGCCTTACTCCCCAAGAGCAGACAGAACTTAACCACCTGCTTCGGTATGTAAGAAGCATTGATCAAAGAAAGCTGGAGACCTTCTTGCGGTTCTGCACTGGATCCACTGTGCTGTGCGAAAACACAATTGAACCCACCTTTAACAGACTCTCTGGTTTGAGTCGGAGGCCAGTTGCACACACATGTGGAGCAGTGCTTGAATTGCCGTGCACCTACAGCTCTTACCCTGAGTTTCGTCAAGAGTTTGACAATGTCGTGTGTGGTGACTGCTTCACCATGGATATAGTGTAGTGAATGTACAGTATTTTTTTTTTTTTTTAACAGTTTCAGGTTCTTACTGTTCTTGTTATTTTCTTATTTTCTGTAAAAAAGGAACCAACTTGCTTGAAAGAAGTCCAGCTTGCTTGGAAAACTATAAAACATGTTGCCTCAAATGAGTTCTATTTCAGGTTATGTATAGATGTATAACAGTAACTCCTACTACAATAGTTACATTTTCTTTACTCATTTATGTTATTCTTATTGTTTTTTTTTTTCAGTGCTAAAGATGTTGCTTTAACCTTTAACCCTTTGACGAGTACCATCACATATTTGTGATGAGCCGCGGCTGGTCCCCTGGGAGTACGATCACATATTTGTGATTAGAATTTTCACTGAGCGCCGAGTTCTCACTATGACGTAACAGAGACTCCTGCAGCAGATTCATCAAGTTGTATTTACTCAGTAACCAAATCTGGACATTAATTTCACAGGTGGTACGTGAGTGGCAGATCCACTATTGATGGTCTCGTATGGTATAGCCTACGGATCGACATAGACATATGACTAATCTGAATTTATTGTGGTAACATTTTCTGTTTTCGAAGCCACTAAATACAGCGCATTTCTATAATAAGAATCTCAGCACTGTAGAACGTTAGTGTGGAATTCTAGAGGGGACGCAGAAAATACTTCACTCCAGGGGGCACAGCATTGTTGAAAAGAACGTACTCGTCAAAGGGATAATGTCAGCACACTGAGTATATCTTGCTTTTGTTCAACAAAAAAGTGAACTTTATTGATTTTAAAAAGTCGGGTCTCATAGCTGAACACCCATTTTGTTATACACAGTACAACTGCAAATGGCTGTTTTTGTTGAAGCCTCATGTAGAAAACATTGTAACAGTTACTGTGAAGAGCACAGTATTGTGTTGATTCAGTTCCTTTTCCTGCCTTATTAAGTGTGCTTGCAAAAAGCACACTTATTGTTATCTCCCCGTTTATTAAGTGTGCTTGCAAAAAGCACACTTATTGTTATCTCCCCGTTTATTAAGTGTGCTTGCAAAAAGCACACTTATTGTTATCTCCCCGTTTATTATTAAGTGTGCTTGCAGAGCACACTTATTGTTATCTCCCCGTTTATTATTATTCCCCAGATCTTGAAGACGCTACTAGTCCTCAGGCTTTGGCGATAGAGACACCGTTTCAACTCTAAAACGACTGGCCCGGTTTGGACATGACCGCCTACATTTCGGTATACCGTACCTCTTGTCGTTCGTCCGTTATTGTCGTTTTTCTGCAACTTTTTGGCCCATTGAAAATGAATGGCGAAATGTTGGCACGCATATTTGCAAGCACACTTTTTACATTTTCTGCGGGAATGCAGTCTAGTTAAGTGTGCTTGCAAAAAGCGCACTTATTGTTATCTCCCCGTTTATTCTTCTTCTCCTGAACCAGATCTTGAGGACGTTACTACTCCACAGGCTTTCGAGATAGAGACACCGTTCCAACTCTAAAACGACCGGCCCGGTTTGGACAAGACCGCCTACATTTCTGTATACCATACCTCTTGTCGTTCGTCCGTTATTGTCGTTTTTCTGCAACTTTTCCGCCATTGAAAATGAATGGCGGAATGTTCAGGGTGATGATGTCATAGTACACTGGTCCACTGTAGCAGCCAGAGTGAGCTCTGCCCTCACTCTAACCTCAACTTCGTTTTTTAATGATTAAAACTTAACCACTTAACCTATAAACTTGATTTAAAGTTTGTAAGAGAGGTCTGGGATCTGACTGTGACCTGTGTAAAATTCATGTGGCAACTACTTAAACTGTTTGAGGCAGGACAGTTTAAAAATGGTGTCAGACAGTCTATGGGATTTTGCCATACATTTCATCATCTTACTGTAAACAGGTCAGGGTGCATGTCTGAAGTTTTAAATGATCAAAACTTAACCGTTTAACCTATAAACTTGATTTAAACTTTGTAAGAGAGGTCTGGGATCTGACTGTGAGCTGTGAAATTTTGATGTGGCAACTACTTAAACTTTTTGAAACAGGACAGTTTAAAAATGGTGAAAGAGAGGCAGACAATACTGTGGCAGTTGCACCTGGACCAACTGCCATTTTTTAAATGTGGAATGTTCAGGAATAGAACTCTTGAGTGATGTCATAATCCCCATGCCATGGCCTGCATAATGTTCTGCCATGGGAGTGTATTGCAGCCTATAGTAGTTATCTCTAGTAGTTAAGTGTGCTTGCAAAAAGCACACTTATTGTTATCTCCCCGTTTATTATTAAGTGTGCTTGCAAAAAGCACACTTATTGTTATCTCCCCGTTTATTAAGTGTGCTTGCAAAAAGCACACTTATTGTTATCTCCCCGTTTATTATTATTATTATTCTCCTGAACCAGATTTTGCAGACGTTGCTACTCCTCAGGCTTTCGAGATAGAGACACCGTTCCAACTCTAAAACGACCGGCCCGGTTTGGACATGACCGCTCACCGTTCTATTAACCGTACCTCTTGTCGTTCGTCCGCTATTGTCGTTTTTCTGCAACTTTGTCGCCATTGAAATGAATGGCGGAATGTTCAGGCTGATGATGTCACAGTACACTGCTCTACTCTAGCAGCTACAGTGAGCTCTGCCCTCACTCAAGATTTTTCAGACGTTACTACTCCTAAGGCTTTCGAGATAGAGACACCATTCCAACTCTAAAACGACCGGCCCGGTTTGGACAAGACCGCCTACATTTCGCTATACCGTACCTCTTGTCGTTCGTCCGCTATTGTTGTTTTTCTGCAACTTTTGTCGCCATTGAAATGAATGGTGGAATGTTCAGGCAGCTAGAGTGAGCTCTGCCCTCACTCTAACCTCCACTCGGTTTTTTAATGATTAAAACTCAACCGCTTAACCTATAAACTTGATTTAAACTTTGTAAGAGAGGTCTGGGATCTGACTGTGACCTGTGTAAATTTCATGTGGCAACTACTTCAACTGTTTGAGGCAGGACAGTTTAAATATGGTGTCAGACAGTCTATGGGATTTTCCCATACATTTCATCATCTTACTTTAAACAGGTCAGGGTGCATGTCTGAAGTTTTAAATGATCAAAACTCAACCGTTTAACCTAGAAACTTGATTTAAACTTTGTAAGAGAGGTCTGGGATCTGACTGTGAGCTGTGAAATTTTGATGTGGCAACTACTTAAACTGTTCGAAACAGGACAGTTTAAAAATGGTGAAAGAGAGGCAGACAATACTGTGGCAGTTGCACCTGGACCAACTGCCATTTTTTAAATGTGGAATGTTCAGGAATAGAACTCTTGAGTGATGTCATAATCCCCATGCCATGGCCTGCATAATGTTCTGCCATGGGAGTGTATTGCAGCCTATAGTAGTTATCTATGTAGTCAGTGCTGCTCTGTTAACCTAGCAAACGTTTGTTAGCCGTTATGTTAACAATGCTAGCTATGCTAACTATGCTAAAATGCAAAATAATTAACTGGGTTAAAAGTGTTACTCGGTTGACTCAGCTTGTACTTGTTAGCAGTTATGCTAATAATGCTAACACTGCTAATAATGCTATCTATGCTAAAATGTGAAGTAAGTAACTGTGATAACATTGTTGTGTAGCTATATTAGCTGAGGCTATTTTGCCATTATGCTAACAATGCTAACAATGTTAACTATGCTAAAATGCAAAGTAATTAACTGGGTTAACAGTGTTACTTGGTTAACTCAGCTAGTATTCGTTAACAGTTGTGATAATAACGATAATTATGCTAACAATGTTAATTATGCTAACTATGCTAAAATGTGAAGTAATTAACTATGCTTACAGTGTTGTGTAGCTATATTAGTTGAAGCTATTTAGCAGTTATGCTAACATTAGTGGCAATGCTAACTTTGCTAAAATACAAGCACACTTTTTGCATTTTCTGCGGGAATGCAGTCTAGTTATTATTATTAAGTGTGCTTGCAGAGCACACTTATTGTTATCCCACCGTTTATTCTTCTTCTTCTTCTTCTTCTCCTGAACCAGATCTTTCAGACGTTACTACTCCTCAGGCTTTTGAGATAGAGACACCGTTCCAACTCTAAAACGACCGGCCCGGTTTGGACAAGACCGCCCACCTTTCCCTATACCGTACCTCTTGTCGTTCGTCCGTTATTGTCGTTTTTCTGCAACTTTTTGGCCCATTGAAAATGAATGGCGGAATGTTCAGGCTGATGATGTCATAGTAAACTGGTCCACTGTAGCAGCCAGAGTGAGCTCTGCCCTCACTCTAACCTCCACTTCGTTTTTTAATGATTAAAACTTAACCGCTTAACCTATAAACTTGATTTAATGTTTGTAAGAGAGGTCTGGGATCTGACTGTGACCTGTGTAAAATTCATGTGGCAACTACTTAAACTGTTTGAGGCAGGACAGTTTAAAAATGGTGTCAGACAGTCTATGGGATTTTACCATACATTTCATCATCTTACTGTAAACAGGTCAGGGTGCATGTCTGAAGTTTTAAATGATCAAAACTCAACCGTTTAACCTAGAAACTTGATTTAAACTTTGTAAGAGAGGTCTGGGATCTGACTGTGAGCTGTGAAATTTTGATGCGGCAACTGCTTAAACTTTTTGAAACAGGACAGTTTAAAAATGGTGAAAGAGAGGCAGACAATACTGTGGCAGTTGCACCTGGACCAACTGCCATTTTTTAAATGTGGAATGTTCAGGAATAGAACTCTTGAGTGATGTCATAATCCCCATGCCATGGCCTGCATAATGTTCTGCCATGGGAGTGTATTGCAGCCTATAGTAGTTATCTCTAGTAGTTATCTATGTAGTCAGTGCAACTCTGCTAACTTAGCAAACGTTTGTTAGCCGTTATGATAACAATGCTAGTAATGCTAACTATGCTAAAATGGAAAATAATTAAGTGGGTTAAAAGTGTTACTTGGTTGACTCAGCTAGTATTCGTTAGCAGTTACGTTAACAATGCTAACTATGGTAACAATGCTAATTATGCTAACTATGCTAAAATGTGAAGTAATTAACTGTGCTAACAGTGTTGTGTAGCTATATTAGCTGTAGCTATTTAGACGTTATGCTAACTATGCTAGCAATGCTAACTATGCTAAAATGCAAAATAATTAACTGGGTTAAAAGTGTTACTTGGTTGACTCAGCTGGTATTCGTCAGTAGTATTGCTAACAATGCTAATCATGCTAACTATGCTAAAATATGAAGTAATTAACTGTGCTAACAGTGTTGTGTACCTATATTAGCTGGGGCTATTTAGCCATTATGTTAACAATGCTAGCAATGCTAACTATGCTAAAATGCAAGCACACTTTTTGCATTTTCTGCGGGAATGCAGTCTAGTTAAGTGTGCTTGCAGAGCACACTTATTGTTATCCCACCGTTTATTCTTCTTCTTCTTCTTCTTCTCCTGAACCAGATCTTTCAGACGTTACTACTCCTCAGGCTTTTGAGATAGAGACACCGTTCCAACTCTAAAACGACCGGCCCGGTTTGGACAAGACCGCCCACCTTTCCCTATACCGTACCTCTTGTCGTTCGTCCGTTATTGTCGTTTTTCTGCAACTTTTTGGCCCATTGAAAATGAATGGCGGAATGTTCAGGCTGATGATGTCATAGTAAACTGGTCCACTGTAGCAGCCAGAGTGAGCTCTGCCCTCACTCTAACCTCCACTTCGTTTTTTAATGATTAAAACTTAACCGCTTAACCTATAAACTTGATTTAATGTTTGTAAGAGAGGTCTGGGATCTGACTGTGACCTGTGTAAAATTCATGTGGCAACTACTTAAACTGTTTGAGGCAGGACAGTTTAAAAATGGTGTCAGACAGTCTATGGGATTTTACCATACATTTCATCATCTTACTGTAAACAGGTCAGGGTGCATGTCTGAAGTTTTAAATGATCAAAACTCAACCGTTTAACCTAGAAACTTGATTTAAACTTTGTAAGAGAGGTCTGGGATCTGACTGTGAGCTGTGAAATTTTGATGCGGCAACTGCTTAAACTTTTTGAAACAGGACAGTTTAAAAATGGTGAAAGAGAGGCAGACAATACTGTGGCAGTTGCACCTGGACCAACTGCCATTTTTTAAATGTGGAATGTTCAGGAATAGAACTCTTGAGTGATGTCATAATCCCCATGCCATGGCCTGCATAATGTTCTGCCATGGGAGTGTATTGCAGCCTATAGTAGTTATCTCTAGTAGTTATCTATGTAGTCAGTGCAACTCTGCTAACTTAGCAAACGTTTGTTAGCCGTTATGATAACAATGCTAGTAATGCTAACTATGCTAAAATGGAAAATAATTAAGTGGGTTAAAAGTGTTACTTGGTTGACTCAGCTAGTATTCGTTAGCAGTTACGTTAACAATGCTAACTATGGTAACAATGCTAATTATGCTAACTATGCTAAAATGTGAAGTAATTAACTGTGCTAACAGTGTTGTGTAGCTATATTAGCTGTAGCTATTTAGACGTTATGCTAACTATGCTAGCAATGCTAACTATGCTAAAATGCAAAATAATTAACTGGGTTAAAAGTGTTACTTGGTTGACTCAGCTGGTATTCGTCAGTAGTATTGCTAACAATGCTAATCATGCTAACTATGCTAAAATATGAAGTAATTAACTGTGCTAACAGTGTTGTGTACCTATATTAGCTGGGGCTATTTAGCCATTATGTTAACAATGCTAGCAATGCTAACTATGCTAAAATGCAAGCACACTTTTTGCATTTTCTGCGGGAATGCAGTCTAGTTATTATTATTATTCTCCTGAACAAGATCTTTCAGACATTACTAGTCCTCAGGCTTTCGAGATAGAGACACCGTTCCAACTCTAAAACAACCGGCCCGATTTGGACAAGACCGCCGACCTTTCGCTATACCGTACCTCTTGTCGTTCGTCTGTTATTGTCGTTTTTCTGCAACTTTTCCGCCATTGAAAATGAATGGCGGAATGTTCAGGCTGATGATGTCACAGTACACTGCAATACTCTAGCAGCCAGAGTGACCTCTGCCCTTACTCTAACCTCCACTCGGTTTTTTAATGATTAAAACTCAACCGCTTAACCTATAAACTTGATTTGAAGTTTGTAAGAGAGGTCTGGGATCTGACTGTGACCTGGGTAAAATTCATATGGCAACTACTTAAACTGTTTGAGGCAGGACAGTTTAAAAATGGTGTCAGACAGTCTATGGGATTTTGCCATAGACAGTGGCAGTTGTGGCAGTGTGGCAGTTGCACCTGGACCAACTGCCATTTTTTAAATGTGGAATGTTCAGGAATAGAACTCTAAAGTGATGTCATAATCCCCATGCCATGGCCTGCATAATGTTCTGCCATGGGAGTGTATTGCAGCCTATAGTAGTTATCTCTAGTAGTTATCTATGTAGTCAGTGCAACTCTGTTAACCTAGCAAACGTTTGTTAGCTGTTATGCTAAAAAATGGTAGCAATGCTAACTATGCTAAAATGCAAAATAATTAACTGGGTTAAAAGTGTTACTTGGTTGAGTCAGCATGTACTTGTTAGCAGTTATGCTAACAATGCTAATGATGTTAAGGATGCTAATTATGTTAACTATGCTAAAATGTGAAGTAATTAACTGTGCTAACAGTGTTGTGTAGCTATATTAGCTGTAGCTATTTAGCCGTTATGCTAACAATGCTAGCAATGCTAACTATGCTAAAATGCTAAGTAGTTAACTGAGTTAACAGTGTTACTAAGTTAACTCAGCTAGTATTTGTTACCAGTTATGCTAACAATGCTAATAATGTTAATTATGCTAACTATGCTAAAAATGTGAAGTAATTAACTGTGCTTACAGTGTTGTGTAGCTATATTAGCTGAAGCTATTTACCAGTTTAGCATTGCTAGGTATGCTAAAATGCAAGCACACTTTTTGCATTTTCTGCGGGAATGCAGTCTAGTTATTATTATTATTCTCCTGAACAAGATCTTTCAGACATTACTAGTCCTCAGGCTTTCGAGATAGAGACACCGTTCCAACTCTAAAACAACCGGCCCGATTTGGACAAGACCGCCGACCTTTCGCTATACCGTACCTCTTGTCGTTCGTCTGTTATTGTCGTTTTTCTGCAACTTTTCCGCCATTGAAAATGAATGCCGGAATGTTCAGGCTGATGATGTCACAGTACACTGCAATACTCTAGCAGCCAGAGTGACCTCTGCCCTTACTCTAACCTCCACTCGGTTTTTTAATGATTAAAACTCAACCGCTTAACCTATAAACTTGATTTGAAGTTTGTAAGAGAGGTCTGGGATCTGACTGTGACCTGGGTAAAATTCATATGGCAACTACTTAAACTGTTTGAGGCAGGACAGTTTAAAAATGGTGTCAGACAGTCTATGGGATTTTGCCATAGACAGTGGCAGTTGTGGCAGTGTGGCAGTTGCACCTGGACCAACTGCCATTTTTTAAATGTGGAATGTTCAGGAATAGAACTCTAAAGTGATGTCATAATCCCCATGCCATGGCCTGCATAATGTTCTGCCATGGGAGTGTATTGCAGCCTATAGTAGTTATCTCTAGTAGTTATCTATGTAGTCAGTGCAACTCTGTTAACCTAGCAAACGTTTGTTAGCTGTTATGCTAAAAAATGGTAGCAATGCTAACTATGCTAAAATGCAAAATAATTAACTGGGTTAAAAGTGTTACTTGGTTGAGTCAGCATGTACTTGTTAGCAGTTATGCTAACAATGCTAATGATGTTAAGGATGCTAATTATGTTAACTATGCTAAAATGTGAAGTAATTAACTGTGCTAACAGTGTTGTGTAGCTATATTAGCTGTAGCTATTTAGCCGTTATGCTAACAATGCTAGCAATGCTAACTATGCTAAAATGCTAAGTAGTTAACTGAGTTAACAGTGTTACTAAGTTAACTCAGCTAGTATTTGTTACCAGTTATGCTAACAATGCTAATAATGTTAATTATGCTAACTATGCTAAAAATGTGAAGTAATTAACTGTGCTTACAGTGTTGTGTAGCTATATTAGCTGAAGCTATTTACCAGTTTAGCATTGCTAGGTATGCTAAAATGCAAGCACACTTTTTGCATTTTCTGCGGGAATGCAGTCTAGTTAAGTGTGCTTGCAAAAAGCACACTTATTGTTATCTCCCCGTTTATTATTATTATTCTCCTGAACCAGATTTTGCAGACGTTGCTACTCCTCAGGCTTTCGAGATAGAGACACCGTTCCAACTCTAAAACGACCGGCCTGGTTTGGACATGACCGCTCACCGTTCTATTAACCGTACCTCTTGTCGCTCGCCCGCTATTGTCGTTTTTCTGCAACTTTGTCGCCATTGAAATGAATGGCGGAATGTTCAGGCTGATGATGTCACAGTACACTGCTCTACTCTAGCAGCTACAGTGAGCTCTGCCCTCACTCAAGATTTTTCAGACGTTACTACTCCTCAGGCTTTCGAGATAGAGACACCGTTCCAACTCTAAAACGACCGGCCCGGTTTGGACAAGACCGCCTACATTTCGCTATAACGTACCTCTTGTCGTTTGTCCGTTATTGTTGTTTTTCTGCAACTTTTGTCGCCATTGAAATGAATGGCGGAATGTTCAGGCAGCTAGAGTGAGCTCTGCCCTCACTCTAACCTCCACTCGGTTTTTTAATGATTAAAACTCAACCGCTTAACCTATAAACTTGATTTAAACTTTGTAAGAGAGGTCTGGGATCTGACTGTGACCTGTGTAAATTTCATGTGGCAACTACTTAAACTGTTTGAGGCAGGACAGTTTAAAAATTGTGTCAGACAGTCTATGGGATTTTGCCATACATTTCATCATCTTACTGTAAACAGGTCAGGGTGCATGTCTGAAGTTTTAAATGATCAAAACTCAACCGTTTAACCTAGAAACTTGATTTAAACTTTGTAAGAGAGGTCTGGGATGTGACTGTGAAGTGTGAAATTTTGATGCGGCAACTACTTAAACTGTTTGAAACAGGACAGTTTAAAAATGGTGAAAGAGAGGCAGACAATACTGTGGCAGTTGCACCTGGACCAACTGCCATTTTTTAAATGTGGAATGTTCAGGAATAGAACTCTTGAGTGATGTCATAATCCCCATGCCATGGCCTGCATAATGTTCTGGCATGGGAGTGTATTGCAGCCTATAATAGTTATCTCTAGTAGTTATCTAGGTAGTCAGTGCTACTCTGTTAACATAGCAAACGTTTGTAAGCCGTTATGCTAACAATGCTAGCTATGCTAACTATGCTAAAATGCAAAATAATTAACTGGGTTAAAAGTGTTACTTGGTTGACTCAGCTAGTATTCGTTAACAGTGAAGCTAACAATGTTAATAATGCTAACAATGCTAATAATGCTAACTATGCTAAAATGTGAAGTAACTAACTGTGCTAACAGTGTTGTGTACCTATATTAGTTGAGGCTATTTAGCCATTATGCTAACAATGCTAGCAATGCTAACAATGCTAAAATGCAAAGTAATTAACTGGGTTAAAAGTGTTACTTGGTTGACTCAGCTGGTATTCGTCAGTAGTATTGTCAAAAATGCTAACAATGCTAATCATGCTAACTATGCTAAAATATGAAGTAATTAACTGTGCTTACAGTGTTGTGTACCTATATTAGCTGGGGCTATTTAGCCATTATGTTAACAATGCTAGCAATGCTAACTATGCTAAAATGCAAGCACACTTTTTGCATTTTCTGCGGGAATGCAGTCTAGTTATTATTATTATTCTCCTGAACCAGATTTTGCAGACGTTGCTACTCCTCAGGCTTTCGAGATAGAGACACCGTTCCAACTCTAAAACGACCGGCCCGGTTTGGACATGACCGCTCACCGTTCTATTAACCGTACCTCTTGTCGTTCGTCCGCTATTGTCGTTTTTCTGCAACTTTGTCGCCATTGAAATGAATGGCGGAATGTTCAGGCTGATGATGTCACAGTACACTGCTCTACTCTAGCAGCTACAGTGAGCTCTGCCCTCACTCAAGATTTTTCAGACGTTACTACTCCTAAGGCTTTCGAGATAGAGACACCATTCCAACTCTAAAACGACCGGCCCGGTTTGGACAAGACCGCCTACATTTCGCTATACCGTACCTCTTGTCGTTCGTCCGCTATTGTTGTTTTTCTGCAACTTTTGTCGCCATTGAAATGAATGGTGGAATGTTCAGGCAGCTAGAGTGAGCTCTGCCCTCACTCTAACGTCCACTCGGTTTTTTAATGATTAAAACTCAACCGCTTAACCTATAAACTTGATTTAAACTTTGTAAGAGAGGTCTGGGATCTGACTGTGACCTGTGTAAATTTCATGTGGCAACTACTTCAACTGTTTGAGGCAGGACAGTTTAAATATGGTGTCAGACAGTCTATGGGATTTTCCCATACATTTCATCATCTTACTTTAAACAGGTCAGGGTGCATGTCTGAAGTTTTAAATGATCAAAACTCAACCGTTTAACCTAGAAACTTGATTTAAACTTTGTAAGAGAGGTCTGGGATCTGACTGTGAGCTGTGAAATTTTGATGTGGCAACTACTTAAACTGTTCGAAACAGGACAGTTTAAAAATGGTGAAAGAGAGGCAGACAATACTGTGGCAGTTGCACCTGGACCAACTGCCATTTTTTAAATGTGGAATGTTCAGGAATAGAACTCTTGAGTGATGTCATAATCCCCATGCCATGGCCTGCATAATGTTCTGCCATGGGAGTGTATTGCAGCCTATAGTAGTTATCTATGTAGTCAGTGCTGCTCTGTTAACCTAGCAAACGTTTGTTAGCCGTTATGTTAACAATGCTAGCTATGCTAACTATGCTAAAATGCAAAATAATTAACTGGGTTAAAAGTGTTACTCGGTTGACTCAGCTTGTACTTGTTAGCAGTTATGCTAATAATGCTAACACTGCTAATAATGCTATCTATGCTAAAATGTGAAGTAAGTAACTGTGATAACATTGTTGTGTAGCTATATTAGCTGAGGCTATTTTGCCATTATGCTAACAATGCTAACAATGTTAACTATGCTAAAATGCAAAGTAATTAACTGGGTTAACAGTGTTACTTGGTTAACTCAGCTAGTATTCGTTAACAGTTGTGATAATAACGATAATTATGCTAACAATGTTAATTATGCTAACTATGCTAAAATGTGAAGTAATTAACTATGCTTACAGTGTTGTGTAGCTATATTAGTTGAAGCTATTTAGCAGTTATGCTAACATTAGTGGCAATGCTAACTTTGCTAAAATACAAGCACACTTTTTGCATTTTCTGCGGGAATGCAGTCTAGTTATTATTATTAAGTGTGCTTGCAGAGCACACTTATTGTTATCCCACCGTTTATTCTTCTTCTTCTTCTTCTTCTCCTGAACCAGATCTTTCAGACGTTACTACTCCTCAGGCTTTTGAGATAGAGACACCGTTCCAACTCTAAAACGACCGGCCCGGTTTGGACAAGACCGCCCACCTTTCCCTATACCGTACCTCTTGTCGTTCGTCCGTTATTGTCGTTTTTCTGCAACTTTTTGGCCCATTGAAAATGAATGGCGGAATGTTCAGGCTGATGATGTCATAGTAAACTGGTCCACTGTAGCAGCCAGAGTGAGCTCTGCCCTCACTCTAACCTCCACTTCGTTTTTTAATGATTAAAACTTAACCGCTTAACCTATAAACTTGATTTAATGTTTGTAAGAGAGGTCTGGGATCTGACTGTGACCTGTGTAAAATTCATGTGGCAACTACTTAAACTGTTTGAGGCAGGACAGTTTAAAAATGGTGTCAGACAGTCTATGGGATTTTACCATACATTTCATCATCTTACTGTAAACAGGTCAGGGTGCATGTCTGAAGTTTTAAATGATCAAAACTCAACCGTTTAACCTAGAAACTTGATTTAAACTTTGTAAGAGAGGTCTGGGATCTGACTGTGAGCTGTGAAATTTTGATGCGGCAACTGCTTAAACTTTTTGAAACAGGACAGTTTAAAAATGGTGAAAGAGAGGCAGACAATACTGTGGCAGTTGCACCTGGACCAACTGCCATTTTTTAAATGTGGAATGTTCAGGAATAGAACTCTTGAGTGATGTCATAATCCCCATGCCATGGCCTGCATAATGTTCTGCCATGGGAGTGTATTGCAGCCTATAGTAGTTATCTCTAGTAGTTATCTATGTAGTCAGTGCAACTCTGCTAACTTAGCAAACGTTTGTTAGCCGTTATGATAACAATGCTAGTAATGCTAACTATGCTAAAATGGAAAATAATTAAGTGGGTTAAAAGTGTTACTTGGTTGACTCAGCTAGTATTCGTTAGCAGTTACGTTAACAATGCTAACTATGGTAACAATGCTAATTATGCTAACTATGCTAAAATGTGAAGTAATTAACTGTGCTAACAGTGTTGTGTAGCTATATTAGCTGTAGCTATTTAGACGTTATGCTAACTATGCTAGCAATGCTAACTATGCTAAAATGCAAAATAATTAACTGGGTTAAAAGTGTTACTTGGTTGACTCAGCTGGTATTCGTCAGTAGTATTGCTAACAATGCTAATCATGCTAACTATGCTAAAATATGAAGTAATTAACTGTGCTAACAGTGTTGTGTACCTATATTAGCTGGGGCTATTTAGCCATTATGTTAACAATGCTAGCAATGCTAACTATGCTAAAATGCAAGCACACTTTTTGCATTTTCTGCGGGAATGCAGTCTAGTTATTATTATTATTCTCCTGAACAAGATCTTTCAGACATTACTAGTCCTCAGGCTTTCGAGATAGAGACACCGTTCCAACTCTAAAACAACCGGCCCGATTTGGACAAGACCGCCGACCTTTCGCTATACCGTACCTCTTGTCGTTCGTCTGTTATTGTCGTTTTTCTGCAACTTTTCCACCATTGAAAATGAATGGCGGAATGTTCAGGCTGATGATGTCACAGTACACTGCAATACTCTAGCAGCCAGAGTGACCTCTGCCCTTACTCTAACCTCCACTCGGTTTTTTAATGATTAAAACTCAACCGCTTAACCTATAAACTTGATTTGAAGTTTGTAAGAGAGGTCTGGGATCTGACTGTGACCTGGGTAAAATTCATATGGCAACTACTTAAACTGTTTGAGGCAGGACAGTTTAAAAATGGTGTCAGACAGTCTATGGGATTTTGCCATAGACAGTGGCAGTTGTGGCAGTGTGGCAGTTGCACCTGGACCAACTGCCATTTTTTAAATGTGGAATGTTCAGGAATAGAACTCTAAAGTGATGTCATAATCCCCATGCCATGGCCTGCATAATGTTCTGCCATGGGAGTGTATTGCAGCCTATAGTAGTTATCTCTAGTAGTTATCTATGTAGTCAGTGCAACTCTGTTAACCTAGCAAACGTTTGTTAGCTGTTATGCTAAAAAATGGTAGCAATGCTAACTATGCTAAAATGCAAAATAATTAACTGGGTTAAAAGTGTTACTTGGTTGAGTCAGCATGTACTTGTTAGCAGTTATGCTAACAATGCTAATGATGTTAAGGATGCTAATTATGTTAACTATGCTAAAATGTGAAGTAATTAACTGTGCTAACAGTGTTGTGTAGCTATATTAGCTGTAGCTATTTAGCCGTTATGCTAACAATGCTAGCAATGCTAACTATGCTAAAATGCTAAGTAGTTAACTGAGTTAACAGTGTTACTAAGTTAACTCAGCTAGTATTTGTTACCAGTTATGCTAACAATGCTAATAATGTTAATTATGCTAACTATGCTAAAAATGTGAAGTAATTAACTGTGCTTACAGTGTTGTGTAGCTATATTAGCTGAAGCTATTTACCAGTTTAGCATTGCTAGGTATGCTAAAATGCAAGCACACTTTTTGCATTTTCTGCGGGAATGCAGTCTAGTTATCTATGTAGTCAGTGCTGCTCTGTTAACCTAGCAAACGTTTGTTAGCCGTTATGTTAACAATGCTAGCTATGCTAACTATGCTGAAATGCAAAATAATTAACTGGGTTAAAAGTGTTACTCGGTTGACTCAGCTTGTTAGCAGTTATGCTAATAATGTTAACAATGCTAATTATGCTAACTATGCTAAAATGTGAAGTAAGTAACTGTGATAACATTGTTGTGTAGCTATATTAGCTGAGGCTATTTAGCCATTATGCTAACAATGCTAACTATGCTAAAATGCAAAGTAATTAACTGGGTTAACAGTGTTACTTGGTTAACTCAGCTAGTATTCGTTAACAGTTGTGCTAATAACGCTAATTATGCTAATAATGTTAATTATGCTAACTATGCTAAAATGTGAAGTAATTAACTGTGCTTACAGTGTTGTGTAGCTATATTAGTTGAAGCTATTTAGCAGCTATGTTAACATTGCTAACAATGCTAAAATGCAAGCACACTTTTTGCATTTTCTGCGGGAATGCAGTCTAGTTCTTCTTCTTCTTCTTCTTCTCCTGAACCAGATCTTTCAGACGTTACTATTCCTCAGGCTTTCGAGATAGAGACACCGTTCCAACTCTAAAACGACCGGCCCAGTTTGGACAAGACCGCCTACATTTCTGTATACCATACCTCTTGTCGTTTGTCCGTTATTGTCATTTTTCTGCAACTTTTTGGCCCATTGAAAATGAATGGCGGAATGTTCAGGCTGATGATGTCATAGTACACTGGTCCACTGTAGCAGCCAGAGTGAGCTCTGCCCTCACTCTAACCTCCACTTCGTTTTTTAATGATTAAAACTTAACCACTTAACCTATAAACTTGATTTAAAGTTTCTAAGAGAGGTCTGGGACCTGACTGTGACCTGTGTAAAATTCATGTGGCAACTACTTAAACTGTTTGAGGCAGGACAGTTTAAAAATGGTGTCAGACAGTCTATGGGATTTTGCCATACATTTCATCATCTTACTGTAAACAGGTCAGGGTGCATGTCTGAAGTTTTAAATGATCAAAACTCAACCGTTTAACCTAGAAACTTGATTTAAACTTTGTAAGAGAGGTCTGGGATCTGACTCACTGCGTTCACATGGTGGGATTGGTTTGGTTTGGGATTGGTTCACAACGGGTGGTCTGTCCCCCAAGTCCCTGTTCACATGCAGTTTGTCTAAGCGGATTCGGCGAGAGTTCCGGCTCTTTCCGCTACGCTAGGTGGGGGCGCTGTAGTCAACTTCTATCTTTCTATTATTATCTTTTAATACAAGGAACGTCTCTTCCACGCATAACTCTTGAACCACTCATCCGCTTGATCTCAAATTTGGACGGCGTCATCATAATGTTACCAGTGTGTGCAGTACCAAGTTTCGTGTTGTTTGGGCAAAAAATGCCAAAGATATCGGTCAAACCGTGCCGACCCAGCCATGACGACCCAGGCTGATAAGATTTACAATGCTAGCTGCTACAATGTTGGACATAACGCGACTAACGACACATAACTAAAATAATGGACATAACACGAGTAAACATTTGCCCACAACAAATCTGCTACGTAGGTAAGATGTATCTTATCGTATACGCAACAGCAGACTACAGCACTGCACACATATGCCTACAGTGCATACAGACGACACGTAGAGGAGACTGAACTTTTCACCTCTCATTCCGGTTATTCCACATAGCAAAACAGTGGCTAAAGAAAATCTTACAAGTCAGTCAGTGCAAATGTATTTACATAGCCTTCTCCTTTCACCTGATATTATTACCCACTTAAACAATAAGGTGGTCTAAACAAAAACGTAATACTCTGGCACATCTTCTATGGGCTCTGCACTGTTCCTACTAAATAAAGACAATAAACAAACTTTCTGGCGGCATACGAACATGGTTTTCCAGGAGTTTGACGCATTCGCGTACGTGTTGTGCATTCTGCTGTGTTAGAAAGTCTGTATGAAGGAACAAACTGCGTTTTTTATTTCGTTGATACATGCGCAATACATGAAAACCAATCCGATCCCGTTCACATGGCAGTCGAAGTGGTTTCGAAAGAGCCCAGGCCTGGAGTCGCAACGGGATAAGGAAAACCAATTCCAAACCAAACCAATCCGCGTTCACATGAAGCTGGTACGATCCCAAACCACTTCCAAGTGGTTTCGACTTGTCCATGTGAACGCACTCACTGTGAGCTGTGAAATTTTGATGTGGCAACTACTTAAACTTTTTGAAACAGGACAGTTTAAAAATGGTGAAAGAGAGGCAGACAATACTGTGGCAGTTGCACCTGGACCAACTGCCATTTTTTAAACGTGGAATGTTCAGGAATAGAACTCTTGAGTGATGTCATAATATCCATGCCATGGCCTGCATAATGTTCTGCCATGGGAGTGTATTGCAGCCTATAGTAGTTATCTCTAGTAGTTATCTATGTAGTCAGTGCTACTCTGTTAACCTAGCAAACGTTTGTTAGCCGTTATGCTAACAATGCTAGCTATGCTAACTATGCAAAAATACAAAATAATTAACTGGGTTAAAAGTGTCACTTGGTTGACTCAGCTAGTATTCGTTAGCAGTAATGCTAACAATGGTAATAATGCTAACAATGGTAATTATGCTAACTATGCTAAAATATGAAGTAATTAACTGTGCTAACAGTGTTGTGTATCTATATTAGCGGAGGCTATATAGACATTATGCTAACTATGCTAAAATGCTAAGTAATCAACTGAGTTAACAGTGTTACTTATACCATGTATCGACTGACACGGTGCCGGTGCCGGTTCCGTGCCGGTGCCGTATCTAGCACCGGTTCCACGCATTTCGACCAACACAGGACTGGTGCCGGTGCCCAAAAAAAACGGCACCGCCGGCTCCGGGAAGTTCCTGGGCCAGAGTTGGGCACCACAAACGTCACAGAGGTTGTTTCTACAGCAACGCTTTTTTTTGCAACCGCAGCCAGCAAATATAATTGTTTTTAGCTTTAGCGACAGCACCAAAATGGCTAGCAACAACATCGAAGACAAAACTGTGGTCCCATGGACAGTAGACGAAATCAACGCTTTATTAGCAATATGGTCGTCCGTGGAGGTGCAGGAAAAACTTTTTGGGGCAGTGAGAAAGGCTAAAATATATGGGGAAATTAGAGACCAATTGGCTGGGGTGGGCTACCACAGAACCATGGACCAAATCATAAACAAATTAAAGAAAATGTCACGGTGCTCCATTGGGGTTTTTTGGCAGTGCTGTGTTTTTCCTTTGTTTTCCCCCGAGCACATTATTAGTTTGAATTATTCTCCCTACACCCTGCACTGCCTCAATAATCTCCTTCACCTGGGTTTCCTTGTTCGGTCTTGATTTGCCCCGCCCACCTGCCTTGTCTCCTTGTCTTGTCAATCTGTCCCAGCTGCCAGTCTTGTCTCCTTGTTACTTGTTAATCGGTTCTGATTTAGTTCACCTGTCTGCCTCGTCTCCTTGTCCTCTGATTATTCCCAGCACCTGCACTCCCTCGTTTACCCTCGTTAACTCCTTGGTTTTCTGCACTATTTAAACCCTGGTTTTTCAGTCATCCTTGTCGGTTCGTTTGCCACTCACGGTATGTTTTCACGGCACTCTGCTCCTGACTCTGTCTCGTCCTGTCGGTCTTGTTTTCCTGTTTTCCTGCCTGTTTTGAGTTTTTGATTCTAGTCCCAGTGTTTCCCAGTATCGTGTTTCGTTCCATGGATTCTGTCTTGCCTGTGTCTTGTGCCTGTCCTGTTTTTGTCAGTCTGGTCTCCAGTGTGTTCCGTCTCCTGTTTTTGGACTGTTTGCATGGCTACAACTCGGACTGTCCCTGACAACGCTGCTAGCTCCAGCCCTCGCCTACCGATCCGGTTCACCGGTGACGATTCGTCTGCCAGTGGCTCAGGTGGTAGAGCGGCGGACTACCACCCCTGGAGTTGCGGGTTCAATCCCCGCTCAGCCCAGCGTCACGAGTCCTGCCTGCCTGCCCAGTTTTGTTTCCTGTCTCTGTTCCGTGTTCCTGTCTGCCCTGATCCTGACCTGGCGGCCGACACCGGCCGCTCCTGTTCCAGTCCTGTCCACCCTGACTCTGTTCCTGTCTGCCCAGCCCTGATCCTGACCTGGCGGCCGACGCCGGCCGCTTCGGTTCCAGTCCTGTCTGCCCTGCACCCTGACTGTGTTCCTGTCCCCAGCTGTCTCCTGTTACCCTGTCTGTGTTCCTGTGTGCTCTGTCTGCTTGGACTGACTCCTGGCGTTGACGTGGACCTCATCCCGGACTACGCTGCATCTCCAGCCCTCGGCTACCGATCCGGCTCACTGGCGACGACTCGTCTGCCAGTGGCTCAGGTGGTAGAACAGCAGTCTACCACCCCTGGAGTTGCGAGTTCAATCCCCGCTCAGCCCAGCGACACGAGCCCTGCCTGCCTGCCCAGTCTTGTTCCCCGTCTCTGTTCCATGTTCCTGTCTGCCCTGTTCCTGACCCGGCGGCCGATGGCAGCCGCTTCTGTTCCTGACCCGGCGGCTGGCGGCGGCCGCTTCTGTTCCTGACCCGGCGGCCAACGGCGGCCGCTTCTGTTCCAGTCCTGTCTGCCCTGACTCTGTTCCACTCTGCCCCTGTGTGCCCTGTCCAGTGTCTGTCTACGTGTTTATTGTTAATAAATGGCCTCTGGGGCTACGTTAACGCAATTGGGTCCACTCCTGTTTTGTCTGCTTTCCTGGTTCCTGTATCCGTCCCCGTGACAGAAAATAAAAAAGGAATACCGGGACTATAAAGCTAACCTGGCGAAAAGCGGTGCTGGGAGGAGCACGTTTAAAAGCGGCATTAATATAAATTTATTGGACAATGTGTTGGGGAAAAGACCGGCCAATCAAACAGATGGAGCCCTCAACTCAGCCGTTGCCGCTACTTCTGGGCAGACTGCTACTGCTACGGAGATACTGGAGGCGATGTGCAGCGACCCATCTGGATATGGTACGAGTTATCTATGTTTGTGTGAAATGCTTTTCGTTTAAGATCTTTAGATGATGGATTTAGTCATGAAATGTTGTAATCATGGTATTGCCTACGTTTTGATTAGCAAACAAGTTTGTACTGCCAGGTGTTAGCTTGCTTCTGTTGCTATGGTTTTATGACGCTGTTGTAAGCAGGACTTAAAATAAACTATTTTCCTCACCAACCTCTAGTGGTTTTCCCGAGTCATTGAACTAAAATACAAACAATTAATGTACAAGGAGTGCACAACAGATACATTATAGGATACTGTAATGTGTCAGAATAAGCTGCCGAAGCGACTAGACTTAAATTATGGTGCTAGCCAATGATGTAATCCTAAACTGAATTGTCTGAATAGCTCAGCACAATTAACGTTGCATTGTAATAGTTGTGTTTTTTTCTGTATTAGACAATACATATGACTTGGATGTCTCCGCAACCGAGCTCTGTAGTACACCAACACCAACACCATCACCATCACCAACACCACCAACAACAAACAGTGGATCTAGGAAGGGTGAGGGACCATCTGACTACCTGATGTTTTTGTTTAGTCACACTGATCATAAGTTACAACAAATAACACAGACAGTTGTATATTTTTCTCATTTGGCCTACAATCTAAAGAAACGTAGGCCATGTACCTCCCAAAAACTGAAATACTGGTCTGTCTTGCCAAGCCTGTCTGGGAAATACACTTAATTCAGTAGCCTACATAGTTGTAGCATATCCAGATCCAAGTCATGGATGTTTTACAAGAACATGTATACATAACATGTATACAAAACATGGATGTTTTACAAGAACATGAAATACATAAAAAAAAACTGATGATGAGCAAACTGAAATGGAAGATTTTATTTCCCCTAGGAAAGAGGAAGTCACAGCAGGATCTCCTGGAATATATGGAGAGGATGGAGGAGCAGAGGGACAGGAGGTTTCTGGAGCAGACCCAGCAGTTAAATGAGGCATTCCTAACAAGAATGGACACCACTAACACTGCTTTGGTGGCTCTCTTGGGACGTATTGTGACCGCAATAGAAAAAAAATAGACATTTAATTTGTTATAAATGCATTTAATATATTTAATATTTATTGTTGTATGTATTTATTAATATACTAATGTTTATTTATTTATATTTATAAATGACACCTCATATTTATAATTATAGAACTAATAAATATAGAACTGATAAAAAAAGATACATATAGTTTCTGTGTGTTTGTGTCATGTCATTATCTCACTCATTGGCATTGAAATGGCGCATTAATGCAGCTCTTACGTCTGCTCCCTCTTGCTGGCCACGCTCAGGTAATGCTGTAAGTGGAGGTTGCATGTGTGTGAGTGTGTCTGCAATGTCTTCAGGACATCTGTCCCCATTGTCCTCACACATGTTGTGCAACACACAGCAAGTCAAAACCATTTTTTTCACCATTTCCAATTTACAGTCATTTCGTTTCATTAAACATCTCCATCTTCCTTTCAGTCGCCCAAAGGCCGTTTCCACAACAGAGCGTGCACTGCTAATTTTGTAATTGAATCTTTGCTGCTCCTGTGTCAGCCTACCCGTGTCAGAAAATGGCTTCATCAGCCATGTCTGCAAAGGATACGCTGGGTCCCCAATTAGAAAATGTCCTATTTCATGTCCAGCAATGTTTTGTTTCTGCATGTTTAGAATTTGTCCATCCCCCAATCTTTTCCATAACTCAGACTGTTTGAGTACTCTTGCATCATGCACACTCCCCGGAAACCCCACACACACATCCCAAAACTGCCCTTTCCCATTCACCACACCCTGCAACACTATGGAGTGCCACCCTTTTCTGTTGAAGTAGTCACTGGCATAATCCTCCGGTGCTATTACTGGTATGTGGCTCCCATCAATAGCGCCCACACATTGCGGGACACCCCATCGTTCTTTAAAAAAGGCAGCCATTTCCACAAATTTATCGCCATCTGGCACAGGTAAGTGAACTGGAAGCAGAACTTGTATGACTGCCTCACAAGTTCAGTACCGTGCTTACTCCCACTCCAAATAGATGGCTGATGGTGCGATATTCACTATTGGTGGCCAGCTTCCACAATGCCATACCTACTCTTTTTTCCACAGGAATACACAGCCTATAATTTGTGTCCCTCCTGCCAATTGTGGGTCCGAGACGACGGCACATGTAGTCAAATGTCTCTGGAGAGACTCTGAAATTCTTCATAAATTGACTACGGTTAAATGTTGGCACTATTACATCCCACCAATGGGATGTACGTGGGTGTCTCCAAACCACAGGGGACGCTCGTCTCTGGAGCCACAGCATCTAGTAACAGATAAACCATATACTAAAATATATACCCAGGTAGGCTAATTGCAATAATATTATAGGTGTCTAGGTAGGCTACTTTCAACTTTCAATCCAGAAAAAAATGTCATTTCAATGACACAAGCAGTTGTATTTATCACTATGTATCATTATCTTATGCATTAGAATTACAAAGTAGGGAGGGGGGTTGGCAATAGGTTATAGGCCTGGTATATTAATGTGGTATGTAGTATAGTAGGCTAGTGTAAAAGGATGTAATGTCTGCAATTGAACTCTAATATAATGCAAGTGTACAGTTAGTGTTGTGCAGGCTACTGTGGTGTCTTAGATGTGTGCAAGATGTGCGAAGTCCGTAAGGTGATAATTCAACGTTCGGATAGTAGGCTAGGCTACTCTTGAGTAGGCTAGATGTCTTGCAGAGCTCCGCTCATGAAGTGTAAAGTCGGAAATTTATCCGCGTAGCCTACGGGGTCATTGTTCTTCCATATTTATTTAGGTAGTTACGTTGTTACAAATAGTAACTTACTGTAGCCAACCTTACGATTGGACCAGTGATTTAGGGGCGTGTCGATAGCCCATTCACAAATCTTAGCTTCACACCAGCTAGAACAAAAAGGCTCGGACTCTCCAGTCCTGCCGCAATGAAATTAGGCATATCAACTGTCCGACACTTATTCTGGATTGAAAGTAGGATAGGCTACCCTTAAGATAATGATACACAGGGCAACCTATCATTGCCTTTAGGCTTATTACGATTCGTAACACGTACCCGACGTCTAGTAGACAATCTTCGCCTGTGATGCAGCCTGTTAAGGGTGGTTAGACGTAACCACTCTTCGAGGTGCAGTTGAATAAACAACTGAATAATGCTGGCCAGCAAAACAAAATACAGGTTTTGATCCGCCATGACTATGTAGCTAATAGATGATCTGTGGACGTTACAGAGACAGTGAAATGATTATTCTAGAATCTAGATCGTCTCGCGCACGTAACATTCCAACCAGTGCTGAAGCCTATGGAAATGCGGGCAGGTGCCGGTGCCGGTGCCGGACCAAAGTCAGCTCGGCACCGGCACCGGCACGGCCCTGGTCGAAAAGAGATATTAGTTAACTCAGCTAGTATTTGTTACCAGTTATGCTAACAATGCTAATTATGCTAACTATGCTAAAAATGTGAAGTAATTATCTGTGCTTACAGTGTTGTGTAGCTATATTAGCTGAAGCTACTTAGTAGTTGTGTTAACATTGTTAGCAATGCTAACTATGCTAAAACGCAAGCACACTTTTTGCATTTTCTGCGGGAATGCAGTTTAGTTTTGGTTGTAACTGTTGTAAATGCAAAATGTCTTAGTTCCTGGAAAAAACATTACAACTTAAATGGTAAAATAAAGCATGGTGGACTGCAGAACATTTATGTAATCACTGGATCATGTATTCACTTTGGATAGACTCAAAGAGTCCATCTCAAATTAGAGAGCTGATGTTATGTCATTCCTTAAATGCAGGTACAAATGCAATGCTTGATAAGCATCATCTGGAAGATGCAGCTGTGACTCTACCATCAGAAAGTTGCAGATGTTGTAGATGTCTGGGTCACATGGCACTGTTTGTCGAAATGTGCAATCATGCCGACACAGATGTAGAATTCCATTGATTCCCTTCTGAGGAAGCCCCACCAACTCTCTATCCTTTGATTCGCTGTGCTTGCCCCTTCAATGTAGCTGTCAATACCAGAGCCATCGTGAATGTTTCGACAGAGAAAACGTTGAAAGTCTCTGACTTTAACATTCTCTGTGCCACGGTCACCTCTGACAATCCGTGGACAGCCACCTAATCTCTGGACTGACTCCATGTAGTAGCCTCCAATGACTTTTGGATCACTGCTGGTGGTATATGCATTCATCCAAATTATTTTTCGGGAAAACCCATCAATGCAGCCGTTAATGCAGATACCAAAGGGTTTCAGTTTATCATAAGAATCCAAATGCCAAATGTAATTGGGTCCTTTTGCAAAATAGCTGCGGCGATGGAGCCGTCTCCTTCCTCTAAGTTCAACTTCTCTTGGGTCAAGTTCTTTAAGGATTAAGCGTATTGTTTCCTTCTTGATGTGTAGTCCATTCTCTTTGCATTTTGTGTACATCCACCTGTACCCACAGAGCTGGCCAGATGTTTGTAACTGTTCATGAATGAAATTAACAACACGATCCAATGTGGTGTATCCCTTGCGTCGAAACAGACCATGAAACTTCAAAATTCGTTTAAGATGTCTTTCAGACAAGATATAACCATGGCGACTTGCAAGTAATGCAACAATGTCTTTGTAATGAAGCCCTAGTTCAAAATAAAGACGCACTAGTTCATGAACAGTCATGTTTGTATGGTCTACCTGAACAGTTACCTTCAGTTGGACAGTTACCTGCAGTTGGTCTGCTTTCTGGTGCGCACTAGAAAGTTTCTGGTGCCCACTAAAAAGTTTCTGGTGCGCACAAGAAAGTTTCTGGTGCGCACTAGAAAGTTTCTGGTGCGCACTAGAAAGTTTCTGGTGCGCACGAGAAAGTTTCTGGTGCGCACGAGAAAGTTTCTGGTGCGCACGAGAAAGTTTCTGGTGCGCACCAGAAACTTTCTTGTGCGCACCAGAAACTTTTTAGTGGGCACCAGAAACTTTCTCATGCGCACCAGAAACTTTCTAGTGCGCACCAGAAACACTTCCATTTTTTTCTTTCACCATGTCCCTTTAGGGGCTCCGTAGAATTGCACGGTTTTGTTTTATAAAATAAAAGGCAAACACTTCTCTACAAACGCTCGTGGATTTTGGAGGTACTTTTTTTGGTACCCTTCACCCCTATGTCCAGTCTGCTGGCATCCTGCTATAGAGGAGCCCGATTGGCTTTTTCACACTGCAATACTGTTCACCTGATGCTCCTGGGGTCTGGTACCACAGTGTGTGTTTCAACACTGGTTTTATACCAACATTGGGTGTTGTAAGCAATCAAGAAAAGTTGGAACACCTATAGAAAGTAGTAGCACTATCTGTCAAGGCTGATTTAACCTTCATTGCTGCTGATCAGGTGACCCACTTTGTGTTCCCTGAAAAAGGCCTTTTTGTATAATTCTAAAATGTACACTATTTTTCGGTTTTGGGTAACCAAATCTTTTTTTTCACCTCTGGCTGTTCAATACTTACTTTTGTACCACTTCAGGGTATTCATTGAAGTTTCACTACTTGAATTGCAATAAATAACTGGAAAAATTAGGGTGTTCCGATAGTGTATATATAATAGATAGAACACATTCTTGTTCCCAAAGAATAGTAGAACACAAGAGACTTTATAAAAACAAACATTTTTTCCTTAGGTTTCATTGATCATTCCTATATTTTCTAAAAAGTGGCCCAATTTACCTGAATTCACCCTACATATACTTCAGGATGTGAACATCCCTGGAAACAAAAACTTTGGATATGTGAAATAAACCATTTCAGACATATAGCTTTCGGAAAAAAGTGGTCTTGTGGCACATATTGCCCCCGGTGTAGGGTAAGTTCTACCTTTATGGAGAATATGTTGGGGTAATTATGCCAGTGATTACTTAAGTAAAACAAAACATTTTAATCTCATAAACTGTAATATTATATAAAAGCAATACAAATTCAATACAAAATTAGTCATTTAAGGATTATTTAGATATAGTCACCCTGTCACGGTGTTCCTTCTGGGTTTTTGGTAGTGCTGTATTTTTCCTTGCCACCGCTATTTCCCCCTAATCACATTATGAGTTTCAATTATTCAGTCTACACTCCGCTCTCCTCTCACGGCCACGCTAATTTTCTTCACCTGTTTCCGCTCTCGTTTTCCCCTTATCTGATCATCACTCTAACCTGCACCGCCCTTCTATTTAAACCCTCATGTTTTCCTCCTTGTCAGTTCGTCTACTAACCATGGTGTGTTTTTCTCCACGGCCAGCACTTAGACTCCTGACTGCCTTTTTGTGACCCCGTCTGTCTAGTTCCGTACCTGTTCCCCGTAGTCTGTGCCTTTTTGTCTAAAATGAAGAATATCACATAGTTTTAGTATTAAAGTGTAAGAGTACAATATATAATTTCAATCAAATAACATGTTGAAAAAACCATAAGATGTCACAGAGCGCTGGAACCAGGGAAACAGGACAGAACAGGAGAGGACCCAATTGCGTCGGGTCAGGAACAGAAGCAGCCGCCAGGTCAGGAACAGAAGCAGCTGCCGTCGGCCGCCGGGTCAGGAACAGAGCAGACAGGAACACGGAACAGAGACGGGGGACAAAAACTGGGCAGGCAGGACTCAGTGGTGCTGGGCTGAGCGGGGATCGAGCCCGCAACTCCGGGGGTGGTAGATGGCAGCTCTACCACCTGAGCCACCGGCAGATGAATAGTTGACAGTAAGCCGGATCGGTGGCTGTGGGCTGGAGACCGGAGCATAGTCAGGAACCGTCCGAGTCGTAGCCATGGGCAGCAGACAAGGCGTAGTTGGGGTACCGGTCCGGGTCGAAGCCATGCAGTCAGTCCAAACAGAACACGGAACATACTGGAGACAGGACTGACAAAAAACAGGACAAAACACAAGGCACAGGCACGACAGAATTCGCGGAACAAAACAGGACACGATACTGGAAAACACAGGAACTAGACTTGAAACTCAAAACAGGCAGGAGAACGGGAAACAAGACTGACAAGGACAAGGCAGAGCTGGGAGTCAGAATGCTGTGAAACTACCGGGGATAGCAAACGAACCAACCAGGAGGGAGTGGAAAACCAGGGTTTAAATAGTGCTGAAACTAAGGAGCTAAACGAGCGTAAAGGAGGGAGTGCAGGTGTGGCTGATAATTACGGGAACAAGGATACAAGGTGAAACAGATTAACAGGGCAACAAGGAAACAAGGCAGACAGGTGGGGCAAAT